>JASWHV010000001.1:13290849-14036735 GCA_030760725.1 Neostapfia colusana
CCGGAGTCCTGAGCTAGGGGATGACTGAAGTCTAGTGTATGAGTTGCGGGAGTGCGAACCCAGGGTGCGAATGGCTAGAGTGCGAACCCTTGCTAACGTTGCCTACCCGAGCCTTTTATAGTCCAAGGCTCGTGTGGCTTACAAGGGGGGGGGGGGGCCGAGACCCGACAGGTGGTCCCGGGAAGATTGCCTGCCGACTACCGTATCTGCAGTTATGCCGGTAGTTGTCTCTAGCGAAGGCTTCCGAGTCTTCGTTCTGCCGCCCTGGCCATGCCGCAAGCTAGTCGTAGTGGTTGATGACGGCAGGGGCGGCAGGGGATGTCTTGTCGCTGTGTTTATTGGCTGGTAGGTTCTGACACGGTGTGCCAGTCTGTGATGCACTGGACGCAACGGCACCTGACAGGGGCGTGCTCCGCGTCTCCGCGTCTTGGGAAGGCGCGGGTCTTGAATGCTTTGTACGGTAAAGGCATGGCGCGCCTTTACTCCTGCTGCCTACCATGTCGGGCGGCAGCACTGCTCTGCTGGCCACGTGTCGGACCCGGAGCTCTCCTCTGAGGAGAGGGGGGGCTCCGGCTCCGCTGGACACGTGGAGCCTTCGGAGCTCACCCCCGCGGAGGGGGCGAGGTCCGGTCTTCTGGGTCACGTGGCAGGCTCGGAGCTATCCTTTGAGGAGGGGAGAGCCCCGGCCCTGCCGGACACGTGGCGCCTTTGGTGCTTGCCCTTGCGGAGGGGGTGAGGTCCGGCCTCCTGGGCCACGTGGCAGGCTCGGAGCTATCCTCCATGGGGAGGGGAGCTCCGGCCCCGCTGGACATGTGGCGCCTTCAAACCTCGCCCCTGCAGAGGGAGCGAGGTCCTTAGGAAGTTTTACGTTGTGCGCGGGGGTACCCGGTATTGAGGGTACCGACAGTACCCAGAGACCTTTGGGTCCTTGCAGCGATGCTGGAAGTAGTACGCCCCCATCTAGGTCTTCGAGCCGCGTCCAGTCGTTCGCAACACGAAGAAGTAGCGAAAGAGCGTCACAGAAGCGTGCACCCCCACAAACATCTCATAGAAGTGGACGAAGACAGCGGCCATTGCTAAGGAGTTGGGAGAGAGGTGGTGGAGCTGGAGCCCATACGTCTTCAGCAATGTGACAAAGAAGGAAGAAATTGGCGGGACGAACCCCGCCAGAGCATAGGCAGTGAAGAAGACCATCTCCCCCTTTTCCAGGAGCAGGGGGAGAGATCCCCGGCGGAGCCGGCATTTCTGTTCCTCCGTGTGCCAGCCCAGCAGCCTGCGCACTGGCCCAAGCTCGGCGGAACGAACGAGGCGCGTCGGGAGCAAGTTAGAAGCCATGGCGGGGGAGAGCTCAAGGACAGGAAGACCAAGGCGCAAGAGTTCAAGGAAAGGGCGAGCGCTAGGAAATGCGAAGGGAAGCCGCGATGCGGGTAAGATCCCCTTTTTAAAACTTTCCAGGAACGATTCGAGGTGATTCGAAAACCTTCGAATACACCGCAACGGCAACCACATTGGCTCCGAGACCTAGCGCCGATGACAGGTGGACCCAAGCCGCACAGCTGAAGCGGTGGGTCAAGGAGTCAGTCTCCCAAGAAGACGAGCCGGCGAGGCGCTTCGGCGGTTCCCGAAGAAAGCGCTGCGACGTAGAGAAGTGGCAGCCTTGGGAACTGCCGCAGTAAAGGCAACCATCAAGTGGGTGCATGCTCCCACGATCCCGCGATTGTTCGTGCTCCGGCAGCGGTCAAAGCGGGACTTAGAGAAAGTGCGCGGAACAGAAGAGACGGAGGTCCCACCTCGGGCTCGCTATCTCCCCTGAGATGGGCCCGGGGGCCACTGTCGGTACCCACGATATGGGGTACCCCGCGCACAGGGGAAAATGCCTGAGGATCTCGCCCTTCTCCGCAGGGAGAGCTCCGAAGGCGCCACGCGTCCAGCGGGGCCGGACCTCCCTCTCCTCAAAGGAGAGCTCCGGGCTCGCCACGTGGCCTACAGAAGCCGGACCTCCCCCACCGCGGGGGAGAGGTCTGAAGGCACCACGTGTTCAGCGGGGCCGGACCTCCCTCTCCTCAGAGGAGAGCTCCGGGCCCGCCACATGGCCGACAGAAGCCGGGCCTCCCCCCTCCGCGGGGAGAGGTCTGAAGGATCCACGTGTCCTTCGGGGCCGGACCTCCCTCTCCTCAGAGGAGAGCTCCGAGCCCGCCACGTGTCCAGCAGAACAGCGTTGCCTGCCTCTGAGCGGTAGGCAGCGGGCGTAAGACGCCCCATACCTTGCCCGTACAAGGTATTCAAGGCCCACGCCTTCCCAATACGCGGAGCACGCCTCTGTTAGGTGCCGTTGCGCCCATTCGCGTCACAGACTGGCGCGCGGTGTCAGAACCTGCCAGCCAATAAACACAGGGACAAGACATCCCCTGCCGCTCCCGCCGTCATCAAACCACTACGAACTAGCATGCGGCATGGGTAGGGAAGCAAGACAAAGACTCAGAAGCCTTCGCCAGAGACAACTACCGACATAACTGCGGATACGATAGTCGGCAGGCAATCTCCCCGGGACCACCGGTCGGGTCCTGGTCCCCCCCTTGTAAGCCACACGAGCCTTGGACTATAAAAGGCTTGGGTAGGCACCGTTAGCGAGGGTTCGCACTCCAGCAACTCACACCCTAGGCATACTCACCCTCAAGCTCAGGACTTCGGTTCTGAGCAACAAGTAATACAGCGAGCACCTCTGCTCACCGTGGACGTAGGGTTTTACGCTCCGGCGGCCCGAACCACGTAAAACTCGCCGTGTCAAGCTCCTCCCTCACTCGTCCCTACGCTTAAGCTCTCCGCAAGCGACTAGCCCCTCCAAAAAAGAACCTCTGCGGGCTGCCCAGAGCAGGTCCGGGGGAAGTGTCGACCACACACTTCGACACAACCCTTTTACACGGCAATATTCTCTAAAATTTCGATAAACCTGTGGAGAATTTAAAAGATAATGAATGCCACTATGTATATTATCAATGCATCCACTTGCCTTTGTTAAGACAACCTGCACAATAAGATTAATGATATGGCATACACATCTTTGATGTAGAACATACCCACCGATGTATCAATATGTGGCTCAAGTATATCCGTAGCGCTAGTGTTAGCCGATGCATTATCAAGAGTATAGAGAAAACCTATTTTCAATACCAAATTCTCTAATAACCTCTAGCACATGTGAGGCAATTGCCTCACCAGTATGATTCTCATCAATGACCCGAAATCCTAAAATCCTTTTGTTTAGCTTATACTAATGGTCTATGTAATGAGCAACAACACTAAGATAGTTTGTCATCTAGTGTGAAAATAACCAAATATCTTATGTTAGTGCAACAGAAAATGACATGACACTAAAAGTTTGTTTCAACATGTCCATTTTACCATTGTATCTTTTAATAATATCATGTCTAGTGGTTTTCCTAGAAACATTACTATATTGTGGATAAAAAGCTTTCTGAATCATTCTTTTAAAATTAACACTTTCGCCCATACAAAAAGGTTGATCCTCAGTTGCAATATATCTAGCAATTTCAGAGCAAGCTACATCGGCGTTATAAACCCAAGTACTTACAGAGCCGTCGGGCATGAAGTTCAATTGAGTTTATGTTGCTCCACCTTCTCGTAACGTAAGCTTCTTCATACATCCACATAATGGCGATTCAAATGACCCATGCCGCTAATAGATGATGCAGAAAGAACCTTTTAATAGTATTTGCATGTAGCAGAAACAACAACACTCTTATCATTGATGAATTCCTTGTTCTCAATAAAGTGTTGCCAACATGCCGCTCGACTTCTCCGACTCTTAGTTGTGGAAGATGTTTGACCACCTTCATTGCTAGGGATAGGCCCGAATGACGCATGCACAGCCGTGGTCGTACCGACGGAGAAGCTATCTGTACCTCCATCATTTAAATTAAATGTATTATCTTGACCTTCCTCTTCCTCGTAGACATCCTCACCTTCTATTTGAATATCATCCATGCCGTAGTCTCCCATGCTTGGGTACAAACGACGTGGATCAGGTTGCTCGGCCTCGGACATTGGACGGCATGCGCCAGTCACGACCACGAACACGACGCAACGATGTCGCAATCTTTTTCCTATTACCGCTACTCCTAGATGGAAGCATCTTGCTCGGCGCGGGCGGCGTGGATCCGGGGCAGAGGCGGGCGACACGGGGTGGTCCGGCTGGGGAAGAGAGTCGGCGGCGCGTGGCTGGTCGGGGACCGGGGCGGGGAGCCGGGGACGCGTGGCTCGAGGCGGTTCGGGCCACCGGGATGGGGCGCGCTGCGCGCAGCGTGGCTGTGCGGGGGCGCGGGCACGCGGCTCGGCTCGGGGCGGGCCGGCGGGGGCGCGCGGCAGGACGGGGCGGACCGGCGGAGACAACGGTTGGCGGCGCTGGCGGTTGAAGGAGAAGTGGAGACCGAAAAAATGAACCGAAGACCGAACCGAGCCGGGAGGTGTGGATATTGTAAAAAACCTGCGGGCCGGAATCGGGCCGATGGGCTCTATCGGACCGATTTGCTCGGGCCGAGCACGGCCCGAAACTTCGTGTCGTGCCGTGCCGCCCGTCGTGCCCGATTTCCAGGCCTGGCACGGCCCGATGTTTCGTGCCGGGCTGGCCTGGCCCGATTCCGTTTCGTGCCGGACTGGGCCTCGTGTCGAGCTTTTCAACCGGGCCTCAGCCCACCCGAATGTGGCCCGGCCCAAGTCCCACCACTACCAGCAACAAACAAGTGCATGCACGACAAGCTAGGTTGACAATTCCACAGACGTTAGACAATACGAAGTGGTGGCCATTCTTCGATCGACACTATTGGCTACTGTCAGGTGCTTTGTCATGATCCCATGGCGCATCGAATAGTACAGTGCAGTGTTTCTTGTCATTGTTCTTCTTCCAAGAGACACCCGTACGTGTCTTGGATATTTTCCGTCCCTTCTATCGTTTCGATCCAATTCGGCGAAAATAATGATGCGTGTGCTTGTCTAAACCTAACTAGTAAAAGGGATCGCATCATATTGCATGCATGCATGACCCAAACAACCCCGTCAATCGGGCACAGCACAGCCGGCCCGACGAACCAAGCGCCGATGTGATGGACCGTACCGAGCGAGCAGCAGGATCGCGGCCGCATGGCACCCACATGCAGCTGCTCCCGGCGCCGGCGACGCGGTGGAGCGGAGCGCGCTCCCCTCCTCCTCCTCCGCCAGCCCCGGCCGGGCCTCGCCATGACACCGGCACGTGTGGGAGCCCACCGCTGCCGCGCGCCGCGGCAGCGCCATAAACGCCGCGACGGCGACCTCACGGGAGCACGTACCCGTGTCGCCGGCGGGCAGGCGCGCGAAGCCAACTTGCCCGCTACTTGCATCGGCGTGCATCTCTCTCGATCGCATGACCTGGTCCTCTCTCCATCAACGACGTGGCCTCCGTCAGCCGCGGGGCCATGCATGGATGCATGAACGTACTGCCCTGCCGCTGCTAACGGTGACATCGATACACACACAAGTACGGCAAGCTACCTAGCTAGTGCCCCTCAGCTCTCGCGGGACGACGATCGTAGGATGGCGTACACGTGAATATGAGACGTTCGTTCCCTTGATCTGTTGGTGTCAGTTTTGGTAGTTAGGTCTTGACAAAAAGGACGACGATAGAGATGGGTAGCATTGATACCACCGTCGTCGTCTTTGATTGGCCATTTGCATCCACGTTCACGTCGTGCGCGTCGACGGAGGCGTACGTTCTGCGTACGTCCGCGCGAGGCGGTCTCTGGTCGGCACATATCCGATCCGGCGCATTTATCCGGAACCGACGGAGAGGAAACGCCGTTATTAGCCGCGCGCCCAGTGCCGGGATCATAGACCCGACGACCAATCCGGCGATCCCCCGCCGCAAGTTCAAGAAGGCTCGATCGATCCATCGACGGGGAGAGCCCGTCCGCCGCTGATAGAGACGCGGCCGGCCGAAACGTGAGCCGAGTTATGGCGCATATGCGCGTGTCGCCTGGGATATCTGCGGCGCGGCCGGCGACGTAACCCCCGCGACGCAGGGCTCTGTCCGTGCGGAGACCGCGGAACGGCTCGCCGGAGGCTGACTTTCACATGCTCTCGCAGCATCCAGTGTTAGGCAGGTGCTCTCTGTACTGCGCGGGCGAGCGTGGTTGCCACGAGACGCATGGCGGATAAGACACCGGGGGGGGGGGGGGGGGGGGGGGGGGGGGGGATCCCTGGCAAGGACCCGGCGATCGGCGTGTGTGTTCATGTCCCGGTACCGGGCAAGGGGGACAGGGGCATCTTCTGGGCCTGGTACGCTGGTCGCCTCGTGATGGGGACGTCGATGCTGTTAATTAACGACTCTTATTAGTTTCACACCGATTCGTTAGAAGAGTCGCCTCCTAAACACCTAGTTAAACTACAATGCAAGCGTTGGGCTGTAAAATGCACGAACTCCAGATATCTTGTAAACTGGAGCTAATTAACGAAGCAATGTTACGATAGGTCTTGTCTACATTTTACTGTGTGCAAACTGCAAAGTCGTTGTTTCTACGGTGAGCAAGAATCCTTGATCGTTTCCGTTGTGCAACTGGGCTTATTGGCACGCGGCAAGTGGGAGGGAGAGGTTGGCCTGAGGCCGTAGCTCATCACGCGGCGCCGGGGCCCGCGGACATCCACAGCTGAGAGAGCAGGAGAGAGGAAGGGACACATGGACCCCGACGCTCCCCCAACTCTCTCTGCACAAGATATGTGCAGGCAGCGGCAGCTCCATGGCCGATTTCTTTACCACCCAACACCCACGTCTTGGCCGCACGCACCGTCGCGTCATGTCTCTCTCTTCGCGCTCTGCTACCTAGCGGCTAGTGGTAATCAACTCCTCCCCCGCCGTCTCCCCCCACCCCCCTATAAATTAAGACCCGGTTCTGCTCCCCATCGCCACGCTTCGATCAGAGTCCTCTCCATCACCAGCGTACGTCTTCAGCCAGGCGATCGAGCGAGCTCGACCGGGTGGACGCTGCGGTCGCCTCCTTCTCTCGATCGGTGTGCTTGATCTCGATCGTCGTCTTATTACGACCGGCGATCACAGCTAGCCAACGACCCTCACGATATCTTCTCCGACGACGACGATGTCGAGCCGGAGGTCGCGTGGCGGAGTCTCGGAGGAGGAGATCAACGAGCTCATCTCCAGGCTGCAGACCCTGCTCCCCAGCAGTGAGCACCGCCGCGGTGGCAGCCAGCAGGTACGAGCATTACATTCATTCAGAGTATCAAACGCAAAAACTAAACGGCACGCATGCGCGTGTACGTGTAGCCAGCTGACGCTACCACTGAATGAAGTCAAACTAAGTATGACGTGTGAATTACGTACGGACGCACGCAGGCGTCGACGACGAAGCTGCTCAAGGAGACGTGCAGCTACATCAAGAGCCTGCACCGGGAGGTGGACGACCTCAGCGACCGCCTCTCCGACCTCATGGCGTCCATGGACCAGAACAGCCCGGGCGCCGAGATCATCCGCGGCCTGCTCCGCTAGCTATAGCTAGCGCGCGCCGACGGATCGACGCCTCTCCATCCATGACCCCCCGTTATCTCATCGATCCGCCTATATTTGTGTTTGATGTACGTACCTAGCATAGCTCTCAGCTCGAGCCCCCAGCGTACGTTGCTGGGAGTTCCGTACAGTACCGTACCATGTAGCAGCTAAAGACGACGACTAAGGATGGTTAATTAATTGGTACTTCGTAGAGTGAGTCCTTTGCTAGCTAGGGCATGTGCTGCAATAGCTAAGTCTTCCTAATAAGTTAATATACGTAGCTATTAAATTGTTTAATCACCTATAGCTCCATGCATCGTCTCTTCGATCGTTTCCTGTCCGTGCATGTAAGCTTTTTTTCCCCAAGCATCCGTGGTCCGGGCCGAGTTGTTTCCTCTGCACAGACAACCGACCAACCGACCGACCACTAGCTACCCACCGATCAACATGTAATGTAACGGTAAATTATAGTTTCTCCTTTTTGAAATTATTTAATGTTGTTTAGTTTAATTTTAAATTAATCAGCATCAAATAATCAGGAGTTAAAGGCAGTAATGTTGACGAAGCTAGCAGCAACACGCCGCGCTGCCGAGACGCGACGTCGTCTCCCACGTAGGTGCCGTTGCTACGTCGACGGTTGATCTCGCTGTCTCGTCCATAGGCCATAGCACCGCGACACGCGCGCGCAATGGAGGAGTTGCAAGGCTTCCGGGCTCCAGGTCATCGCGGGATCGGAACGCGTGCATGCATGTCAGGCAAACGCGCCAGAAAACGGGTCAGCTGGTTGAGCGCCGAGGGACGTAGGGGACTGAAACCGGGTGAGGCCACGTGGAGCACAACTAATACGAGTCAACCATCGCATTTCGCGAATCACACACAGATCGTTGCGTTGCGACAACCAAACATAAACAGACAACAAAGGAATCTACAACGCCTGAAATACTAAGAGTTTCTACAGCTATTTGCTCACACGCCTCGACCGGTTGCGGGACGCATCCGTGCCAAGGTAAGCCTAGCGATCCGCAGAAAAATACACTTCATATAAAAACAACTGCAAAATTAAACAGATTCCGCTCCCGCCCCACCCCGGAATAAATGCCAAGATTCGATGATAAAACCAAGCCTAATCGCAGAAATTTGGCTTAAAGTACGGCACAGAAGCGTAAAATTCTCAGCTAAACCACGGGGAATGACCTAAAAAGACTTGGTTTCAAAACATCACCTAGCTATTCACCTGGTCATCAGAATGGAACACTGATCGAGGCAAGCCTTCGTCAGTGCGCCGGCGAGGTCGACCGGCGGCCGCACTCCTGCGGCGTTGCGAGATGCGATTGGGTGTGTGTGGGGGGGGGGGGTGGTTACCGCGAGGGTTTCTGCTCTGCGCATTGGCTATGGTCTGGTCAGCGTGAGATAGGTGTAGGGTAGCCGTTAGGTTAATGCGTTTAATGTGGTTAAAAAAATTATGTTATAAAAAACTAATAACCGTATTTTATCTAAAAAAATCATAACCGTATAATTCGGTAGCGGTTAATTCGGTTCAGTTTTGCAGTTAATCACATTTCAATGTGTAATATAATTTTTTGGATAAAAATGGCAGCAAACACATAAAAAATACAATAAATATGTAAAAATGACATGTATGGGTCGGTGATGGGTGAAGATTATCAAGATTGTGTTGTGTTATGAGAATTTTTAGTGAGAGTAAAGATTATTACTATTGAGCTTTATTTTTAGGGTTATAGGATAGTGTGGGTTTAAATCTTTGTTAAATCGGTTATTCAATTAATACAACATAATAACGGAATAAAATTTGGTTAACCGAAATACTAAAAAATAATGATAATATTTGATAAAAAAATCGGTTAGCCACATATTTTAATTCGGTTTGGTACGGTTCGGTTTTACGGTTAAACATGCTCACATAGGTGGAGCCGTTGAGGAGAAAAGAATGAGGCAATCGACTCCTCAAAGGCGGCTGGCTTGGGCAGGTGCTCGTGGACTGGGTCTATGAACCGTTGAAGGCAGGATGCGGGTCCCAACAAACTGTGGTCTTTGCGGAAAGCTGTCCACGACATTTTCAAGGAGGATCAGCGTAGGGACAATAAAATTGAATAAAACAACGTTAATAATTTAACGGACGATACGCAAAGATGCGATTAAGGGCCAGGGTAGGCACAGTGAGGCCCAGTTGGAGAACTGAGCCCCGCCAAGAACTGTGTAAAACTTGGGCTTTTAGAATCCATATCACTTGGATTCTTCTTGGAGGTTATTGGATGATAATTTTAAGAGTTCATTTTCCATTGGATTATGGGCATCAAGCAACACCTCCATGTGTGCACAAAACAGCAGAAAGCACGCGAACAAAAAACTCCAATAATCCGTATCCGTTCTTACGAATTCTCACAGTGGATTCAAGCGGACAGAAAATAGCTAGTAGACTGGTAATACAGCAGCTGACTGATTGACTCTTGCCGAAGGCAATGGGAACGACAAATCAAGGCACGTGTCTAGCTTAAGTCTAATAAAAGAGTAACTAACATGTGTAGCAACAATATTATACCATCCGAAAGCTCACATGAATCATCAACACTAGCACGTATATACAGCAGTCCATAACTAAGCATCGTCTAATAGCAGTAGATGCATCAAGGCATATATCGCTCAAGTCAGATTTGTGGAAAGGTCGTCTTCAGGCTGATCCAATACGGCTGCATGAAGGAAGCAATATCAGCTTAGTAAGCAAAATCCAGAAGACGAAAAGAAAAACCCAAACCACTGGAAAATTGGATTCATATTATGTTGACAAGCACATGCAGTAAACTAACCTGCTGGGTGGACATTGAGTTGTTTAGTATCGATAATTTTTGTCGTAGAATGGATTTTCAGCCTCTGCCTCCTCCAAGATTGATCGCCTAGTGCCCCTTGATTTTGAAGCCTTTGTAGACTGCAAAAGAGTTATAAAGTGATTGTAATCAAAACAAGGATAAAACATATATAATCAGCATGCCCGAAGCATGTGGGGAAGTACCGTTCATACAATGATAGCATTGGCGTTTTAATAGGAACAATGGATCAGTTTTACTAACATCGTTACATGAACAATCAGCTATGTTCAATATGCATGGGAACAATGGATCAATTTGACTAACAATGTTACATCAGCACTCAGCTATGCTCTATATGCAAATAAGATCAACCCATACATGCATGAAAACAAGTGGTAATGGTATAGAAATCATACAAATGACATTATAACATAGCAACCTTGCATCAGATGAGACGAATGATACAAGCTGACACAGGGATACCTTGCTAATGAGCTTCTCAAATGCCTCTGACCCATTTTGTTCAATATATCTCTCTGCAGCTGAGAGTACATCATCAGATTTACTTAACTTCTCCTTCCTTGGCACATACCATATGTTTACTATTTGACGATTCACAAACATTGGCCGCACAAAATGGTCATAGACATAAGCAGCACCATTAAACCAAGGTAAGACCAGCCAGCAGTTGAAGAACAGCTTTGCATATGACCAAAAGGGAAGCCTGCAACATTTTCTAAAGTAAGCATTTCTAATTCTTAATTCACCACTTGATGCATGAAACACAACTATACAAAGAAATCACCTAGGGGTGTAAAAGAGTGACCCCTAGGTGTAAAGGAACTAAGTTTCCAGAATTCCTCTCACTTTTGAAAACTAGTTCATTTTCTTGAACTAAAGAGGGTCTGAGGGTAACCCCAGGTGCAACTTTTTACACCCCTAGAATCACCAAAAATGTTTGCAAAAAAATCATATAGATTGTGGGCTGATCTGCCCCTGGCCCAGGGCGGCCAGAACTGGGCCGTGTGGGCTGGTCTGCCCTAGCCCAGGCCGGGTCCCCTTCTAGAAGAAATCTGAGTTTAGTCTTCTTAGAGATAGACTAATAGATTTTTTTGTAATAGATTAAGACTCTTGTAAGGGGGGCTATATAAACAAGCCAAAACACCCCAAAATTGAGAGAGAGATCAATATAGAGAAGAATTCCTCCTCCTCAAACCCTAGCCGCCTCCATCTCTCCCCCTTGCTGCTGCCGCCGCCCCCTCTCTTCTTCCCCAGGTCGGCGCCTCCCAAGAACCCTAGCTGCCACCAGGGGCTAGGGTCTGCCGCCGCCCAGGCATCTCTAGCCGCCGCCTGCTGTTCCAGCCGCCCCTCAGGGCTGTTGCTCCAGCTGTTGCATAGGGCATCATCTTCCTCAAGCTGCTGCCTCCCTCCTCAACGCTAGCCGCCATCAGGTTTGGTTCAGCAGCCATCAAAGTCTGAGTTCAGATTGATCTGCTAGGGCAGATCAGTTTGTACAGCAAGAACAGAGAAGTTTTGGGGCTGGAATTGCAACATTCGTGGCATCAGACCTGGTTTCAACCCTAGGGCCGTGGAAAAGCTCCTGCGAAGCGTTCCAGAACGCTTCGAACAGATCGTGGTGGCGATCACGACACTGCTGGACGTGACAACCTTCACCTTGTCGGAGGTGACGGGGCGTCTCAGGGCGGCTGAGAACGTCTTCGACTCGACGCAGCGGAAGGGAGGAGTACATAACGGCCAGCTGTACCTCACTCGGGAGAAGTGGGAGGCACAGCGGAAGGAGGAGAGGTCTACCCAGTCCGCGGGTTCTTCTAAGAGGGGCGGTCGAAAGGGCCCGCCCAAGAAGAACGGAGGCAAGAAGGGAGGTTCCGGGAAGGATATTCCGCGGGACCAGTGCAGGAAGTGCGGGAAGAAGGGCCACTGGGCCAGGGAGTGTCGGTCGAAGTCTAAGGAGGAGCCGCAGCAGCAGGCTTTCGTGGCGAAAGCGGAGGAGGAGGGCGCCTTGTTCATGACAAGGGTGGCCTCTATACAGGAGGAGCCTGTACAGGAACGTCCTACGCGCCCACTAGAGATAGTGGAGGGACGTGTCTTCGCCCACCGCAGCAACGACGACGACTCTGACGACACTCGTTGGTACCTCGACACGGGCGCGACCAACCACATGACGGGTTCGCGCGCCGTCTTCTCCGAGCTCGACGAAAACGTTGTCGGAACCATCAAGTTCGGCGACAACTCCGTCGTACGTATCCAGGGGAAGGATACGGTCCTATTCGCCGCCAAGACGGGTGAGCACAGGAGGCTCACTGGCGTCTACCTCATCCCACGCCTCACCACCAACCTCAACAGCGTCGGCCAGCTGGATGAGGATGGCTACAGCATCACGGTGCATAAGGGAGTGATGCACATACGGGATGAGCAGCAGCGTCTCCTCACACGAGTTCAGCGCGACGACAGCAAGCTGTACTCCATCAAGCTCAACATCACACGTCCGGTTTGCCTAACCGCGAGGCGTGATGATGTTGCGTGGCGTTGGCACGAACGCTACGGACACGTCGGCTTCCAGGCGCTTCGGAAGTTGGCACAAGAGGAGATGATGATCGGGCTTCCGCAAATTGATCACGTCGATCAATTGCGCGAAGCTTGCTTGGTCGGGAAGTAGAGGCGCTCCAGCTTCCCCAAGCAAGCTAGGCGGCGCGCGGAGGGCGCGCTCGACCTTGTCCATGGCGACATCTGCGGGCCTATCACGCCGACGACTCTAGGCGGCAAGATGTTCTTGTTGCTAGTGGATGACATGAGTCGCTATATGTGGCTCTATCTTCTAGCAACCAAGTACAGGGCACCCGACTTAATTCAGCAATTCATGGCAACAGTTGAATTAGAGTCCGAGAGGAGGCTGAAGCTACTTCATACTGATCGCGAAGGAGAGTTCACCTCACAGGATTTGGCGAGTATTGCAAATTAGAGGGGGAAAGATGATTTCATTAACCCAATAGGTTGTCAAGGGGGATACATATATATGGGTACAAAACTTAAGGGCCAAGGAGCCCTAATACAAAAGGACTAAACTGCCCCTATAGTACCCTAATACAAGTGCAGTCTAACACCCCCCCCCCCACCCGCAGTCCCAACACCTAGCCACGGCAGATGTTGAGACTGGACCGAAACTCGGTGAACACCGTCGAAGGGAGCCCCTTCGTGAAGATGTCGGCGAACTGCGATGACGTCGGAACGTGCAGGACTCGCACCTCCCCGAGAGCCACCCGCTCACGAACGAAGTGAAGATCGATCTCCATGTGCTTCGTGCGCTGATGATGCACCGGGTTGGTGGAGAGGTAGACGACGCCGACGTTATCGCAGTAGACCAACGTACTCCAGGCGAGGGGGGAGTTGAGCTCATGAAGCAGCTGCTGAAGCCAAGAGGACTCGGCCACACCGTTGGCCACGGCGCGGTACTCCGCCTCGGCACTCGAGCGGGACACCACGTGCTGCCGCTTCGAGGACCAGGAGACGAGGTTGCCGCCCAGGAAGACGATGTAGCCGAAGGTGGACCGGCGGGTGTCCGGGCAACCTGCCCAGTCAGCGTCGGTGTAGACGACCAGCTCGGAGGCAGAGTCACGCCGCAGAAGAAGGCCGTAGTCGTGGGTGCCACGCAGGTACCGAAGGATCCGCTTCACAGCCGTGAGATGCGGCTCCCGCGGATCATGCATGTGGAGACACACCTGCTGAACCGCGTAGGAGATGTCCGGCCTGGTGAAGGTGAGGTACTGCAGGGCACCTGCAAGACTCCTGTAAGAGGTGGGGTCGGCGACCGGGGCGCCGTCGGCCGAAGACACCTTCGCCTGGGTGTCCACGGGAGTGGAGCACGACTTGCAATCAGCCATGCCCGCTCGCTCGAGGATATCCAGGCAGTACTGGCGCTGGTGGAGGAACAGAGCGCCCGGGCGGTGCTCGACCGCAACGCCCAGGAAGTGGTGGAGCTGGCCGAGATCCTTCATCGCGAACTAGCGCTGCAGGGCGGAGATCGTGCGCTGAAGAAGAGTCGGTGTCGGTACCCTCAATATGGGGTACCCCCGCGCACAGGGGAAACTGCCAAAGGACCTCGCCCTTCTCCGCAGGGAGAGCTCCGAAGGCGCCACGTGTCCCGCGGGGCCGGACCTCCCTCTCCTCAGAGGAAAGCTCTGGGCCCGCCACGTGGCCAACAGAGCCGGACCTCCCTCCTCCGCGGGGAGAGCTCCGAAGGCTCCAAGTGTCCAGCGGGGCCGGACCTCCCTCTCCTCAGAGGAGAGCTCCGGGCCCGCCACGTGGCCAGCAGAGCCGAACCTCCCCCCTCCGCGGGGAGAGCTCCGAAGGCTCCACGTGTCCAGCGGGGCCGGACCTCCCTCTCCTCAGAGGAGAGCTCCGGGCCTGCCACGTGGCCAGCAGAGCCGGACCTCCCCCCACCGCGGGGAGAGCTCCGAAGGCTCCACGTGTCCAGCGGGGCCGGACCACCCTCTCCTCAGAGGAGAGCTCCGGGCCCGCCACGTGGCCAGCAGAGCCGGACCTCCCCCCACCGCGGGGAGAGCTCCGAAGGCTCCACGTGTCCAGCGGGGCCGGACCACCCTCTCCTCAGAGAAGAGCTCCGGGCCCGCCACGTGGCCAGCAGAGCCGCGGTACCTGCCCCCGCGCGGTAGGCAGTAAGAGTAAAGACGCGCCATACCTTGTCCGTACAAGGTATTCAAGACCCGCGCCTTCCGGAGACGCGGAGCACGCCTCTGTCAGGTGCCGTTGTGCCCAGTCGCATCGCAGTAAACAATGGCAGGCCGCGTCAGAGGCTCTACATCAATAAACACAGCGACAAGACATCCCCTGCCGCCCCTGCCGTCATCAACCACTACGCCTAGCTTGCGGCATGGGCGGGACGGCAAGACGAAGACTCAGAAGCCCTCGCCAGAGACAACTACCGGCGTAACTGCAGGATACGGTCGATGGCAGGCAATCTCCCTGGGACTCAGCACACACACCTTTTCGCAAAACAAAATAGTTTTACCCAAAACATAGGATCAACATGGTCAAGGAGCACTTGCCTTGTTCTTGCGGTTCCGGTTGTTCTTGAATCCCAAAACCTTGTTGCTGTAGTTCGTCGTAGACAGCTCCCTGAGCTTGTTCTGCTAGGTAGGATCACGTGCATACAAGATTCACAGCAATCAATATGCACAACCTTAAACTAGATGCGATGATGCATATGCAGGTTATCCTATGATTTTTATTAGATTGGTGTGTTCTTGCATGGCTTGCATGGACAGAGGTGTTCGGATCAAAGGTGGATGTGGCAATGATCTTGTCTTTAGATCAACCTGATCATCAAGTGATCTGTCCACGAGAAGGCTTCTGTTCGAAAGGAATCAAAGAACAGATACAAGGGGAATACAACAATGTCGTAAGGTGGTGTCGGAGTCCTACCTTACGCCCTTCTTGGTTTTCGAGGTCCTCCTCAGACCGCTCGGTTCTCCTCCGATGATCTCCCTTGTTGCGCTTCGGCGATGGCTTTCTCGGCGAGTTGGGGGCTAGGGCTCTAAGTCGTCGGCTCAGGAGTTGGAAAAGAAATTTGTGGTTTCGGCCAGAGGTTCTGAGTTCTATTTATAATCGGGAAGAGAAGAGTCCTAATCTGATTGTATCCCGAATAAGAGTTTTATTCAGATCGTCGTTGGATCCTATCATCTTATCTTTAGTTGATTTAGTGCGGTAACATTGTGGAATTCAGGTCGGTTTCCTTTACGTACTGATATTCTTACGCGTAACCGCCGCTCCAGAACTCGTTACCTTCAAGGCGATGAGCTCCGGAGGCTCCACGTGTCCTTCCGGGGCCTGGTATCTCCTTCTCCGCAGAGACGAGCTCCGGTTGGGCCACGTGTCAATCGACCGAGACCTCCCCCTCCTTTGGAGGTGAGCTCCGCGCACGCCACGTGTTGGCGCCGGTCTTTCCTCTCTTCTTTCTTCAGGGACATGCCCCGAGGTCGACACGTGTCCAGCAGCGACAGACCTCCAGGAGATAAGCTCCGGTAGCGACGCGTGTCCAATAGAACAGGACCTCTCGGAGGTGGGCTCCGAGATCGACACGTATCCCGCGCGACTGGTCCTCTGACTTCCGCGAGGACTAGCTTCGAGGATGACACGTGTCCTACGGAAATGCCTTTGCTTCTTCCGCAGAGGCTAGCTCCGTGGGCAACACGTGTCCCACAGGATCGGACCTCTCCCCTTTGCGGAGACGAGCCCCGAGCCTGCCACGTAGCCAGCTTGGCGGCGGTCTCTCCCCACCTCGCAGGGATGAGCTCCGAACACGCCACGTGGCCAGCGGCTGTCGTGAGTTGTCTTCGGCGCTTTCTGAGAGCTGGATTCGGCTCTCATTGGCTATTCCTTTTGATATTTTTCTTTATTCCTTCTTCTCTTAAAATGTTTCCTCTTCATAAAACATGAACATAGGCTGACACCCGAGATGAGGGTGTCACACCAGCAGAGCCGGACCTCCCCCCTCCGCGGGGAGAGCTCCAAAGGCTCCACGTGTCCAGCGGGGCCGGACCTCCCTCTCCTCAGAGGAGAGCTCCGGGCCCGCCACGTGGCCAGCAGAGCCACGCTGCCCGCCTCCGCGCGGTAGGCAGCAAGAATAAAGAAACGCCATACCTTGCCCGTACAAGGTATTTAAGACCCGCGCCTTCCCAAGGCGCGGAGACGCGGATCACACCTCTATCAGGTGCCATTGCGCCCAATCACATCGCAGTGAAGACTGGCGCGCCGCGTCAGAGGCTGTACGCCAATAAACACAGCGACAAGACATCCCCTGCCATCATCAACCACTACGACTAGCTGGCGGCATCGGCAGGACGGTGGAACGAAGACTGGGAAGCCCTTGCCAGAGACAACTACCGACGTAAATGCGGATACGGTAGATAGCAGGCAATCTCCCCGGGACCACCTGTCGGGTCCCGGGCCCACCTTGTAAGCCACCCGAGCTTTGGACTATAAAAGGCTCGGGTAGGCAACGTTAGCAAGAGTTCGACTCTTGGCACACTTACGCTCTAGCATCCGAGCACCCAACTCATCCTCAAGCTCAGAACTCCGGTTCTGGGCACCAAGCAATACAACAAGCATCTCTGCTCACCGTGGACGTAGGGTTTTATGCTCCGACGGCCTGAACCACGTAAAAATCCCTGTGTTAAGCTTCTCCCTTCATCGTCCCTAACGCGTAAGCTCTCTGTGAGTGACTAACCCCTCTGAAAAAGAACCTCCGCGGGCTGCCCAGAGCAGGCCCGGGGGAAGTGTCGGCTACACACTTCGACAGAAGTCATCCTGCAGGACGTGGTCGTCCAGCCGAAAACGTCGCAACGTCAGGAGAATCAGGCTGCGCCAACGAGCGAAGGAGGTGGAGTCGGAGCTGAGAACAACCGGGACAAGAGTCCGGATGTTCTGTATGTCGACCGCCTGGGCATGTAGAGCAGCGACAAGAGAGGCCGCGTAGGTAGTATAGGCTGCACCATCACCTGGGGATCATGGGTGGTCACTCCACTGTACCGGCGGGGACTGCTGGAATAAGTCTTGTAGTCCTTTGGTCTTTGGTCCCCTAGTCCCTTGTACCCTAATCCTTTAGTTTGTTGCACTATAGTCCTTGGTCTTTGTTGTACTCTAGTCCTTTGGTCTTTGTGGCCCCAATTAGGACAGCATCTAAGGACACTAGGACAGCATATTAAGGACACTAGGACAGCATCTTAGTGTCAGCCATGGACAGCATATTAGGACAGAATCTAAGCATACTAGACTAGCATCTTTGTGGCATATGCTTGGCTGCCATGGCAGCTA
Source organism: Neostapfia colusana (assembly GCA_030760725.1). Classification (NCBI taxonomy): domain Eukaryota; kingdom Viridiplantae; phylum Streptophyta; class Magnoliopsida; order Poales; family Poaceae; genus Neostapfia; species Neostapfia colusana. Next base: position 13,309,072 of record JASWHV010000001.1, read on the forward strand.
TAAATATGTAGCCTCAACCCCTTGGGTTGGCATGGCATTGTGTGAGAAATAGACAAGAAAATTGCCCCAACTCCTAGTGTCATCCTCTCTTCCAATGAGAATAAGAATTCAACTACTAACATTTAGTATCAGAGCCGTTCTATCCTGCAGCTAAAACATCTCCTGCTCATCCCCTTCCCGTACCTCTCTCTGTCCGCAACCGGCAGCAGGAACACCGGCTGTTCCAGCTCATTCCTCTCCTGCACAGACGAGCAGCAGCTTGTCTTCCACACACAACACCCCTTCCCCACTAGTGCGCCATGTCCGACAGACAGTCTCAGCGCTCGGTCGCCTCGAGCGCGTGGCAGACGGAGGTCGCCGCGGCAGAGGAGCGCGAGCGAGCGGCGGCGGAGACTGCGGCGACGGCGGCAATGACGGCAAGGTTGGCGGCGGCGGAATTGGCAGCAGCAAGGGCGGAAGTGGAAGCAGCGGCGGCGGCGGCTGTAGCGCGTGCGGCGGCAGCGGAGCTGGAGGCTCTGCGCGGCAGTAGCTCCAGCAGCTCTGTCGACGGCGGCGTCGACGATGAGCTCAGGCCGGTGAGGGAGGCGGCGCGAGCACGAGAGGTGCAGCGAGCAGCCACGCGCCCCCCATGGGCGCGACAGCCGCAGCCCAGACAGGCGCGGACGCGCCGGTGGCGCTCCCGGCGGCGGTGGCGGCTGGGTCGACGGAGAGGGCGGCGGCGCGGGCACCCGGAGCGCGGGAACTGACCCGAGGTAGAAGAAGGGGTCGGCGGGCCCAGTCGTCAGTGAGAGAGAGTTTAAAACCCTGATCCTCTATGGCTGTGGGATCCCGTGTGACTGCACAGAGGAATATGTGTGGCCCCGTGTGCCTTTGGTTCTGTAAGTGACACGTGCCCCGTGGCCCACAGCAACAACAACAACCAAGCCTTTATCCCAAGCCTGTTGGGGTCGGCTAGATATGAAACCCAATATCAATGAAGTAAAACAGAGGAAGAGATATGAGAACAAGGGAAAAAAAAGGAAAAAAAGAAAAAAAAGGAAAAAAGAAAAAGGAAAAAGAGAAAAGAGAAAAGAAATAAGAAAAAAGGAAAAGAAAAAGAGAAAAGAAAAAAGAAAAAAACAAGACTACGATTCTGGCACATGAATTGCTACTTTCCATGCGGTCCTATCATGAGCTAAGTCTCTGGATACATTCCAATCTCTCAAATCTCGTTTTACCGCCTCCTCCCAGGTCAACCTTGGTCGTCCTCTACCCCTCCTAATATTTTCTCTACCTCTTAAAATCCCACTGTTAACCGGTGCTTCTGGAGGTCTCCGTTGGATATGTCCAAACCACCTAAGCCGATGTTGGACTAACTTCTCTTCAATCGGCGCCACCCCTACCTTATCACGAATCGCCTCATTCCTTATTCGGTCTCTTCTCGTGTGCCCACACATCCACCGTAGCATGCGCATCTCTGCGACACTCATTTGTTGGACATGTTGCCGTTTAGTTGGCCAACATTCCGCCCCATAGAGCATCGCGGGTCTGATCACCATCCTATAGAACTTCCCTTTTAGCTTTTGTGGGACTTTCCTATCACATAGGATTCCAGAGGCTTGTCGCCATTTCATCCACCCTACCTTGATCCTGTGGCAAACATCCTCATCAATATCGCCATTGCTTTGTAACATTGATCCTAAGTATCGGAAAGAGTCCCTTCTAGGTACTATTTGTCCTTGTAGACTAACATTTCCCTCTTCACGACCAACACCACTAAAGTCACACCTCATATACTCGGTTTTGGTCCTACTAAGTCTAAACCCCTTGGACTCTAAGGTTTGTCTCCATAACTCTAATTTCTTATCAACACCATCTCTAGTTTCATCTACCAGCACTACATCATCAGCAAAGAGCATGCACCAAGGGATATCCCCTTGTATATCCTTCGACACCTCATCCATGACCAAGGAAAAGATGTATGGGCTCAAAGCTGATCCTTGATGTAATCCTACCGTGATAGGAAATGCATCAGTCTCACTATCACTTACGCGCACACTTGTCCTAACATTATTGTACATATCCTTGATAAGGGTAATGTACTTTGTTGGCACTTTATGTTTCTCTAGTGCCCACCACATGACTGACCTTGGTATCTTGTCGTACGCCTTCTCCAAGTCGATGAACACCATATGCAAGTCCTTCTTCTGCTCCCTATATCTCTCCATAAGCTGACGAAGCAAGAAAATCGCCTCCATTGTAGACCTCCCAGGCATAAAACCAAACTGGTTTTTAGTGACATTGGTCACTTTCCTCAGGCGGTGTTCAATCACTCTCTCCCAAAGCTTCATAGTATGACTCATAAGCTTAATACCTCGATAATTAGTACAACTTTGAATATCTCCTTTATTTTTGAAGATAGGTACTAATATACTTTTCCTCCATTCTTCAGGCATCTTGTTTGACCGAAAAATGTGGTTGAATAGCTTTGTGAGCCATACTATTGCGACGTCCCCAAGACATCTCCACACCTCAATAGGGACATCGTCAGGGCCGAGGGCCTTTCCTCCTTTCATCCTTTTTAAGGCCTCCTTAACCTCAAACTCTTGTATCCTCCGCACGAACCGCCTGTTGGAGTCATCAAAGGAGTCATCCAACTCAACCATAGTGCTCTCATTCCCATCATTGAATAGCCCATTAAAGTAATCACGCCATCTATTCTTAATCTCTTCATCCTTCACTAGAATGCGGTCAGTCTCATCTTTGATGCATTTAACTTGATTGAGATCCCTCATCTTTCTCTCGCGGATTTTTGCTACCTTGTATATGTCTTTTTCACCTTCTTTTGTCCCTAGTCTCTCATATAACTTATCATAGGTTTGTCCTCTTGCCTTACTCACAACCCGCCTTGCATTCTTCTTAGCCTCTTTGTACTTAATCATGTTGCTTGCGCTTCTATCATTATGCCAACTCTTGTAACACTCCTTCTCCTTAATGGCCTTTTGTACATCCTCATTCCACCACCAAGTGTCTTTATCTATAAGTTTCTTTCCCTTTGTCACACCGAACACCTCACTAGCTACCTTCCTAATGCAAGTTGCCATCTTCATCCACATACTATCTGCATCTCCATTTTCTGCCCAGGGTCCTTCTGTGATCACCCTATTTTTAAAGGATTCTTGTGATTCTCCCTTCAACTTCCACCACTTTGTTCTTGTGATTTTGACACCTTTGTCCCGCAAAGAACATGTATGGAAGCGAAAGTCAGCTACCACAAGCTTATGTTGTGTCACAACACACTCCCCCGGGATCACCTTACAATCTAGACACTCCCGTCTATCCTTTCTCCTAGTGAGGACAAAGTCAATCTGGCTAGAGTGTTGGACACTACTAAAGGTCACTAGGTGAGATTGCCTCTTCTTAAAGAGGGTGTTAGCTATCAACAGATCATAGGCTACGGCAAAGTCTAGGATGTCCTTACCCTCTTGATTTCTATCGCCGCATCCAAAACCTCCATGTACTCCTTCAAATCCTAGGTTAGTTGCACCCACATGACCATTGAGATCTCCCCCTATGAGGAGTTTCTCGGTTATCGGTACACTACTAACCATATCCTCCAACTCCTCCCAAAATTGCCTCTTAGCACTCATGTTGAGCCCAACTTGTGGGGCATAAGCACTAATGACGTTCAAGACAATGTCCCCAATTACTATCTTGATTAAGATGATCCTATCCCCCCGTCTTCGAACATCCACTACTCCATCCTTAAGACTCTTATCTATTAGAACAGCTACGCCATTCCTAGTCCCAGCCGAACCAGAATACCAAAGCTTGAAACCGGTATTCTCGACTTCTCTCGCCTTTTGACCCGCCCATCTAGTCTCTTGTACACAAAGGATATTTACTCGTCTCCTAATGGCAACATCTACTAACTCACGTAGCTTCCCCGTCAAGGATCCTACATTCCAACTACCCACCCGAAATCTATGTTCCTCGGCTAGCTTCCTTACGCTTTGCACCCGTCGAGTAAGATGTAAAGACCCTTGCTCACTTATCACTACATCCGGGCGATGATGTAGCGCGCCACTAAGGTGATGGCGATCCGGCCCTTGCTCATTTAACACCATATCCGGGTTCCGATATGGCGCGCCACTAAGGCGGTGGCGACCCGGCCCTTGCCCACTTAACACCATACCCGGGTTCCGATATGGCGCGTCGCTAAGAGGGTTACGCCCCAACGAATTTCTATTGGGTTTCATTTCCATGAGAGTGGCTAAGTGTAGTTGTTGGCTCGCCAAGCCTATCACAACCCCCTCCTCCTTTACCCGGGCTTGGGACCGGCTATGTCATTACAACATAGGCGGAGTTATTCAAATCCCAGATTTTTCCCCAAACTTTAGAAGAGCATAACTTTTGCTAGGAACCTCCAAATTTAGTGATTCAAATTGGGTTAGATTTAGATTGACAAACTCTATCCAAATATGCAACCCAATTTGTATGAAAGTCTTTATTTAATTCTGGAAAATTCTTTAAAGCTTTTCAGCAAAAGAATTTTAGAGGGAGTTTGGTTTATCCAAAAATCCTCAAATTTTGCCAGAATATTCTATAGGGTGTTATTAGACTCCTATAAAAGTTTCAGCTCATTTGGAGTTGAATTGATCAGGGTAATTCAGATTGTAAGTTCCTGTATTCAAATGAATACAGAAACATTTTCAGAGAATTTCCAAAGCTTGTAAATTCAGTTCTGGGAAATTCTTAGCTCCAAAAATCCTAGGAAAAATTTATGTAGACTCTATGAACTATAATTGAAATTTTGGTTCACTGAGTTCGACATGAACATGGATGTTACCTCAGAATTAATTCATCTTTGAATAAACACTTAGAGAATTATTCTGAATAAACCATTTCATGAAATGTGCTAAATTTTGGTCCAGAGAACTTTCTTGTGACAAGGAACTCACATGAAAATTCTCAGCTCCATTAGAGCTCTGGATCACCACTGTCATGTGTGACCTCTTAAGGTGATCAACACTTAAGTGGGAAGAAGCACTCAACACTTGATCTTAGTGTTTAAGCCCAACCCAAACCACTAGCACCAGTGTCATTTTAAATTCTTAAACAAAGTTCCAGTTTTAAAATGGTCATTAGATCTTATGAGCAAAAGCTTTTCAATTAAATACATATGCATGATCATAACGTGTAGCATATACGTGAAGAAGGTGAGGAGGACTTGAAGTAAAGATCAAGGAGGGAGGAGAACAAGTGATCAAGCTCCAAGTGATCGTCACTAACTGATTGTAACAGTAGTCACCTGCAAAACAGGCAAGCCCCGGTTTGCATTTGAACCGTTTTATAAAGCATTTTTATTTGTAGAAATCATAGCTTTGCATCGTTGCTTGCATTACGTTTAGATGATATTGAAAACCCCACTTGCATGACCAGAAACACCTAAGAGAAAAGGGTAGAATAGCAACTCCTCGAGGGAATTTGGCTACGCTAATGTTAGTAGGAAAGGTCCGGTAGAAGTCGAGTGGTTGGAATCTACTCGCGAGTTTAGGGCTGGTTTACTCGGGACGGGTCCGAATTAGAAAAGATGAGGAAAGTTCACACTTAAGAAATGGAGACCGGGCAGGGAGGTTTAGATGCAGCAGGTTGCAGGCCGTGCGTGCATAGCCCTGCCTGTGTCGGTTAAGGCCCGTCCATGCTTGGCCCTGTTGGACAAGTTTGAGTTGTGTACCGGGCACATACTGGCTATATGGGACCCAGGAAACTGATGTACCTTGGGAGATCCATAGTGGAACTTTTCCAACTGCCTTAGGCTTTCGGCGTCAGGGTAGCAGGAGGTAACTCGCTCAAGAACATACCACAGCGGGTATGTACCTTGAGGGAGCTTGCATACTCGGGGCAGTTGGACTGCGTCCAATGTGGAAGATCTTGGGAAAGGTGGCCGCGTACAACGTCAGTCGAGGTTGCTGCCGGCAACTCGGAGTACGGGTGTACGTGTCGTGTAGTCCGGGCGTGTACTGATTCGAATCACCGTCGCTCGCGGTTATATGAGCATACTTGCCCACTGCGTCTTGACGTAGTAACAACTGGAATTGTTTATCTTTGACTTGATAAGACTGTGCTAGAACTTGTATTGCAACCATGATTGAATTAGAGATAGACCCATTAAAGTTTACTTTCACTTTGTGCAAGGAGCATCGCAACAAAGCGTTTCTTGTTTGATTGTGGAGTTGCGATGCTTTTCGGCTCAAGGTTTGCACAATGAGGCTTAAAATCTGAAAGTTAAGGATCGACTTTAGGCGAGTCCTTTATGCAAATCTAGCCAACCCAATTGCAACCGTCGTGCATGTAGAGTTTCTTGCTTAGAAGAGACGGGTCAGACTTGCTGAGCCTATGTGCTCACGCTTGCTATATAAGTGGTTTTGCAGGTTAACAACGATGCTGAAAAGAAGGTTGTCCGGTGAGACTCGGGGACTCCCGAGTCAGGTAACACATGGAGAACCCAGCCGCTGCTGCTTGTCTTCGTGTTGCTAGCGAGAGAAGTCCGCGGGCTGGACTTCATCTCGAGTGCTCTTAGTTATTCGACGTGAGTTGGTATAGACTTCCGCTGTAGTTACTTGATGTAAAGTATTTACAAAGAAAAACTTGTAAGCTTCCGCTATTGTTTTATGTAATACATTGTTCCTCATATGTGTGCTATTGGGTGCCGCACAACACGGCACCACCCAATGCGATTCCCGGGCGAGTGGCCTGTCTCGGTTGAGCGGGTCGTGTCAGCGTGGTATCAGAGCCGCATTGGTAATAGCACACGGAATAAGGAAGGTATTACGACAAAAATTTAGGTTACGGTGAGGATACGGTACTAGGCCCACATAAGGATTACTATTAGCTTAATATAAAGGTGGCAACCTAACTTATTTGCTATGTCGGAAAATCGTGCATCTCGGGACGATTTATGTCTTGGGGGGTGCACGTAAGCGCTGTCCACCAGTGCGCACAAGCTGAAGGGTGGAGCCTCACGGGTGGCAGGTAACCTGATCCGCTTTAGTATCCTGTACGACTCTTCATGTCGTTTGGGGGTACTCGAGCAACGTCTGTCCCAGGCGTGCGTGGTGCAATTTGGGAAACCCCGTCACGTGGTTAGTAACGTGAACACGTAGCTCAAGGCGTGTTTGGCTTGAGAACACCTGTGCGAGTGATGACGGACGGGTGTAAGAAATGTATGGATACCGGGTTCGGTGTGCAGCCGAACCTGATGATTGAGTGTGATTTATGCAGGGTTAACCACGAAACCGTAGTACGAATAGTACACGTTTGCGAGTGACCGTTTTAGTGCCACCTAAGATACGTTATACCGGTATAAACCGGTTAGGATTTTCTTTTGGTGAGGCTACGTAGTACCGACATGCTTCTTACGGTGCATCGACGTCGTACTAAACATAATAACCCCTTTCCTTTGAAGAAATGACTCATGAACTAACTTTCAAATAAAAATGGAAGTTTGAAACAAATATTAGTTACTGAACTCTTATTTTAAGCTAAGATTCAAATGAGAGGAAAATTAGACTTTAAGATTTCAAAAAAACAGAGTGCTCTGTTTTCGGCAGGCATTTGTACTGGACTTCAACAGAGCATGACTCTGAGTACCTTGACCCAACTAAGGTGTAAGATACAGCTATGGAAAGATTTTCAAATGATCTACAACTTCCTTGTAGACCTCCAGAGCTAAATCACATGCTAAATGGGTAGAAAGTTCAGAGTAAGGTAAACTATCCAGAACCAGGACCGTAACAAAACCTCTCTGGACCTTTATGTTTTTAAGCCATAACTTTCAGTAGAAAAACCCTTAAGAAGCCTATGATACACCATTGGATAGGTTATGAAATGTGCAACATTGTTGTAGTTCAAAGTTTGTTCAGGTTCTTATTGTATTTACATATACAACTGTGATAAGATCAGCCACGTACAAAGGAGGTGCTGGCAAATTTTATCCAGGAATTCTGTCAACTTTGGAAAAATCATAACTTTTAATCCGGAGATGATCTGGGGGCATATGAGTACTCGTTGGAAAGATACTGAAGTTAACTTTAACTTTGGCATTCAACTTGAGTTATGAAAATGCTCTTAACTAGGTCAAAATCTGGAGATAGTGCAGAAAGGTCTGTTCTGTACAGATAGGCTGAATAGCTATGCCTACTAAGGAGTTTTGTAAACATGAATTTTGTTACTGCTTTCATAAAGTTTTGACATAATCATGTTTCCATTAGTCTCACGTACTGCTGAGTTCTTGCTTAACTCATCTCAACTACATTTTGCAGTATGGTTCGTAATCGCTCTAGGAGTAGGGCCGGAAGTTCTCGTCGAGGCGGTGATGTTTCCATTCCACCGTCGGAACCACCATCCACGGAATGGATGGATCTTATGACTCGAGTCGTCGAGTCTAACCAAGAGAACGCTAGGCTACTCCAAAAAGCAACACAAGAACACACACGCTTACTCCAAGCTTTGGTACGGCAAGGCGTACTCCAGAACACGCAACAAGTCGTTCCACCTCGGGACGCTTATCTGGACTTCTTGGCGACTCAACCGCCTATCTTTACTGAAGCCACCGAACCTGTGGAAGCAAATCAATGGCTTCGTGTCATGGAGTCTAAATTTGGAGTATTCAAGTGTGATGAATACCAGAAGACAAAGTTTGCCGCTCAACAACTCCATGGAGCTGCCGGAAACTAGTGGGTGGATTATGTTGCCACCATTCCGAAGGGCCATCAAGTGACATGGAGGGAGTTTTGTGAAGCCTTTCGTACACGTTACATACCATTAGGTATTGTCAAGGCAAAGCGGGAGGAATTTTTGGGCTTGAAGCAAGGGGACATGAGTCAGAAGATTTAATCTTTTGGCCCAATATGCTCCTGAATATGTGGCGGAAAGAAGAGGCACGGTGTGACCTATTTTTCCATGGCCTGAGTGCCATATTACGGGAGAAGCTGGCCGTACATAATAACGGCAGTTACACCGACATGGTCAATGCGGCTTTCATTCAAGAGAAGCCGACACTTGAGTGGCAAGCGGAGAAGAGAAAGATGAGTAAGATCGAGCAGGCTAGCACAAATTATGTGCCTCAGAAGTACCGTTTGGTGTGTCAAACGCCACCCGGTGAAAGACGGAGGCCACCTGTACGCTCAACTCCTCAGAGATTGATTGCTGGTCAAGTTCTACAACTTGCACCACCTCCACAGCCGCAGCATCAGACGGTGGTTTGTGCTCCATCGCTGCAGTTATATGTACCTAGCAGTCCACCGCAAGTCAACGAAGAACCGGAGAGGCATCCGTGTCTTACTTGTGGGCGTAAGGGCCATTATGCTAGGCAATGTCCGGAGGGAATTCGAGGCTACGGGTCATCATATTTACAACAATACAACCCGTACCTTAATCTGCAGATAGGAGGGCAGATAAGGGGCAACATTCACTATACTGTGATTGATGATGTTCCGGAAGAAGAAGCCGCTTTAGCAGGGATATTTTCTCTGAATCAGCTACCGGTTTTAGTTCTCTTTGATTCCGGTGCCACACACAACTTCATTAGCCAATCTTTTGTGGCTCAACATCAGCTCCAAACCGTTTATACAAAGAGGCAATACCTCATATCTTCGCCCGGGGGCAGCAGTACCGCAAGCGAGGTTGTCTCCCGAGCACCTCTTTGTTTGGGGGGTAAAATATACCCTACGACTCTCATTATCCTTGAGGGTCTGAAGATCGACATCATTTTGGGGATGTCGTGGTTGAATTACCACAGAGCGGTTCTTAACATCAGCTCCAGGACCGTTGAGCTCAACTCCCCACAGCACGGTCTTCATATATTAATTCTGGGCGCCAGACGGCAGCAGATTGCAACAGTGAACCACACGGAAGCTGTCAAGATAGAGGACATTCCGGTGGTACGTGAGTATCCGGATGTGTTTCCCGACGATTTACCGGGCATGCCGCCCGAGCGAGACGTTGAGTTCAAGATCGAACTTATACCGGGAACAACACCGATATCACGAAGGCCGTACAAGATGGCACCCAATGAACTGGCAGAATTGAAGACGCAGCTGAATGACCTAATGAGCAAGGGATTTATACGACCAAGTTCGTCACCTTGGGGTTGTTCAACGTTGTTTGTCAAAAAGAAGGACGAAACACTACGGCTTTGTGTTGATTATCGTCCTTTGAACGCCGTTACCATCAAGAACAAGTATCCACTACCTCGCATTGATATGCTCTTCGATCAATTAGTGGGTGTGAAGGTATTTTCGAAGATGGATCTTCGGTCCGGATATCATCAGATTAAAATCCGGGCAGAAGATATTCCGAAGACGGCATTTTCAACAAGATACGGGCTGTATGAGTATCTCGTTATGTCTTTTGGTTTGACCAACGCCCCGGCACACTTTATGTATCTGATGAATTCAGTGTTCATGCCGGAGTTGGATAAATTCGTCGTGGTCTTCATCGATGATATTTTGGTGTACTCCAAGTCAGAGGAAGAACATGCTGAACATCTGCATATTGTGCTACAAAGATTGCGAGATCATCAGCTCTATGCAAAATTCAGCAAGTGTGAATTCTGGATTAATCAAGTACCTTTTCTCGGACACATTATTTCAGCGGAGGGCATCGCTGTAGATCCGAGTAAGATTATCCAAGTACAGAAATGGGAGTCACCAAAGTCAGTACATGAAATCCGAAGCTTCCTCGGTTTAGCGGGTTACTACCGGAGGTTTATTCCGAGTTTCTCCAAGATTACTAAACCGATGACGGAATTATTAAAGAAGAATACCAGATTTGTGTGGGGTGCTGCGTGTGAACAAGCTTTCAAGACCTTAGTGAAGCATCTCACAACCGCCCCAGTTCTTGCTCAGCCGGATACAACGAAGCCATTCGACGTTTACTGCGATGCATCTGGCATCGGTCTTGGTTGCGTGCTGATGCAAGAAAGACGAGTGGTCGCTTATGGATCTCGTCAACTCAGAACTCACGAGCAGCATTATCCAACTCATGATCTTGAGTTAGCTGGCGTGGTCCTTGCTTTGAAGATGTGGAGGCATTACTTGCTCGGAAATCTTGTACACCTCTACACCGACCACAAGGGCTTGAAGTACATCTTCACTCAGAAAGAATTGAACATGAGGCAACGAAGATGGCTAGAGCTCATTAAGGATTATGAACTAGAGATTCATTATCATCCAGGAAAGGCGAATGTGGTCGCCGATGCGCTTAGTCGTAAGGCGCATATCCATTACCTAACTATTGCTGAAATGGATGATAAAGAACCAAGCCTCCGTGTCATCCCGTATGGAGTGAGTTATATTTATAAGGGGGGAAGAGTCCTAGGGGTGGGGAACAAAGAGTCCTAGAGGTTGGGAAGAAGCTCTGCATATCACCCTCAAACCGATGGGCAAACTGAGAGGGTGAATCAAATACTAGAGGATATGCTAAGAGCATGTGCCATCCACCACGGTAAGAGCTGTGATGATCACTTACCACTGGCGGAGTTCTCGTACAACAACAGATATCAGACGAGCATCAAAATGGCACCATATGAAGCTCTATACGGCCGGAAGTGCCGTACACCATTGAACTGGTGCGAATCCGGTGAACGAGTAACATTCGCGGTTGATCTTGTCAATGAAGCCGAAGAGAGAGTTCGGATAATACAAGAGAACCTCAAAGCTGCCCAATCTCGTCAAAAGAGCTACGCGGACCAGAGACGTCAACCGCTGCATTTCGAAGTCGGAGAGCACGTGTATCTTCGTGTGTCTCCGATGAAGGGGATTCATCGGTTCGGTGTCAAGGGAAAACTTGCTCCCCGATTCATCGGTCCGTTTACTATCACGGAGAAGTGCGGAACTATAGCCTACCGGCTGGAACTACCGGCAAGCCTTGTCGGTATTCACGACATATTTCACGTGTCCCAGCTGCGGAAGTGTCTCAAGTTTACAGCTGCCATCCGCACCGAAGACATCGACGAGTTGAAGCCGGATCTCACCTATGTCGAGCAACCTGTACAGATTATCGACGAAAAGACCCGGACCACCAGGAACCGGACTTTGAAATTTTACAAAGTCTTGTGGAGTAATCATACCCCCGAAGAGGCAACGTGGGAAACCGAAGATTATATCCACAAGAACTATCCGGAGCTTTTGTCATAAACCTTGTAATTACCTTCCACCCCGTTCTTCTTTTGAATCTCGGGACGAGATTCCTTTTAAGGGGGGGGGATGTAAAGGTCCCAAAATTATGAATACAAAGAAACACTTGTTTGCAAAGTTTTGTTTCATGTGTATGAAATTTGGGACTTGTTAAAACTTTTCCCCACATGTGATAACACACATGAGGATTTTGCTTCACACAAGTCAAATGTTTATTTGAGAACTTGGAACCCCAGAGGGGTCTAAAACAAGGATGGGAAGTTCCCATATGTGTGAGAAAACAAAAATCAGATTTGGAACAATTTGTTCAAACAAAAATTCAAATGAGAAAAACACAATGGAATTAAAAACTGTTGTGCTAAAAATCTCATTTGCAGTACCCAAAATAAAAATCAAATTTCATATTTGAATTCCTTGAGTCCAAATTAGGGGGTGTGCAAAGTTTCATGATTTATGGAAATAGTTTGCAAACCCATTTTTCAAAAGGGACTTCAAAAGACAAAGAATTCAAATGCATATTTGGATTTGAATGAAACTTGCCCAATTATTCAAATGCAGTTTAATTTTCAACTCCACACAGTTGAATTTCATCATTTGCAGATTGTTGAGATATTTTGGAGAGATAAGGAGGAGATGGGACCCACATGTCATAGGTACCAAAATATCTACACAAAAGAGATGGGTCTCTGTTTTGCTGCCTTCAGGGGAGCGACAGCAGCTGCTGCTCGGGACAGCACGTACGCAGCTGGTCGGCCGCCCCCGCAACCGACTCCAGCGCCGATACAGCCCCCCCCAAGCGTCCTCATCCATCCACAACGTGCTCTCCCTCTGCTCACGGACCGAGCACAGAGGCTTTTCTTCTTCCCTCGCGCCCTGAGCAACACCAGCGCCGCCGCCGTCGTTTGCTCGACAGCCGGCCCAAACGGGCGCAAACAGCAGCTAGTCAGTAACCGGATAGCACCGGCGCAGCTCCCTCTCCCTCCTCACCGCGTCCCTGACCGGTGATCGGCTCTCCAACCCCGGGAGCAACGCGGCCGTGCGAAGGCCGAATAGGACCTGATAAGGAGGCTTCCGTGGGCAGCCCAACCGGGCGCTTGTCACGGCTAAGTACCAGCGCCTCTGGACGCGCCAAGGCACCCTGCTGCTCCCCTCCAAAGATCAGACCGTGCCATGCATCGCCGGGAGTGAATTTTGAAAAGTTGCTCTGGCGTACTCCATCTGACCTTCCGGCACGGTAATCCCGAATTCCTTCCCAATTCTCAATCTTTGTTCGTCAAAGTTTGCACGAAGGGCCCAAAGCGATAGGCGATCCTTTGCCCTTCACGGTTCTAGCCTAAAACTGCACATAGACCGAGTATTTCATGGGTTTCTACCGGCGACCGAACCGGGGGACCGCAGTCGCACGGTGAAGGCATGTTTGCCATCATTCTCGAACGTTTTTGAGGCTAGGCCGAGCTCCCCCATCGTTCACTGGTGCTGTAGCACCATTTTGTCGAACTGTTGGTGCACTAGGATGGTCGGCCGACGTCGCCAATGAAGTGTCGGGCTGCCGCAGCGTCGCTAGCTACCATAGAGGTTTTGCCGGCTCGGGGAAACCTTACCATCGTGCTCAGCAGGGCAGGTTAGGCTCTGGCGGCGAGCAAGGGCTCGAGCAGAGGCCGAGAGATCGAGTTCCGGCGATCTCCGGCGAGGGCGGCGGCGCGGGCACCCGGAGCGCGGGAACTGACCCGAGGTAGAAGAAGGGGTCGGCGGGCCCAGTCGTCAGTGAGAGAGAGTTTAAAACCCTGATCCTCTATGGCTGTGGGATCCCGTGTGACTGCACAGAGGAATATGTGTGGCCCCGTGTGCCTTTGGTTCTGTAAGTGACACGTGCCCCGTGGCCCACAGTCAGGTTTAAATTTTTCCCCGGATTTATTCAAATCCCAGATTTTTCCCCAAACTTTAGAAGAGCATAACTTTTGCTAGGAACCTCCAAATTTAGTGATTCAAATTGGGTTAGATTTAGATTGACAAACTCTATCCAAATATGCAACCCAATTTGTATGAAAGTCTTTATTTAATTCTGGAAAATTCTTTAAAGCTTTTCAGCAAAAGAATTTTAGAGGGAGTTTGGTTTATCCAAAAATCCTCAAATTTTGCCAGAATATTCTATAGGGTGTTATTAGACTCCTATAAAAGTTTCAGCTCATTTGGAGTTGAATTGATCAGGGTAATTCAGATTGTAAGTTCCTGTATTCAAATGAATACAGAAACATTTTCAGAGAATTTCCAAAGCTTGTAAATTCAGTTCTGGGAAATTCTTAGCTCCAAAAATCCTAGGAAAAATTTATGTAGACTCTATGAACTATAATTGAAATTTTGGTTCACTGAGTTCGACATGAACATGGATGTTACCTCAGAATTAATTCATCTTTGACTAAACACTTAGAGAATTATTCTGAATAAACCATTCCATGAAATGTGCTAAATTTTGGTCCAGAGAACTTTCTTGTGACAAGGAACTCACATGAAAATTCTCAGCTCCATTAGAGCTCTGGATCACCACTGTCATGTGTGACCTCTTAAGGTGATCAACACTTAAGTAGGAAGAAGCACTCAACACTTGATCTTAGTGTTTAAGCCCAACCCAAACACTAGCACCAGTGTCATTTTAAATTCTTAAACAAAGTTTCAGTTTTAAAATGGTCATTAGATCTTATGAGCAAAAGCTTTTCAATTAAATACATATGCATGATCATAACGTGTAGCATATACGTGAAGAAGGTGAGGAGGACTTGAAGTGAAGATCAAGGAGGGAGGAGAACAAGTGATCAAGCTCCAAGTGATCGTCACTAACTGATTGTAACAGTAGTCACCTGCAAAACAGGCAAGCCCCGGTTTGCATTTGAACCGTTTTATAAAGCATTTTCATTTGTAGAAATCATAGCTTTGCATCGTTGCTTGCATTACGTCTAGATGATATTGAAAACCCCACTTGCATGACCAGAAACACCTAAGAGAAAAGGGTAGAATAGCAACTCCTCGAGGGAATTTAGCTACGCTAATGTTAGTAGGAAAGGTCCGGTAGAAGTCGAGCGGTTGGAATCTACTCGCGAGTTTAGGGCTGGTTTACTCGGGACGGGTCCGAATTAGAAAAGATGAGGAAAGTTCACACTTAAGAAATGGAGACCGGGCAGGGAGGTTTAGATGCAGCAGGTTGCAGGCCGTGCGTGCATACCCTGCCTGTGTCGGTTAAGGCCCGTCCGTGCTTGGCCCTGTTGGACAAGTTTGAGTTGTGTACCGGGCACATACTGGCTATATGGGACCCAGGAAACCAATGTACCTTGGGAGATCCATAGTGGAACTTTTCCAACTGCCTTAGGCTTTCGGCGTCAGGGTAGCAGGAGGTAACTCGCTCAAGAACATACCACAGCGGGTATGTACCTTGAGAGAGCTTGCATACTCGGGGCAGTTGGACTGCGTCCAATGTGGAAGATCTTGGGAAAGGTGGCCGCGTACAACGTCAGTCGAGGTTGCTGCCGGCAACTCGGAGTACGGGTGTACGTGTCGTGTAGTCCGGGCGTGTACTGATTCGAATCACCGTCGCTCGCGGTTATATGAGCATACTTGCCCACTACGTCTTGACGTAGTAACAACTGGAATTGTTTATCTTTGACTTGATAAGACTGTGCTAGAACTTGTATTGCAATCATGATTGAATTAGAGATAGGCCCATTAAAGTTTACTTTCACTTTGTGCAAAGAGCATCGCAACAAAGCGTTTCTTGTTTGATTGTGGAGTTGCGATGCTTTTCGGCTCAAGGTTTGCACAATGAGGCTTAAAATCTGAAAGTTAAGGATCGACTTTAGGCGAGTCCTTTATGCAAATCTAGCCAATCCAATTGCAACCGTCATGCATGTAGAGTTTCTTGCTTAGGAGAGACGGGTCAGACTTGCTGAGCCTATGTGATCACGCTTGCTATATAAGTGGTTTTGCAGGTTAACAACGATGCTGAAAAGAAGGTTGTCCGGTGAGACTCGGGGACTCCCGAGTCAGGTAACACATGGAGAACCCAGCCGCTGCTGCTTGTCTTCGTGTTGCTAGCGAGAGAAGTCCGCGGGCTGGACTTCATCTCGAGTGCTCTTAGTTATTCGACGTGAGTTGGTATAGACTTCCGCTGTAGTTACTTGATGTAAAGTATTTACAAAGAAAAACTTGTAAGCTTCCGCTATTGTTTTATGTAATACATTGTTCCTCATATGTGTGCTGTTGGGTGCCGCACAACACGGCACCACCCAATGCGATTCCCGGGCGAGTGGCCTGTCTCGGTTGAGCGGGTCGTGTCAGTTGAGAAACTCCATCATCAGCCTGGGACAGCTGGATGCGAACGGTTCGCGCGTGGAGATTAAGGACGGAGTCATGAGGATTTGGGATCGCCATTGTCGCCTTCTTGCCAAGGTAACTAGAGGCACCAATCGACTCTATGTCCTTCACGTGCAGGTAGCACAACCTGTCTGCCTTGCCACTCGTCGGGACGATGAGGCATGGCAGTGGCACGAGCGCTTTGGGCATCTTCACTTCGAGGCCCTAAAGCAGCTCAGTGCCAAGGAGATGGTGCGAGGCATGCCTTGCCTTGACCACGTGGAGCAGCTCCGCGACGTCTGCGTATTGACGAAGCAGAGGCGGCTTCCTTTTCCCCAGCAGTCGAGCTTTCGAGCTAAGGAACGGCTCGAGCTCGTTCACGGAGACTTGTGTGGCCCGGTGACACCAGCTACACCAGGAGGACGACGCTACTTTCTGCTGCTCGTCGATGACCTCTCCCGCTACATGTGGGTCGTGGTCCTTGGCAGCAAGGGAGAGGCTGCGAACGCCATCAGGCGCGCGCAGGCCATTGCGGAGGCGGAGTGCGGCCGCAAGCTACGTGTGCTACGCACCGACAACGGCGGCGAATTCACGGCGGCTGAATTCGCGTCGTATTGCGCGGATGAGGGTGTTCAGCGCCACTACTCCGCGCCCTACAGCCCGCAGCAGAACGGCGTCGTCGAGCGGCGCAACCAGACGGTTGTGGGGATGGCTCGGGCCCTCCTCAAGTAGAGGGGGATGCCGGCTATCTTCTGGGGAGAGGCGGTGGTGACGGCTGTCTACATCCTCAACCGCTCGCCCACCAAGGCTCTCAACGGCAGGACGCCGTACGAGGCTTGGTATGGGCGCAAGCCGGCGGTCTCTCATCTACGTGTCTTCGGCTGCCTCGCGTTTGCCAAGGAGCTTGGCCACATCAGCAAGCTCGACGACAGGAGCACTCCGGGGGTGTTCATCGGCTACGCGGAGGGCTCGAAGGCCTACCGCATTCTCGACCCAGAGACACAGCGTGTGCGCACGATGCGCGACGTTGTGTTCAACGAAGGGCAAGGATGGGCATGGGACAAGGCGGTGGACGACGGTTCGACCTCGACGCACGACGACTTCATCGTCGACTACGTCCACTTCAAGGGAGTAGGGGGAGTAGGCAACTCTTCTCCACCGAGCGTGTCTACCCCAGCCCCCGACCGTCCACCTCTACCTCAGCCGGCGACCCCACGCACTCCAGCACCGACGGCCACTCCTCCGAGCACGCCCACTTCGTCCCCAGCTCGTGTCGAGCACGACACAGTGGAGTTTGTTACTCCGCTCTCCCACGACGAGGAGCGCCTCGACGGGTGCTACGACGGCGAGCAGTTGCGGTATCGCAAGATGGAGAACATTCTCGGCAACCAGCCGGTGCCGGGACTGGCCCCTCACGATCTGGATGATCACGATTTGGAGGCGCAGTTGCACCTTGCGTGCGATGACGGCGAGCCTCGGTCTTTTGCAGAGGCCGAGAAACACGCAGCATGGCGTGCTGCGATGCAGTCGGAGATGGACGCGGTTGAGACGAACCGCACTTGGGAGCTTGCTGATCTCCCTCGCGGTCACCGTGCGATCACCCTTAAGTGGGTGTTCAAGTTGAAGAGGGATGAAGCCGGCGCCATCGTCAAGCACAAGGCTCGCTTGGTGGCACGCGGCTTCGTGCAGCAGGAGGGGATCGACTTCGACGATGCTTTTGCCCCCGTGGCACGGATGGAATCCGTGCGACTCCTTCTTGCACTCGCTGCCCAAGAAGGCTGGCGTGTCCAGCACATGGACGTCAAGTCGGCGTTTCTCAACGGCGACTTGAAGGAGGAGGTCTACGTACACCAGCCGCCGGGGTTTGTGGTCCCTGGCAAGGAGGGCAAGGTGTTGCGCCTGCGCAAGGCTCTCTATGGCTTGCGTCAGGCACCAAGGGCGTGGAATGCCAAGTTGGATTCCACGCTCAAGAGGGTGGGCTTCGGGCAATGCCCGCACGCGGCAGCCATCTACCGGCGAGGCAATGGAGGAAACACCCTACTGGTGGGTGTCTACGTCGACGACTTGGTGATCACCGGCACCAAGGATGCGGAGGTGGCAGCGTTCAAGGAAGAGATGAAAGCCACCTTCTAGATGAGTGACCTGGGATCTCTCTCCTTCTACCTTGGGATTGAAGTGCACCAGGCCGACTCCGGTATCACACTTCGACAGACCGCCTACGCCAAGCGCATTGTTGAGCTAGCTGGGCTCACAACCTGCAACCTAGCTCTCACTCCGATGGAGGAGAGGCTGAAGCTGAGCCGCGACAGCACGGCGGAGGAGGTGGACGCTACGCAGTACCGGCGTCTTGTGGGGAGCCTTCGCTACCTCACCCACACACGGCCGGACTTGGCATTCTCCGTCGGCTACGTTAGTCGGTTCCTGCAACGACCGACGACGGATCACCAGCAGGCTGTGAAGAGGATCATCCGCTATGTTGCGGGGACTCTCGATCACGGCCTCCACTACCCGAGGTGTCCTGGGGAGGCACACCTTGTCGGGTACAGCGATAGCGACCACGCCGGCGACATCGACACCAGCAAGAGCACCAGCGGGATCCTCTTCTTCTTCGGCAAGTGCCTCGTTAGCTGGCAGTCGGTCAAGCAGCAGGTGGTGGCCCTGTCCAGCTGCGAGGCCGAGTACATAGCGGCTTCCACCGCTTCGACTCAGGCGCTCTGGCTTAGTCGACTGCTTGGTGATCTCCTCAGCAGAGACACTGGAGTGGTCGAACTCAGGGTGGACAACGTGTCCGCTCTGGCCCTGGCAAAGAATCACGTTTTCCATGAACGGAGCAAGCACATCCGGGTGAGGTACCACTTCATCCGACAATGCTTGGAGGAAGGGAGCATCAAGGCGAACTACATCAACACCAATGACCAGCTTGCGGACCTGCTCACGAAGCCCCTTGGGAGGCTCAAGTTCATTGAACTTCGCACCAAGATCGGGATGGTCCAACCCTCTCAGAAGACGATGTACAAGACTTAGGGGGAGAATGCTGGAATAAGTCTTGTAGTCCTTTGGTCTTTGGTCCCCTTGGTCTTTGTTGTACTCTAGTCCTTTGGTCTTTGTGGCCCCAATTAGGACAGCATCTAAGGACACTAGGACAGCATATTAAGGACACTAGGACAGCATCTTAGTGTCAGCCATGGACAGCATATTAGGACAGCATCTAAGCATCTTAGACTAGCATCTTTGTGGCATATGTTTGGCTGCCATGGCAGCTATAAATATGTAGCCTCAACCCCTTGGGTTGGCATGGCATTGTGTGAGAAATAGACAAGAAAATTGCCCCAACTCCTAGTGTCATCCTCTCTTCCAATGAGAGTAAGAATTCAACTACTAACAGGGACTCCTCGAGCCGACGGGTGAGGGCAGCCGCAGACGCACACTCCTGCTCCAAGGCGAGGACGAGCGCCCGTTCCCGCTCACGGGAGATGGCCAGGGCAGCTGCGACGTTGGAGACGTGCGACGAGGGGTGTCCCCCGAATCCAGCAGCGATGGCTGGCCAGGCCGGCGGCGAGCCCAGCAGCGCCGACGAGTTCAGTGGCGCAAGCGGCAGGGCCCGGCGGCCAGGCAGCAGTAGGGGGGGAAGTTGGCCGACGGTTGGTCCAGCTGGGCCAGCGGTGAGGCCCGACTGACAGGCGGCGGTGGGGAGGCCGAGGGAGTCGGCGGAGTGGCCGGCGGCACCCGAGCCGAGGCCGAGGAGCCCGTCGGCGGCATGACCGGCAGCCCCCGAGCCGGGGCCGAGCAGCACGACGGCGGCGCGCCCAGGGGAGGCGGAGGTGAGGCCAGCGGCGCCGGATTCGGCGGCGGCGTGGCCGGCGGCGCGCGCAGGGGAGGCGGCGACGGGGCCGGCGGCGCCGGATCTGGCAGCGGCCGCGGTCGGGCTGGCGACGGGGAAAGGCTCCAGGCCAGTGATGAAGGGGGGGAGCCGGCGGCGGCTGCGGCGGCGCCCATGGATGCGGGAAGACCTGGCATCGGGAAAGGAGAGAGAGAGGGGATAATATGATACCAAATTAGAGGGGGAAAGATGATTTCATTAACCCAATAGGCTATCAAGGGGGATACATATATATGGGTACAAAACTTAAGGGCCAAGGAATCCTAATACAAAAGGACTAAACTGCCCCTATAGTACCCTAATACAAGTGCACTCTAACACTGCGCTCAGCACGGAGTACAGCGTCAGCTCACAGCTCCGTATACGCCGCAGCAAAACGGGGTTGTGGAGCGGCGCAACCAGACAGTGGTCGGCATGGCGAGGAGCATGTTGAAGGCGAAGGGTATGCCCGGGATTTTTTGGGGTGAGGCAGTTATCACGGTTGTCTATATCTTAAATCGATCCCCCACCCGCGGCCTCGACGGGAAGACGCCATATGAAGCTTGGCATGGAGAGCGGCCAGCCGTCAATTATTTCGGAACTTTTGGGTGTGTGGGGCATGTCAAGAACACGCGCCTCATCTGAAAAAGTTGGAAGACCGGAGTACTCCGATGATTTTTCTTGGTTATGCTGCTGGGACGAAGGGCTATCGGATGTATAATCCGGCTGATGGGCGCACACACATATCACGTGACGTGATATTCAACGAGGCGGCCAAGTGGGACTGGAGAGGAGCAGGAGAAGAGGACTACAACGCCTTCAACGTCGACTCCTTAGGTCCAGCACCTGTTGGACCTGCTGTTTCAGCACCCGGAGAGGTGCTGCAGGGTCCGGAGGGGCCGAACAGCACCCCTACAGTGCCCAGGAGGGGCACAGAAGGGTATGTCCAGACCCTAGGAGTTCCTGCGCCAGCCTCCAGACCTGCTGGAGATAGTTCAGCACCTGCAGCGTCGCCCCAAGGGCCCCTGCAGGGGCTGTCCAGCGCAAATCAGGGCTGGGACAGTCCTGCACGGGGGTCAGCAGCAGCGGGGGATTCCGGACTTGAAGATTCCAGCACCTTCGTCACGCCTCGGAATACTCCACGGCTCATCTTCTTCGCCACACCGCTGTCGGACCCCGGCAGCAACGTCGTCGACGCCTACTACGACGACGGCGCGAAACTACGGTTCCGCACGATGCGCAACATACTCGGAACCCTCACCCCTCCTGGTCGGGCTGAGCGCCCACCAAGCTTGGAAGAGGGGGAGCTTATGTTCACCACCGCGGAGGAGCCCACGTCCTTCGCCGATGCTGAGGAACACCCGTGCTAGAGACGGGCCATGCTCGAGGAGATGGAGTCCATAGAAGAAAACAAGACTTGGCAACTTGTTGATCTTCCTGCAGGACACAAGCCTATTGGCCTCAAATGGGTGTTTAAAGTGAAGAAGGACGATCATGGGGAGATGGTGAAGCACAAGGCTCGATTGGTGGCAAAAGGCTATGTCCAACGGCAAGGAATAAATTTTGACGAGGTATTTGCTCCTGTAGCTCGTCTCGAATCTGTTCGCTTGCTCCTTGCAGTTGTTGCGCACAAGGGGTGGGAGGTACACCACATGGATGTGAAGAGCGCCTTCCTGAACGGCGACTTGATAGAGGAGGTGTACGTCTCCCAACCAGCTGGCTTCATCATCGACGGAGCTGAACACAAGGTGTATCGGCTCAAGAAGGCTTTATATGGACTTCGTCAGGCGCCTAGGGGCTGGAATGCCAAGCTCAACGATAGCTTGCTATCACTTGGTTTCCAGAAGAGTACGAGCGAGCACGGGATCTATTTCTGTGGAGCTAAAGATGAGAAGAGGGGGAGCTTATGTTCACCACCGCGGAGGAGCCCACGTCCTTCGCCGATGCTGAGGAACACCCGTGCTAGAGACGGGCCATGCTCGAGGAGATGGAGTCCATAGAAGAAAACAAAACTTGGCAACTTGTTGATCTTCCTGCAGGACACAAGCCTATTGGCCTCAAATGGGTGTTTAAAGTGAAGAAGGACGATCATGGGGAGATGGTGAAGCACAAGGCTCGATTGATGGCAAAAGGCTATGTCCAACGGCAAGGAATAAATTTTGACGAGGTATTTGCTCCTGTAGCTCGTCTCGAATCTGTTCGCTTGCTCCTTGCAGTTGCTACGCACAAGGGGCGGGAGGTACACCACATGGACGTGAAGAGCGTCTTCCTGAACGGCGACTTGATAGAGGAGGTGTACGTCTCCCAACCAGCTGGCTTCATCATCGACGGAGCTGAACACAAGGTGTATCGGCTCAAGAAGGCTTTATATGGACTTCGTCAGGCGCCTAGGGCCTGGAATGCCAAGCTCAACGATAGCTTGCTATCACTTGGTTTCCAGAAGAGTACGAGCGAGCACGAGATCTATTTCTGTGGAGCTAAAGATGAGAAGCTCATCGTCGGCGTGTACGTCGACGATCTTGTGATCACAGGAGGAGGCGATCTCAAGAAGTTCAAAAGGGAGATGATGAAGAGGTTCAAGATGAGTGACTTGGGTCTCTTGTCGTATTATCTTGGCCTGGAGGTACGGCAGTCTCAAGCAGGGATAAACGTTGGGCAGGCGGCCTACGCTTCCAAACTTGTCACTAAAGCTGGCCTGGAAGAAAGCAACCCCTGTGCATTCCCTATGGATCAAGGCCTCAATCTTTACAAGACAAGTGATAGCTCGTTGGTGCATGCAACGGACTATAGGAGCTTGGTTGGAGGGCTGCAATACTTGGTGAACACACGTCCCGATCTCGCCTACTCGGTCGGGTACGTGAGTTGGTTTCTGGAGGAGCCCAAGGAGGATCACTTTGCTGCAGTCAAACGCATTGTACGCTACATAGCGGGTACAATCAACTATGGAGTCTTCTATGCAAGAAGAGGAGACATGGAGCTTATTGGGTACTCGGATAGTGAAAATGCGGGAGACGTGGACGACCGCAAGAGCACAAGCGGGGTGCTGTTTTGTCTTAGAAACAGCCCCGTTTCATGGCAGTCCTGCAAGCAGAAGATGGTGGCCTTGTCCTCATGTGAAGCAGAATATATCGCAGCAGCTCAAGGGGCATTGTCAAGGTGTATGGATGGCACGGCTGATGGAGGACTTAGCTGAAAAAATGAAGGTGCCGGTGCTGCGGGTTGATAACAAGTCAGCTATAGACTTGAGCAAGAACCCGGTACACCATGACAGAAGCAAGCACATCAACGTCAAGTACCACTACATACGGGAGTGTTTGGACAGCGGTACTATTGTGCTTGAGCAAATCTCCACTCAAGACCAGATGGCGGACATCTTGACCAAGGCCCTTGGAAGCCAGAAGTTCGTGGAGATGAGGAGAAGGATCAGGATCCTAGACGTGGGCCAGTGTCAGGATCAGGAGGAGAATGTGGGCTGATCTGGCCCTGGCCCAGGGCGGCCAGAACTGGGCCATGTGGGCTGGTCTGCCCTGGCCCAGGCCGGGTCCCCTTCTAGAAGAAATCTGAGTTTAGTCTTCTTAGAGATAGACTAATAGATCCTTTTGTAATAGATTAAGACTCTTGTAAGGGGGGCTATATAAACAAGCCAAAACACCCCAAAATTGAGAGAGAGATCAATAAAGAAAATAATTCCTCCACTTTTCTTGCCCTAGCCGCCTATCTCCCCCTTTGTAGCCGCCACCCCCCTCTCTTCTTCCCCAGA
The DNA here is from genome assembly GCA_030760725.1 of Neostapfia colusana. Taxonomy (NCBI): domain Eukaryota; kingdom Viridiplantae; phylum Streptophyta; class Magnoliopsida; order Poales; family Poaceae; genus Neostapfia; species Neostapfia colusana. Next base: position 13,333,211 of record JASWHV010000001.1, read on the forward strand.
GCGGCGCCTCCCAAGAACCCTAGCCGCCACAAGGGGCTAGGGTCTGCCGCCGCCCAGGCTTCTCCAGCCGCCGCCTGCTGTTCCAGCCGCCCCTCAGGGCTGTTGCTCCAGCTGCTGCCTAGGGCATCATCTTTCTCAAGCTGCTGCCTCCCTCCTCAACCCTAGCCGCCATCAGGTTTGGTTCAGCAGCCATCAAAACCTGAGTTCAGATTGATCTGCTAGGGCAGATCAGTTTGTACAGCAAGAACAGAGAAGTTTTGGGGCTGGAATTGCAACATAGATCACGATCACGATCACAAGAAAGCCATGAAAAACATAAACAGGAACAAATTGTACCTAAGTGCCACTTACCACTCAATGATTGGAGCAAAGGTTAGCTCAAACAAAGTGATAAAGGAGTACAACACCCAGTAGGTGAGCCATTGCTGATCATCTACAGGGTTTTTCGTCTCAATTGCTCTAACTGAAGCATATCTGCAAAGGTGCCAAATCAGAGAGTGATGAGAAATATAATGTATCAAGATGAAGAAACGAGGGACTGAGAGAGCATAGCATCTAACTAAGGACAAACATACTTACAGTGGATAAGCAAGTGAAATTAGTGGCCTGCAGAGAAGGGGAAAATAGCAACTCAGCATCAATATAAAAAAAGTATTTTCAGTAACAAAATATTTTGAACTTTAGAATTTACATAGAAGGCATTCAACAATCTACACAAGTCATACAGCTTGCTGGTGCAATATTACTCCAGATAGTAAGCTTGTATGTGACAATGTTGTTTACTAAGTTGATAATAATAGTTCTATAAAAGAAGCTTCAACCCTCCAATATAGACATGGCAATATGGGCAAGCTACCATTTTCATACGCATAATAATTGGATGAGAATATGAGATTGTATTAACTAGCAAAGCAGCAGATTAGATAGTTCGATGCATCTCATTTTGCAGAATAATGTGAACTCAAATTCTTTCTCGATCACTAATGAATAATTTATTTCTAGAGCAAATTATCTGCAGGCATGCCAATCTACACATAGCATGTACAGATGTTCCAAAGAAACAACAACATGATAGATCGATAGCAGAATCCCAAATCGAGCTGGGGTATCCAGACTATCATGGGATGTAAATTGGTAGCAGTGAAGAAAAGAGAGTCAAGCCATGGAAGGGTAACATTATCAATGCCGATATCATGGGATGTATATTGCTCACTATGGAATTTGAATGACAAAAGCATGGCAAAACAGTATGGCACAAGCAAAAATCAACAAATTTTGAGACCATGATATTGATCAGTAACATACACGGTATACAAAGGGTCATGTTGAAGTCACAGTCCATAAACTTCGGTGGCCACAAGTGGATGGCCGAATGAGGGGGAAATGCTCAAGGAATAATAGGTACTGAGGTTGTTTGAAGTTTTAACTAAATTTTATGGATTCGAATCCTACTGCCACTACAGAAACCAGTCCCATGGCCTCCAAATTGGTTACCGTATCCTCTATCTTACCAAAGAAGAAGAAAACATTTCGTTCCCCCACTCTCACCGCCCCAAGATTCGCAACGAAACCCCAGATGCTTACCTGTACCAATCAATCGAACTAGGTTTCGAGATCGAAACCCCATCATACAAAGCAAGATCTCTAACTACAACTGCCAAGCTCACAGCTGTATCCCAGCACCAGCTAGATCCCAGGGTGCCACAACACGCTCACCGACCTGAACCTAACAGAGCGTGCAAAGCGACCATCCCGAGACTCCCGCACACTTTCCCCACGCCGCTAGGCACCGCAACCGAACAGAGTCATCGACGAAACCTACCATGAATCACCGAGAAACCACGCTACATACTCCCAAGAACCGGCGAGTTGCCGGGAGCGGACGGCCTGAGAAGAGAGGGGAGAGAAAGAGGGGGACGAAGTACCCAGCGAGCACGTCAATGTTGCTGACCAGCACCTTCAGGAAGGATCCGGACCCCATCTCGCGCCCTCCTCCTCCTCGGTGTGGTGCCGCCGCAGCTGAAATCCTGGAAGCGCGTGCGTAAATATGGCAGGTCGCGAGCCGTTGGGGGCCTGGTTCGAGAAGGGCTGGGCCCGGGCTCTCCCTCTTCTTCTTCTCTCGTTCTTTGCGGCCGGCGGCGGGCCCCACCACCACCTCCCACCTGCGCCCGAGAAAACTAACAAGTAGTGGTGGGACTTGGGCGGTGTCCGTCCGGTCGTGGGCCGGTTTGGCCCATGGACTGAAAGCACGACGGGCCAGATAGTGCCGCGCCGGGCGGCGTGAACTGCCACAACTCCGGCTGAGGCACGCCCCGGGGCATATCGGGCCCGCTTCGGTCCGTGCTCGGTCCGAAAATTGTGGCACAAGTAGAAAAAATAAAAAAAATACAAAAAATACAGAAAAATCATAAAATATAAAGTGGGACAGAAAAACAAAAAAATCTGTGTATAAGAGGATAACTTACAAGATTTATTGAGAACTTCATGCACATGCAAAAAAACAAACACGAGCCATTTTTTTGGGAGGAATATAATTTTATTGATAAGTTCATTACAAACTGCCTCGTTAAAAACCTTACACTCATTGCGACCTCCCCAAGTAAGGAAAAGAGTACAGTTTATTTGAGTTTTTGTTCATACAATCAGCAATACATCATTCAGACTCATCTAGCTCAAGATTCTCCATCGCTTTCATAATTTCTAGATTCTCAAGACGGTGTTGATCTGTATATTCTGTCGTCTCCTAATCTTTAAGGCATGTAAGACACTCAACTATATTAGGTGTAAGAGAGGACCTACAAGAGTGGTCGAACAAAATCAACATTGAATCATTATAACATATATTGAAAGAAAAATGGTCGGCGATCTACTCATCTCCTTTCTTCTATTATCCTTCCAGTTGAGCTAAATATAGCTTCAGAAGACACACTTGAAACTAGAATAAGTAGAACATCACACGCAAATTGAGAGAGCACCATAAAGTGACGTTCATTGTCTTTCCAGCATGCTAAGAGGTCCACCTCAACATCATCCTGAAAACCAACATAAATGAAATGGTAAATAAATTTTCAGATTTAGATGTTCATAAAAGAAAAATATATACCCAAACATTTGGATCGTGAGCCACGTGATCTATATCGAGATAGTGGGACAATTTCGCGCTTGGATTCCAATTTGACCTAGAGGCATGTGAGGATGTAGTAGAAGTTTCCTTGGACTTCAATTTTTTCACATGTTAGCTGTCGTACTTCTTCTTTTTTCAAGTTGTTGTCCTTCGACTCTAGGGTGTGGTTGTCTATATTTTCGTTGATACAAATCAAATACTCAAAATATCTCAGAGTTAACATGTGAGTAGTCATTCAAATAAAAGGAGAGAAGTAGGATAATAGATACCGGACAACAAGGTTGTTATATTATAAAACGGTTTCAATAAGTATCGAACGTGATGCCGTAATCCAATCTATTTCATGAAGCATTATACCTGCATCTTGAGCATTCATAAAAGTGGTGAAAATGTTCTCATACCCTTTTAATTGATTCAGCATAGTGTATGTAGAGTTCCATCGCACTTTTATATCTAGTGAAAACTTCTTTCGTTTCAACCCTTTTACATGGCAATATTACCTAAAATTTTGATAAACCTATAGAGAATTCAAAAGATACGAATGACACTACGTATATTATTAATGCATCCACTTGCCTTCGTCAAACCAGCCTGCACAATAAGATTAATGATATGGCATACCCATATTTGATGTAAAACATACCCACCAATGTAGCTTTCAATATATGGCTCAAGTATATCCATAGCCCTAGTGTTAGCCGATGCATTATCAAAAGTAATAGAGACAATCATATTTTCAATACCAAATTCTCTAATAACCCCTAGCACATGTGAGGCAATTGCCTCACTAGTCTGATTCTCATCAATGACCCGAAATCCTAAAATCTTTTTGTTTAGGTTATACGTCTATGTAATGAGCAACAACACTAACATAGTTTGTCCTCTGGTGTGAAAATAACCAAATATCTGATGTTAGTGCAACAGAAAATGACATGCTCTTAAAATTTTATTTCAACATGTCCATTTTATCTTTGTATCTTTTAATTATATCATGTCTAGTGGTTTTCCTAGAAATATTACTATATTGTGGATAAAAAGCTTTCTAAATTATTCTTTCGAAATTAACACTTTCTCTCATACAAATAGGTTGATCCTCACTTACAATATATCTAGTAATTTCAGAGCGAGCTACATCGGCGTTATAAATCCAAGTACTTACACAGCCGTCGGGCATGAAGTTCAATTGAGTTTGTGTTGCTCCACCTTCTCGTAACGCAAGATTCTTCATACATCCAGCATAATGCCGATTCGAATGACCCGTGCCGCTACTAGATGCTGCAGAAAGAACATTTTTACAATATTTGCATGTAGGAAAAACAACATCACTCTAACCATTGATGAATTCCTTGTTCGCAATAAAGTGTTGCCAGCATGCCGCTCGACTTCTCCCACTCATAGTTGTGGAAGATGTTTGACCATCTTAATTGCTAGGGATAGGCCCGAATAACGCAGGCGCGGTCGCGGTTGTACCGACGGAGAAGCTATCTGTACCTACATCATTCAAATTAAACGCATCATCTTGACCTTCCTCTTCCTCGTAGACATCCTCACCTTTCATATGAATACCATCCATGTTGTAGTCTCCAATGCTTGGGGACAAACGATGTGGATCGGGTTGCTCGGCCTCGGACATGGACGACATGCGCCGGTCACGACCACGAACACGACGCAACAATGTCACAATCTTTTTACTATTACCGCTACCCCTAGATGGAAGCATCTTGCTCTTGCTCGGGGGAAGGTGATGGCGCGGCGCAAGCCGGCGACGACGCGTAGGTTGGGCGAGGCCGTGGCGGGCGCGCTGCTCGGCACGGGCCTGCCGGGGCAGAGACGCGCGACGCGGGGTGGGGCGGGGACGCGTGACTCGGGGCGGTCCGCGGGGCGGGCCGGCACGCGGCGCGTGGCAGGCCAGGGCGGGGCACGCGGATCGAGGCGGTCTAGGGCGGGGCGAGCCGGTGCGGGGCACGCGACTCGGAAGCGGGGACGACCAGCGGAGGCGCGAAAGCCGACTAGACGGAGAGCTCGGGGAGCCGGGGATGGCGACATTGGAGAGTGGAGACCGAAAATGTGGGTGACGTTGTGAACCCAATGGGAGTACGCAGGTGGGGATATTGTAAAAACCTACAGGCCACAATCGGGCCGATGGGCTCTTTCAGGCCGATTTCAAGATTTCGGGCCGACCCGGCCCAAAACTTTGTGTCGTGCCGCCCGTCGTGCCTGATTCCCTGGCTCGGCACGACGCGATGTTTCGTGCCGATCCGGCCCGGCCCGATTCCGTTTCGTGCCAGACCGAGCCTCATGCTGGGCTTTTCAACCGGGCTTCGGCCCGCCCAAAAGTGGCCCGGGCCAAGTTCCACCACTACTAGCGAGTGGCAACCGTCTGCCCGCCGCTCGTGGGGCGAGTTTTTTTCCCTGACGCTTGATGCTGACGCCTGACGGTGGTGATGGTTGGAAAGTCCCTCGCTTTAGAACAGAAGGCCCATCATTCGTTAAACTTAACGGGCCACAAGCCCGGGCGGGAGGAACACAGGGTCCATTCCGAAACTGGACGGAGCCCGACCCGTCGTACCCGGTCCATGCTTACGTGAAACTGCACTGCTGATTAGGTCCAGGAGAGAGAGCTTCCAGGGCCTTGATGCATCATGCATGGACGCATCCCACCCAAATTCCCAGGCGACCTCCGACGTCGCCGTGGAGCGAGGCAAGCCATTGGACCAGCAGCCATGACATTGAGGTGAGCGCGCGCACAGGTGCTTCCCCGGCGTCAGACCAGGGCAGGCCCGGCCGCGCTGGAGACGTCCCCGCCGCGGCCGTGCGCATCGGATCAGACGAGGCTACGGCTCGGCCTCCAGGGCACCAGACGGCGGCGCCGCTCTAGTGTCCATTGTAGTTACACGGGCCTGTAGATTCTTGAATTTTGTTCGCATTCATGTCAGGGGTGGTGTCATTCAAACAGTTTTCTTGACCAAATACGATGATTTATGTTGGTTTCATGACCAGATCTCCGTTTACTGCCTAAAAAATTGTTAGGGCTTACTTCTGTTCCACATTATGGAATAGTATTGGACTTAGGTGACCTCATCAGAACTGCAATGTCTTTGTCATAGCCAACCACAAGTGCCGCGGCCGAGTGCCTCAAATAAAAAAAATGTCTGTTACGATATTTGCAGCTGCTAATGCTCACGTGCTCACGTGTTATTTCGTTGTCACTAACCGGTGATAGCTTTGTAAATAAAAAATTGCTTTCTCTGCTTAATACTCCCTCTGTTCTGAAATAAATAATGTTTTAGAAAAAAATCTAGTTCAATTTAAATTATATTATCTATACTAAACGTTATTTAATTAAGAACGAAGGAAGTATATCGTTATATGACTTTTTTTTTAAAACATTATCTCCCAAAAACAAATTCGCAGTGCTCACTGAACCTATATCCAGCAGCACACTCTACCAAACCAACACGTAGTACACTGCAAACAGCACGTGAAACAGCATGCGTGCCTAATAGCTGGTGCAGCTACGCGCGCCACTTTGACTAGCTAGTACTGTAACAGGAGACAGTAAAGCTGCGAACATTTTTTTTAACATCAGGCAAGGCATGCAAAATAGTAAGAAATTCGTCCGTGTTGCTTTGCTCTGGATCATCTCCTGTACATGCATGTTCTCCTGACAACCTCCTCCTGCCGCTGCTGCTGATGTAATGGTGTTACATACTTAAGATATGAAGATAAACTATCCTCCCGTATTATCTTCTTAATTTTGTATTCAAGCGCTTTGGGGGGACAAAAGTTGCAGTGTAGGCAGATCGATATAAGAAATGCCCACCACCGGATGCTTTTCATGATTCATGTGTGAGCATTATATCTTTGGTAACAACTGATGATGATATATGATATTCTACCATCATCCGGAGTCAACAGTCAAATCCTAATACACCGACAAAAGAATAAGAGAGGCAACTGTGTTCTTAACTAAAAAGTGGGGTTAACATCACAAAACCTAATAAAAAGTAGAGGTAAGATCACAATTAAAACTTAAAGTGGGGGTAAGAACATAATCGCCCTAAAAAAATGCAACCAAATCAAGTATTACGACACTGTGTTTTTGACTTGGATCTCATAAGCGCATGCTACCGACAGCAATCCGTATTGACTGCTGTTGATAAATAATCTCCTGCATAATGCATCTACTCTGCTGATTCAGAATTTCCTTTTTCATGAAGGTCATTAATTATTGGCATGGGGTCACCCGTGCATGCATCGACATTCACTTGCTGATGCAATGGGCCGCCTGCAGACTTTGGAAGCACGCGAAATTCACCTGTATTTGATCTGCTCGTCAATTCCTTCAACGGTGCGCTTACATATCCGTCCAACACATGCTACACTACAGAGTACAACGTGTAACAATTAATGGCAGATCGATCATATAAGCCATATGCAGCAAACAATTATCTCTCTCAGCTCGACTGATAGAGCACTCACTGGCATTGGCGTGATGAGTTGATGCTACACCACTGGCCTAGCTTTGGGCGTTGGCATTTCATCAGCATGTACTGATTAGGCAGTAAACAGTATATAGACTCCCTCTGCTCGACTGATAGAACCTGAATTTTACCAGCATCGTCATCACGGAACAATGAATCACTGTTGCTACTAATTTGGTCAAGAAATCAAAAGCCAGCTCACAAACAAATTGAATCATCAAAAACTGAAGAAAGCAAACTTGATGATGCGGCTGTATTCAATATCCCAAGTGTTCTTACCAACAATGCTATCGATGAACTAGTGCCGACTATCATTACCAATCCTGATGACCCTTTTTTTTTTAATAGCAGGAATGACCCCTCCTTTCACCAGCTGTGATTATTATTAGCATCGTGCAACTTGTAGCAGCGTTTAGGTCTTAAATAAAAAAACTTATTTGATTAGATTATCTTCACTGATCGTACCGACAGGAAGGCACAGGTCCCATGTCATCCTGTACACTCTTTAGGACAGTAGAACTATTTAATCCCTGCACTCAGGAACTTTCGCCCATTAAACATAACTGCTGAATTTGTTGTAATAGCTAACCTCAATCAATTGATACCAGTTGCTCAGGGTTTAGTTTATTGCCCCCCATAACACTGAACTGCTTGACATTTTGCGAAATACAGGACATCTTGTTGTTATGCGGGGATTCTTTTTGTACGAAATGCTGTTATTTTTAAAAGAATAGGGCATATCATTTCAAGTGTTGCCTACTTAGACAATCACGAGAATAATATACGCTAAACTCTTTAGATGAACACTGATGACCCTAATTCATGTACTTGTTGCCAAACCTTTTCTTGGATGACACATGCATGTATGCGTTGGTTACAGAGGTAGTGGTTGACTGGTTGCAGTAATCATGGTGTTGAAACTTTGCTATGATTGCTCCAACCAGCAATATGCTGCTAGATGGCCTTTTGGTGTTGCTTTTTGTGAAACGTTATTCTATTCGTTTAATCAGGTCAAAGATGGTACGCCCACCCACAATGCACACTCCAGGTATATGTATGTCCTAACCTAAATAATTTAGAAATCTACCAGGTTGGCGCCTTTTGCTCTTTATAATTTTCCTTCCTGGAATTGGTGGGAATACTATTTAACTCATCAACGTTTCGGACATTTCCACTTTATGTCTCTCTTTCCTTATTCACTTTTTTTGAGAAACATAATTCGATGTTGTGTGAAGCACACGATCTTTAGGAAACCCATTTTCCTTTCCATTATTTTCAAGGGGTCCAAATATAACAATTGGTCCTAATATTTCATTATAGATAATATCTAGCCTACATAAAAACAATCAATTGTAATGAAATGGTGTCTTTAAAATTCTTCACAGTTAGACTGTCGATATGCAGAAACAACCATATGGCGGGTTAGCAAGAACCATTCCTTGAGGTTCGCTTAGGGGTTGAAACGTGATATTATCTCGTTGATGACTTGAAGAAATAGATATCACTCGAGAGGCTTTTACCCAGGTTTGAGCCATTTGAAGTATAACAAACCTACATCCTCCTTGTTTGTATTTTCATATATTTTGTGGCGGGGTCACAATGGAGAATAGATCATGCTCTTGAGCTCGAAACTGCAAGAGGCATGACACACTACTAATGTGATATTTGCTTTTACTGGCACAAGGTCGCCTTTGTTGATCTTATGCCCATGCGCCAATTGCTTGGCCATGATGGTTTGTATGCATGTAGCAGTTTTGATCTTTTCTCCTTGTCATGACATTTTTTGAGATCCGCTGTGATTGAACACGTAGTCTTTAGGACCTCGGTTCCCATATTACCGACATAGACAAATAAAATGGATGGGTGATGCGGGATGACCCGGCCCTATAGGTAGGACAAGACTACAGAATATGACATTGACTCTGTCTCACCATGGAAAACAGAATCAGGTAGAAGATAAATATATGAACTCTGACCAAATAAGGAAAGAAATAACCATCTCAAGGTTAGATATATCAAGTTAGCTATAGAGTCTACACTACAGGAAACAGGGCAACATACGACAGCCAGTATAACATACGATGGCTAGCTGTCGTATATAAACTTACATACGACGGTCAGCAGAGGCTGTCGTATATAAGTTTATAAACAACAGTACAACCGTCGTTTAGTACATGGCTGTCGTATATAAGTGTTATATACGACAGCCAACCCTAGGCTGTCGTATATAGCAGTTATATACGACAGCCAAACCGTTGCTGTCGTAAATAAGGCTTATTTACGACAGCCCATGGATGTGCCGTCGTAAATAAGGCTTATATACCCGCGGGGGCTCGGGTCGGCGCGGGCATTCACAGCCCGCGCCGACCCGAGCGCCGAGCAACCCTAAGCGCCCCGGCCGCCGCCTCCCGCCGCCGCCCGGCCGCCGCCGCCAGCCGCCGCCCCCCCGGCCGCCCCCGCCAGCCGGCGCCCCGGCCCGCCACCCGGCCCGCCGCCCAGCCAGCCGCCGCCCGGCCGCCCCCCCCCGACCGCCACCCGCCCAGCCGGCGCCCCGGCCCGCCCCAGCGCCGCAGCCCCGGCCGCCGCCCCCGGCCGCCCCCCGCCCCGCCAGCCGGCGCCCCGACCGCCACCACGCCGTCCGGACCGCCGCCCGCACCGCCGCCGCCAAAGCCGTCCGCCTCTGGCCGCCCCACCGCCAGCCGGCGCCCCGGCCACACACCCGCCCGACATCCGCCGCCGCCGCCCCGGAGGTTCCCCGCCCCAGCCTCCACCCCACGTTGTGCGCCGCCGGCACCGTGCCGGTCCGCCTTCACGCCGGTCAGCTGCCCGCCTCGCCGTGTGCCGCTCGCCGCCGCCAGCCTCCACCGTGAGGTAAGTCGCCCGCCTCCCTGCCCCATCTAGAAAGTTTGGTTTTTTAATTACCAATTGTTTATATTATGCTTGTTTGTTTTTTTATCTGTTTAGTGGATAATTTCTTAGATTTAGATGAATTGATATGCTTAGGTTTAATTATTGCCCAGGTTTATTTGAATTGCTAGCTAGGTGTTTTTTTAATTGCTTAGAACTGATAAGCTTGTTAACTACGGTAATTATGTTTGTTTAGATGAGTTGTTAATTGCCTTAGATGATTAATGCATATGAGTTAATAGTTTAATTGATTATTGTTTCAATTGTTTGAGTGTTTAAAAGTACTATATGTACATAAATGGGCTTAGCGCCCGATACGACCCATTTAGTGGTAACGTATACGTCTACAAAAGCACGATGTGAACAACCTAGGCCGCCTCGCCCTACCCCCCACCCCCTCCCCCCCCGCGGCGTTCGGCCGCCGATCCCCCATCCCCCCCCCCCCCCCGCGGCTTAGCCAGCGCTCGACCTCCGACACTCTACCGCGGAACTACCAATCCTTCGGCGCTCGGCCTCCTTCGCCGCGGGACTGTCGATCTGCCGGCACTCGTCGGCCTCCATTGACCGGCTGCCGCAGATCTGCCGGCGCTCAACCTCATACCAACGCAAGATCCTGTGCGTGGGCGCCGCCGCCGCCTCCCCTGTGTGCAAGCGCCGCCGCCGTATTCACCTGCCTTACACCGGGATCTAAGGCGATGGGACGCCTTACGATCCCCAGGCGCCTTACCGCTTAAGCGACGCTTAAGCGATGCCTTAACAACTATGGTTCTTTCCTTCTCTCTATTGTTCTTTCCTCTCTCTCTTTGAAATCACTCAAAAATGAAAGATTGACATAAACCTTTACAATATGCGTCACCCGTTTCGAACCAGCCCGTCTCACACGTGTTACGCATGTGAGGCGTGTAGGTTCGGAATTGTCCCTTTTTGGACAGCCTAGGAGTGACCGAGAGGGTGTGCTTATAATGAGACGCAGGGTCTAGATTTGGACGTAGTTTCGACAGCGTAACCCTGATGTTCTCCGCTGCTCCATTTTTGGACGTGCAGTTGGAGAACAGCGGGGTTATGCTGCCGAAATTTCGTCTGAATCTAGACCTCGTGTCTTGTTATAAGCATGTTCGTATCGGTCACTCTTGGGTGGGTTTAGGACATATCCTTTCCAATAGATATAGGTCCGTGATATAAATAAATAATAAACTAACTATAAATTCTTTGACTTAAACCTGCAGAGTTAAACATGAGTGAAGACCGTAGTTGGATGTATACCGGTTGGAACAAGGCAACTGGTCACTCAGATTAGTGGTATGCCGGGACAGACGACTTTATTGATCGAGTGTTCTCATTGTCTACGACCGATAAAGTTCGTTGTCCATGTGCAAAATGCCAGAATACAAAGTTTTTGGACAAAACGACATTGTCATTACAATTGTGCAGAAACGGTTACATGCCATATTATGAGGTCTGGAGTTTCCACGGCGAGTCTGCTCCTCGAGCCGTTCATGTAGTGGAAGATGATGATGATTGTTCGGGTGTTGACAGGATCGATGAGATGTTACAAGATATACAAATGGAGGATCCGCCCACAAATGATGCAGACACATTCTTTAATCTCTTGAAAGCTTCTGAAGAGGTGTTGCATGATCATACTGAAATGACTCTTCTTACTTTCATGACCAGATTTATGGCAATCAAATCTAAGTATTTCTTCTCTAATAATTGCTACAATGATATGATGAAACTTATCAGCGATGCTCTTCCACAACCTCATAAACTGCCCAAAGATATGTATCACTCAAAGAAATTACTATCTGGGTTGGATATGAAATATGAAAAAATTGACGTGTGTCCAGATAACTGCATGCTATTTTGGAAAGAGCATGACAAAGACAAGAATTGTTTAAAGTGTGAAAAATCGAGGTTTGTCGAAGTTGTCAATGACGATGGTGATAAAGTAATGACAGAAGTTGCACATAAGCAATTGCGTTACTTGCCTGTGACACCTCGGTTGAAGCGGATGTTTCTTTCTAAAAGATCTGCCAGACACATGAGATGACACAAAGAAGGTGTGCGTGAGAACAAAGATGTGTTGACTCATCCGTCGGACGGTGATGCATGGAAGTCTTTGGACTCTTTTGATCCTGCTTTTGCTAGTGATGCGAGAAATGTTGATGATCGTGATGTTGATGATCATGATGTTGATGAATTTTGAAACTGATTATGAGTAATGTTCTTTTAAATGAAAGTGACATTAATTATCGCTTACATTACTTTTAAAACTGATTAGGAGTAATTACTTTTTAAACTGATTAGGATGTCGTCAAGCAAGGGTTCAAAGGGTTCAAAGGGGAAGAAGGCACCGAGTGTGAGGGGTTTCCTCCCCTCGTAGGAGAGAGACGACTACTTCTACGGTTCCACTTACAGCGGGAGTAGACACACTCAGCTGTTAAGTGCGTGTCCAGAGTTGCGGGACAGGGTTGTCAGTTTGCAGCGTACAGAGGTAAATTTTTCTACAATGCACAAAATTATTAAAATCACTTTTTCAATTTAACTTACTTACTTTACCATTGTAGTCTGATTCGAACTATGAGTCCGAGGCCAGAGCGACACCTCAGGAGACGGGTACGCAGCGCAGCGTGCCCTCGGGCAGCGATCCCTCTGGTAGCCAGCCCTCCGGCAGCCACCCCCAGGGTAGTCTGCCCAGCGAGCCCGAGGGCACCCAACCTGAGGACACGTCCGGTGACCAGCCTTCTGGGTCACCAGACGTGGTGCCGCAGCGGAGGAGACGCACGAGGAGGAGTAACTTTGTTGGTCCTCCACCTATTCCTAGAGAGCAGATAATTATTCGTCCGGTTGAAGACAGGTAACACATTAATAAAGTATTCATTTCTATTTGTTCTCAAAGACTATGATCTTACTTAATGACTTAACAAATGACTTTTTAGTTCTTGGGAGGACCTCTCGTACGACGGGCAGAAACACCACAGGACGGTGAACGGTTGCATCGGGAACTTAGTGCGTCTGCACTATCCCGGTGCGATCGATGGACGTGCAGCTACGTCGTGGGACGACTACACGCGCGTTCCTCACCCGAAGAACGACAACCTACAGGGAGTCGTGTGGGCAGATTTTTGGGTAAGTAACTTTCATAAATATTTGAAGTTTCAATTCTTTATGTTCCTTCAAATATTAATGTGCGTATATGTCGAACTGTGTTGGCTTCCTAGAGCTCAGGTATCGCCTTGAGGACCCGACTGAGCAGATGGATCACGCCCGCTCCGTGTTCGAAGTGAACGCTCAGAAGCTTGTTATGCAAATGCTTTCGAACGCTCGGAGTCAAGTAGTTAACGACTACTTAAAGCTCCACGACCACGAGGTTGGGTCGTTCAGAGACGCCTCTGACACGTACTTGACGGAGGAGCAATACGCAGAGGTAGGTTGCGTAATCTTTAAATTGTTCATATTAATTTTGCTAAGTAACACCTAATGAACTATGCATGTGTGCAGGTTAGTGTCCCTTGGTTACAGGGACGAACTGAAGATTACCGAGCCTTTGCAGGTATTGGGCTAGTGATGAGTTCATCGCTAAGTCCAAGAAGGCTCGAGATGCCAGAGGGAGCTTAGGGAAGCACGGTATGGGCGTCCAAGGTTTTGTGCGAATGGCTAAACGGATGGTAAGTTTCTTGGTAGTTTTTATTATATTCATAATGTAGTATTGTTCGTACTAACATATGTTCACAGGAAAAGGAGACCGGCGTGCGACCGAGTACTACTGCGGTCTATAGGAGAGGTCACGCTGACCCTTCTCAGCCGGAGCAGTGTAGTCAGTACGCAGCGGAGCGCCTGGTAAGTTTCATGACCTCTGAAATTATTTGACACTATATATGTTGTTGAACTTACACAATTTCATTATTTTTCAGACTAGGTATGGGCAAGAGGCTGTGAGGATACACGACGAAGGGTTCGATTGGGAAAACTCCCCGAACATCGACCCTCAAGCCGCGTATGCAAGCGGAGGTGGAAAAGCACACGGAATGTGAATTCATTTACTTTCATTGTTTTCAATTCAAGATTATTTAATTTTACCTTGAATTGATTCGTTTTTTAGGCTTGCCATATTCTCTGGAGTCGTCAACTCTAGGGATGCACGACCTGCGAGAGGCAGCTCCTCGCAGTTTTTGGCTGCAGGCTCCTCCAGCCGCCGTGTCACCGAGAGAGATCTCGAAGTCATGGCGCTTCGGGAGAGCTTGGCTCGGCAGGAGGAGGCCTTGGCGAGAGAGCGAGAGAACAACAGGGCTGCCATGGCGTACCATGCGTCCTATATGGCACAGATGCAAGCGGCAATGGAAGTAAGAAACATACAATTATAGTTTAATTACATTGCATTCAATTAGTTTTGTAAATTGTAATGTTTGAAATGACAGGCGCTAGCTCGACAGCAAGGGCAGCAAATCCAGATACCGTTGTGGCAGCCACCTTCGTTCGTGCTGGAGCCGTCGCCACCACAGGAGCAGTTTCCTGGAGTACAGGTATAAAAAGAAAGTTACATTAAGTGTAAGCCCCAACCGCTAAGAATCCTAATGAACCTAGAAAAACAATTGTAAACTTGTACATATGTCACTTTGTTTCGCAGGGATCAGGGACGGAGGCTCAGACTCCATCGCCACAGCTAAGGGCGCCAGGTTCGCCGCGGCAGGATGACTTCTTCACTCCCGGAGGTAGTGGAGGGGCTAGTAATCAATAGATTTGTGATTTTGTTTTTATTTGTGTGGATGTCAGACTTTGTGATTGTCGATGTGTACTATTGCACTTTGTTGTGAATTTATATATCAAACTGTTTTGTTGTTGTCTATTGATTTGGATGTGTAGCTGGCCATCGAGCCAGGTTAGCCATTTTCTATTTTTTTAAAAAAATGGAAAAGCTTATATACGACGACCTGTATAGTTTATATACAACGGCCGCTATACAGGGCCGTCGTAAATAAGCCTAAATTATATATGACGGCTGGGCCAGGCTGTCGTATATAAGCTCTTATATACGATAGCCAGGGTCCAGCGGCTGTCGTATATAAGCCCTTATATACGACAGCCAGGGCCCAACCGTCGTATATAAAGTCCCTGGCCCACTGGGCCAAGTCTACGAAACGGGCCGTTGTATATAAGTGGCCGTCGTATATATACTATTATATACGACGGTGCCGTCGTATATAACTATATATACGACAAAATATATACGACGGCCACAAACCGTCGTATATAAACAACTGCCGTCGTATATAAACTATATACGACGGCTGCTGCTTTATATACGACGGTTTTAGCCGTCGTATGCTGACGGGAATCCTGTAGTGCTAATAGTAACTTATCAAACATGTAACCAAATCGGAATACACATTGAGACCCTTGACCACTTATAAAAGGAGAGGGAGGACATCGTGTTGAGACACTCGAGACCCTCCAATCACATGTACACATACAGCATCAGTTCATCCACCATTATATCTCATCATAAACCATTATGATTCTTATATTGTGAAGAAACTAACCGAGTAGGAGTAGAGTGTCACCTCATCACGAGGGCATGAACCTAGGTAAACCTTATCTCCTTGTTACTACTGGAATAACCTTCGGGCAGATATTCATCTAATTCCTCACGATTCTGTCTACAAATTAAATTATCGTGAGACACCCACGATCGGCTTTAGAAAACAACAAACAAGTATGACAAAATGAACACACATATTTATTTGTATTAATAATGTCTAGATCCTTGTCTAGAAATAATCATTTCCTAGACCCAATAATGTGTGGGAGCTTCGACAAGATACACCCTTTTAATATTGTGTAGATCCCTAGAATATATTTGTACGAGGCTATATATATATATTATATAAAGAATGCAATGGAAGAGTAAGAGTTTTCAAATAAAGTGGGGCCTGTGTGTCTCTACAGTCAATCTCCTTGTATGTGGGCCTACCCATTGATTATGCTAACAACCAAATCAAGCAAGCAATATGTTGAGGTTAGTGAACCATGGATTATGTAGATGCTTGTTTCAGAAGGATATTTATCTAGCTTTAAGGTCACATGATATACATATGTATATGCATAATAAATGTATGTATACCCTCAATCTAATCTTTGTCCTGTCCACCAGAAAGGGTATCATTCTTGTGGTTGTATATTAAGTTACTGCCAAATTAATAGAAATGGTCATATGTTTATTATAGGAACACAGGAATGCTATTTTATTAATAGAAATTCGTTAATATTTTGGAAATTTGTTTGTGTGATTGTTGTTCACTAAGTGTCAAAAAATCATATACTGTATAAATCTAGAAGATATTGGCAGTTACACATTGATAGAGAGATGGGAAATATTGCCACACTTATACACTGACAAAAATTCCAAGCACCCGCTATTTAAGATTCGATAAAGAGAAGATATTCACATTTACACAACAAAGTCACAACAGAAAATCACTAATAATTAATACACAATAAGACCCAACGGCATGGTGATGCCAATGCAGCAAAGTAATTGAAGCTGGAGGTGGGCATGAAGAAATTGGTACTTGCTGCTGCTACAACTTGTTCAAACTGAATCAATAGCTGGACGTACTTGGCGGCTAGCTTTTCAGTTTTACCATTTCAATGTAGGCTGTAGAAAGGAGATCGACCCTGGTCATTGGTTAATGTAAAGCAAGGTCCTGGTTCCAGTTTACTGTGAATGTGATTCCATCTCTCTCTAGATCGGTATCGATCTCTCACTCACTCATACGTCATTGACATCAATACAGAATAAAAATAACCTCTACCCACTTTGGTGGTAGGTAGCCAGGGATTTGGCAGGAGGGTTGGGCCCCAATTGGGGGAGGGGGTGGTTAATTACAACTTGGTTTGGGGACATGAGACATCCTTAAATGAACCCTAAGAGAGGGAAGAAAGAATCATTTGGACCCTTAATATATCCAAGTCAGGAACTGGACCACACTAGTGCGAGCACCCGACGGTCTCGACTAGCTCGGATCATGCTGGGGGGTGCTGCGTTGCACAACACCGGATAACACACAAAAAGGTACAAAGAGGAAGCAAAAGTTTTATTACATAAGAGCGTTTCTGAACATGTTCACACAAAATACATCAAGTCTACACTCAAGGGCGTAGGCTAAGCAAAAGAGTTCACATTCAGCCCGTGAACATGTTCTCACTAGCACACACGCACACTAACATGGCGGCGTGCACGGCTCCCACTCGCCGGTGTTTCCCTCTTGGGGGTCCGTCTCCTCTTCTGGAGCCTCCTCCTCATAACACCCTGCAAACACTTTAAACACAAGCAGTGAGCACGATGGCTTAGCAAGACTAACCTGTCTTATCTACACATGAAACTCTACATGCTGGGTTTGCAGTGCATAATGGAATATAAGTTGCAAAAGACACGTCTAAGTAGTTGAACCTTACTTTTAAGTTTTAGCAACAAGTTGTTGGAGAACCTCGTGCTAAGGCACATAAGAGAGTTGTAATCAAACAAGAAAAGCATTTCTCTCATGTGCTTTGCCCAAGGTTGAAAAGAACTTTAATTAGCTCTAAACTACAATAATTCATTAGCAACCAAAGTACAACCTTCAATCAACAATGTTTTAACATGAAACTAGCCTGTTCTTTCTACGTCACGGTACAGTGAACATGTGGTACTCACTGACCGCGAGGGACGGTGATTATAATCGTTTTACACCTGCAGGGTTACCCGAATAACCCGTCATGTACGCCCGTACTCGATGTTGCATACGGCAACTACCACATACATCGTACGCAACCACCTTTCATCCGTCAGCCAAGTGTTGAACCGGTTCTATCGTCCCGAGCAAGAGATCTCTGCACGTGCATCCACGGTGCCGCCAACCGATTTACACCTCATGCTCTCAACCTACCCTCTGGACGACAAGTAGTGCCTCAATAGATCGCTACCTGAATTACATCGGTTTCTCGGTTCCCATATATCCGGTAGGTCTTCGGTACTGTTCTAGCTTGTTCAACAGGCCCGCACACGGCTCGGTTCTCAATCGACAAGCGGAGCTATGGCACCCAGCCCCCAAAGTCCTGCTGCCCTTACTCTCTGCTCGGTCTCATTTTTTGCCATGTGTTCCATTTGCTATCTCTAACCGAGTGGTGTGCCTCGAGCCTATTCTCGCTAGCAGTTCCAACTACTCGACTTGTACCAAATCCTACACTAATTTAGCATTGCAGTGGCTACTCGAGGTTTAAAAACATAAGCTCAAAACTCTGATTCTCTTGGCTATGCAATTGGGTTTTCAAACAAGACTCTAATGCACAATCAAAATGGATACTCAATGTAAGTTTTCAAAACAATAAAGTTTATGAAACGACTAATACAAACCGGAGGTTGCCTTGCTGCTGATCGTAAGCTATCTGTTCCTCTAGAGTTATAAAGTCTAAAACTTCTGGCTCCTCTTCAACCTTAGCGACTACATGAGATAAACATATATGTGTGTCAATATAAATGCATATGAGTTTGAAGTTGATATTGTATAGTCTATAAGTATAGCTAGATAGTGATAATGACTCTGAAACTTTTACTGTAGTTTGGATACAACCTAAACAGAGACTTGGCTAAATTTCATTTGAAGCAAGCTCATTTGAGCTCTGCACAAATAATTGTATATTTGGCCCTAATTAGAGCTCTTAGGGCGTTCTAAGGATTTTCATGGAGCAAGCCATGACTTTCTGGAAACTAGATTTTTGGAGGGTTCTAATGGAATTGGATTCATCTAATTTGAAAATTCCTAGCAAAAGATATGAGCTAAACAAGTTCAGAGAAAATCTGAAAAATGTTTCTGGACATTTTTCATTTTCTCTGAATCAATTTTATTAATCACACCATTAGGTGGATAAAATGAGCTCAAATGGATATGAAATTTTCATAGTAGCTCAGGGATATTATAAGGAACATCCTGGCAAAATTTCAGAATTTTACCCTAAAGGGTTCTCCAGTTAAAATTTTAAACAGTTTAAATTTTGAAGAATTAATTATGTAGAAATAAAGGTTTTCATAGAGTGAAACTTGATTTGTTGGAAAGTAATCAGAGAGCTGAATCCAACAAAATTTGGTTCACTCGATTTGAAGTTTCCTAGCCAAAGTTATGTGGGTTTGAAGTTTGAACTAGAATCTGAAATTCGGGAAATTTTTAAATCCCTGCCCGTGGGTCCCACGGGTCTGGCTTTCTTCTCCCTCTCGCCAAACGCGCCCGACGGCGGTGGTCTCCGGCAAGGTTCACCGGAACCGAGTTCCCGACCCCCTCTCCGGATTAAACTTGCCGCCTCCACGTACTTTCCCATGATGAGCTCATCTTGAGGGTCGTCGGCGGCCGACGATGCCTGGAAACGTGCGCGCACCGGCAACAGCGGAACCTAGGGTTCCGGCGAGGTTGGTCTCGTGCTACACGTCCCCAAAATGGTTGGGAATTTCTTGGAGAGCATCAGTGGAGCACGAGGAACATGAAATGAAACATTTTGGAAGCTAGAACTGCCGGCGAACATACTCTCGACGGTGAGCCGAGGTGTTTTACGTCGGCAGCTAGGAAAACGGCCATATCACAGCCGATTCTCAACGGTTTCCTTTGCTTCTTCCTCGAGAGTGTGCGCTAGCATGTGTAGAACCTACTGGCCAACGAGCTCGACCGACAAGATTACGTGGAATCCGAATTTCAGTATAAAGTGAGTTCGGGCTAAATAAACTAGCTTTCGGTATACTTGGAAATCCTCATTCTATGATTGATCATTTGCCAAACGGCTTTTGGCTACACCTTCTACGCATGACGACACACCTTTCTTGTGTAGGGAGGTTGTGACGCCCGGTCTCGTAAAACACGGAACCCAGCTAATGCATATGTGTGTCCAGGATGTTCATCACACATACACATGTAATCCACAAACTGAATTCAGAATATAACCACGAATAATAGGGTTTAAGTACTTTATTACATCAATCTCTAAATTATTCTTGCAGCGGAAGTCTCTAACTTATTCTAGCAGCGGAAGTCTCTAAACGATAGCGGAAGCAAAACTAAGCAGCAACGGCTCCATCTCCAACTCCACAGGCAAGTTGACGGTAGTTCGCACGCCTAGTACTCCACATGATCATCGAAGTACTTCTCTCCTGTTGCTGATGTTTAAGTAATAATGCAAGGTTGAGTACATGACGTACTCAGCAAGTGCGGGAGAATATGATATGTAGCTTTCAACAAGGTAGAGAATAAAAAGGCTCATTGCAGAAAGCAAAGTTTATTTCACAAATATGATAAAAATAGCAACTATCTTTAAGTGAATTTAATCCCAACATATATTTAAGCAACATACCTCCTTCATAATTCACCACTTTTCATGTCTTAACAAATCATTGATCTTTCTCAACTTTATCTCATGCTCATAATAACCATCTCTTGTTCATATCCATCTCATAACCATATAACCGAACCAAAACTCATTGTCATGTCTTAAGAGTCCCAAGACCAATCTCATTACCAAGACTCAACAGTCCCAAAACCAATCTCATTACTAAGACTCAACAGTCCCGAAACCAATCTCATTACCAAGACTCTACAGTCCCGAAACCAATCCCAAGACCATACCATAACCATACCAATAACCATCCCGATAACCATCCCATATAATCATGTGAGTTGGCCAGGCGCTTGTGACCGTAAGCGTGGCTATCATTATAGTTTTATACTCTTAAGAGGTTGCACCACTTTACCCACAAGTTTGTGATTTCGTCACCCATCTGCGACTGCAGAACCTCCATTATACCTATACACAACCGTTGGTGTATGGCCAAGAGATCACAAAATAGCCTTTACAAAGGGGCTACTAGATGTATGGACTCACTAAGATTTCACCAGCAGGATCGAATCACCATTCTCCCACCTACGGGGCTCCTCTTGTGCCATGCAGTTCTCAGGGCAGTCCTCTCTCGACTCCCATTCCCCGCACCTTCCACGGTCCATAACAATCTAGCAACTTACCTAATTAGTCATCTAGGCCGCACCCATATTTGGACTTGTGGTGGCACTGTTTTCCTGGCATGTGCTGGCATGAACCGATCCTTAGATCTACGGCAAGTAAACCACCATCTCATTCTACCACATCCACAAACCAAGCTTGCCTAGATCTCCCCCGATTCATGTTCATTATCATCATCAAATTCTAATTAACATTACTCATATGAGTGCAGTAGCTAGACATTTTCTATCTCGGCTTCCCATAACTCGTAAGCTAAGCGAAGCAAAAATCAAAAATGACCATACCCGACTCATCAACTTTCCCGACGACAAGGATGGTTAACAAAACTAGTAAACTCCTATAAAAGGGTTTCCCATCAAGTTGACTCAAGCATACATGTTTTCGCGAACAAAGCAATTTCCAAAACATGGGGTCAATATGATCAAGGGGCACTTGCCTTGTTCCTGTGGCTTTTGTTGCTCACGTGTCTCAAAGTCTTGGTGCTGTAGTCCTTCATAGATGGCTTCCTGAGTTTGTCCTTCTACTCACGATCACGCACATACAAGATTTACATCAATCAATCATCATGCACAACTCTTACTCAAGATGCAATGGTGCAAATCTTATGATGCTGTTTCATTAGATCAGTTTGTATGTGTTCTTGCATGTTTAATGGGCTTGCATGGGGTTTTATGGTGAACAAGGGTGTAAGGATCAAGTGTGGACGTGGTGATGATCTTGACTCAAGATCTAGATCAATTCCACCGTCAAAAACCGATCAACACGTGATCTGTCCACGCGAAAAGTTTCTGTTCGAAGGGAACGGATGTGAAGAAACAGCGATGACATTGTAAGATGGGTAACAAAGACCTACCTCACTTCTCTTATGATCGTCATCTCTTTTTCCGGTGACGGCGAGGTGTGACGGGGCTCGTCGGCGGCTCACCGGCGACTGAACTCCGGCAAAGGGGGTAACTCGGCGAGTTGGAAGCTAGGGCCTCCAAGTCGTCGACTCGGGAGGTGGAAAATAGGTACGTGGTTGCGGCCAGGGGGTTTTAGGTTCTATTTATAAAAGGAAAAGAAGAGTCCTACTCCGATTGGATTTCAAATTAGAGTCCTATTCAATTTGTTTTGGATCTTAACAAGTTATCTCCAATTGATTTGGTGCAGTAGCAACGTGGAAATCGTGTCGGTTTCCTCAGTACCGGGTATTCTCGCGTGCACAGGAGAAAAACTGCTTAAGGATCTCGCATCTCCGCAGTGGTGAGCTCCGGAGACGCCACATGTCCAGCGGGGGCCGGGCCTCCCTTTTCCTCAGGGGCGGGCTCCGGTTGCGCCACGTGTCTGGCGGGCGGGACCTCCCCTCTCCTTAGAGGCGAGCTCCGCGTGCACCACGTGCCAGTGCCGGACCTGCCCACTCCTCAGAGGCGAGCTCCGAGAGCGCCACATGTCCAGTAGCGCCAGACTTACTTTCTCCTCAAAGACGAGCTCCGAGGTCGACACGTGTCCCGTAGTGTCGGACTTCCCTTCCCTTCGGAGGTGTGCTCCGAGGATGACACGTGTCCAGCAGGGTCGGACCTCTCGGAGACGAGCTCCGAGGGTGACACGTATTCAACAGTGTCGGACCTCTCGGAGACGATCTCCGAGGGTGACACCTGTCTGGCGGAGTCGGACCTCATCCCTTCCGTAGGGGTGAGCTCCGAAAACACCACGTGTCCTGCGGAGCTGGGCCTCGCTTTTCTGCAGAGACTAGCTCCGAAGCCAACACGTGTCCCGCGGGGCTGAGCCTCGCTTCTCCGCAGAGACTAGCTCCGAAGGCAACACGTGTCCAGCGGGGCCGAACCTCGCCCCTTCCTCACAGGCAAGCTCCGAGCCTGCCACGTGGCCAGCATTGCCGGACCTCACCCCCTCCGTAGGGATGAGCTCTGAAGACGCCACGTGGCCAGCAGGCCGTGGGAAGTGTCGACGGTACTCCTTGGTGAATTGGAATTGGCTTATTTTAGCTATCTTTCTCTCAATTTACTTGTTTTATAATGTTTTTCTATATGCAGTGCATGGATATGAAATTGAGGGTGTTACAGAGGTGGAGGTGAGGGTGGCCGTAGCGTGCTGTCCATGGTGAGCCGGTTTCGGTTCCGCCAGGGTACTTTGGAAGTGCGGCGCTGTTCTTCAATTTGTGGCCAACAGCAGCCAACAACGCCAGAGTGGAAGAGGTAGCACGCAAGAGCACGCTGTGACGATCGTTTTCGCTGTGGGAGCTCGATCAATCGAAGCTCAAGTGGCGAGTGAAATCGGGCGACAGAGAAAATGGTGAGGGCGTGTTCTTTGCGGGAGAAAAATCACCGAGGCGCGGTTGCGAGCGAGGGGAGGTAGAGAACTCGAGTTGGGCTGCTCGGGTGCGTGATGAGGACGCCGAGCGGCAGCTCCAGCGGGGCGCAAGTGAAGCAGGTACCGGCGCCGGACTTTAGGCGCGGTGGCGCTCGCTGCTGCAGCCCGAGAAACCGAGCCCCCGTTCTCCGGTCGGTTTGATCAACTGAGAGGCTGACAGTGGGTCCCACCATTTGACTTTGTCCTCACAAATTCAATTTATACACTCTTGCAAATTTGTGAGACCATCCAGCCCTCTAGAATTTGATCAATCACAAGTTTGGGATTTGGTTTGTGAAATTATCAAATTGTAGATTTGATTTGAATGAATTTGTAGCAATTGTGAGCTGAAATTCAAATTTTATTTGAATTTAGCCAAAATAGCTCATGTCAAGATCAACTACAAATGGAGTGAAAATTGGTGTGTGAGCTCACAAAAATGTGCTGAGTATGAATATGAATCCCACTTTTGAATTCAAGTGATGAAAGGAGTTTAATTTGAATTTAAGTTCAAATTAGCCTTTTTCTAATTGTATTCAAAAATACCTTAAATGGTTTTGGATTTGGGTGAAATTTAGCATGAGCATTCCTAACAAAGTGTAGGAGTTATTCATATGCTCAGCCTCTATATGATGCATGTGGGAAATCCCACTTTTGCATTTTATGAATTTATCTCCTAATGAGTTTCTTGATGGTGGTTACTTGCTCTTCAAATGTGTTCATATTATTTCCTCAAATGAGGTGAGTGTGGTGTGATGAACACTTTTAGCAAATGAAAAACTTCGGCCCTTACATTCCTCCCCTCTTAAAAGAATCTCGTCCCGAGATTATAAGGTAAAAATAAGAGAGAGGACGGTGGAAAATTGTCGGATGTGCGACGTTAAAAAGTCAGGGATGTTGGCGCGAACAAAACCTTCGCTCTCCCATGTCGGCTCATCCACGGAGTGATTACTCCATAGGACTTTATAGAACTACAACGTACGGTTGTGTGTGGTTCGGGCCTTCTCATCAATAATCTGAACCGGTTCCTCCCGATAAATGAGATCCGGTTTCAGTTCTTCGATATCTCCTAGCTGAACGGTAGTTGAAAGCTTGAGGCACTTCCTCAGCTGAGAAATGTGAAAGACGTCGTGCACACCAGAAAGTGTCGCTGGTAACTCCAGTCGGTATGCAACTGATCAACCTTTCCAAAATTTAGAATGGACCGATGAATCGGGGTGCCAATTTTCCTCTCACCCCGAATCTGTTCACGCCCTTCATTGGAGACACACGTAGATACACGTTATCCCCGGCTTCGAACTGTAAGGGACGTCTTCTCCGGTCCGCATACTGTTTTTGTCGGGATTGGGTGGCTTTTAAGTTCGCCTAAATCAGCTGAACCTTTTCTTCCGCATTATTGACAAGATCAATCCCAAAGGTGACTCTTTCGCTTGACTCACACCAATTCAGCGGTGTGCGGCATTTTCTTCCGTATAGCGCCTCGTAGGGCGCCATCTTGATGCTGACTTGGTACCCATTTTTGTATGAGAACTCGGCTAACGGTAAGTGATCATCCCAATTCTTACGGTGATTGATAGCGTAAGCTCGTAACATGTCTTCTAATATTTAATTTATCCGCTCGGTTTGTCCAACCGTCTGCGGGTGGTACGCTGAACTACGGATCAGCTTTGTCCCTAAAGCAGCATGTAACTGCTCCCAAAAATGACATACAAATAAAGTGCCCCGATCATAGATGATAGTACCTGGTACGCCGTATAAATACAAGATTCGTGAGATGTACAATTCAGGATACTTCTTGGCGTTGTAGTTGGTATTGACCGGGATAAAATGGGCAACTTTGGTGAGCCGGTCGATGATCACAAACACTGAATCATGTTTCTGAAATGTGGTGGGTAAACCGACGATGAAGTCCATGTTCACATCCTTCCACTTCCAGACATGAATGCCAAGCGGTTGTAATAATCCTGGTTTCCTCATGTGGTCATCCTTCACCCTTCGGCATGTATCACATTCGGACACGTATTTTGCGATATCCCGCTTCATCCGTGTCCACCAAAATTTACCTCGGAGTTCTTTATACATCTTGTTGCTGCTAGGGTAAATAGAAAACTTTGACAAGTGGTCCTGATCAAAGATTTTCTTCCGTAACTCCGGGTTACGGGGTACGACGATCCGGTCCTTGAACCACAGGACGCCGTCTCCGTCTTTCTGGAAACACTTCAACTCCCCACTGTCTACACGTCTCCGCAAATGCGACATGCCCTTGTCATGTTTCTGAGCTGCCGCTACCTCTTCATGGATGGTGGGTATAAGAGCTAAGTTGTAGAGAGTTCCATGTGGTATCACATGTAATGGTGGCTCGCTCTCTTCCAATGGAGTAATGGTCAGATTGTGAACATGTGACTTGCAACTCAGCGCATCCCCCACCACGTTTGCCTTGACGGGGTGATAATGGATCTCTATTTCGCAATCCTTTATCAACTCCAACCATCTTCGCTGCCTCATGTTCAACTCCTTCTGAGTGAATATGTACTTGAAGCTCTTGTGGTCGGTGTCGGTACCCATGATATGGGGTACCCCCGCGCACAGGGGAAAATGCATAAGGAACTCGCCCTTCTCCGCAGGGAGAGCTCCGAAGGCGCCACGCGTGCGGCGGGGCCGGACCTCCCTCTCATCAGAGGAGAGCTCCGGGCTCGCCACGTGGCCTGCAGAAGCCGGACCTCCCCCCTCTGAGGGGGAGAGGTCCGAAGGCGCCACGTGTCCAGTGGGGCCGGACCTCCCTCTCCTCAGAGGAGAGTTCTGGGCCCGCCACGTGGCCGACAGAAGCCGGACCTCCCCCTCCGTGGGGAGAGGTCCGAAGGCTCCACGTGTCCTGCAGGGCCGGAACCCCTCTCCACTGAGGAGGGCTCCGGGCCTGCCACGTGTCCAGCAGAAGAGCACTGCCTGCCCCCGAGCGGTAGGCAACGGGCGTAAAGACGCCCCATACCTTGCCCGTACAAGGTATTCAAGGCCCACGCCTTCCCAAGACGCGGAGACGCAGAGCACGCTTCTGTCAGGTGCCGTTGCGCCCAGTCGCATCACAGACTGGCGCGCCGTGTCAGAGCTTGCCAGCCAATAAATGCAGCGACAAGACATCCCATGCCGCCCCCGCCATCATCAACCACTACGACTAGCATGCGGCATGGGCAGGGCGGCAAGACGAAGACTCAGAAGCCTTCGCCATAGACAACTACCGACATAACTGCGGATACGATAGTCTGCAGGCAATCTCCCCGGGACCACCTGTCGGGTCCCGGGCCCCCCCTTGTAAGCCACCCGAACCTTGGACTATAAAAGGCTCGGGTAGGCGACGTTAGCAAGGGTTCGCACTCCCGCAACTCATACGCTAGACATCAGTCATCCCCAAGCTCATGACTCCGGTTCTGAGCAACAAGCAATACAGCGAGCTCCTCAGCTCACCGTGGACATAGGGTTTTACGCTCCGGCGGTCCGAACCACGTAAAACCCGCCGTGTCAAGCTTTTCCTTAACTTGTCCATACGCTTAAGCTCTATGCAAGTGACTAGCCCCTCTGAAAAAGAACCTCCGCGGGCTGCCCAGTGCAGGTCCAGGGGAAGTGTCGACCGCACACTTCGACATTTGGCATGCCAGGTAGGGGGCTTTTCCCTTGCGCGACGAGTTTCCGCCGACGAAGATGACCAAGCTTCCTTCAGCGGCAGACTCTCCTCCTCCGCGTTCACGGCGAACCGTGACCAGCGGGGAGTACATGTCGACGCACTCAGGACGGAGTGTGTCGGCACAAGCTGGTAGCCAGCAGCCGACTCCAGCAACGCCGACTCCGGCAATGCAGGCTCCGACCAGCGTGAGATCTTCTGCAGCGATAAGCGAATCCCACAGGGGTGCACTAGCTGCAGCAAGAGCGCTACTGCGCAACCCACCTGCTGGGGACGCACCTCATTCAGCAACCCAGCAGTGGATACGTGAGGTAGACCGCCTCGTCATCGCCGCCGCAAACCTTCGACTTCGGCGGGACGACACTCCGGTCAACCGGCTGTGTCGCTGACGCGCACGCCAACGGTTGACGGGCAGACGGCGGACTCCAGGTCCACCAGGCTTCCGTCGACGGACCTGAGGGCAGAGCTGGAGCGATGCCACTTGGGCCAAGATGCCCGAGTGTTCCTCGAGCGACGTCGAGAAAGGAGTTGCATCCAAAGGGCTGGCGACAGCATGACGTCGGCCTCGACCCAGCCTAAAGAGCAGATCTTCGCCACGCGGACTCTGCCCCAGGAATACGCCGCGCAGCATATGCCACAGCCATATGCTTTGCAAATGGCATTCCCGGTCTTTGGCGCAGCATTGCCCATACCGGGGTACACTGTGCCAGGTGCGAACCAAGCATTCGTGGCACCAATACCTGCGGCAACAGGAGCGGGATGTGTGGCCCTTGCACCCCACCTTCGCTTCGCGAGGTGGCCGCGCAAGTTTCGGCCGCACCTGCCCGAGAAGTACGACGGCAGCGTCAACCCGGCGGAGTTCCTCCAGATCTACTCCACCGCCGTACTTGCCGCAGGAGGGGATGAGGCCGTCATGGCCAACTATTTCCCCGTCGCCTTGACCGGCCCAGCCCGGTCTTGGCTCATGAACCTACCCCAGGATTCCATAACCTCCTGGGGAGAGCTCTGCCGGCAGTTCGTCGCCAACTTCGGCAGTTCCTACACCCGGCCTGGCACGGAGCTCGACCTCCACGCCATCCAGCAACAACTAGGGGAGTCGCTGCGCTCCTTCATCCAGCGGTTCTCCCAGGTGCGGAACACCATCCCACACATCCAGAACGCTTCTGTGGTGGTGGCGTTCCGACAAGGCGTTCGGGACAAGAAGATGCTCGAGAAGCTCGTAACTATGGAGGTCCGCGACGTCTCGGAGCTCTTCAGCCTGGCGGACAAGTGTGCCAGAGCAGCCGAAGGGTAGAGCTGGCACTCACTGCCAGCCTCCGAGCCAGGGGGTCAGCCAGGATCTGGACCGCTTCCTATGGAAGCGGCAGAAGATCAGAACAGGGGCGGTGGCAAGATGAAGCCGCCAGCTGCGGCCCCCGTTGCCGCAACAGCGGCGCCCAGTGGAGCTCGGGGGCCGCACCCCGACAAAAGGCCGCAACAATCACCGGCTCCAGACGGAGGCCAGGGCGAGCTATGCCCCGTGCACGGCACCAGTTACCATACTGCTGCCGAGTGCCGAGAAATCCAGAAGCTCGCGGAGCGCTTCCGGAAAGGGAAGCAGCTTCTAACTGATGCCCCTCCCTACCGTCAAAGGGAGGGCAAGCAGAAGGTCAACGCCCTAGACGACATCGACCGCCAGGTAGAGTTCCAGGAGCTTCAGCACGCCGTGAAGGCGGTGCGCAATCATGGGAGCTCCAGTTCCAGTGATGACAAGCACCAGAAGATTCTCTACGTCATCTTCGGCGGGTCCGCTGACCCCTCGTCCCGAAGCGCGGCTAAGGCCTTGCGCCGAGCGGTAGCGTCGGTGGCTCCCCTCCCGAGTGCAGCACCGCACCTCAGGTGGATGGGAACCCCCATCAGCTTCGATGCCACCGACTGCCCCAGGAACATGGCTGGGGCCGGCCAACTACCGCTCTTGGTGGCCCCCACCATCGCCAACGTGAGAATGCACCACGTTTTGGTGGATGGCGGGGCTGGACTGAACCTCATCAGTCGCGCAGCTTTCCAGAAGCTGTAGATCCCGATGGCCAAGCTCACCCCATCGAGCCCGTTCTCAGGGGTAGGGCCGGGACAGGTCGTTCCCTACGGCCACATCAGCCTCCCGGTGACCTTTGGGGCACCGGACAGCTATCGGACAGAGTACATTCTGTTCCACGTGGCCGAGATCGACCTCCCCTTCAACGCCATAATTGGCAGGCCAGCCCTGTACCGATTCATGGCAGTAGCCCACTACGGCTACCTTGTATTGAAGATGCCTACACCAACAGGTGTCCTCAAGGTTCGTGGAGACCGTACTGCCGCAGTGTTAGCCTTGGAAAAGCTCCAGGCGCTTACAACAGCTAGAGTACCAACCCCAGGCAGTGCAGAACCAAACCGGCTCCACCCAAGTGCACGCCACCGTGCCTCTACCACAGCACCCCATGTGCAACCCCTCGACGAGGACGACGTCCCCTTGAGGCTCGTCCGAATCAGCACCGATGCCACCCAGACCACCCGGGTAGCCGGGGGCCTGGATAGCAAATAGGAAGGCGCGCTCGTTACCTCCCTCCGGCACAATGTCGATGTGTTTGCATGGCAGCCGTTGTAGATGCCAGAGATCCCTAGGGAGGTGATTGGGCACTACCTAAAGGTCTTCCCCGACGCCCGGCCAGTCCGACAGAAGCCCCCAAGCAGTCCACCGAGCAGTAAAGCCTCATCTGCGAAGAAATCAAGAAGCTGCTGGACGCTGGCTCCATACGGAAAGTCCGCCACCCCCGGTGCTTGGCGAACCCTGTTGTTGTCCCAAAGGCCGGCGGGAAGCTCCGGATGTGCATCGACTACACCAGTCTCAATAAGGCATGTCCCAAAGATCTATTTCCTCTCCCTATAATAGATCAAATAGTAGACTCGACGTCAGGCTGCGGTATGCTGTGCTTCCTAGATGCTTACTCGGGTTTCCGCCAGATCCCTATGTCTAGAGAAGATGAAGAGCACACCTCCTTCATCACAGTAGTCGGTCTGTACTATTATGCCTCTATGCCTTATGGCCTAAGGAACGCTCTCCCTACCTTCGTACGTGCAATGCACAAGACCTTCGGAGATCTAATGAGAGGCTCAGTTGAGGTGTATGTCGATGACATTGTTGTTAAGGTCAGGCAGATTTCATCCCTGCTAGATAACCTGGCCTTAGTCTTCGTCTTTCCGACAAGTGTGAGTTCGGTGTATCCTCTGGAAAACCCTTAGAATTCCTGGCCTCACACCGAGGAACTGAGGCTAACCCAGAGAAGATCAAAGCCATCGGCTTGAGGCGGCCCGCATCAAAGAAGTCCAGAAACTCACGGGATGCCTAGCTGCGCTGAGTCGGTTTATACCGAGGTTAGCAAGCGAACGCTCCCCTTCTCTAAGATCCTATGCAAATCCAGCCCATTCGCTTGGACCGACGAAGCGGAGGAAGCTCCCCAGGAGCTGAAGCAGCTCCTGATGACCCTACCCGTAATGGTAGCCCCCGAGCCCGAAGAGCATCTGTTGCTCTACATCGTGGTGACGGCTGCAGTGGTATGGTCCTCGCCGCAGAGCGGCCGGACCCCTCATCACCGCAACCTGCTCCGGTATTGGGAAACAGGCGCCAGGAAACCCCGGAGGTCCGAGACGACCCCCCGGGGTCTCCGAGGCAACCCCCCGGAGGTCCAAAATGGACCCCGGACCCCCGACACAACCTCCCGGAGGACCAGCAGGACCTCCCAGAGGTGCAACGGGACCCCCCGGAGGTCGAACAGAACCTCCCAGACGTCCAACGGGACCAAACGGAGCTCCCAGGAAATCAGCGGGACCTCCCGGAGGTCCAAGACAGCCTGGGGGCCTCCGAGTATCAGCTCTCGGCGGCCTCCCCGGGCCCGCGGGAGGTTCTGTCTACTTCATCAGCGAGGTCCTCCATGATGCCAAGACAAGGTACCTGGAGGTACATAAGCTGCTGTATGCAGTGCTCGTGGCGTCCAGGAATCTCCGCCACTGCTGCCAAGCACACCGGGCCTCAGTGGCCACCTCCTACCCGCTGAAGGCTATCCTCCATAGCCCCCACGCGACGGACGATGCCGCCAAATGTTCAGCGGGGCTACTGGAGTTTGAGCTAGGCTTCCTTCCTCGTCACGTAGTCAACAGCCAAGCACTAGCCGACTTCGTGGCTGAAGTGGACGCCAACGCAGGCTGACCCAAGGGGCCACGAAGACGGTGAACCAGGACCCCGAGCTCTGGCCTTCACCGGGCCTTACTGGACGCTCTTCTTTGACGGCTCCTGCAGTGACCCACAACTAGCTGCTCATCTGCTTTATGTGCAGATGGTGGAGAAAGACTTCCTCGCCTTGGACCTGCGCCACGTACCGCGCGCTGGCAAGGCCGCAGCTGACGACCTCTCAACGAAGACCCCCACCGGAGCCCCTGTGCCCGAAGGGGGCTTCGAGAGGACGTTGCTGCGACCCACAGCCCGGCCCGCCGAGCCAGGCGAAGGGGGCTAGACCAGCACCTCGAAGCTGGCGGTCCTGGCGGCCATGGACGCCGCCAAGGATAGTAAGCGTCACTGGGGACTCCGTGCAACCCAGCGCTCAAGATCCAAACGCTCAAGACAGACCCGATGCATGGATCACGGAGATCTGGGACTACTTGAAAGACAATATCCTCCCTGATGAACGTGTATCCGCTGAACGGATCGTGCGTATGGCTAAGAGACACGTGATGGTAGAAGGGGATCTCTACTGACGCGGCGCCAACCGCGTCCTATTGTGGTGCATAACCCAAGGGGAAGGCTGCAACTTGCTCGCTGAGATCCATGGAGGCGAATGTGGGAGTCACTCTTCCTCACGCACGCTTGTCGGTAAAGCCTTCCAGCATGGCTTCTACTAGCCGACAACACTCCAGGATGCCGTCAAGCTGGTCGAGAACTGCAAGGCGTGCCTGTTCCACGCCAAGCAGATCCATACACCGGCTTGGACGGTACAGATGATCCCGCCCACATGGCCATTTGCCGTACGGGGGCTGGACATCCTGGGACCTGGGACCATTCCCCAGAATCGAGGATGGGGACCCGCTCCTGAAGCCTCGGAACACAGAACACCTCCGTAAGTTCTACCCCTAGAGCAACAATAGGACAGACTCTTTTTTTTTTATAATAAATTCCATAAAGTCCAGGAACAGTGCTCGGAGCAGCTAAGCCTTAGGGGACGGTCCAGGACTACATTCAGCTTCGCCTGGTTCCGACCCCAAGCGCGTAGAGTCTTGCTTCCCTTGAGGCGGGTCGTGGCCTCCATACTTAGCCTAACTTCCTCCTATGGAAATTTATATGAAAAGAAACCTGTCCTACGTTGCTCTTCTTTGGTGCTCATTTAATTTACTTATTAAATTTTTATGACTGCACTACTAGCGCATGCTCACCATGTGCTCAGCTCCCTCTTCTCATTCTCACCTTTAGTCGGCATTTGCTGCCCTACCAAAGGCGGTTGCGTTGGAGGTACCGGCCGATAGCCAGGGGGGCCCCAAGCCCCCGACACTTCGAGCACGGTAGTCCCCAAGCACCGTATAAGTGGACGTGGACCGTAAGCCAAATAAGACTATGAGATAGAGGAGGGGGAGCCCCCAAGGAGAATTACGTTTCCCTTACTTGTGTGCAGGACCTCTCGGCCTCAGCTCCCCGCAGGAGTATGGTAGGCACATCCATCCAATGGAACGCACCTACCAGGGGGCCGCTACGGGATCGCGCAAGACCGAAACCCCAAGGTAAGATCAAAGAACCTAGACCTCACTGCTTCCGCAGAGGCGAGGCCCAAAGGTCCCACGTGTCCAGCGGGGCCGGACCATCCACCTCCTTGAGGGGGAGCTCCGGGCCCGCCACGTGGCCTACAGAAGCGGGGCTCCACGTGCCCCGCAAGCCCGGACCTCCCCTCAGAGGGGAGCTCCGGGCCCGCCACGTGGCCAACAGGCCCGGACCCCCCCCATTCTCATGAGGTGGGTCCTGGAGACCTCCGGGGCCCTTAATATACAGTAAGGACCAGGAGAAGGTGTCTATGCAGAGCTTCGAGATTGGTCAAGGCCTCCGAGTACCTTGCGGAGCTAAGGACTCGGCCAGGAAAAACCAGGAAGAAGACTAGGACATGCAGACACAGAAGGAAACATGAGTCTATTCATACAAGGCTCCACGAGCTGGGCTACAGACTCAACAAAAATAAAAAAGGAGGTATAGGGCCTTGTGGCCACGGGGACAGATGCCTAAGAGTCCCCGGACTCCCGATGAAACCTAGAGGCCACAAAGGCAGCCACGTCCTCGACCTCGGCCCTGGCAGCTTCCTCCCGCTCGGCAACGGGTCCTAGACGGACTGGCCCCAGAGAAAAGGAAGGGTCTTGGCTCCGGAAGCACGCCAGTACGTGCATAGAGACCTCCTTCGCCAGGCCCCGTCCTTCCACTTCAAGCTTGTCGGCGATCACCGCTTCGAGCCGACCCAACTTGTCGCCGATGGACTCAAGTGCCGGGATCGCTTCGGACATCTGCCGCGCCGGAGCCTCCATCCGCACAGGGCTGAAACCAAGAGGAACCAAGGCGGACCCCGCCTTGGCAATAAAGCCCCAGACTTCCTAGGCCTCGGCAGACCGCAAAGACTGGAGCTTCTATACCTCTTGGCGAGCCGCCAGCTCGTGATCCATCACCGCCTGGCGCTCCTGGGAGAACTGCTCCTCCCTCGCGGCAACAGCCGACTCACGGAGCTCCAGCTCCACGGTCCGAGCCCTCAGCTCTCCCACTTTGGCTCTCAGCCGGGCGGTGGTCTTCTCCTCCTCGGCCGCTGCAGCGCGTTCCCGATCGGCGACGTCGCACTCTCGATGAGCTACCTGCAGCCGCAACTCCTCCGCGGTGGCGGAACGCTCCTCGGCTTTGGCCTCAACATGGGCCA
This sequence comes from Neostapfia colusana, assembly GCA_030760725.1. NCBI lineage: Eukaryota > Viridiplantae > Streptophyta > Magnoliopsida > Poales > Poaceae > Neostapfia > Neostapfia colusana. The sequence goes on from JASWHV010000001.1 coordinate 13,367,729, forward strand.
GGGCCTCGCGGTAGGAAGCACGAAGCCGCCGGGTCTCTGACTCCAAGCGGCTAATGGCCTTCTTCTGAGTGTCAAGCAGAGCACTCATGGCCTCAAGCCTTGACTGCCTTGAGTCAAGATCTGCCCTAGCCTCCTGGGCTCGCTGCTGCCAGCTGAGAAGGCGTTCCCTCTCGCCGGCCAGCACCCCCCGCTCCTGCTCGAAGGCGGACTGGAGCTGCCGGGCGCTGGTCTGGACACGCCCCAGGGCATCCCACACGGGCGCCGGGACAGAGGGGGCAGGAGTCACGCCCCTGACCCCCCCTGTCGAGTCTAAGACCGGCGGAGGCGCCAGTGACTCAACAACCGGAGTGGGACACTGTCCTAAGGAAGCCAGGGGGCTAGCAGGTGCACCTACAGCGGCCCTCCCAGTCTCAGGACCGGATTTCTGGGCTGGGGAAGGAGGGCGGACAGGAGCGGATGCGGCCACCACGGAGGGTGAACTCGCCAGCACAGAGGAAGCCCCCGTCGATTTGGGGGCCATGGGAGCCACCACGGTTCCCAGATGTTGAGGCGCGGAGCCTCCGTCAGTTGAAGGCGGCCGGGTAAGAGGCCCGCCCCCGGCAGCTGGTCGGTCTCTGCAAGAAAAGAAAGCTCTCAGGCTAAGAGAGGAGACGAGAACGCTGCTCCTACAAGCCAGAAGGAGCAACACTTACTGGGCGGTATGAGCGCTCCAACGGGCTTGCAGCACCGGCCTCTGGGCTGTAATTGAACCGCCAGGACCTGCGGTTGGAATGGTCGCGGGGCGTGGCGCCTAGATCCCCGGCACACTCCCCGGCGCCGCCCCACCAGCATCCGTCCTAAAAGCCCCTCCGCTTGAGGAAGGATGACGAGGTGCTTGGGTTACTTCGGACTGCCGCTGTACGGGGAGAGACCCGCTGGGGTGGGACACCCGGGGCCTCTTCGGGTCGCCACCTGATGGACCAGCACCTCCGGGAGATGGGTGCAAGGGTTTTCCGGCACCCTAACTCGGCGCAGGCGGCGCCCTCGGAGGAGATTGGGCGCGTTTCTTCTCTGGATGCTCGGGGGCCGGCTCCTTCCCCTTCCCCTTGTCGGCGGCTTGAGTTCCGTCGGCTCTTGGGAAGGGTTGGGCAGCAGCAGACGCCTCGTGCCCTGATCCGGAGTGCTCGGTTCCTGGGATCGTAATATCCCGGAAGGCATCCCCGACCTGCCGGACGGCGATCCCGATGTCGTCCAGGTTCGACATCTTCTGCAGGAGCTCTGACCTCCTCCGTGGCTCCAAGAAGAGGGAGGTGGCAGAGGGCGGAAGGGCAGGGTCGCCACTGGGAATGTAGTCGCCGCTCACCTTGCTCACCATCTCGTACAGATCCTCATTGGAAGGGTCAGAGCCGGGGCCCCTCTCCAGCCTGGTACAATCCTGCTCGCCAGTATAGTACCACGCTGGGCGACTGCGCTGCTGCAAGGGCGCAATACGGCGCGACATGAAGTCCATCAGCACCATCAGGGATGTCAGCCCCTCATTGGCCAAGAACTGGATCCGCTCCAAGACCGGGGCGTACTCCTGCTCCAGCTCAGGGATCTCCTCCCAGAAGCGACGATCGGTGGTTGGGCTAGCGGTCGGGAGTTGTAGGCGATCGTGCTCGTCGGTCTGCACTACCACCCAGCTCTCCCTCCAGTTTTCCCACCTTGATGCGCTGAAGGGAAGAAGGTACCCAGAGACCTTTGGATCCTTGCAGCGATGCTGGAAGTAGTACGCCCCCATCTGGGTCTTCGAGCTGCGCCCAGTCGTCCGCAACACAAAGAAGTAGCGGAAGAGCGTCACAGAAGCGTGCACTCCCACAAACATCTCGCAGAAGTGGACAAAGACGGCAGCCAATGCGAAGGAGTTGGGGGAGAGATGGTGGAGCTGGAGCCCATATGTCTCCAGCAGTGTGGCAAAGAAGGAAGAAATTGGCGGGACGAACCCCGCCAGAGCATAAGCAGTGAAGAAGACCATCTCCCCCTTTTCCAGGATCAGGGGAGAGATCCCCGGCGGAGCCGGCGTTTCTGTTCCTCCGTGCGCCAGCCCAGAAGCCTGCGCACTGACCCAAGCTCGGAGGAACGAACGAGACGCGTCGGGAGCAAGTTGGAAGCCATGGCGAAAGAGAGCACAAGGACAGGAAAGCCGAGGCGCAAGAGTTCAAAGGAAGAACGAGCGCTAGGAAATGCGAAGGGAAGCCGCGATGCGGGTGAGATCCCCTTTTAAAACTTTCCAGGAACGATTCGAGGTGATTCGAAAATCTTCGAATACATCGCATCGGCGACCGCATTGGCTCCGAGACCGGGCGCCGATGACAGGTGGACCCAAGCCGCCCAACTGAAGCGGTGGGTCAAGGAGTCAGTCTCCCTAGAAGACAAGCCGGCAAGGCGCTTCGACGGTTCCGGAAGAAAGCGCCGCGACGTACAGGAATGGCAGCCTTGGGAACCACCACAGTAAAGGCAACCATCAAGTGGGCGCACGCTCCCACGATCCCGCGACTGTTCGTGCTCCGGCAGCGGTCAATGCGGGACTTAGAAAAAGTGCACGAATCAGAAGAGACGGAGGTCCCACCTCGGGCTCGCTATCTCCCCCGAGATGGGCCCGGGGTCCACTGTCAGTACCCGCGATATGGGGTACCCCCGCGCACAGGGGAAAATGCCTAAGGAACTCGCCCTTCTCCGCAGGGAGAGCTCCGAAGGCGCCACGCGTCCGGCAGGGCCGGACCTCCCTCTCCTCAGAGGAGAGCTCCGGGCTCGCCACGTGGCCTGCAGAAACCGGACCTCCCCCTCCGAGGGGGAGAGGTCCGAAGGCGCCACGTGTCCAGTGGGGCCGGACCTCCCTCTCCTCAGAGGAGAGCTCCGGGCCCGCCACGTGGCCGACAGAAGCCGGACCTCCCCCTCCGCGAGGAGAGGTCCGAAGGCTCCACGTGTCCTGCGGGGCCGGACCCCCTCTCCACTGAGGAGGGCTCCGGGTCCGCCACGTGTCCAGCAGAAGAGCGCTGCCTGCCCCCGAGCGGTAGGCAGCGGGCGTAAAGACGCCCCATACCTTGCCCGTACAAGGTATTCAAGGCCCGCGCCTTCCCAAGACACGGAGACGCGGAGCACGCCTCCTTCAGGTGCCGTTGCGCCCAGTCGCATCACAGACTGGCGCGCCGTGTCAGAGCCTGCCAACCAATAAACGCAGCGACAAGACATCCATGCCGCCCCCGCCGTCATCAACCACTACGACTAGCATGCGGCATGGGCAGGGCAGCAAGACGAAGACTCAGAAGCCTTCGCCAGAGACAACTACCGACATAACTGCGGATACGATAGTCTGCACGCAATCTCCCCGGGACCACCTGTCGGGTCCCGGGCCCCCCCTTGTAAGCCACCCGAACCTTGGACTATAAAAGGCTCGGGTAGGCGACGTTAGCAAGGGTTCACACTCTCGCAACTCATACGCTAGACATCATTCATCCCCAAGCTCAAGACTCCGGTTCTGAGCAGCAAGCAATACAGCGAGCTCCTCAGCTCACCGTGGACGTAGGGTTTTACGCTCCGGCGGCCCAAACCACGTAAAACCCGCCGTGTCAAGCTTTTCCTTAACTCGTCCATACGCTTAAGCTCTCCGCAAGTGACTAGCCCCTCCAAAAAAGAACCTCCGCGGGCTGCCCAGTGCAGGTCCGGGGGAAGTGTCGACCGCACACTTCGACAGTCGGTATATAAATGTACGAGGTTACCGAGTAGGTAGTGCCTCCACATTTTGAGTGCGAGTACCATGGCAGCGAGCTCTAAGTCATGAGTTGGATAGTTTTGCTCATGATTTCCGAGCTGCCGTGATCCATAAGCAACCGCCCTTCGGTCTTGCATCAGCATACATCTGAGCCCAATGCCGGATGCATCGCAGTACACATCGAACGGTTTGTTGTGTCTGGATGGGCCAAAACCGGTGCTGATGTTAGATGCTTCACTAATGCCTTGAACGCTGCTTCACATGCTGGACTCCAAACATATTTGGTAGCCTTCTTCTGAGCTCTGTCATAGCCTTGGCAATCTTCAAGAAGTTCGGAATGAACCTCCAATAATATCCCGCGAGTCCGAGTAAACTCCGTACCTCGTGGAGAGACCTCGGGGACTTCCAATTCAGCACTTGTGTGATCTTGCTCGGGTCTACAGCGATGCCCTCCGCTGATATAATATGCCCGAGAAAAGGCACTTGCGATATCCAGAATTTGCATTTGCTGAATTTTGCGTATAGCTTCTGACCCAAAAGCCTCTGCAAGACTATACGCAGGTGCTTCGTGTGTTCTTCCTCCGACTTGGAATATACCAATATGTCGTCGATGAAGACCATGAAAAACTTGTCCAGCTCCGGCATGAATACCGAGTTTATCAAGTACATGAAATGAGCTGGAGCATTGGTGAGGCCGAAGGACATGGCCAGTACTCATACAGCCATTACCTCGTCGAGAAAGCAGTCTTCGGAATGTCCTCCACCCGTATTTTAATCTGGTGATACCCGGATCTTAAGTCCAACTTGGAAAAGATCTTTGCTTCGACCAACTGATCAAACCACATGTCAATCCGTGGAAACATATACTTGTTATTGATAGTCATGGCGTTTAGTGGATGATAGTCCACGCAAAGGCGCAACGTTTCATCCTTTTTCTTCACAAATAATGCCAAACAGCCCCATGGCGAGGAGCTCGGCCTAATATGTGACACCCTTAATTTCAATTTCTGCATGCATTCATATTTTTTGTAGAGAAAACATTTTAAAACAAGTAGAAACAGAGAAGGAATAAAAAAAGATAGCTAAAAAGAGCCAGTTCCAGTTCGCCGAGAGCGCTGTAAGCACTTTCTGCGGCCCGCTGGCCATGTGGCGCCTTCGGAGCTAATCCCCGCAAAGGGGGAGAGGTCCACCGCTAACTGGCAACGTGGCAGGCTCGGAGCTTGTCTCTGAAAAAGGGGTGAGGTCCGACCCCGTGGGACACGTGTTGCTCCCGGAGCTAGCCTCTGAGGAGAAGCGAGGCCAACCCCGCAGGACACGTGTCGCCTTCGGAGCTAGTCACTACGGAAAAGAGAGGATCAGCCGCGTGGGACACGTGTCGCTCTCGGAGCTCACCTCCGATAGGTCCCGCCCTGCTTGACACATGTCATCCTCGGAGCTCGCCTCCGAGAGGTCCCGCCCTAAGGGAGGTCCGACACTACCGGACATGTGTCACCTCCGGAGCTCACCTCCGGGAGGTCCGACGCTATTGGTCAGTGTCGACTTTGGAGCTCGTCTCTGAGGAGAAAGGAAGTCTGGTGCTACTAGACACGTGGCATTCTCAGAGCCCATCTCCGAAGAGAGGGGAGGTCCGGCACTGACACATGGCGTACGCGGAGCTCGCCTCTGAGGGAGAGGGAGGTCCCGCCCGCCAGGACACGTGGCGCACGCGGAGCTCGCCTCTAAGGAGAGGGAGGTCCCGCCCGCCTGACACGCGGCACAACCGGAGCCCGCCTCTGCGGAAAAGGGGAGACTAGGCCCCTGCTGGACACGTGGAGCCTCCGGAGCTCATCACCATGGACGTGACAAGATTTTAAGCGGTTTATCTCCTATACGCGTGGGAATACCCGGTATTGAGGAAACCGACACGAATTCCACGTTGCTACCGCACCGAATCGATTGAAGATAAGTTGTTAAGATTCAAAAACAATTTGCATAGGACTCTGTCGGTACCTGAGATATGGGGTACCCCCGCGCACAGGGGAAAATGCCTAAGGAACTCGCCCTTCTCCGCAGGGAGAGCTCCGAAGGCGCCACGCGTCCGGCGGGGCCGGACCTCCCTCTCCTCAGAGGAGAGCTCCGGGCCCGCCACGTGGCATACAGAAGCCGGACCTCCCGCTCCGCGGGGAGAGGTCCGGAGGCTCCACGTGCCCCGCGGGCCGGACCCTCCTCTCCTCTGAGAAGGGCTCCGGGCCCGCTACGTGGCCAGAAGAACGGCGCTGCCTGCCCCCGAGCGATAGGCAGCGGGCGTAAAGACGCCCCATACCTTGCCCGCACAAGGTATTCAAGGCCCGCGTCTTCCCAAGACGCGGAGACGTGGAGCACGCCTCTGTCAGGTGCCGTTGCGCCCAGTCGCATCACAGACTGGCGCGCGGTGTCAGAACCTGCCAGCCAATAAACACCGCGACAAGACATCCCATGCCGCCTGCGCCGTCATCAACCACTACGACTAGCATGCGGCATGGGCAGGGCGGCAAGACGGAGACTCGGAAGCCTTCGCTAGAGACAACTACCGGCATAACTGCAGATACGGTAGATAACAGTCAATCTCCCCGGGACCACCTGTCGGGACCCGGGCCCCCCTTGTAAGCCACCCGAGTCTTGGACTATAAAAGGCTTGGGTAGGCGGCGATAGCAAGGGTTCGCATTTCTGCAACTCATACGCTAGCCATTCAATCCCAAGCTGTAACTCACCCCCAAGCTCGGGACTCCGGCCCCGAGCAGCAAGCAATACAGCGAGTTCCATAGCTCGCCGTGGACGTAGGGTTTTACGCTCCGGCGGCCTGAACCACGTAAAACCCATAGTGTCAAGCTCTTACTAACTCGTCCATCCGCGCAAGCTCTCCGCAAGGGACTAGCCCCACCGAAAAAAGAACCTCCGCGGGCTGCCCAGTGCAGGCCCGGGGGAAGTGTCGACCGAACACTTCGACATTTGGCGCGCCCGGTAGGGGCCTTTTCCCCTTGCGCGACGAGTTTCCGCCGACGAAGATGACCAAGCTCCCTTCAGCGGCAAACTCTCCCCCTCCGCGTTCACGGCGAACCGTGACCAGCGGGGAGCACTTGTCGACGCACTCAGGACGGAGTGTGTCGGCACAAGCTGGTAGCCAGCAGCCGACCCCGGCAACGCCGACTCCGGCAATATAGGCTCCGACCAGTGTGAGATCTTCTGCAGCGTTGAGCGTACACCATGGGGGTGCGCTAGCTGCAGCAAGAGCACTGCTGCGCAACCCACCTGCTGGGGATGCGCCCCATTCAGCGACCCAACAATGGGTCAGCGAGGTGGACCACCTCGTCGTCGCCGCCGCGAACCCTCGGTTTTGGCGAGGGCGGCGCCCCGGTCAACCGGCTGTGTCGCTGACGCGCACGCCCACGGTTGACGGGCAAACGGCGGATTCCAGCTCCTCCAGGCTCCCGTCGACGGACCTGAGAAGGGAACTGGAACGGTGCCACTTGGGCCAGGATGCCCGGGTGTACCTCGAGCGACGTCGAGAAAGGCGTCACAACCATGAGGCTGGCGACAGCATGACGTCGGCCTCGACACAACCTGGAGGGCAGGCCTTCGCCACGCGAGTCCTGCCTCAGGCATACGCCGCGCAGCATATGCAACAACCATATGCGCCACAACCAGTGCCCCCGGTCTATGGTACAGCCTTGCCCATACCGAGGTACATGGTGCCAAGTGCGAACCAAGTGTTCGCAGCGCCAATACCTGCGGCAGCAGGGGCAGGATGTGCGGCCCTGGCACCCCACCTTCGCTTCGCGAGGTGGCCGCGCAAGTTTCGGCCGCACCTGCCTGAGAAGTACGACGGTAGCGTCAACCCGGCGGAGTTCCTCCAGATCTACTCCACCGCCGTACTTGCCGCAGGAGGGGGTGAGGCTGTCATGGCCAACTACTTCCCCGTCGCCTTGACCGGCCCAGCTCGGTCTTGGCTCATGAATCTCCCCCAGGGGTCCATAACATCCTGGGGGGAGCTCTGCCGGCAGTTCGTCGCCAACTTCGGCAGCTCCTACACCCGTCCCGGCACGGAGCTTGACCTCCACGCCGTCAAGCAACAGCCTGGGGAGTCGCTGCGCTCTTTCATCCAGCGGTTCTCCCAGGTACGCAACACCATCCCGCATATTCAAAGTGCTTCTGTGGTGGTGGCGTTCCGACAGGGTGTCCGGGACGAGAAAATGCTTGAGAAGCTCGCGACCAGAGAGGTCCGCGACGTCTCTGAGCTCTTCAGCCTAGCGGACAAATGCGCCAGAGCGGCTGAAGGGCGGAACTGCCACTCTCTGCCAACCTCCGAGTCAGGAGGACAGCCCGGGTCCGGCGCTGCTGCCTATGGGGGTGGCAAGAAGGCCAAGAACTGGGGGAGTGGCAAGATGAAGTCATCGTTCACGGCTCCCATCGCCGTAGCAGCGACGACTAGTGGAGCACGGGGGGCCACGCCCCGACAAAAGGCAGCGGCAGTCACCGGCCCCAGATAGTGACCAGGGCGGGCTATGCCCCGTGCATAGCGCCGGCAACCATACTGCTGCCGAGTGCTGGGATATCCAGAGGCTCGCAGAGCGCTTTCGCAAAGGAAGACAGCAGAGAGCTGAAGCACCGCACTACCCTCAGAGGGATGGCAAGCAGAAGGTCGATGCCCCAGTCACCGCCGCCCATCAGGTGGGACTTCAGGAGCCTCAGCGTGTCATAAAGACAGTGCATAACGGTGAAGACTCCAGCCCCGACGGTGACGGGTCAGGGCGGTAGCCGACTGTGGCTGCCGTCCCGGGTCAGTGGAGGCTGCACTGCTGCGGCGTCAACCTTGGAGAAGCCCCGAGTAGTCGCAGCAGCCCTAGTACTGACCACAATGGTGCGAGGTCGGGCCAGCCTCGCCCGAGAGCACACCTCCGTGCCTCGGACATACCTCCCGGGGGCCGCCCAAGGTCTGTTGACCCCTTGAAGGCCTTGCCAGAAGAGGAAGACGCCTTAGGTCATCTAAGATGAGCCCGGGTCCACCTACCCCTTGAAGGCCTTAGCCAGAAGGGGAGAACTCCCCGGGAGCCCCAGGAGAAGCCACGCAGGACCTGATCCAGCGTGAAGATAACGACCTCGTCGACGAGACTCGGCTGCAGGTAACACCCCACAACGCAAGGTCTCGGTTGATGCTCTAAGCACTACTGCCAAAGAACCGAACGCGTCAGGGACCTGCAGAAGGGCAACCTGGTGTCGCGGCACACTCTTTCCCGAGAAGGACCCATAAACTCTCCCCCAGCAGGGAAGGTCCCTTCCGAATCATGAAAGCTGCCGCCCCAGGTACACATGCCTTTCAACCGAGTGTGGGATCCGTTCCCAAAATCCTTGGCATGGAGCAACACTGTAAGTCCTCCTCCCTGAGCATCAGTAGAACAGGGTCGTTCCCTTCTATAATGAATCCCATAGAATCTAGGAACAGAGCTTGGGGTAGCTAAGTCTCAAGGGACGGTACAGGACTACGTCTAGTTTACCCTGGTTCCGACCCTAAGCGCGTAGAGTCTTGCTTCCCTTGTGGACGAGGCGGAATATTGCCTCCATGTACAGCCAGAATTCCACCTATGGGCATGAACACAGAACCCTGTCCTACTCAGCTCTTTCTCATGCGCTCATTTAAATTATGCATTAATTTTTATGATCGCACTATCTATGTATGTTCATCGTACATCTAGCTCCCCCTCTCCCGCGCTCACCCATAGTCAGCATACGTTATCCTACCGAGGGCGGCTGCGCTTGAGGCACCTGCCGATGGCCGAGTGAGTCTCTCGGGCCTCCCCCAGTCAGGTGTTGCGGTGCCAGTTGGTCACCTCCAGGAAAGGCCTGCGTTGTGCATGGGGGGTCCAGGGTGCGTATCTAGCTTAGCAGGCCATGAGCCCAAAGCATGCGTATCCTGCCCTCCGGAGGTACAGGGGAGTACAACTGCTTTGCCTGGTCATGAACCCAAAGCACGTGCACTCTGCTTCCCCAACGCATGGCCCGGTACTAGGGATCGGACGTCCGTACCCGGACCTCGGAGGGAGCCGGAGCTCCAGCGCCTCGAGCACAGAATTGCCCAAGCCCCGTATAACGGATCAGGATCGTAAGACGAATAAGACTAGGAGACGGGAGGGGAGGACCCCCCGAGGAGAATTACGTTTCCTCTGCCTGTGTGCAGGACCTCCAGGTTACGGCAATGGGGACTGCATGAAGCGGGGGAAAGGAGCTATCAACTACTCCGGTCTAGGACTGGAAGGACCGGGTCCTGCCCCTTCAACAGGGGCGGGGCCCGAGGGCCCCACGTGTCCAGCAGGGCCCGGAGCTCTCACCTCCCCTGAGGGGGGCTCCGGGCTCACCACGTGGCAGGCGGAAACCGGACCTCCCCCCCTGTGGGAGGGCTCCGAAAGCCCTACGTGTCCAGCAGGGCCGGAGCTCCCGCCTCCTAAGGAGGGGCTCCGGACCCGCCACGTGGCAGGCAGATTTGGAGCTCCCCATAGGGCGAGATCCGGAGGCCCCCGGGGGCCCCTAACACCGTTAGGGCCCAGGGAAGGTGTCTGTGCAGAGCTCCGAGATTGGAGAAGGCCTCTGAGTACCTTGCGGAGCTAAGGACTCAGTCAGGCAAAGCCAAGAAGGAGAGAAAAAGCATCGCAGACACAAATATCTAAAAGAGTCAAACTATGCGAGGCTCCATGAGCTGGACTACATACTCGATAAAAAGGGGGAAACAAGTCCTAAGGACCTCCCGGCTCCCGCCGGAACCTTGCGGCTACAAGGGCGGCCACATCCTCGACTTCAGCCCTGGCAGCTTCCTCCCGCTCCGCGGCTGGGCCCTCTCTCGCTGGTTCTAGCGAGAAAGAGGGGTCGCGGCTCTTGAAGCATGCCAGCACATGTGACGCGACCTCTAGGGCTAGGCCGCGTCCCTCGGCCTCAAGCTCGCTGGCGAAAACCGAGTCTAGCCTGTACAGCTTGGCGCCGATCGACTCCAGCGCGGGGATCACCTCTGCCACCTTCAACGCAGGAGCCGCGGCCCTCACCGGACTGAAGCCAAGAGGGATCAGGGCGGACCCCGCTCGATCCACGAAGCTCGAGACCGCAAGAGCCTTGGAGGACCGCAAGGCCGAGATCTCCTCCACCTCGCGGCGGGCTGCCTGCAGGGCCTCCAGGTTTCTCTCAGAGAATTTCTTCTCCTTGGCCGCCAGGGAGCTCTCCCGAAGATGGAGAGTCTTGGCGAGCCGCTCCAACTCAGAAGCCTTGAAGTCGGCGGCCATCTCTGGTTCCAAGACCGCGCGGCGTTCGCGGGAGACCTGTTCCTCCCTCAGGTCGAGGTCTGCCTTCAGAATCTCTAGCTCCTCGATCCGAGCTCGAAGGTCATCCTCGCCCGCCGCCAGCTGCGCGGCGACCCTCTCCGCCTCGGCTGCCGTGAAACGCTCCCGTTCCTCAACGGCAAGTTTACGGCGCTCCATCCGCTGCCGTATCTCCTCAGCGGCAGAGAGGCTCTCCTCGGCCCGAGTGTGATCCTCCAGGGCCTCCCTGTTGATCCACCGCGATTCGGCGTCCATACGTTCGACAGCCCGCTTCAGCCGGTCGAGGAGCACTTCCCTGAAGTCGAGCAACTCCCGCCTGGAGTTGAGCTCGCTCTTGACCTTCGCGGTACGCTCCCGCAAAAGGTTCCCCCAGGTGAGGAGGCGATCCCGTTCAACTGTATACTCCTCCCGCTCGCGACCTAGTGCAGCCAAGACCTGCCAGACGCTCGTCTCGGCAAGCGCAAAGGCATCAGCCAGGGGCAATGGAGCAACAGAGGCCGGGGCAGTTCCCCCAACCTCCTCCATCACCTCATCCTCAAGAGGAGTCGAAGCACCAGCAACCAAGACGAGACGCCGACCAGGGGAAGCTGGCGCCGGGGCTCTGGCAGCCGGACCTGCTGGGCCCTCTTTGGCTTCAGGCTTCTTGACCTGTGGAGAGGGGCGAGCCGGGGAAGGCGGCGCTGGAGTAAAGGCCGGGCCGCCTGGTGCAGGGTCGACCTGCGCTGGCTTGGGGGCCGCGGTGGCCGTCTCGGCAGGAAGAGACGACGCCGCCGCGGAGTCCGGGCACACCGGAACAGGAGAAGTTCGCGCTGGCTTGGGGGCCGCGGCAGTTGTCCCGGGCTCCGAGCGCAACGGCACAGACTCCCCGCAAGTCGGGGATGGCCGGGAAGCGCGGACACTCCAGCGGGCTCTGAACCCCGACTTCCGAGCTGGGGTAGGACTCCCAGAGCCCGCTGCCGTCACTGACGGCCGCTCCGCAGTCGCTTGAACTGACGGAGCAGGGGACGCCCCAGAAGCTTCCCTCAATGCATCAGCCTGGGGCCTCTTCGAGTCGCCACCGGAAGGAGTGCCAGGCACCCAAGATTCCCGACTTGGCATAGACGCCGCCGCTGGAGGAGATCGAGCGCGCTTCTTCTCTGGTGGCGCGTTGGAGGCCATGGCGAGGGAAGACTCAAGGGCAAGAGGGCAAAAGCACAAGTGTCCGAGAAGAAACGCTGGGAGGTGCGAAGGGAAATCGCAATGAGGGTAAGATCCCCTCTAAAAACCTTCCCAGGATCAATTCCAGGTGATTCGGAACTCTTCGAATACACCGCATCAGCAACCGCTTCGGCTCCTAGACCGAGCGCCGATGACAGGTGGACCCAAGCCGCCCGACTGAAGCGGTGGGTCAAGGAGTCAGTCTCCTAAGAAGACAAGCCGGCAAGGCACTTCGGCGGGAAAGAAAGCGCCGCAACATGCAGAAGTGGCAGTCATGGGAACCGCCGCAGTAAAAGCAACCATCAAGTGGGCGCACGCTCCCACGATCCTGCGACCGTTCGTGCTCCGGCAGCGGTCAATGCGGGACTTAGAGAAAGTGCGCGGATCAGAAGAGACGGAGGTCCCACCTCGGGCTCGCTATCTCCCCCGAGATGGGCCCGGGGGCCACTGTCGGTACCTGAGATATGGGGTACCCCCGCGCATAGGGGAAAATGCCTAAGGAACTCGCCCTTCTCCGCAGGGAGAGCTCCGAAGGCGCCACGCGTCCGGCGGGGCCGGACCTCCCTCTCCTCAGAGGAGAGCTCCGGGCCCGCCACGTGGCATACAGAAGCCGGACCTCCCCCTCCGTGGGGAGAGGTCCGGAGGCTCCACGTGCCCCGCGGGCCGGACCCTCCTCTCCTCTGAGAAGGGCTCCGGGCCCGCTACGTGGCCAGAAGAACGGCGCTGCCTGCCCCCGAGCGATAGGCAGCGGGCGTAAAGACGCCCCATACCTTGCCCGTACAAGGTATTCAAGGCCCGCGTCTTCCCAAGACGCGGAGACGCGGAGCACGCCTCTGTCAGGTGCCGTTGCGCCCAGTCGCATCATAGACTAGCGCGCGGTGTCAGAACCTGCCAGCCAATAAACACCGCGACAAGACATCCCATGCCGCCTGCGCCATCATCAACCACTACGACTAGCATGCGGCATGGGCAGGGCGGCAAGACGGAGACTCGGAAGCCTTCGCTAGAGACAACTACCGGCATAACTGCAGATACGGTAGATAACAATCAATCTCCCCGGGACCACCTGTCGGGTCCCGGGCCCCCCTTGTAAGCCACCCGAGTCTTGGACTATAAAAGGCTCGGGTAGGCGGCGAAGCAAGGGTTCGTATTTCTGCAACTCATACGCTAGCCATTCACACCCAAGCTGTAACTCACCCCCAAGCTCGGGACTCCGGCCCCGAGCAGCAAGCAATACAGCGAGCTCCATAGCTCACCGTGGACGTAGGGTTTTACGCTCCGGCGGCCTGAACCACGTAAAACCTACAGTGTCAAGCTCTTACTAACTCGTCCATCCGCGCAAGCTCTCCGCAAGGGACTAGCCCCACCGAAAAAAGAACCTCCGCGGGCTGCCCAGTGCAGGCCCAGGGGAAGTGTCGACCGAACACTTCGACAGACTCTTATTTGAATTCCGATCAGAGTAGGACTCTTTGTTTTCCTCTTATAAATAGAACCCAAAACCTTTGTTCGCAACCACGTACTTCTTTTCCACCTCCCAAGTCGACGACTTGGAGCCGTAGCCCCCAGCTCGCCGAGCTAACCACCTTCGCCGGAGTTTAGTCACCGAAGAGCCGCCGCCGAGCCCCGACACGATCGTCGGAGGAGAGCTGACGATCTGTTTTGCTGCCATTGCTAGGAGGAAGGTTCCGAAGAAGTAAGGTATGTCTCCATTACCACCTTACGACAAGATTGCAGTTTTCTTTGCATCTGTTCTTCGATCCCTTCGAACAGAAGCTTTTCATGTGGACAGATCACGTGTTGATTGGTTTGATCTAGATCTTGAGTTAAGATCATTACCACGTCCACATTTGATCTGTACACCATTGTTCATCGTAAAACCCATGCAAGCCATGCAAGAACACGTGCAAGTTGATATAATAAAACAACACCATAGGATTAGCATGCATATGCACCATTGCATCTTGAGTAAAGTTTGTGCATGATAATTGATTGCTGTGAATCTTGTATGTGCGTGATCGTGAATAGAAGAACAAGCTCAGGGAGCTATCTACGAAGGACTACAACAACAAGAGTTTGAGATCCGTGAGCAACAGAAGCCACAGGAACAAGGCAAGTGCCCCTTGACCATATTGATCCCATGTTTTTGGAACTGTTTTGTTTGCGAAAAGGCGTGTGTGCTTGAGTCAACTTGATGGGAAACCCTTTCATAGGAGTTTACTAGTTTTGTTAACCACCCTTGTCACCGGAATAGTTGATGAGTCGCGTATGGTCGATTTTTGCTTTTTGCTTCGCTAATCCACGGGATATGGGAAGTGATAGAATATGTCTAGCTAACTGCACTCGTATGAATAATGTTAATGAGAAACTGATGTTGATAATGAACATAAATCGGAGGGAGATCTAGGAAAGCTTGTTGTTGATGTGGTAGCATGAGATGGTGGTTTACTTTCCGTAGATCTAAGGACCGGTTCATGCCAGCCATGCCAGGAAAACAATGCCACCACAAGGCAAAATATGGGTGCGGCTTAGCTGACTAATTAGGTAAGTTGCTAGATTGTTATAGACCGTGGAAGGTGCGGGGAATGGGAGTCGAGTGAGGGTTGCCCTGGGAACTGCATGGCACAAGAGGAGGCTCGTAGGTGGGAGAATTGGAGATTCTAGCCTGCTAGTGAAACGTTAGTGAGTCCATACATCTAGTAGCTCCTTTCTAAAGGCTATTTTATGATCTCTTGACCATACACCGATGGTTGTGTACTAGTATAATGGAGGTTCTGCAGTCGCCAACGGGTGACAAAATCACAAACTTGTGGGTAAAGTGGTGCAAACTCTGCAGAGTATAAAACTATCATGATAGCCGAGCTTACGGTTACAAGTGCCTGGACAACTCACATGATTAGATGGGATGGTTATTGGGATGGTATTTGGTTTGGTTATTGGTTTGGTGATGGTTTAGTCTTTGGATTTGGTTTCAGGACTGTTGAGTCCGGGTGATGAGATTGGTTGCATGACTGTTGAGTCATGGCAATGAGATTTGATCTCGGTTATGAGATGGAATTGAATATGAGATGAGATGGTAGTGAATACAAGATGGTATTCATGAGCATGTGAAAAAGTTGAAAAAGATAAATGTTCGAATGAGATATGAAAAGTGGTGAATCATGATGGAGGTATGTTGATATTTAAACACATGTTGGGATTACATTCTCTTAAAGCTAGTTGTTGTTTTTATCATGATTGTGAAATAAACTTTGCTTTCTGCAATGAGCCTTCTTATACCTACCTTGTTATAAGCTACATGTCATACTTCCCGCACTTGCTGAGTACGTTATGTACTCACCTGATAGAAGGATGAGTCCCGATCTTCCGAGAGGAAGGGTAAACTTGATTGGGTGGAGATCTCGACGTTGATGATCCAAGGCTCCGAACGAACAAAACCCCCCAATCACTACACCACTGCTCCGTTGGTTATCACCCGTGTCACACGAATGACCTCGCCACGAAGGCTTATCCCTGCAAGCGCAATCAATAACACAAGCAAGAACAGAGAAGTTGCAATCAAAACTGAATTGATCAGGAATTTGGGGTCTCACAACCGATGATTGGCGACACTGTTCAATGAAAGATTGTAACTAAGCAAAACCCAACCCTAATGTGGTGACGGCTGCTGTATAAAAAGGAGTTTAGGGGCGTGCAAGACCCCTGGATGCAACCCTAATGGGCTTCCACACGATACACGGGCCAGCAGCCCAAAAGGCGGTGGCGCAGCACCGGACAGATTCTGGATGCCCACTTGTTTCGCTGATTCCCGTCAACTTAGAAGGAATTTTGAGGTGGGGCTGGTTCCATTGGAAGCTTTATGAAATCACGGTTCCAACCATATATAGAACGCCCAAATCCGACTCTGTATGTGTCCGGGACGTCAGTTTTGGTGAAGGCAGCTCCTGGAACCCGAGGTGGAGTCAAAGTCGAGTTATACTTGGGCTCCTCCTTGGTGTGCACATACTATCTCCTCCTCCTTGACTCCTTGGACTCCTCCCAGCCCTTTGTGGTCCTCTCCATTGTTCCTAATCAATAAAACATGCATGGAAACAAGCGTAAGTTCTGAAAAACAATTGACAAGGTTAGAACATACCTGGAGATCCAATTGTCGTGCACGTGCTCTAGTGATTGGTCCTTGCATTGTATGCAAAGGAGAGATGTCCTCATCACCCCCCTCTTGAATTGGAGTCGTCCTCGACTCAAGCTCATCTTCCTCACCCATGTATGGCTTCAAATCTGAAATGTTAAATGTGGGACTAACCCCAAACTCGGGAGGCAACTCAAGTTTATATGCATTGTCATTTATCTTCTCAGGAACCTTAAAAGGTCCAGCAGCATGTTGCATGAGTTTGGACTTTCTCAAATCCGGGAACCTATCTGTTGAAGTGTGTAGCCGACACTTCCCCCAGGCCTGCACTGGGCAGCTCGCGGAGGTTCTTTTTTCGGAGGGGATAATAACTCGCGGAGAGCTTCAGCGTAGGGACGATTGAGGGAGAAGCTTGACACGGGGAGTTTTACGTGGTTCAGGCCGCCGGAGCGTAAAACCCTATGTCCACGGTGAGCAGAGGTGCTCGGTGTATTGCTTGCTGCTCAGAACCAGAGTCCTGAGCTTGAGGGTGAGTGATGTCTAGCGTGCGAGTCCACAGAGTTTGAACCCTTGCTAACGTTGCCTACCCGAGCCTTTTATAGTCCAAGGCTCTGAGGAGAGGAAGGTCCGGCCCCGCTGGACACGTGGAGCCTTCGGAGCTCTCCCCGCGAAGGGGGGGAGGTCCAGCTGCTGCTGGCCATGTGGCGGGCCCGGAGCTCTCCTCTGAGGAGAGGGAGGTCCGGCCCCGCGGGACACGTGGAGCCTTCGGAGCTCTCCCCGCGGATGGGGGAGGTCCGGCTGCTGCTGGCCACGTGGCGGGTTCGGAGCTCTCCTCTGAGGAGAGGGAGGTCCGGCCCCGCTGGACACATGGCGCCTTCGGAGCTCTCCCTGCGGAGGAGGGCGAGGTCCTTAGGCATTTTCCTCTGTGCGCGGGGGTACCCCATATCGAGGGTACCGACACTATCTTTTCTCAAATGAACCCACACCAAATCACTGGGTTCCAATTTTACCTCCTTCCTACCTTTACTAGCAGTATCGCTATACTTTTCATTCATTTTTTCAATTTGTAACTTAGTAGTTTTATGCAACTTAAGAATAAATTCAGAACGTTGTGTAGCATCTAAGTTCACAATTTCAGTATGTGGTAAAGGTAGCTGTCGGTACCCTCAATACCGGGTACCCCCGCGCACAGCGTAAAACTTCCTAAGGACCTCGCTCCCTCTGCAGGGGCGAGGTTTGAAGGTGCCACGTGTCCAGCGGGGACGGAGCTCCCCTCCCCACGGAGGATAGCTCCGAGCCTGCCACATGGCCCAGGAGGCCGGACCTCACCCCCTCTGCAGGGGCGAGCTCCGAAGGCGCCACGTGTCCAGCAGGGCCGGAGCGCTCCCCTCCCCTCGGAGGATAGCTCCGGGCCTGCCGCGTGGCCCAGGAGGCCGGACCTCGCCCCCTCCGCAAAGGCGAGCTCCAAAGGCGCCACGTGTCCGGCAGGGCCGGGGCTCTCTTCTCCTCAAAGGATAGCTCCGAGCCTGCCACGTGGCCTGGAAGACCGGACCTCGCCCCCTCCGTGGGGGTGAGCTCCAAAGGCTTCACGTGTCCAGCGGAGCCGGAGCTCCCCCCTCTCCTCAGAGGAGAGCTCCGGGTCCGACACGTGGCCAGCAGAGCAGGGCTGCCGCCCGCCGCGGTAGGCAACAGGAGTAAAGGCGCGCCATGCCTTTACCGTACAAAGCATTCAAGACCCGCGCCTTCCCGAGACGAAGAGGCGCAGCGCACGCCTGTCAGGAGGCGCTGTGACCAGTCACAGTTAGGACAGGCGTACAGTGTCTGAAGCTGCAGGCCATTGAAGGCAGCGACAAGATCGGACAAGACATGCCCTGCCGCCCCTGCCATCGCCAACGACTACACGCTACATTTAGCCTGCGGTATGGGCATGGCGGCAGGACGAGGACTTCGACGCCAGCGCCAAGACATAATAGCTGGTAGGAAATCACCTCGGGGCCGCCTGTCGGGTCCCGGGCCGACCTTGTAAGCCGCTCGAGCCTTGGACTATAAAAGGCTCGGGTAGGCAACGTTAGCGGGGGTTGGCACTCCAGCCATCCACACTCTGGGGGTTCGCACTCCAGCAACTCACACCCTAGGCATAACTCACCCTCAAGCTCAGGACTCCGGTTCTGAGCAACAAGCAATACAGCGAGCACCTCTACTCACCGTGGACGTAGGGTTTTACGCTCCGGTGGCCCGAACCACGTAAAACTCACCGTGTCAAGCTTCTCCCTCACTCGTCCCTACTCTTAAGCTCTCCGCAAGCGACTAGCCCCTCCGAAAAAGAACCTCCGCGGGCTGCCCAGAGCAGGTCCGGGGGAAGTGTCGACCACACACTTCGACAATAGCAAATCAATTGGAGCACGAGGATTGAAACCATAGACTACCATAAACAAACTTAACTTGGTTGTGGAGTGAATAGACCTGTTATAAGAAAACTCAATATGTGGCAAACACTCCTCCCACAACCTCAAATTGTCTTTCAAAACAGCCCGCAACATAGTAGATAAGGTACGATTAACTACCTCCGTTTGCCCATCAGTTTGTGGATGACAAGTAGTAGAAAACAGCAACTTCGTTCCCAATTTATACCATAAAGTTCTCCAAAAGTGACTCAAAAACTTAGCATCCCTATCAGAAACAATAGTATTGGGAACACCATGCAAATGCACAACCTCATTAAAGAACAAATCAGCAACATGTGAAGCATTATCGGTCTTGTGGCAGGGTATAAAATGAGCCAATTTTAGAGAAACGATCAACAACCACAAAGACACTATCCCTCCCCCTCTTTGTTCTAGGCAATCCTAAAACAAAGTCAATAGAAATATCCTCCCAAGGTGCACTAGAGAAGAGGCATATAAAGACCATGTGGGTTAAGTCGAGACTTAGCTTTGTTGCATGTCATGCAACGTGAAACGTAGCGCTCCACATCACGCCTCATTCGTGGCCAAAAGAAGTGAGCGGCCAGCACATCCTCTGTCTTTTTAACACCAAAATGTCCCATTAAACCACCTCCATGCGATTCCTGCAACAACAAAAGACGAACGGAGCTAGCTGGAACAGACAGCTTGTTAGCACGGTAGAGAAGGCCTTCACGCAGCAGGAATTTTTGCCACGTTCTTCCCTCTCTACAATTTTCAAAGGCATCTTTGAAGTCCAAATCAGTATCATATAACCTCTTTATGGTTTCCAAACCAAAGATTTTATGAGAAAGTTGGGACAGCATGGTATAATGTCTAGATAAAGCATCGGAATCACATTGTCTTTCCCTTTCTTATGTTTAATAATGTAAGGAAATGATTATATGAACTCAATCCATTTAGCATGACGTTTGTTCAGATTAGCTTGTCCTTTATGATACTTCAAAGACTCATGATCTGAATGTATGACAAATTCTTTAGACCATAGGTAATGTTGCCAAGTTTGCAAGACACACACTAAAGCATAAAGTTCTTTGTCATATGTAGAATAATTCAGGGAAGGCCCATGCAATTTTTCACTAAAGAAGGCAACAGGTTTACCTCCTTGAATTAGCACTCCTCCAATGCCAATGCCGCTCGCGTCACATTCAAGCTCGAAGGTCTTCTCAAAATCAGGAAGTTGCAGCAATGGTGCTTGTGTGAGCTTCGACTTGAGAATATCAAAAGCTTGTTGTTGTGCTGGTCCCCATCGAAACGGCACTCCATGATTTGTCAAATCATGGAGAGGTGCCGCAATGGTGCTGAAACCCCGCACGAAACACCGGTAGAAACCTGCGAGACCAAGAAAATTCCGAACCTGTGTGACCGTAGTCGGAAGTGGCCAGCTCGTGATGGCAACAATCTTTGCCTCGTCCACCTCAATGCCCTGCGAAGTAACAACATACCCAAGAAAAGACACACGATCGGTGCAAAAGGTGCACTTCTCAAAGTTACCATATAAACGTGCATCGCGCAAGACATTAAAAACAGCACGCAAATGTTCAAGATGCTCATCATATGACTTGCTGTAAATAAGGATATCATCAAAGTAAACCACCACAAATTTACCAATGAAAGCACGTAAAACCTCATTCATCAACCTCATGAAAGTGCTGGGCGCATTAGTTAAACCAAATGGCATGACTAACCATTCATAAAGTCCGAATTTAGTTTTAAAAGCAGTTTTCCATTCATCACCCAAAGCCATACGAATCTGATGATACCCACTACGCAAATCAATCTTGGAGAAAATAACAGAACCACTCAACTCATCAAGCATGTCATCCAATCTAGGAATAGGATAGCGATAACGAATGGTAATGTTATTGATCGCTCTACAATCAACACACATGCGCCAAGTGCCATCTTTTTTTGGAACCAAAAGAACAGGAACAGAACAAGGACTAAGGCTCTCACGAATGTACCCGCGATCCAGAAGATCTTGGACTTGTCGCTGAATTTCCTTAGTCTCATCGGGGTTAGTCCTGTAGGCAGCACGGTTTGGCAAGCTCGCCCCTGGAACCAAATCAATCTTGTGCTCAATGCCTCGCACAGGTGGTAATCCAGGGGGTATCTCTGATGGAAAAACATCCATATACTCCTGCAAAAGGTTAGCAACAGCAGGTGGCAAGACAATGGATGTATCCTCAATGGAATATAAAGCATGTTTGCACACTAAAGCATAGCAAGTTCCATTAGAGGCATATAAATCATCAAGATCAGATTTAGTTGCAAGCAAAATAGGATTTTTTAACTTAATAGGTTGCTGAATTTCAGAATTGAAAACACCCTTTTGCTTAGCATTATTCTTTTTCTCCTGCTCAAATCGTACAATTTCAGTGGGACTCATAGGAAGCAACACAATTTTCTTGCCCTTATGCATGAGAGTATAATTATTTGATCGACCATGGTGAATAGCATCAGTATCAAACTCCCAAGGACGTCCCAACAAAAGAGAACAAGCATCCATAGGTACCACTTCAAAATCAGCAAAATCATGATAAGAACCAATGGAAAAATGTATCCTTGCTGTTTGTGTTACCTTAACCTTACCATTGTTGTTAAACCATTGAATGTGATAAGGGTGGGGATGCTCCCGTGTTGTCAAGCCAAGCTTCTTGACCACCTCAACATTCACCAAATTGTTGCAGCTACCACCATCAATGATGGTATGTACACGGCAGTCCTTGATGACGAGAAACATGTTGAAAAGGTTGTGACGTTGGCGGTTGTCGTCCTCTCGAACCGTGGCACTCAAAGCTCGCTGCACAATCAAAGTCCTATAGTTGTTTGTCGCAGATGTACCAAGAACCTCCTCAGCACCATCATCCGAACCTGAAATGTTAGTTGCAATAATATTTTCATCTTCAATATCAGAAGCACTAACATACCCACCATCAGCAGTGGCAATGATCGCCCGTTTGCTGGGGCAATCTCGTTGCATATGGCCAAGTCCCTGGCAGCGATTGCACTTGATGTCGGAGCTGCGACTTGTCGAAGTGTTGGGTGCAGCCGCCTTTGCTGCAACACCTGGAGGCATCTGGGACTTGCTGTTATCTTGTCCCCGTGATGTAGAAGGTGCGATGCTGCTGCGTACAACACCCGTGGAGGGTGGTGTAGAAGCACGTACGCTCGAGGAGGGCGCTGCTTTGGATGGCACCGGAAATTGTCGTGGCGTGAAGGTGTTGTTCCGCCGCTGCTGTTGGCGACCCTGCACTTCTTTTTCTGCTAACATAGCAAGTTGAAATAAACGTTGAATAGAATGATATTCCTTGTAGTCAACTATGTCCTGAATCTCACGCCGCAAGCCCCAATAAAACCTAACAATTTGGTCTTCCTGATCCTCAACTACCCCACAACGAAGCATACCTTTCTTCAACTCTTGGTAGTACTCTTGGACAGTCATGTCACCCTGATCAAAGCGTTGCAATTTCTTAAGAAGATCACGTCTATATGAAGGAGGAACAAACCTAGCGCGCATCTCTTCTTTTAACGCAGCCCATGTCTGTGGTGCATTACGTGTATTGATAAGTTCATTCCACCAAATTATAGCAAAATCTTTAAACTCACTAGTGGCTTGTCTAACTCTATGTCGCTCAGGAACAAGATGAGAGCTAAATTTTTGTTCTACCGTCATCTCCCAATCCAAGTAAATCTCAGCATCATAAGATCCATAAAATGTTGGAATAGAAAACTTAACCTTAGCATAAGGATCATTATCTTGTTCAGGAGCATGAGGACGAGGTCTACCTCCCATACCTTGACGATTTCGTCGAGGGTGACGGCGCTGTTGTGCATCAACCTCATCGTTATTGAAGTCATCTTCTGTGTCGTAGTGAGCATGTGCATCACCATCAAGGATGATAGAGGGTGTAGCTTATTGGGGAAGACGAGTCTCCATCTCGTCCAACCGTGTGGTCAGACCAGCAACACTTGCATGGAGCCTCTGAAAGGTGGCTGTTGTAGTGGTCTGGTAATTGTTGAAAGCTTCGGTCATTGCCCGCATCATGTCCCTTAGTTCCATATGGGACACACACTCATCATCATCCGGAGGTGTAGAACCAGAGGTCTTATCCATAGGCTTCTTTCCTGTCATTGTTAGTACAAAACAGAAACGAAGACAAAAAGATCGTGAAGAACCCTATTACTACGCTCTCCGAAGTGGGTGGAAAATCGATCAGTAAGATGCGTCTTACCCCACTCTTACAAGTTTCTTACCAGCACTGCAGGTGGCCAACGGTGACTGGTGTGAAGCAAGCAGAGAGTGGGTGTGATTGCAAAGGTTACCTGTTCTGCTCGAAAGAAGGTGGAGCTTGGAAGGCTCAAATGCAGTATATGTATGCGACACACAAGTTAGTAACAGATATTGTAACACCCCAAATTTTTAGTCAAAACCCAAAATTTTGATTTAGAACCCTAAACCTTGTTCAGAGGGGAATTTAGAACTTTTTGGACGTGTTGCATGTTTTGCAAAAATTCAAATTCAAACTGGAATTCAAATTATACTCAAAACAGAAAAGAAATGGAAAAAGAAAAAGGAAAACCGGAAAAAAACTGGCCAGTGGGCCGAAAACCCAGACGGCCCAGCAAACCCCCGCGCAGCCCGCCCCCGCGCGCACCGCGCTGCCCCTCGCTGACGGGTGGGACCCACCTGTCATCCCTAACCCGAGCCCCCGCGACCCCGGACTTCTTTCCCCGCGTGCGCGCTCGATCTTAACCGATTGGAAACTCGTTCCCGCAGCCGAATTCCGGTCCCAGCGGACTCCAACTCGATCACAACAGAACCACCGCCCTCCCCCGGCTATAAAAACCACCGATCCGATCAGTTTTTCTCACGCGATCGCCGATTTTCACTCCGGTGAGCACCGAGACTTCGCCGGTGAATTCTGGCCGATCTAAGCTCGGAAACTCTGATCTAACTCGCTGGTCTTGATCCACCGCCTCCGGGGAACTTTGCAGGTGCAGAAAACCCGAAGACTTACGGTGCAAATCCAGCTCCGACGAGCTTCGCCGTGGTTTTGCCTCGGACCTCGCCGCAGAGCACTCTCCAGGACCCCCGAGCTCGAGAAAACCCCCGAGGTGAGATCCCTGACCTCCCCTCTATCGATCTATGCCATGAGATCACGGTTTTAGGCAGAATTCTCGAGGATGCGAAACTTTCCGGCGAGATCGCCGCTTCCCGCCGCCGTGCGCCGCCGGCAGCGCCGCCCGCATTCGATCAGAGCGACGTGGCCGCTTGTGCGCCGTTTATTTTAAATCGCACGGTAGACTTTAAAACCCCGCGTACCGGTTCGATGTTATAATCTCAGCCGTCGGTTTAAAATCGGACGGTCCACATCAGCCCCGCGTTATAAAGACTGGAATTCTTACGTGCTACCCCCTGGGGTTCTCTGGAATTGAGAGCTAGCCCCGGAAACTTCAGATCTAGCCCCTGGAACTCCAGAAAATCATGTAAATTCATTTAAAAATCAGTTTTAGCCCCTGGACTTAATAGAAATTAGGAAAAACACCTCTGACAAGTGTAGCTAGACCCCTGGAAATTATGAAAATAATATTATAGACCCTGTAATGGGGAGAAATAATTATTTTAACCCTGTTAAATATTTAATTTAGAAAATTGAATATGTAACTAGTGTTTAAAAAATTAAAAAGGGGGACAAACATAATTGTCAAAATTAGTTAAAAACTTTCTCAGTACTTAGAAAACTTGGAGTGAGATAAAAATATATTTTTGGGCTGAAATAAATCTGTTTCATCTATTATTCACATTTATTAAGTATAGGGACACATTTTTAAGTAAAGAATAGTTATAGAAAAATAGGGAAAATAGTTATGAAATAGTATACATCAGAAGCCAAGGTCAGAATATGATATTAAATTATTTAGGACCAGAACCTATTCTGTTTAGGTGATGTGTATCACTAATTTCATAATAAAATACACAATTATGCATAGAAATCATAAACACATGATTAAAAGTGCATGCAAGCCACAACTCAACACACATAAAGTAACCACAACACATATAATGGTAAAGAACTTTCATAAATATGAATGTGTGGTTTGTATGAAGTGGAAGTGTGAACTATGTCTTATGATTGTTGTTTTTCTTTTGCTATGTGTGATGGTGTGATATAGAACCTACTCAAGAGCAAGTTATTCCATTCCAAGATCAGGACTACCCATTTCAAGAGCAGCAAGAAGGAGGCAAGTGTCCTTGACCACTTTGATCCTATGCTAGGATGTGTAGATAGAATTATTTGCATTGTCAAATGAAATATGAAACCCATGCTAGGAAAGTTTCCCTAGAATTGCATTACCTTGTTTCCTTGTAGCTTGGGTTGGGATTTATTTTGTCATGTCATTTATATACATGCATATGCTTAGCCATGCTTAGAATGGGATAATTGGGACATGAGATCATCAGTTTATATTACCATACTCTTGAATGAGCTATTGTGAGTTATGTAGAGGTAGGGATCAAGGCAAGTTGGATGTTTTGGTTGTGTGCTGGGTGCACGAGACTTGGGTTTGTGTTTAGTACTTGCCTGGATCCTAAGGACCGGTTCATGGAGCATGTAACCCGGCTTTACAGTGCCAACCACATGCTGAGATGGGGCAGCTTAGCCAATTAATTAGGTGTATTTCCGGCGTAGTATGGGTGTGTTGGATGGTGCGGGGAGTAGGTGTCAGCTGGACTACCATATGAACCGCAAGGCTCAAGAGGGGGCCACTGCAGCGGGGTTGGAGCCTCTTGTATGCTGTTAGGGGTGAAACCTCAGTGGGCCCACGCTCGTCGGGAATCCCTTTGTAAAGGCTTCGTAGTGATCTCTTGGCCGCACACCTGGGAAGTGTGAATGTGGATCGTAGCCACTGGCATAATGGAGGTTCTTTTAGTCCACCCGGCAACGGGGGATGAAATCACTACTTGTGGGTACAGTGGTACAAACTCTGCAGAGTCAAAACTGTCTTGACAGCCTTGCTCACGGTTAAGAGCGGCCTGGACTTATTCATGATTAGAGGAGTGATGGTTTTTGGAAGTTGAGCGGGGAGCTTAACTTTGGAAATGATGTTATGGTTTTGGATGTTAAGCGGGGAGCTTAACATTGGAAATGATGTTATGGTTTAAGATGTTAAGCGGGGAGCTTAACATTGGTAATGATGTTATGGTTATTGGATTATGATGATGGGATGGGAGATTGGAACCATTTTACTTGTGTAGTAATGTAGGTGCTTAATAAGCTAAGGTGATAGGTATTAATTGCGTAGTGCTTTAACCATGAGTTCAACCTCTCCTTGTTCTAGCCATGCATGATATAATTTTCCCACACTTGCTGAGTACCATTGGTACTCAACCTTGCATATTTGTTGGTTTATATTGCTGCTCAGGTCAAGATAATGAGGTGGTGTATAATGACCAAGATTTTGGACCCGAGGAAGGTTTTTAGGTTCATGAAGACCCCGGGCAACGCCTGTGATGGAGCCCTAAAGAATAATATTCCGCTGCTAGTTTATTTACTTGTGATGAAGCATTAGTGTCCATTGAGACATTTGCAATGTAAGACTTATTTATATTCGACACCTGGCTTGTAATAAATGATGCTTCACTATTTGTCATCACATGTATGAGAAAATGATCCTGGCATACATGTGATATTCACTTGGTTGTTTCTTCGGAAAAACCGGGTGTGACAGGAGGTGGTATCAGAGCCAAGGTTGCCCGTAGGAACGTGGACCTAGGTAGAAATGGACGTATTTAAGGGCCCTATTTTCTTAAAAACTATTTTCCAAAGTGTGGGTTGAAAAAGTGTTATTAAAGGAGTCATTTTCTTCATCTTACCCCAACTTTCATTCAAAATAGGATTTTTGTTTGAGAATTTATCTAACCTAATTTTAAATTCTTTCGTTTTAGATGGTTCGCATGATTCGCACCGCTTGTAAGTCCACAGGAGGGAGAGTTCCCGTAGTTGCCCTTGCCGAAAGAGAGGAGAGTCGTCCAGTGACGTACCTTTCCTACGGATTGGCAGTAGGAGACTTGTTGCGTCGTCTTCGACGTATGCTCGAAGCCGCCGGCAATACGGGCAAGCTCATCATCCACTATAACTCCACCAGGACCATCCGTGAGAAGAGGGAAGAATGGAGTTCGGAGATGAGGATTATACACGAGAACCAGCTGCTTAAGATTCACCACTCTCCAGCTTGTCGAGCAACACAAGTTGACGCGGAGAGAGATGTCACCTGGGAGGCCATCACCTGCCAGAGTCACATCTATCGTCGCCACTTGGACAAAACGGAGTACATGTATGTCCTCCAACGTGAGAGTGGTACCACGGAGTACAAGTACCCACCGGTGCAGCAAGGGACTTCCCATGAGCACATGGACTTGTGCTTGGAGGATGCTGCTATGCTCAGCACTCGACTGCAGGAGTGTCAACAAGAGCTTCAGGATGTCCGAGACACCCTGAAGGAAACGGAGGCATTGCTGCAAGCTTGTTTAAAGGCGAGAGAAAGAGGAGATGGGAATGAACTGTGTGTCACCGTGAGTGATCCATGGACCCCTGACTCCCCGGATCGCCGAGCAATCAGGCGTCGTCGCACTTCTCCACCAGCAGCCTCCCCACCCAAAGCAGAGTCGGAAGGTAGCCGAAATGAGGAGGATGATCCCGAGGAGCCATCTCAAGAGGACGAGTAGTGTAGAGTCTTTCCCCTAGCTAGCAAGAGGTCGAGTAGTCGAGTCGTTACGTAGTTAATGGTGTGATAATGCTTGGTGTGTGACGTGAGTTGTGGAAGCCATGAGCAATTGTCCACAACCTCGTCTTCAGAATGTTTTGCTTTGGTGTGTGAACCCACATGAAATAATAGTGCATTTATTTGGTGTGAGATATAAACCCTCGTAAAATTTTAACAAAGCCTCAACCCCTCAAAGTACCAACAAGTGAAAGTAGTGAGATGATACTAAATGGTATCAAAGTAACATTTGTTGATTCTGCCAGATGGCCGGAAGAGGAAAAGGACGTGCTGCCAACCCCGCCAACAACAACGATGAGGCATGCAACCCTCATCTTTCTGGAGGCCAGGATCGGGGTGGTCGCCGTGAAGAAGTTGATCCTCTCCACCAAATGCTGGAGAATCAAAATCAGCTCATCCAGAACTTGACTCAAGTGGTGGCTAACTTGCATCAAGTTCCACCTCCACAAGCTGCACCACGCCAACCAAGGTTGAGTGAGTTTCTAGGAACTCAACCTCCAAAGTTTGCAAGTGCTGCTGAACCTCTGGAGGCAGATGATTGGCTGAAGACCATTGAAAGTAAGATGAGGATCATACAGTGCCAAGGGTATGAGAGGGTGCTGTTTGCCTCTCATCAATTGCATGGACCTGCTGCTGATTGGTGGACCGCCTACGTGGCCGCCCATCATGACCCTGAGAGCATCACTTGGGAAGAGTTCAAGCGTAGCTTCCGCAACCATTACATCCCAAGAGGTGAACTCAAAAACAAGAGGAAGGAGTTTTTGGGACTGCAGCAAGGAAACATGACGGTGAGGGAATACCTCACTAAATTTACTCAACTATCCCGTTATGCTCCACGAGACATAGAGACTGATGAGCAGAAACAAGATTGTTTCGTGGAAGGGCTTACCGCAGAAATGCAGTGTGCAATGTCCTCAAATGAGTATGAAAGCTTTCAAAAGATGGTGGACAGAGCATCTGTGGTGGAAAGGAAGCTAAAGGCGCTGGAAAATGAGAATAAGAGGAAGGCTGGGTGGTCACATCAAGCCTCAGGGAGCAACACCCGCCCACGTATGATGCAGCAACCTACGGGGCAGACGAGCCGTGCTGAGGTACCCTATTCAGCACCAAGAGGGTACAACCCAAACTACAGGCCTTCCGCAGCACCAGCACAGCCGCAACGTCAGTTTGTGCAGCAGCCTCGCCCCGCATATCCACCTCGACCAGCAGTACAAGGACCCCCAAACCAACCCCAAGACAACAAGGGCCAAGCATCTAAGATTGGGGTGCAATGTTTCAGCTGTGGTGAAGTGGGGCACTACGCCCATAAATGCCCAAAGAAGAAGCCTGCGCCGCCACAACAGCAGAATGTAATAAGAGGACGGGTGAACCACGTCACTATGGAGGAAGCACAAGAGGCACCCGACGTGGTAGTTGGTAAGTTTCCTGCCAATTTACACCTTGCAACTCTGCTGTTTGATTCTGGTGCTACCCACTCGTTCATTGCTCAAGGGTTTGTTAAGAAGCATGACCTAGCAACCACACAAATGAACCATATGCTAGCCGTAAACTCTCGAGGTGGAGAAATAAGGACAAGACAAGTGTGTCCCAAAGTGAACCTAGACATTAATGGGGTAGTATTTACTGCTAACCTCATAGTGATCGATTCACAAGGGATAGATATTATTTTGGGTATGGATTGGTTGACCAAACATAAAGGAATCATCCATTGTTCGACCAGAACGGTGGAACTAACTCACCCTAGTGGCACAAGAGTAAAATTCATAACGATACACGAGCCTAGGAGGGACATTAAATTAAATCAAGTGGAGGTGAAAGTTGAGGAAATCAGGACTATCAGGGAATATCCAGATGTTTTTCCGGAGGAGTTGCCAGGAATGCCTCCCGACCGTGACGTGGAATTCACAATTGAGCTAGTACCGGGAACAGCCCCGATATACAAGAGACCTTATCGAATGGACTCCAAGCAGCTAGAAGAGCTCAAGGATCATTTGAGAGAATTGACGGAGAAGGGGTATATTCGCCCTAGTTCCTCACCATGGGGAGCTCCGGTGATATTTGTGCCTAAGAAAGATGGAACCCAAAGGTTATGCATGGATTACCGTGCCTTGAATGAGGTAACCATCAAGAACAAATACCCATTACCCCGCATTGAAGACTTGTTTGATCAGTTGAGGGGAGCTTGTGTGTTCTCGAAAATTGATCTCAGGTCGGGATACCACCAACTCAAGATAAGGCAATCTGATATTCCCAAGACAGCTTTCGTATCTCGGTACGGACTGTATGAATACACTGTCATGCCTTTCAGGCTAACCAATGCCCCGGCATATTTCATGTACCTCATGAACAAGGTATTCATGGAATATCTGGACAAATTTGTGGTGGTTTTCATAGATGATATTCTCGTCTTCTCCAAAGATGAAGAAGAACATGAGAAACATCTAAGGTTGGTGTTACAGAGGCTGAGAGAACACCAACTATATGCCAAGTTGAGCAAGTGTGAGTTTTGGCTGAAGAAAGTTCCCTTTTTAGGACATATAATCTCGGAGGGAGGAATCTCCGTGGATCCCGCCAAAATCGAAGATATCCAGAAGTGGAAGATCCCTGAAAATGTCGGGGAAGTTCGAAGCTTTTTGGGATTGGCTGGATACTATCGACGGTTTATTGAGGGATTCTCCAAGATTTCGAGACCTCTCACCAAACTGTTGGAGAAGGGGATCACATTCACCTGGACGCCACAGTGCGAGACGAGCTTTCAGGAGCTAAAGAAGAGATTGACAACAGCTCCAGTGTTGGTTATGCCAGATATGCAGAAGAATTTCACAGTGTACTGCGATGCCTCTGGAAACGGGTTGGGATATGTTCTCATGCAAGAAGGACATGTCGTGGCATATGCATCCCGGCAGCTTCGGAAGCACGAGAAGAACTATCCTACACATGACCTAGAATTAGCAGCAGTGGTACACGCGTTGAAAATTTGGCGGCATTATTTGATGGGGAAGAGGACAGAGATATATACGGACCATAAGAGTTTGAAGTACATATTCACACAGCCAGATCTCAACCTCAGACAAAGGAGATGGCTAGAGCTAATCAATGACTTTGATGTGGGCATCAACTATCATCCTGGGAAAGCAAACGTCGTGGCCGATGCTTTGAGTCGGAAAGTGCAGGTCAATAAGTTGAGCTTGAAGGACATGCCTGCAGAATTGAAGGACGAGGTTATAAGGCTCAATCTATGTCTAGTAAACAGTGGTGAAGCCATCGCCATGGAAGTGGACTCCACACTTGAGCAAGACATACGCGAAGGCCAAAAGAATGATGAGAAGATACAAGAGATCAGACAGCTCATCAAGGAAAATAAAGCTCCTGGTTTTAGAGAGGATGAACAAGGAACGGTGTGGCACGGGAAAAGGATCTATGTGCCTGAAGTAAAGGAGATCCGTGAATTGATTTTAAAGGAGGCTCACGATTCCGACTATTCCATTCATCCTGGGAGTACGAAGATGTACCAGGACCTCAAGAGCAGGTATTGGTGGTATGGCATGAAGCGAGATGTCACGGAACATGTTGCCCTATGTGACACATGTCAGTTGGTGAAAGCTGAACATCAACGACCCGCGGGATTATTGCAACCACTCAAAGTGCCTGAATGGAAATGGGAAGAAATCAGCATGGATTTTGTCGTGGGATTGCCTAGGACCCAATCCGGGTATGATTCAATATGGGTCATTATTGATAGGCTAACCAAGGTAGCTCATTTCATCCCCGTGAAAGAAAGCTACAGCGGATCCAAATTGGCAGAATTGTACATGTCAAGGATTGTGTGTTACCATGGAGTGCCAAAGAAGATAGTATCGGACCGAGGGACACAGTTCACCTCGAGGTTTTGGCAAAAGTTGCATGAAACCATGGGAACCCATCTGAACTTCAGCTCTGCCTATCATCCCCAAACTGATGGGCAGACGGAAAGAACCAATCAGATTCTTGAAGATATGCTAAGGGCATGTGCGCTCAAAAACAATAGGAGTTGGGACAAGAACTTACCGTATGCGGAGTTTTCCTATAATAACAGTTATCAAGCTAGTATGAAGATGTCACCGTTTGAAGCTTTGTATGGAAGGAAATGCAGAACTCCCCTATTTTGGAACCAAACAGGAGAAAGTAAAGTGTTTGGTCCAGAAGTGCTACAAGAAGCCGAGGCGAAGGTGAGGGAGATTCGCAACAACTTGAGGATAGCACAAACACGCCAGAAGAGTTATGCTGATGTACGAAGAAGAGAACTCGTTTTCAACGTGGGAGACTATGTTTATCTCAAGGTGTCCCCTATCAGAGGACTTCGTCGGTTCAAGGTGAAAGGGAAGTTGTCACCTCGATACATCGGACCCTTTCAAGTTTTGGAAAGGAAAGGCGAAGTGGCGTACCAACTAGAGTTACCGATTCATCTATCGGACGTGCACGATGTATTTCATGTGTCACAACTCAAGAAATGCCTGAGGACGCCTGAAGAGGTGTTACCCATGAATGAAGTGGATGTAGCTGAAGATTTGTCTTATGCCGAGCAACCATACAAGATTTTGGAGACAATGGAACGCCTCACCAGAAACAAGAGAATCCGGATGTGCAAGGTGCAGTGGAAGCATCACTCAGAAGAGGAAGCTACTTGGGAACGGGAAGATGAGCTCAAGGCACAGTTTCCGGAATTGTTTTCTTAGAAACACCAATCTCGAGGACGAGATTTCTTTTAAGGGGGGTAGAGCTGTAACACCCCAAATTTTTAGTCAAAACCCAAAATTTTGATTTAGAACCCTAAACCTTGTTCAGAGGGGAATTTAGAACTTTTTGGACGTGTTGCATGTTTTGCAAAAATTCAAATTCAAACTGGAATTCAAATTATACTCAAAACAGAAAAGAAATGGAAAAAGAAAAAGGAAAACCGGAAAAAAACTGGCCAGTGGGCCGAAAACCCAGCCGGCCCAGCAAACCCCCGCGCAGCCCGACCCCGCGCGCGCCGCGCTGCCCCTCGCTGACGGGTGGGACCCACCTGTCATCCCTAACCCGAGCCCCCGCGACCCCGGACTTCTTTCCCCGCGCGCGCGCTCGATCTTAACCGATTGGAAACTCGTTCCCGCAGCCGAATTCCGGTCCCAGCGGACTCCAACTCGATCACAACAGAACCACCGCCCTCCCCCGGCTATAAAAACCACCGATCCGATCAGTTTTTCTCACGCGATCGCCGATTTTCACTCCGGTGAGCACCGAGACTTCGCCGGTGAATTCTGGCCGATCTAAGCTCGGAAACTCTGATCTAACTCGCTGGTCTTGATCCACCGCCTCCAGGGAACTTTGCAGGTGCAGAAAACCCGAAGACTTACGGTGCAAATCCAGCTCCGACGAGCTTCGCCGTGGTTTTGCCTCGGACCTCGTCGCAGAGCACTCTCCAGGACCCCCGAGCTCGAGAAAACCCCCGAGGTGAGATCCCTGACCTCCCCTCTATCGATCTATGCCATGAGATCACGGTTTTAGGCAGAATTCTCGAGGATGCGAAACTTTCCGGCGAGATCGCCGCTTCCCGCCGCCGTGCGCCGCCGGCAGCGCCGCCCGCGTTCGATCAGAGCGACGTGGCCGCTTGTGCGCCGTTTATTTTAAATCGCACGGTAGACTTTAAAACCCCGCGTACCGGTTCGATGTTATAATCTCAGCCGTCGGTTTAAAATCGGACGGTCCACATCAGCCCCGCGTTATAAAGACTGGAATTCTTACGTGCTACCCCCTGGGGTTCTCTGGAATTGAGAGCTAGCCCCGGAAACTTCAGATCTAGCCCCTGGAACTCCAGAAAATCATGTAAATTCATTTAAAAATCAGTTTTAGCCCCTGGACTTAATAGAAATTAGGAAAAACACCTCTGACAAGTGTAGCTAGACCCCTGGAAATTATGAAAATAATATTATAGACCCTGTAATGGGGAGAAATAATTATTTTAACCCTGTTAAATATTTAATTTAGAAAATTGAATATGTAACTAGTGTTTAAAAAATTAAAAAGGGGGACAAACATAATTGTCAAAATTAGTTAAAAACTTTCTCAGTACTTAGAAAACTTGGAGTGAGATAAAAATATATTTTTGGGCTGAAATAAATCTGTTTCATCTATTATTCACATTTATTAAGTATAGGGACACATTTTTAAGTAAAGAATAGTTATAGAAAAATAGGGAAAATAGTTATGAAATAGTATACATCAGAAGCCAAGGTCAGAATATGATATTAAATTATTTAGGACCAGAACCTATTCTGTTTAGGTGATGTGTATCACTAATTTCATAATAAAATACACAATTATGCATAGAAATCATAAACACATGATTAAAAGTGCATGCAAGCCACAACTCAACACACATAAAGTAACCACAACACATATAATGGTAAAGAACTTTCATAAATATGAATGTGTGGTTTGTATGAAGTGGAAGTGTGAACTATGTCTTATGATTGTTGTTTTTCTTTTGCTATGTGTGATGGTGTGATATAGAACCTACTCAAGAGCAAGTTATTCCATTCCAAGATCAGGACTACCCATTTCAAGAGCAGCAAGAAGGAGGCAAGTGTCCTTGACCACTTTGATCCTATGCTAGGATGTGTAGATAGAATTATTTGCATTGTCAAATGAAATATGAAACCCATGCTAGGAAAGTTTCCCTAGAATTGCATTACCTTGTTTCCTTGTAGCTTGGGTTGGGATTTATTTTGTCATGTCATTTATATACATGCATATGCTTAGCCATGCTTAGAATGGGATAATTGGGACATGAGATCATCAGTTTATATTACCATACTCTTGAATGAGCTATTGTGAGTTATGTAGAGGTAGGGATCAAGGCAAGTTGGATGTTTTGGTTGTGTGCTGGGTGCACGAGACTTGGGTTTGTGTTTAGTACTTGCCTGGATCCTAAGGACCGGTTCAAGGAGCATGTAACCCGGCTTTACAGTGCCAACCACATGCTGAGATGGGGCAGCTTAGCCAATTAATTAGGTGTATTTCCGGCGTAGTATGGGTGTGTTGGATGGTGCGGGGAGTAGGTGTCAGCTGGACTACCATATGAACCGCAAGGCTCAAGAGGGGGCCACTGCAGCGGGGTTGGAGCCTCTTGTATGCTGTTAGGGGTGAAACCTCAGTGGGCCCACGCTCGTCGGGAATCCCTTTGTAAAGGCTTCGTAGTGATCTCTTGGCCGCACACCTGGGAAGTGTGAATGTGGATCGTAGCCACTGGCATAATGGAGGTTCTTTTAGTCCACCCGGCAACGGGGGATGAAATCACTACTTGTGGGTACAGTGGTACAAACTCTGCAGAGTCAAAACTGTCTTGACAGCCGTGCTCACGGTTAAGAGCGGCCTGGACTTATTCATGATTAGAGGAGTGATGGTTTTTGGAAGTTGAGCGGGGAGCTTAACTTTGGAAATGATGTTATGGTTTTGGATGTTAAGCGGGGAGCTTAACATTGGAAATGATGTTATGGTTTAAGATGTTAAGCGGGGAGCTTAACATTGGTAATGATGTTATGGTTATTGGATTATGATGATGGGATGGGAGATTGGAACCATTTTACTTGTGTAGTAATGTAGGTGCTTAATAAGCTAAGGTGATAGGTATTAATTGCGTAGTGCTTTAACCATGAGTTCAACCTCTCCTTGTTCTAGCCATGCATGATATAATTTTCCCACACTTGCTGAGTACCATTGGTACTCAACCTTGCATATTTGTTGGTTTATATTGCTGCTCAGGTCAAGATAATGAGGTGGTGTATAATGACCAAGATTTTGGACCCGAGGAAGGTTTTTAGTTTCATGAAGACCCCGGGCAACGCCTGTGATGGAGCCCTAAAGAATAATATTCCGCTGCTAGTTTATTTACTTGTGATGAAGCATTAGTGTCCATTGAGACATTTGCAATGTAAGACTTATTTATATTCGACACCTGGCTTGTAATAAATGATGCTTCACTATTTGTCATCACATGTATGAGAAAATGATCCTGGCATACATGTGATATTCACTTGGTTGTTTCTTCGGAAAAACCGGGTGTGACAGATATCAATGCTGAATAAGTGTCCAAAGAATTTCACCTAGTTGCTGGCCTAAGAATGTATTAGAACAGTTGTGGCAACAAGCAAGGACAAGGATGAATGATGATGAACAATAAGGATAATATCAGCAAGTATCCAACACTCACACAGAAATAGCACAACTAGAAAACCCCTTAGCCTCCTGTTTTTGTCTTGAAGCACTAGTAGAAATCAAAATTTTTTTTTTTCTATTTATTTTTTGATATTTTTTTCTCAACCAGGGGCACAAGAATAGAAACAGCACCAAGTATTAGCTCAAACCAATGAAAGATGAGATCGGCACAAATTCAGGAGCGATTGGAAAAAACTGGTGCTGGAACTTTGGAGTTTGAAATGAGGGCCTTCTTAATTTTTTTAAATTTTTTTGAAAACGCCGTGACCAGGGTAGCTGGTGTATCATATGTGGACTTTTTCGAGACCTTTCCGGGAAAAAAATGCGCCTCAATCAGAGTTACGAGTAAAAAGTTATGCCCGTTTTAAGGAGGATACCCCGAATCAGGTTTTGGTGGTGGTGGAAACTGCAACAGAAACGAATCGGTGGATGGAATTTTTTTGTAGATTGGTTTTTTGTAGATGGCGGCGGATGGAAGAAATAAAACTGAACCAAAACAAATCTAAACCAACAACCAGACTCAACCTAGGACACGAACTCAGAACTACGGACTCCGAAACTAAATTGTGCAAAAGGTTGAGCAGGGGTTGTAGGTCAGGGAAACTAATTTTTTTTGTGGCTTTTTGTGGACGATAGGACTGAAACAAAATAAATCTAAAGGGCACACAAGTATACCTCACGGTGAACCTGGAAATTTGATACCAATTGATAGGAGGATGAGTCCCGATCTTCTGAGAGGTAGGGTAAACTTGATTGGGTGGAAATCTCGACGTTGATGATCCAAGGCTCCGAATGAAAGAAACCCCGCAATCACTACACCACTGCTCCGTTGGTTATCACCCGTGTCACATGAATGACCTCGCCACGAAGGCTTATCTCTACAAGCGCAATCAAGAACACAAACAAGAACAGAGAAGTTGCAATCAAAACTGAATTGATCACGAATTTGGGGTCTCACAACCGATGATCGGCGACACTGTTCAATGACAGATTGTAACTAAGCAAAACCCAACCCTAATGTGGTGACGGCTGCTGTACAAAAAGGAGTTTAGGGGCGTGCAAGACCCCTGGACGCAACCCTAATGGGCTTCCACACGATACACGGGCCAGCAGCCCAAAAGGCGGTGGCGCAGCACCGGAGAGATTCTGGACGCCCACTTGTTTCGCTTATTCCCGTCAACTTAGAAGGAATTTTGAGGTGGGGCTGGTTCCATTGGAAGCTTTATGAAATCACGGTTCCAACCATATATAGAACGTCCAAATCCGACTCCGTATGTATCCGAGACGTCAGTTTTGGTGAAGGCAGCTCCTGGAACCCGAGGTGGAGTCGAAGTCGAGTTGTACTTGGGCTCCTCCTTGGTGTGCACATCCTATCTCCTCCTCCTTGACTCCTTGGACTCCTCCCAACCCTTGCTGGTCCTCTCCATTGTTCCTAATCAATAAAACATGCATGGAAACAAGCGTAAGTTCTGAAAAACAATTGACAAGGTTAGAACGTACCTGGAGATCCAATTGTCGTGCACGTGCTCTAGTGATCGGTCCTTGCATTGTATGCAAAGGAGAGATGTACTCATCATCACCCTTGCATTATCATACATCATCAGCAACAGAAGAGGAGTACTATGAAGACCACGTGGAGTATTAGGCATGTAATCTACCCTCAACCTTGCCTGTGGGTAGAGATGGAGCCGCTGCTGCTGCTTAGTTTGCTTCTGCACTAGTTAGAAGACTTTCGCTGCTAGAATAAAGACTTCCGCTGCTAGAATGGATTATAGACTTCCGCTGCAATAGAGATTGATGTAATAAAGTACTTGAACATATTCATTCGTGGTTATATATATTCTGAATTCAGTTTGTGGATTATATGTGTATGTGTGATGAACATCCTGGGCACACATACGCATTAGTATCGGTTCCGAGAGGTTTTCTCTCAGAACCACGGCATCACAGATTGGTATCAGAGCCATGGTTGATCGTAGGTCACACGCCTAGATAGAAATCACAGATTGGTATCAAGCTACCACGGTTGATCACAGGTCACAAGCCTAGATAGAAATCACAGATTGGTTTTAGAAACCATGGTTGACTGTAGATCACAAGCCTAGATTGATCACAGATTGGTAGCAGAACCACGGTTCCGTAGGATGCAAGCCTAGTCACAGATTGGTATTAGGAGCCACACTGAACATAGGATGCAAGACTAGGTAAAATGCATAGATTGGCATTAGAACCCCATTGACCATAGGATAAAGTCACAGATTGGTCACAGATTGGTACCACCCCAAACCGCATAGGACCCCTATTGAGTAAGCCTTGAATAGGAGTTGTGTGCTGAACTTTTGTGATGATTGTTGTGCTTGAGTGCTTAGTGTGAGTTGTGGGACGTTTCAGCGTTGTCCATATCCACACATAGTAAAGAGATGTGAGATGCTTCGGTGCTTGTTCACATTCTCATATAGAATGATATATAGTCCATTCACCTTGATGCACATAGTTGGGAGGGATCACTCTAAACATCTAACTTCTATTCTATCCAACTCCCTCTCACAGATGGTGAGAGAAAACGCCGGCCACCAAAGGAGGAACGTCCATAGGAACCAAGAGGATGACCACGTTTAGGTTCCTGAGAATGTCAACCCCGAGGCTGGTGGAAACAACCTTGAAAGGTTGATGGCTATGCAGAACCAGCTTATGCAAACTATGATCCAAACTATGGGTCAGCTGCAAGCTAACAACAACAATAACCCCGTTCCTACACCACTGCCACCACCACCACCTCCACCGCCGGCTCACAACCGACTGGGAGAGTTCATGAGGACTCGACCACCTACCTTTTCACAAGCTGATGATCCCATGGAGGCCGACGATTGGTTGGAGTCCATGGAGAAGAAGCTTGCCATAGTTTAGTGCAATGATCGAGAGAAAGTTCTCTTCGCGTCGCACCAACTTATGGGAGCAGCCGCTGACTGGTGGAACACTCTATGCAACGCTCATGTCAACCAGGAGACTATAACTTGGGCAGAGTTCAAGGAGAGCTTCCGCTCTCATTACGTACCTGTTGGAGTCATGATGCTAAAAAGACAAGAGTTTTAAGGTCTCCATCAAGGCAAGAAAAGCGTGAATGAGTACCTCAACAAGTTCACGCAACTGTCATGGTATGCCCCTGAGGACGTCAACTGAGACCAACGGAAGCAATATTTGTTCATGAGAGGGTTGAACAATGAGATCCAGCTTCAGCTCCTCAACAATGACTATGCGAGCTTCCAGAAGCTAGTTGACAAAGCCATAGTGGTTGAGAGCAAGATCCGAGAGATCGAGCAAGAGGGCAAAATAAAAATGCCATACCAGCCACAAGGGAGCAACGTACGACCTCGGTACATGCCCCCAGCTGCACCACAGTATGGCTCGTCCACATCTACTTTTTGCCCTAATCAGCCACCACAGCAACGTCCTACCATGCAAGCACCTCGTGTGCCTTTGCCTTCGGCACCCCGTCTGAACATGGGTGCTTATGTTCAAAACCCACACCACAGAGTACCTGCTGTCGTGGGCAACAAAGCATGCTTTGCATGCGGGGAGACGGGACACTTTGCGAGCCAGTTCCCGAAGAGAGGTCCTGGACAACCAAGCAACATGCCCAAGCAGAACCCACGGCCGAACGGAGGAGCCAATCAAGGCAACCGTGGGCAGCAGAACTATGCTCGCGGTAACGTGAACCATGTCTCTGCTGAGGAAGTGCAACAGGCTGAGGACGTCGTGATTGGTATGTTCCTTGCCAACTCCAACTCAGCCACCATTTTATTTGATTCCGGAGCATCGCATTCATTCATATCATCCAAGTATGTTGCCAAGTATAATCTACCCATATCACACTTGAAATATACTATGTTGGTTAATTCTCCTGGTGGAGAGATGAGGATTAATATAGTATGTCCGAAAGTAAACCTTAAAATAAGGGGGTAGACTTCCTTGCCAACCTCATTGTCTTGGATTCTCAAGGGCTTGACATAATACTCAGAATGGATTGGTTAAGCAAGCACAACGGAGTAATCCAATATGCTGAGAGGAGCGTGCAGTTGACAAACGAGCACGGTACTCGTATTGAGTTCGTGTCAGCCCAACCGGCAACCGAGAAGGCAGAATTCCCTCATCTATTCCACTCTACCGAATCTCGAGGGCGAGATTCAATTTAAGGGGGGTAGATTTGTGACACCCTCAATTTTGGTTTCTGCATGCATTCATATTGTATGTATAGAAATCATTTTAAAATAAGTAGAAACAGAGATGGAATAAAAAAAGATAGCTAAAAAGAGCCAGTTCCAGTTCGCCGAGAGCGCTGTAAGCACTTTCCGCGGCCCGCTGGCCATGTGGCGCCTTCGTAGCTCATCCCCGCAAAGGGGGAGAGGTCTGCCGCTAACTGGCTACGTGGCAGGCTCGGAGCTTGTCTCTGAAAAAGGGGCGAGGTCCGACCCCGTGGGACACATGTTGCTCCCGGAGCTAGCCTCTGAGGAGAAGCGAGGCTGGCCCCG
This sequence comes from Neostapfia colusana, assembly GCA_030760725.1. NCBI lineage: Eukaryota > Viridiplantae > Streptophyta > Magnoliopsida > Poales > Poaceae > Neostapfia > Neostapfia colusana. The sequence continues at coordinate 13,408,112 of JASWHV010000001.1, forward strand.
CATGACATGTGTCGCCTTCGGAGCTAGTCACCTTGGAAAAGAGAGGATCAGCCACATGGGACACGTGTCGCTCTCGGAGCTCACCTCCGAGAGGTCCCGCCCTGCTTGACACGTGTTATCCTCGGAGCTCGCCTCCGAGAGGTCCCGCCCTAAGGGAGGTCCGACACTACCGGATACGTGTCACCTCTGGAGCTCACCTATAGGAGGTCCGATTCTATTGGACACGTGTCGACCTCGGAGCTCGTCTCTGAGGAGAAAGGAAGTCTGGCGCTACTGGACACGTGGCATTCTCAGAGCCCACCTCCGAAGAGAGGGGAGGTCCGACACTGACACGTGGCGTACGCGGAGCTCGCCTCTGAGGGAGAGGGAGGTCCCGCCCGCCAGGACACGTGGCGCACGCGGAGCTCGCCTCTGAGGAGAGGGAGGTCCCGCCCGCCTGACACGCGGCACAACCGGAGCCCGCCTCTGCGGAAAAGGGGAGACCAGGCCCCTGTTGGATACGTGGAGCCTCCGGAGCTCATCACCGCGGAGGTGACGAGATTTCAAGCGGTTTATCTCCTGTACGCGCGGGAATACCCGATACTGAGGAAACCAACACGAATTCCACGTTGCTACCGCACCGAATCAATTGAAGATAAGTTGTTAAGATTCAAAAACAATTTGAATAGGACTCTTATTCGAATTCCGATCGGAGTAGGACTCTTCGTTTTCCTCTTATAAATAGAACCCAGAACCTTTGTCCGCAACCACGTACTTCTTTTCCACCTCCCGAGTCGACGACTTGGAGCCCTAGCCCCCAGCTCGCCGAGCTAACCACCTTCGTCGGAGTTTAGTCACCGAAGAGCCGCCGCCGAGCCCCGACACAATCGCCGGAGGAGAGCCGACGATCTGTTTTGCTGCCATTGCTAGGAGGAAGGTTCCGAAGAAAGTAAGGTAGGTCTCCATTACCACCTTACGACAAGACCGCAGTTTTCTTTGCATCTGTTCTTCGATCCCTTTGAACAGAAGCTTTTCATGTGGACAGATCACGTGTTGATTGGTTTGATATAGATCTTGAGTCAAGATCATTACCACATCCACATTTGATCTGTACACCATTGTTCATCGTAAAACCCATGCAAGCCATGCAAGAACACGTACAAACTGATCTAATAAAACAGCACCATAGGATTAGCATGCATATGCACCATTGCATCTTGAGTAAAGTTTGTGCATGATAATTGATTGCTGTGAATCTTGTATGTGCGTGATCGTGAATAGAAGAACAAGCTCAGGGAGCTATCTACGAAGGACTACAACAATAAGAGTTTGAGATCCGTGAGCAACAGGAGCCACAGGAACAAGGCAAGTGCCCCTTGACCATATTGATCCCATGTTTTTGGAACTGTTTTGTTTGAGAAAAGGTTGAGTCAACTTGATGGGAAACCCTTTCATAGGAGCTTACTAGTTTTGTTAACCACCCTTGTCGCCGCGACAGTTGATGAGTCGGGTATGGTCAGTTTTTCTTTTTGCTTCACTAATCCACGGGATATGGGAAGCGATAGAATATATCTAGCTAATTGCACTCGTATGAATAATGTTAATGAGAAACTGATGTTGATAATGAACATGAATAGGAGGGAGATCTAGGCAAGTTTGGTTTGTGGATGTGGTAACATGAGATGATGGTTTACTTGCTGTAGATCTAAGGACCGGTTCATGCCAACCATGCCAGGAAAACAGTGCCACCACAAGGCCAAATATGGGTGCGGCTTAACTGACTAATTAGGTAAGTTGCTAGATTGTTATGGACCGTGGAAGGCGCGGGGAATGGGAGTCAAGTGAGGACTGCCCTGGGAACTGCATGGCACAAGAGGGGGCCCGTAGGTGGGAGAATTGGAGATTCTAGCCTACTGGTGAAACCTTAGTGAGTCCATACATCTAGTAGCCCCTTTCTAAAGGCTATTTTGTTATCTCTTGACTATACACCGATGGTTGTGTACTGGTATAATGGAGGTTCTGCAGTCGCCGACGGGTGACAAAATCACAAACTTGTGGGTAAAGTGGTGCAAACTCTGCAGAGTACAAAACTATCATGATAGCCGAGCTTACGGTGACAAGCGCCTGGACAACTCACATGATTAGATGGGATGATTATTGGGATGGTATTTGGTTTGGTTATTGGTTTGGTGATGGTTTGGTCTTTGGATTTGGTTTCGAGACGGTTGAGTCCGGGTAATGAGATTGGTTGCATGACTGTTGAGTCATGGCAATGAGATTTGATCTCAGTTATGAGATGGAATCGAATATGAGATGAGATGGTAGTGAATACGAGATGGTATTCATGAGCATGTGAAAAAGTTGAGAAAGATAAATGTTCGGATGAGATATGAAAAGTGGTGAATCATGATGGAGGTATGTTGATGTTTAAGTACATGTTGGGATTACATTCACTTAAATCTAGTTGCTGTTTTTATCATGATTGTTAAATAAACTTTGCTTTCTGCAATGAGCCTTTTTATACCTACCTTGTTATAAGATACATGTCATACTTCCCGCACTTGCTGATTATGTCATGTACTCACCCTTGCATTATCATACATCATCAGCAACAGGAGAGGAGTACTATGAAGACCACGTGGAGTATTAGGCGTGTAATCTACCCTCAACCTTGCCTGTGGAGTAGAGATGGAGCCGCTGCTGTTGCTTAGTTTGCTTCTGCACTAGTTAGAAGACTTCCGCTGCTAGAATAAAGTCTTCCGCTGCTAGAATGGATTAGAGACTTCCGCTGCAATAGAGATTGATGTAATAAAGTACTTGAACATATTGATTTGTGGTTATATATATTCTAAATTCAGTTTGTGGATTATATGTGTATGTGTGATGAACATCCTGGGCACACATACGCATCAGTCTCGGTTCCGAGAGGTTTTCTCTCAGAACCAGGGCGTCACATAATAAAACCTTTTTCCAGCAGGTTCGTCAACTGCGTTTTCAATTCCGCCAATTCCTTTGCCGCCATCTTGTACGGCCTTCGGGATATTGGCATAGTTCCCGGTGCAAGCTTGATTTTGAACTCCACCTCTCGGTCGGGCGGCATCCCCGGTAAATCATTCGGGAACACGTCTGGGAACTCACGGACTACTGGAATGTCTTCCAATCTGATGGTGGTGGATTGGTATACGGTTGGAAGTTTTATTTCTAGACTGTCCAGAAATAATGAATGAGACTCGTTCATTTCTGAGTGTAGATGCAAGACTCGGAGGACGGTGTCTAAAACAGCGTCGTGGCGGGTTAACCACGACATCCCTAAAATGACGTCGACCTTTTGTCCCTCTAAAGCTATGAGAGACGTAGGGTATACTCTACCCCCTAAGCATAATGGCGCTTTCGAAACCATCATGATTGCTGAAAATTTCCCACACGGTGAACAAATAAAGTAAGTACTTTTGGTGGGTAGTATTTGCAAGCTGTATTTAGCAATAAAAGCTTGGCTTATGAAATTATGCGTGGTGCCTGAATCAGATAAAACTACGGTGGGATGCTTGTCGAGTTGGAACATACCCGCAAGGATGGGTTCTCCCTCCAGCACATCCTCTACGTCGAGTTGGTGGACGGTGCCGGGGTTAGGGTTTGCCCACCGTGCATTAATGAGATTCCGGGGCTGATTCCTCCCTGGAAACTGTGGTGCCGCTCCGCTGCCTTGCCTCTCAGGGCAGTTGTTGGCGAAGTGCCCTTGGCGACCACATTTGAAGCATGCGGTCGATGGCTGGCCCTTGCTTGGAGGACGAAAGCCCGGCATGCGCTGCTGAGGTGCAAATGCATGCGGCATCACCCGCTGCTGCTGTTGTTGCTGCGGAGGTGCTGGCAAGGCCGGTCGGAACGCCGGTGGTGAATACGGCCGATGGCAAAATTGCTTCGGTCGCTGCGGTTGCTGCCAGCGTTAACCCGATGGTGAGAGAAAAACCATCCGATATTTTTGGGGAGGACCACCTCCCTCTTCGCTGCTTTGCGGCATGCTTCGCTTCTTCTCTGCTGCCGCTAACTCCTTGCCGGAGTCCTCTTGCACAATCGCAGCATCAATTATGTCATTGATGCTGCCGCGATTGAACATCGCCAGCTTGTCCTTCAGGAGCGGATTCAGCCCCTAGTAAAAGTGGTCTCGCCGCTTCTCATCCGTATCTGCGTGATAGGAAGCGTACAACACGAGATCATTGAACACCCTGGAGTACTCCAGCACGTTCCTGCTGCCTTGCTGCAGACGGAGGAATTCTCGCGTCTTCCTCTTCATCAGACCCGGCGGTATGTGATAGGCCCTAAAGGCCGTCCGAAACTCCGCCCAGGTCGGCACTCACTCGGTGGGTCGCGAGGCACAGAAGTTCTCCCACCAAGCGCTCAGGACCCCTGAAGTTGCTGGGCTGCAAACTGAGTCTTCCGCTGCTCACTAACTTGAAGCAGCCTGAACTTTATCTCCATCGTACGGAGCTAGTTGTCCGCATCGAGGGGTTCATCCTTCCTTGAGAATACCGGGGGATGGGTAGCTAGAAAACCTGAGTAAGAACTTTGCTGTCGTTCTTCCCGGTCTTGACGCCTCTCTGGTTGAGACTTATTGGCGATTAACGTTTGCAGCAACTCCGTGTGCTGCTGATGTGAGCCCGCCATGGCCGCAACGATTTCGGCCAATGTAACCGTTGGTGGTGGTGGTGGTGGTTGTTGCGGTTGCTGTCCCAAGGGAGTCTCGGGAGGCGGTTGGGAAGCCTCCCCCCCTGACTTGAACCCCAACCCCCGGGTTGGCACGTGTAAAAGTTATTCTGAAATTGAAAACATCAACAGTCAACACATGTCATTCTTACAATTCCATAGAAAACAATAGGTATTGCAGTGACACATGAATGAACTTGCACAACATGCACATATATTGATAAAGCATAAACTTTATATAAGATACATTATTCTCGGATCCCCGAGAAGTCGCGCTCATGTCGTCACTACCTATACACATGCTATTGTCTACACGACATGTCACTGTTACAAAAGTTTCTACACACCACCCTCGCTGCCATACTCGGCAACGGTATGCTCACTACTCAGAGTAGAACTCGACCTCCTGTGGGTCATCCTTCTCCGCTATCTCTGCTGGTGGCTCAGGGTCCATGACCTCCTCTTTGGGTCCAGGTTCTGGCATCACCGGGATACCCAAAACCATGGGTACTGCACCTACTATCGGTAGGCCCACTACTGGAGGCATGAGGTCATGCAAAGCATGCACCTCGTCCATAGCCTGGTTGTAGTCTTCTTCCCAGCCCTGCCCCTCCTCAATAGTGTCATCGCGCTCTTGAGTAAGGACCTCGTTCTGCTGGGTCAAGGCCTGTATCTTCTGCTGCAAAGCCGTGATGTCGACACGGCTTTTCTTCTTCGCCTTCTTCAAACGATACAACTGATTGTGTTGCTCATTCAGTCACTTTATCGTCGGAAGGAGCACATTATGGAGTGCGTTGTGAGCACTCTCGGAATGGTCTTGGTGGATGGTGCTATCCTTGAGCTCCACGGAAAGTTGAGCCGTATGGACAGCTTGGCTGTCCATTACTTGCTTTCCTGCCATCAACTGGAGGCTAAGGTTCGCCTCAGCGGGGTTGTACCTTGGATAACTCGGATCCGTTGCCTCAAAGTACCTCTCCCTCCACACGTGATTAGCTCGCCCCTCCATGTCTTGTTCCCCTCCTCGCCTTCTTCCTTGCCGATGTAACGCGGAATCACCACGTACCCGAAATATTGAAGCATTAGCTTCAACAGTTCCAGATAACCGCTGCTTTGAGAACAGTGGGATACCACCCACCCGTTATTCAGTTGTTTATCTTCTGCCATCTATAGAAACATATTTGAAAAAGGTCAAATATTCATTTAAACATTAAATCATTGAGTTGTAACATAAAACATGTCATTGAACTCATAAAACTTGGAAACAAAAATCAAACTTAGAACAAATTTGATTGCTGGTCTGCTGCCCAAACTGGCAGCTCTGACCAGTTTCCCTTTTAACCTGATTTAAATCAGGCGAAAGCAAAACCATTTCTGGAGCTCAACATCAAAGTTAAAGTTAACTTCAATAGCTTTACAGAATGTATTTGTTTGCCCTCAGTTCTTTCCTGGTTCAAAAGTTATGAGATGTCGAAGTTGACAGAATTTCTGGAGAGAATTGGACAGCACCTCCCTGCTTGAGGTACTGATTTGATCCAAGAATTCCAGTTAATTCTACCTCGAATTTGACAAAACTTTATGTTACAAATTTGTAACTTATCTCATGAAATTTTCAGAACTACCTCATTTTCTGTTTTTGGATTTTTATGCAGGATGTTATGCTCGTTTTATAGAGAGTTACAGAGAGTATTTGCTCTGTCCTGTTTTCTGTACAGTTTCAACTCTACTGAATTTTTTGACCAGTTGAGGGATGAAATACCTCTGGACATCAGTATAAAAGTTGTAAATCTCTTCCAAATCTTTTCAGAAATGTATCATACAACCCCAACATCGAAAGAACTCGACCTCTAACCTCTGTATAACTTCAGCGTTATTTCAGCTGAAAATAGAGGACTCTGTCCTTAATATCCTATAAGTTGAAAACTTTTTTACTTTAAACATCCTGATTAAGGGAAGGAGTTAAATCAAAGTTTTAGTGCTCTGGATAAAAAAATTCAAGTTTTACAATGATGTTGATCATTTAGTGGGGTGTGACGTCGTAGCGTCACCAAGTTTGTGCCAGTACTATGTTCCTCACAAAGAAAACCTATACCGGACTTAGCCGACTTCGTTAATTCAGTGGCACTAAATGTCTCTTGCACATGTGTGATACTCGTCTATCGATCCATGGTTAGACTACCTGCAATTAAACCACACAATCGTCAGGTTCGGCTGCACACTGAACCCGGTCCCAATACAGTCCATACAACCGTCTGTCATCACTCGCACGGTTGTTCTCAAGCCAATCACACCTTGAGCTACGTGTTCACGTTACTAACCACGTGACGGGTCTCCCATACTTGCCCGTAGCATGCCAGGGAATGACGTTGCTCGAGTAACTCAAATGACATGAAGAGTCGTAGAGGATACTAAAACTGGTCGGGTTACCTGCCACCCGTGAGGCTCCACCCTTAAGCTTGTGCGCACTGGTGGACAGCGCTTACATGCACCCCCATGACATATGATGCCCCGAGATGCATGATTTTCTGACATAATCAAATAGGTTAGTAATGCCACTTGCTATACACAAATAACATCCTTATATGGGCTACTAACTCGTTCCTCACCGAGTTTTTGAAAGTTTAACCTTTTTAGGTGCGTTAAACCTCAACGGAGCTCTGATACCATGCTGCAAGGACCCAACGGTCTCGACTAGCTCGGATCACGCTGAGGGGTGCTGCGTTACACAGCACCGGATAAAAAACAAAAAGGTACAAAGCGGAAGCAAAAGTTTTATTACATAAGAGCGTTTCTGAACATGTTTACACAAAATACGTCAAAGCTACACTCACGGGCGTAGACTAAGCAAAAGAGTTCACGTTCAGCCCGTGAACGTGTTCTCACTAGCACACACGCACACTAACACGGCGGCGTGCACGACTCCCACTCGACGGTGTTTCCCTCATGGGGGTCCATCTCCTCCTCTGGAGCCTCCTCCTCATAACACCCTGCAAACGCTTCAAACACAAGCAGTGAACACGATGGCTTAGCAAGACTAACCTGTCCTACCTACACATGAAACTCTACATGCTGGGTTTGTAGTGTATAATGGAATATAAGTTACAAAGGACACTCCTAAGTAGTTGAACCTTAATTTCAAGTTTTAGCAACAAGTTGTTAGAGAACCTCGTGCTAAGACACATAAGAGAGCCGTAATCAAACAAGAAACACATTTCTCTCATGTGCTTTGCCCAAGATTGAAAAGAACTTTAATTAGCTAGAAACTACAGAAATTACAACCAAAGTAAAGCCTTCAACCAGCAATGTTTTAAAATGGAACTAGTCTGTTTTTTCTACGTCACGGTACAGTGAACAAGTGGTACTCACTGACCGCGGGGGACGATTGTCGAAGTGTGTGGTCGACACTTCCCCCGGACCTGCTCTGGGCAGCCCGCGGAGGTTCTTTTTCGGAGGGGCTAGTCGCTTGCGGAGAGCTTAAGCGTAGGGACGAATTAGGGAGGAGCTTAACACGGCGAGTTTTACGTGGTTCGGGCTGCCGGAGCGTAAAACCCTACGTCCACGGTGAGCTGAGGTGCTCGCTGTTTTGCTTGTTGCTCAGAACCGGAGTCCTGAACTTGAGGATGAGTTATGCCTAGGGTGTGAGTTGCTGGAGTGCGAACCCTTGCTAACGTTGCCTACCCGAGCCTTTTATAGTCCAAGGCTCGTGTGGCTTACAAGGGGGGCCTGAGACCCGACAGGTGGTCCCGGGGAGATTTCCTGCCGACTATCATATCCGCAGTTATGCTGGTAGTTGTCTCTGGCGAAGGCTTCCGAGCCTTCGTCTTGCCGCCCTGCCCATGCCGCATGCTAGTCGTAGTAGTTGATGACGGCGGGGGCGGCAGGGGATGTCTTGTCGCTGTGTTTATTGGTTGGCAGGTTCTGACACTGTGCGCCAGTCTGTGATGCGACCTGGGCGCAACGGCACCTGACAGAGGCGTGCTCCACGTCTCCGCGTCTTGGGAAGGCGCGGGCCTTGAATACCTTGTACGGGCAAGGTATGGAGCGTATTTACGCCCGCTGCCTACCGCTTGGGGGCAGGCAGCGCTGTTCTGCTGGACACGTGGCGGGCCCGGAGCTCTCCTCTGAGGAGAGGGAGGTCCGGCCCCACAGGACACGTGGAGCCTTTGGACCTCTCCTCGCGGAGGGGGGAGGTCCGGCTTCTGTCGGCCACGTGGCGGGCCCAGAGCTCTCCTCTGAGGAGGGGGAGGTCCGGCCCCACGGGACACGCGGCGCCCTCAGAGCCCTCCCCACGGAGGGGAGGTCTGGCTGCTGTTGGCCACGTGGCGGGCCCAGAGCTCTCCTCTGAGGAGAGGGAGGTCTGGCCCCGCTGGACACGTGGCGCCTTCGGAGCTCTCCCTGCGGAGAAGGGCGAGATCCTTAGGCATTTTCCCCTGTGCGCGGGGGTACCCCATATCGCAGGTACCGACAACGATGATTATAATCGTTTTACACCTTTAGGGTTACCCAAATAACCCGTCACGTATGCCTGTACTCGATGTTGCCTACAGCAACCACCACGGACGTCGTACGTAACCACCTTTCATCCGTCAGCCAAGTGTTGAACCGGTCCTATCTGAAAGTTTTCTAGAGGGGGGTGAATAGGTGGAAAATCTGAAATACGACTTAATAAAAACAATTAGTTCACAGAGTGCGGACTAGTCCGGTCCTGAGGGCGCACTAGTCCGGTCATAGCTCAATAAGAGAAGATCACAATATTTATCCTGTGGTTCAGCTCCACAAAGAAGCCTACATCCACGTTGAGGAGTCCACAAAGGACCAGCTTGCTCTCAACCTTTTCCTCACTAAGCCACCACCAAGGTCGGCTTGTTCTTCCACTATATTACAAATGCTTCACAATATGTCGTGGGGCAACTCACAACTTGAGGCTCCCACGAGAACTCAGCTCAAAGCACTTACAATCCAATTCTCTTCTATAGCACACTTCTCACTCATTGCTAGAGAATCAACCAAGAGCTCTATAGTGCACACTCCCCTTCTTCCCCTCTTCCCAAAACTTACAAACCTTCAAGAAACATTCTTAGGGCTCCAAGAACTCAAAGAGAGGGGACTAGAAAAGCTCTAGGAAGGATATTTCTTCATTAGGGTGCTTGTTCTTCTCTTTGAGGCCCGGGCAACCCCTTTTTATAGAGGTCCTGGGAACTCGCCGTTGCCAACTGCCAAAACCCGGACTAGTCCACCCTTTGACCCCGGACTAGTCTGGCCTGCGGGGACCAATGACATCACTCTTCACCTACTAAACAGTCGGATTCTACCAACTAAACGGTCACAAACCACGGACTAGTCCGATCCACAACGGACTAGTTTGATTTCACACAGAAACCATTGTTCCGGTTGAGAACGGACAAGTCTGGTCCACAGGACTAGTCCAGCCTCCATGGGAGGACAAGTCCGGCCATCCAAGACTTAGTCCCTGCAGCTACTTCCTAGTTCCAAACGTACTAGTCCGATCTCACACAGAACCTCTTGTTCGGTTGGAAACGGACTAGTTTGAACCTACGGACTAGTCCGACCTCAAAGAGCGGACTAGTCCGGTCCTTCAGCACTTAGCTCCTGAAGAGTTCAGACACTCTCTCCACGGACTAGTCCGACCCAAGACGGACAAGTCCGACTCACATAGAAACTCTTGTTCCGTTCTATATCGGATTAGTCCGATATTTCGGACTAGTCCGACCTTCCACCCCGAACAAGTCTGAACTTACACAGAACCGCTTGTTCCGTTCTACATCGGATCAGTCTGATGTACCGGAATAGTCCGCTCCCCGGCCCGGACGAGTCCGCCCCTATTCCCAGGGCTTATCCCAAACCTTCACTGTACTCAACCTAAACTCGGACTATGAGCTCTTAGATGATTCTCAACACTTTACTCTTTGATCACACTCATACTCAAAGGCTAAACTCAACGCAAAAGAATGAGAAAACCCTAAATTATATTCTTCTTGTGCATTTGCCTTTTTCTCCTCTTTTCCTTTTTGAGTGTATCCATCTTCATAAGTTGCTTAATAACCTGTACTCACACTTGCAATGCTCATTAGCCCCTTAAGTATTGTCATTAATCATCAAAAACCACGGGGAATTAGCCTAGATGCATTTTCACTCTCCCCCTTTTGGTGATTTCATGACAACACTTGAGATTTTGATAAAAATGTGAATGAGTTGGATTTCATAACACACACGTGTATAAGAAGCTCCCCCTAAATATGTGCATGAATGATTTGCAACAAAGGCTATGCACGAGAGTGAGCTTTATGGGTGATTTTTTAAAGTAGTGTGTTATGGTGGGGTGCCTATGTGTGATGCAAATGTTGAAATGTAATAATTAAGTGTGAAACATGCATCTCAAATTGAACTCAAGTATCATCACACATACGAGTAGCATAGTAAAAAGTTATTATAACCCAAATAGCAAAATATGAAAGTGTAGTAACATTACAACTTAAGAGAGCCCCTTAATCTCTCCCTCTTTGACATCAAGACACCAAAAAGGAAAGCAATAGAGCCTAAGTCTAGTTGTCGTCGCTCTTACTCTCCTCCTTGCGATCTTCATCGCTTTGGGTTGCTTCATCATCGTCCTCCTCATCATCTTGGTCGTCCTCTTTTTCCTCGACGGCGGGAGCAACACTAGAGGAACCTCCCCCAAGAAATGCAGCCTCAGCTGCAGTGAGATCTGGGAAGGGTGTGATTTCCTCATCGTTGGAGGCTTCCGGAGACATAGTGATGTCTGCCTTCTCACAGAACTTCTTAAAGTACTTTTGTTGCCTTTTAGCCATTTCCTACGTCTTGACTTCCACTTTGCGGCAAGATGTGAAGATAGACTAAGAATTTGAAGATGGCACTAGAGGAGTCTCCAGAAGAGGAAGAGGCAGGAGCAGCTGGAGGAGGAGGTGCATCGAGGACACTCCTCCTAGAAGCTCCACCAAGCTTTGGCACAATAGGTGGGATTTGAGGGTGAAGGGGTCTATGCTTGACATCCTTCACAAACTCTAGTCCCGACACTTTACCAATAAGGCACATGATAAAAGGAGCATACCCACATGAGCGATTTGGAGTGTGGGATATGTTGAATATGTCGTTGTAGATGTAGTCAAACACATTGAACTTTTCATCTTCACAAATTAGCTTCAACAGATGGCGGAGGTGGCCTTGAATCATTCCCGCATCCCCGTATTTAGGTGCTAAAGTTTTTCTCAAGAACCGATTAAGCACACTAAAGAAGGGACGGAGGATTTTGATAGTAGGAGGGTTATAAAAGCCAACCTCATACATGAACTCCATCTCCCCCAAGTCTATCTCCGTGAATTGTTAGCTCATAGTTCAGAAATTCTTCGAGGCCAAGGATCCGTGCAAGCTCACTGTAGAGGACGGAGTATTCGACTGCGTCCGCCATCCATGAAATCTTTCTATCTCCAAAGGTGGAGAAATAGCATGTGGTGTAGAACTAAGTGACCACCTCTGTGTTCCAATCATATTGGAAGGCTAGAATATCCTTCAAACCGTGATGCTCAGCGGCTTGAATAACTGCATTGAAGGCTTGATGGTTTTTCTTCTCCATATAGGGCCAATCAACCCACTGAGCATCAGCAACCGGTGTCTTCATATTCAAATAGACTAGGCGATAGCATTCGCAGTAGAAGTCACACCAAAAGCGATGATCCGGTGTGACCTTCTCATACTTGTAGGGATCCTTCTCCCTGAACCTCCTTGTCTTTTCAGAGCCTTTCCCATGTAAGATATTGCTTGAAAGCTCTGGTTGTAAAAGTGCATCTAGGCTAGTTCCCCGTGGGTTTTGATGATTAATGACAACACTTACGAGACTAATGAGCTTTACAAGTATGAGTACATGTGATTAAGAAATTACGAAGACGAATACACTCAAAAAGGAAAAGAGGAGAAAAAGGCAAATGCACAAGAAGAATAGAATCTAGGGTTTTTATTTCTTTTGTGTTGACTTTAGCCTTTGAGCATGAGTGTGATCATATAGTAAAGTGATAAGAATCATCTAAGAGCTCATAGTCCGAGTTTAGGTTGAGTGGAGTGAGGATTTGGGATAAGCCCTTGGAATAATGCCGGACTAGTCCGGCAAATCGGACTAGTCCGATGTAGAACAGAAAAGGAGTTTCTGTGTGAGTTCGGACTTGTTCGGGGTGGAAGGCCGGACTAGTCCGAAGTATTAGACTAATCCGTTATAGAACGGAACAAGAGTTTCTGTATGAGTTTGGACTTGTCCGTCTGGGGACAGACTAGTCCTTTGAGAGAGTATCTGAGGCCTTCAAGAGCTAAGTCCTGGTTGACCGGACTAATCCGCCCTTTAGGACTGGACTAGTCCGTAGGTTCAGACTTGTTCGTTTCAAACCAGAAAAGGAGTTTCTGTGTGAGATCGGACTAGTCCTCTTGGTGTCGGACTAGTCCGTTTTGAACTAGGAAGTAGCCGCAGGGACTAAGTCTTGGATTGGCCGGACTTGTCCACCCGTGGAAGCCGGACTAGTCCGGTGGACCAGACTTGTCCGTTCTCAACCGGAACAATGGGTTCTGTGTGAGATCAGACTAGTCCGTCATGGACCGGACTAGTTCGTGGTATGTGACCGTTTAGTTGGTGGAATTCGACTGTTTAGTTGATGAGATCCGACCATTTAGTAGGTGAAGAGTGATTTCATCGGTCCCCGCAAGCCATACTAGTCCACCGTCAAAGGGCAGACTAGTCCGAGGTTTGGCAGTTGGCAACGGCTAGTTCCCGGGACCTCTATAAAAATGGGTTGCCCAGGCCTCAAAGAAGAATATAAGCACCCTAACGACGAAATAGCCTTCCTAGAGCTTTTATGTTCCCCTCTCTTCACATTCTTGGAGCCCTAAGAGTGTTTCTTGAGGGTTTGAGAGGTTTGGGAAGAGGAGAAGAAGGGGAGTGTGCACTATAGAGCTCTCGGTTGATTCTCTGGCACTAAGTGGGAATTGTGCTGTTGAAGAGAATTGGTTTGTATGTGATTTGAGCTGAGTTCTCGTGGGAGCCTCAAGTTGTGAGTTGCCCCACGACATACTGGGAAGCATTTGTGATATAGTGGAGGAACAAGCCAACCTTGGTGGTAGCTTGGTGAGGAGAAGGTTGAGAGCAACCTGGTCCTTGGTGGACTCCTCAACATGGATGTAGGCTTCTTTGTGGAGCTGAACCACGAGATAAACATTGTGTTCTTGTTTTACTAAGCTATAATCTTCTGTGACCGGACTAGTCCTCTTCAGGACCAGACTGGTCTGCACTCTTTGAACTAATCATTTTTATTAAGCCAAATTTCAGATTCTCCGCCTATTGACCCCCCTCTAGGCAACTTTCAATTGGTATCAGAGCCTAACTCTTCATTTGAGTGCTTAACCGCACAAAGAGGTCATGGGGGAGACAAGCACCTACTACGAGGGCAAGAACCTAGGCTCCAAAGGAAAGGGAGAGAAGAATAACTCACATCACTCTCACACAAGTGATAGTGATGATGAAGTGAATTCCGTCACTCCTTTCATGAGCAAGAAGTGTGCAGGTAGAAGAAGACACCCCGTCACTTCTAGTGATGAAGACCAAGAAGTGCAACATCTCATGGCGTTGCTCAAGAAGAGAAACTGACAAGAGGAAAGAGAAGAAGAAGGAGGAGGAGGAGTCCAAGGACTACTCCCGATATCCTTTTAACTATGAATGTTTAAATAATAATTCAAATTTTCTTTCCATCCCTGGTGGCAAGCCTCCTAACCTTGATTGTACAAACTACACGATGTGGAGGCATACCATGAAGTTACGCCTTATCTCACTTATCCCCGGTCTTTGGATTGTTGTTTGTACAATAATAGAAATTCCGTAGGATGATAAAGAGCCCACTCAAAAGCAAGAACAACAAATTCATCGCAACGCTCAAGCTGCAGCCGTCATCATCTCATCATTGTCAAAAGAAGAGTTTTACAAGGTGGATGGGTTGGAAATTGCCAAGCATATTTGGGACCCTCTCAAGGTGGCACATGAAGGCACAAAATCCACCCGTGAGGCTAAAATTGAGATGATTGAAGGGGAGCTTGGAAGATTTGCTATTGAAGACAATGAGACTCCCCAAGAGATGTACAACCGGCTCAAGATTCTCATCAATAAGAGTAGAGCTTATGGATGCAAGAAGTGGACTGACCATGAAGTAGTTAAAAGAATGATAAGAGCATTCACGGTGCGTAACCTCACTCTTTGCACCTTTATTCGGGAGAACCCTCACTTTGAATCTATGACTCCCAATGAAGTCCTTGGAAAATTCTTTGTCGAAGTGTGTAGCCGACACTTCCCCTGGGCCTGCTCTGGGCAGCCCACGTAGGTTCTTTTTCGGAGGGGCTAGTCACTCACGAAGAGCTTACACGTTAGGGACGATGGAGGGAGAAGCTTGACACAGAGATTTTTACGTGGTTCAGGCCGCCGGAGCGTAAAACCCTACGTCCACAGTGAGCAGAGATGCTCGTTGTATTGCTTGGTGCTCAGGAGCGAACCCTGAGCTTGAGGATGAGTCGGGTGCTCGGATGCTGGAGCGTAAGTATGCAAAGAGTCGAACCCTTGCTAACGTTGCCTACCCGAGCCTTTTATAGTCCAAGGCTCGGGTGGCTTACAAGGTGGGCCCGGGACCCGACAGGTGGTCCCGGGAAGATTGCCTGCCATCTACCGTATCCGCAGTTACGCCGGCAGTTGTCTCTAGCGAGGGCTTCTAAGTCTTCGTTCTGCCGCCCTGCCCATGCCGCAAGCTAGTCGTAGTGGTTGATGATGGCAGCGGCGGCAGGGGATGTCTTGTTGCTGTGTTTATTGTCGTACAGCCTCTGACACGGCGCGCCGGTCTTCACTGCAATGTGATTGGGCACAACGGCACCTGACAGAGGTGTGCTCTTCGTCTCCGCGCCTTGGGAAGGCGCGGGTCTTGAATACCCTGTACGGGCAAGGTATGGCGCGTCTTTACTCTTGCTGCCTACCGCGCGGGGGCGGGCAGCGCGCCTCTGCTGGCCACGTGGTGGGCCCGGAGCTCTCCTATGAGGAGAGGAAGGTCCGGCCCCGCTGGACGCGTGGAGCCTTCGGAGCTTTCCCCGCGGAGGGGGGAGGTCCGGCTCTGCTGGCCACATGGCGGGCCTGGAGCTCTCCTCTGAGGAGAGGGAGGTCCGGCCCCGCTGGACACGTGGAGCCTTCGGAGCTCTCCCTGCGGAGGGGGGAGGTCCGGCTCTGCTAGCCACGTGGCGGGCCCAGAGCTCTGCTCTGAGGAGAGGGAGGTCCGGCCCCGCTGGACACGTGGAGCCTTCGGAGCTCTCCCCGCGGAGGGGGGAGGTCCGGCTCAATTGGCCATGTGGCGGGCCCGGAGCTTACCTCTAAGGAGAGGGATATCCGGCCCCGCTGGACACATGGAACCTTCGGGGCTCTCCCTACGGAGAAGGGCGAGGTCCTTAGGCAGTTTCCCCTGTGCGCAGGGGTACCCCATATTGAGGGTACCGACAGTGACCCCCGGGCCCATCTCGGGGGAGATAACGAGCCCGAGGTGGGGCCCCCGTCTCTTCCACTCCGCACACGTTCTCGAAGACCCGCATTGACCGTTGCCGGGGCATGATCAGTCGCAGGGTTGTGGGAGCGTGTGCCTCACTTGATGGCTGCTTTTACTGCGACGGTTCCCAAGTCTGCCACTTCCGCACGTCGCAGCGCCTTTTCGGGAACCGCCGAAGCGTCCTGCCGGCTCATCTTCTTGAGAGACTGACTTCTTGGCCCACCACTTCAGCTGGATGGCTTGGGTCCACTTGTCATCGACGCTCGGTCTTGAAGCTGAAGCGGTTGTCCAAGCAGCATATTCGAAGAGTTTCGAATCGCTTTGAATCGCGCCTGGGAAGTTTAAAAGGGGATCTCACCCGCATTGCGGCTTCCCTTTGCACTTCCCTGCGCTTGCATCTTCCTTGTTTCCTTGAGCTCTTGCGCCCTTGTTTTCCCTGTTCTTGAGTTTCCATCTGCCATGGCTTCCAACTTGCCTCCCCCGCGTCTCTCTCGGTCGGCGGAGCTTAGGCCGATGCGAAAGTTGTTGGGGTTGCATACGGAGGAGCAGCGACGATGCCTCCAGAGAGGGACTCTCCCCCTGCACCTGGAAGCAGGGGAGATTGTCTTCTTCGTCGCTTATGGATTGGCGGGGCTCGTCCCGCCAATTTCTTCATTCTTCTTGATGCTGCTGGAGACGTATGGACTCCAGCTTCACCACCTCTCTCCCAACTCCTTTGCCATGGCCGCCGTTTTTGTGCACTTCTGCGAGATGTTCGTGGGGGTGCATGCCTCAGTGACGCTCTTCCGCCACTTCTTTGTGCTGCGAACGACCGGGCGTGGATTGAAGAACCAGCTGGGAGCTTACTATTTCCAACACCGCTGCAAGGACCCGAGAGTTTCCGGTACCCTCTGCCTTTTAGCGCGGCGAGGTGGGATGGCTGGAGAGACAACTGGGTGATCGTGAAGACCGACGAGCACGATCGCCTCCAGTTGCCAACTGATGCCCCAACCACTGGGCGTCGCTTCTGGGAGGACAACCCGGTGCTGGAGCCCGAGTACGCGCCAATCTTGGCGCGGATGTGGTTCTTGGCGGAGCATGGGTTGACGTCTTTGATGGTGCTGGGAAACTTCCTGTTGCGGTGCTTAGTGCCGTTGCAGCAGCGCTACCGCCTGGCGTGGTATTTCTCCGGCATCCACGATGGCACCAGAGTGGAGAGGGGTTTGGACTCGGTTCCGTCAGAGGAGGAGCTGAAGGAGACACTGGCGCGTATCAGCAGCGATCCCCTTGACGGAAGTTTTCTTGAGGTGCCAGCTCCTGTCGCCCTCTCTCCCGGGGCCGTTGCTGAGGGCGAGGATGTTGCGGGAGTTGCCGACTTTGGACGACATTGGGATTGCCGCACGCCAGGTTGGTGGTGTCTCCCGGGGGATCACAATCCCCAGGGTTGAGTGCTCCGGATTGGAGCGCGAGACATCGCCTGATGCACAGCCTACGCCGAAGGTCGACGGAGCTCGGTCCACCGACGGGGTGAAGGGCAGGGATCCAGCCCCCGGTTTGTAGAGAAGAAACGTGCCTGGTCCCCTCCCGCGGCGTCGTTCGCGCCAAGCCAGAGGACCGGGGCTCCTTCACGTCCTCCTTCTGGGGGCGTCAGTTCGCCAGGCGACGACCCCAAGAGGCCTCGGACTTTCTGCTCCAACGGGACTCCTCTCGGCCAGCGGCGGTCCGAAGAGCCCTGGACGTCCCGCCCTCCTTCTTCAGGCTCTGGAGGCCCCTCCCCGTCTTGGAGTGTTCGCGTCCCCCGATAAGTGTCAATCTCACTGAATTTTAGGACTTGCGCTTTTTCCTTCCTTAACCTGAGAGCTCCCTATGCTTGTAGGGATTCTTCGGATGCCGTGGACGCGTCTGTTCCCCGGCCTTCTCCGACCAGCGGAGATCCTGCGCCGTAGCGTCCTGGAGCTGCGGCGGCTTCGTCAGCCCCCAAGCCGGTGCTGGCCTCGTCTGTGCCGGCGGGATCAACTCCTGTGACAGCGGCGGCAGCACCCGTTCGTTCCCCTTCACCAGCTCAGAAGCCTGCGGCCGCCGTGGACTCGGCGGAGCCAGCTGGTGGCGTCCGGCCCTACGGTACTGAGGCGGGGGGAGCAGCGACAGGCCCCCCGACTTCTCCAGATCGGCGCCTCACTTCGGTCGCCGAGATGCTGGCATCTCCTCCACCGGGTGACGACGTGATTGAGGAGGTCGGGGGCGCGACTTTGGCTTCTGCCGCCACGCTGCCCCTGGCGGACGCCTTGGAGCTTGCCCAAGCAAGCGTCCGGCCGGTCCTGGGCGCGCTTGAGGGCGAACGGGAGGTGCTGACAGTGGAGAGGGATCGGCTCCTCAGCTGGGAGCACCTCCTGGTGCAGCGGACTCAGGAGGTTAGGGCGGAGCTCGCCTCAAGGCAATCGAGGCTTGATGCCAAGGAGGCGCTCCTCGACGTTCGGAAGAATGCCATTGACCGTCTGGACTCCGAGACCCGGCGGCTCCGCCAGGAGACCCGCGAGGCTCATACCAGGGCCAAGGCACGCTCTGCTGCTATGGAGGAGATGCGGCTGCAGCTAGCGCACCGGGAGTGCGCCATCGCGGATCGGGAGCGTGCTGTGGCTGCCGAGGAGAAGAAGGTCGCCGCACAACTGGAGGCCAGCGAGGGTGACCTGAAGGTCCGGGCTGAGGAGCTGGAGCTTCGGGAGTCGGCTGTTGCCGCGAGGGAGGAGCAGACCTCCCGGGAGCGCCAGGCGGCACTGGATCGTGTGCTGGCGGCTCGCCAAGAGGTGGAGAAGCTTCAGGCTTCGCGGTCTGTGGAGGCCCGAGCAGTCTGGAGCTTTGTCGGTGAGGCGGGGTCCGCCCTGGTTCCCCTTGGTTTCAGCCCGGTGAGGACGGAGGCTTCGGCGCAGGAGGTGTTTGAGGCAATCCCGGCGCTTGAGTCCATCGACGCCAAGCTGGGCAGGCTCGAAGCGGTGATCGCCGCCGAGCTTGAGGCAGAGGGACGGGGCCTGGCGAAGGAGGTCGCCACGCACGTGCTGGCGTGCTTCTGGAGTCGAGACCCTTCCTTCTCTCTGGAGCCGGTGAGACTAGGCCCCGTCGTTGAGTGGGAAGAAGCCGCCAAGGCCAAAGTCGGGGACACAGCCGCCCTTGTGGCCTCTAGGTTCCAGCGGGAGTCCGGGGACTCCTAGGCAGTCGCCCGTGCGGCCAGAAGGCCCTGTATCTTTTTTTTCTTAGTTTGTTTTTGTCGAGTCTGTAGCCTAGCTCGTGGAGCTTTTGATGAATGAACAGGCTCTTTGTTTCTTATGTCCGTGCTTATCTTCTTCTTGGCTTGGCCTAGCCGAGTCCTCAGCTCCGCAAGGACTTCGGAGGTCTTCACCAATCTTGAAGTCTTGCACGGTCACCTTTGGAGCTGGCCCCGTGAGAACGGGGAGGTCCAAATCTGCCGGCCATGTGGCGGGCCCGGAGCTCTCCTCTGAGAAGATGGAGGTTCGACCCCGCGGGACACGTGGAGCCTTCGGAGCTCACCCCTGCGGAGGGGGCGAGGCCCCGCTCTGCCGGCCACGTGGCGGGCTCGGAGCTACCCTCTGAGGAGAGGGGAGCTCTGGCCCCGCCGGACACGTGGGGCCTTCGGAACCCGCCCCTGCGGAGGGGGCGAGGCCCGGATCCTCCGGTCTTGTGTTGGAGCTCCGGTCTTTTCTTGCGCGGTCCCCGTAGTGGCCCCCTGGTAGGTGTGGCCAATGGATTGGGCGCACCTACCAACCATACTCCTGCGGGCGAGCTAAGGCCAGGAGGTCCTGCACACAAACAAGGGAACCGTAATTCTCCTTGGGGCTCTACCTTCGATATCTCATAGTCTTATTTGGCTTACGATCCTGATCCGGTATACGGGGCTTGGGCACTTCAGTGCACCCGGCGCCGGTGGCCCGGTTCCCTCTGAGGTCAGGGTACGACCGTCCGGCCCTTAGTACTGGACCAAGTGGCATCGCAACACCTGACTGGGGGAGGCCCGAGAGGCCCCCTGGCCATTGGCAGGTACCTCAAGCGCGACCGTCTTCGGTAGGATAGCAAATGCCGACTAGGAATGAGAATGGGAAAAGAGAGCTGAGTATGTGGTGAGCATACACAGAAAGTGCGTCATAAAAATTAATGCGTAATTAAATGAGCACAAGGGTAAGAGCAAAGCAGGACAGGTTTCTTTCCATATAAATATCCATAGGAGGAAGGCAGGCTAAACATGGAGGCAACGACCCGCCCCATTAACAAGGGAAGCAAGACTCTACGCGCTTAGGGTCGGAACCTGGCCAAGCTGAACATAGTCCTGGACTATCCCCTGAGGCTTAGCTGCTCCGAGCGCTGTTCCTGGACTCTATGGAATCTATTACAGAAAGAAAAAGTGCTGTCCTACTATTGCTCTAAGGATAGAACTTACGGAGGTGTTCTATGTTCCAAGGGTTCGGGAGCGGATCCCCATCCTTGGTGGAAAGGCGTACACACCCGGGGCGGCAAACTTTCGTGACTCGGAAGGGACCTTCCCAACTGGGGGAGAGTTTGTTGGTCCCTTCACGAGAGAGTATGCGCCGTAGCACCAGGTCGCCTTCTTGCAGCTCGCGGACACGCACGGACCTTTGGTGGTAGCGCCGGAGCGTCTGCCGGTACTGTGCGTTGCGGAGCGCTGCGTGTAATCGAGCCTCGTCGACGAGGTCGATGTCTTCACGCCGGAGGTTGTCCTGCGTGGCTTCGTCGTAAGCTCGGACACAGAGAGACCCCATGGTGATCTCTGGGGGAAGCACAACTTCGGCCCCGTATACCATGAAGAAGGGCGTCTCTCCGGTGGCCCGACTTTGGGATGTCCGGTTAGCCCACAGTGTGCTCGGAAGCTCATCCACCCACTTGGCGCCATGTTTCTTCAAGCCGGCATAGGTGCGAGTCTTGAGGCCCCGAAGGATCTCGGCGTTGGCCCTCTCGACCTGCCCATTGCTCTTTGGGTGAGCAACGGAGGCGTAGCACACCTGTATGTCGAGGTCTTCGCAGTAGCCTTGGAACGCTGCGCTGGTGAACTGGGTCCCATTGTTGGTGATGATTCTATTCGGGACCCCGAACCGACAGACGATCGACTTGATGAACTTTACTGTGGATTGCTTGTTTATGGTGACAACGGGTGTAGCTTCCGGCCACTTGGTGAACTTGTCGATGGCGACGTAGTTGTACCGAAATCCTCTGACGGCTTCGGGGAATGGTCCTAGGATGTCCAACCCCCATACGGCGATTGGCCACGAGGGCGGGATCATCTGAACCGCCTGAGCCGGTGTGTGGATCTGCTTGGCGTGGAACTGGCACGCCTTGTAGCTCTCGACCAGCTTGACGGAATCCCGGAGTGCTGTCGGCTAGTAGAAGCCATGCCGGAAGGCTTTACCGACGAGCGTGTGTGAGGAAGAGTGACTCCCACATTCGCCTCCATGGATCTCAGCGAGCAAGTCGCAGCCTTCCCCTTGGGTTATGCACCGCAATAGGACGTTGTTGGCGCCACGCCGATAGAGATCCCCTTCTACCAGCGCGTATCTTTTAGCCATGCGCACGATCCGTTCAGCGGATACACGTTCATCAGGGAGGATGTTGTCTTTCAAGTAGTCCCGGATCTCCGTGATCCATGTAACGGGTCTGACTTGAGCTTCTGGATATTGAGCACTGGGTTGCACGGAGTCCCCAGTGACACTTACGATCCTTGGCGGCGTCCATGGCTGCAGGGCCGCGGGACTGCCAGCTTCGAGGTGCTGGTCCAGCCCCCTTCGCCCGGCTCGGCAGGCCGGGCTGTGGGCCGCAGCAAGGTCCTCTCGAAGACTCCTTCGAGCACAGGGGCTCCGGTGGAGGTCTTCGTTGGGAGGTCGTCGGCCGCGGCATTGCCAGCGTGCGGTACATGGCGCAGGTCCAAGACGAGGAAGTCTTTCTCCAACATCTGCACGTGGAGCAGATAAGCAGCTAGCTATGGGTCATTGCAGGAGCATTCACCCTTAACTTGCTTGATGACTAGCTGGGAGTCTCCCTATGCCAACAACTGGCGAGCGCCCAGAGACAGGGCTCTCTTTAGGCCAAAGATGAGTGCTTCATACTCTGCCATGAAATTGAGACGCACCATGTACCCAAACCGCTCCCCCGATGGCATGAGAAGCAGTACGCCAGCACCGCCCCCCTGCTTTCGCGAGGAGCCATCGAAGAAGAGCGTCCAGTGAGGCCCGGTGAAGACCTGAGCTCGGGGCTTTGGTTCACCGTCTTCGTGGCCCCCTGGGTTAGTCTTTGTTGGCGTCCACTCGGCCACGAAGTCGGCTAGTGCTTGGCTCTTGACTGCATGGTGAGGAAGGAAGTCCAGCTCAAACTCCGCCAATTCCGCTGCCCATTTAGCGACATTACCGGTCGCGTTGGGGCTGTGAAGAATGGTCTTCAGCGGGTAGGAGGTGACCACCGAGATCCGGTGGGCTTGAAAGTAGTGGCGGAGCTTTCTAGATGCCACGAGTACTGCATACAGCAGCTTGTGGAACTCCAGGTACCTTGTCTTGGCGTCGTGGAGGACTTTGCTGATGTAGTAGACTGGCCTCTGGGTGGTCTGAACCCTTCCTCCTGGGCCTGAGATGTCCTCCTCCATCGGCTCAGGCCGACAGGAAGTAGACGGGTCCGGGGGAGCCTCCGGGAGCTGGGACTCGAAGGCTTCTAGGCCGGCTTGGATCTCCGGGGGGTTAACCCGGAGCTCCGGGAGGTCCCGATGGGCCTCCGGGAGGTCGTCTTGAGCCTCCGGGGTCTCCTGGTGCTTGTTTTCTGCTACCAGAGCAGGCTGCGGTGACGAGGGGTCCAGCCGCTCTGCAACGAGAACCATGCTCACCACCTCATTTGTTGCCGCGATGTAGAGCAGCAAGTGCTCTTCGGGCTCGGGGGCTACCATTATGGGTAGGGTCGTCAGGAGCTGCTTCAACTCCTGGAAAGCTTCTTCTGCTTCGTCGGTCCAAGCAAATGGACCGGATTTGCGCAGGAGCTTAAAGAAGGGGAGCGCCCGCTCTGCTAGCCTCGGTATAAACCGACTCAGCGCGGCTAGGCATCCCGTGAGTTTCTGGACATCTTTGACGCGGGCGGGGGGCCGCATCATGTCGATGGCCTTGATCTTCTCTGGGTTGGCCTCAATTCCTCGGTGTGAGACCAGGAATCCCAGGAGCTTCCCAGAGGATACGCCGAACACACACTTGTCGGAGTTCAGCTTACTGTGCGTGGAGCAGTTTGCCAAAGACTAGGGCTAGGTTGTCTAACAAGGATGAGCTCTGCCTGACTTTGACAACGATGTCATCGACATACACCTCGGCTAAGTCTCTTATTAGCTCTCCAAAGGTTTTGTGCATAGCACGTACAAAGGTGGGAAGAGCATTCTTTAGACCATAAGGCATAGAGACGTAACAATACAGGACGTCTACTGTGATGAAAGAAGTGTGTTCTTCATCTTCTCTAGACATAGGGATCTGATGAAAACCCGAGTAGGCGTCTAGGAACATAGCATATCACAGCCTGATGTAGAGTCTACTATTTGATCTATTCTAGGGAGGGGGAATGGATCTTTGGGACATGCCTTATTGATACTGGTGTAGTCGATGCACATTCGGAGCTTCCCACTGGCCTTCAGGACAATGACGGGGTTCGCCAACCACCGGGTGTGGTGGACTTCCCATATGAAGCCAGCGTCCAGCAGCTTCTTGATTTCTTCTCGGATGAAGTTCTGCCGCTCGATGGACTGCTTGCGGGGCTTCTGTTGGACTGGCCGGGCATCAGGGAATATTTTCAGATGGTGCTCAATCACCTCCCTAGGGATCCCCGGCATCTGCGACGGCTGCCACGCAAACACGTCGACGTTGTGCCAGAGGAAGGTGATGAGCGCGCCTTCCTATTTGCTGTCCGGGCCCCCGACTACCCAGGTGGTCTGGGCCGCAAATAGGAAGGCGCGCTCATCACCTTCCTCTGGCACAATGTCGACGTGTTCGGTGCCGACTTGGACGACCTTTAGGGGGATGTCACCCTCGTCAAGGGGTTGCACGCAGGGTGCTGAGGTCGAGGCACGGTGGCGTGCACTCGGGTGGAGCTGGCCCGGTTCTGCACCGCCAGGGGTTGGTGCTCGGGCTGTTGCAAGTGCTTGGAGCTTCTCCAAGGCTGATACTGCAGCAGCGCGGTCTCCACGAATCTTGAGGACGCCTGTTGGTGTGGGCATCTTCAAGACGAGGTAGACGTAGTGGGCTACCGCCATAAATCGGTACAGGGCTGGCCTGCCGATTATGGCGTTGAAGGGGAGGTCGATCTCCGCTACGTCGAACAGAATGTACTCTGTTCGATAGCTGTCCGGTGCCCCGAAGGTCACCGGAAGGCTGATGTTACCGTAGGGGACGACTTGTCCCGGCCCTACCCCTGAGAACGGGCTCGATGGGGTGAGCTTGGCCATCAGGATCTGCAGCTTCTGGAAAGCTGCGTGACTGATGAGGTTCAGCCCAGCCCCGCCATCTACCCGAACGTGGTACATCCTCACATTGGCGATGGTGGGAGCTACCAAGAGCGGTAGTTGGCCGGCCCCAGCCATGTTCCTGGGGCAGTCGATGGCGTCGAAGCTGATGGGGGTTCCCATCCACTTGAGGTGCGGCGCGGCACTTGGGAGAGGAGCCACCGACGCTACCGCTCGGTGCAGAGTCTTGACTGTGCTTCGGGACGAGGGGTCAGCGGACCCGCCGTAGATGACGTAGAGCGTCTTCCGGCGCTCGTCGTCGCTGGAGCTGGAGTCTTCATGGTTGTGTACTGCCTTCACGGCGCGCTGAGGCTCCTAGAACTCCACTTGGTGGTCGACGTTGTCTTGGGTGTCGACCTTCTGCTTGCCCTCCCTTTGACGGAAGGGAGGGGCGTCAGCACGCGGTTGCTTCCCCTTGCGGAAGCGCTCCGCGAGCTTCTGAATCTCCTGGCACTCAGCAGCTGTATGGCTGCTGGTGTTGTGCACGGGGCACGGCTCGCCTTGGTCACCATCTGGAGCTGGTGACTGTCTTGTCGGGACGTGGCCCCCGAGCTCCACTGGGTGCTGCTGCTGCAGCAACGGGAGCTGCGGTCGGTGGCTTCATCTTTCCACCGCTCCGGTTCTTGATCTTCTTGCTGCTTCCATGGGAAGCAGCACCAGATCCGGGCTGTCCTCCTGATTCGGAGGCTGGCTGTGAGTGCCAGTTCCGCCCTTCTGCTGCCCTGGCGCACTTGTCCGCCAGGCTGAAGAGCTCTGAGACGTCGCGAACTTCTCTGGTCGTGAGCTTCTCGAGCATCTTCGTATCCCGTACACCCTGCCGGAACGCCATCACTACGGAAGCATTCTGGATATGCGGGATGGTGTTCCGGACCTGAGAGAACCGCTGGATGAAGGAGCGCAGCATCTCTCCAGGATGTTGTTGGATGGCGTGGAGGTCGAGCTCCGTGCCAGGCTGCGTGTAGGAGCTGCCGAAGTTCGCAGTGAACTGCCAGCAGAGCTCTCCCCAGGAGGTTATGGAACCCTGTGGGAGATTCATGAGCCAAGACTGAGCTGGGCCGGTCAAGGCGACGGGGAAGTAGTTGGCCATGACAACCTCGTCCCCTCCTGCAGCAAGGATGGCGGTGGAGTAGATCTGGAGGAACTCCGCCGAGTTGACGCTGCCATCGTACTTCTCGGGCAGGTGCGGCCAGAACTTGCACGGCCACTTCGCAAAGCGAAGGTGTGGTGCTAGGGCCGCACATCCTTCTCCTGTTTGTAAAATCCCCAAAAGTGGTAGCAAGAAAATTCAGCTCATATACACTTATGAAAAATGGGGGGGGGGAATTAAAACCTTGAATTATAATAAGTGTGAGTTCAAAGTGAGGGTTTAGACTTCCCAAAACTTCCAAACATGGAGATCTAAATGCACAACTTGGATCTTTATAGTCCAAATATTCAACCTTCCAAATTTCAGCTCATTTGGAGTTTTAATATTTGTTTGGGATTAAAAGGAGAAGCCCTCTAATCTGAATTTCAAATTCAGTTTCAAATTCCAATTCCCTCAATTTGAAAATTGGGTTTCACAAATGTGTTCTCCACCTTTGCATGAGCAGCCATGCCAAAAGTTGGAAATTTTGGAGCTGGTTTGCTATATTTTTGAGGCAATACAAAGTGGAGAATTCAAACTCCTTTTCAAATTCAAATGATCAAACCACATCCAAATTTCACACCAGAATTCAAACTATTTGAATTCAGCAAATTCAAACTATGACTTGGGGGTGAAGTCAAGTCTTTAATGTTGAGTTGCTGGTGGGAAAATATCAGAAAAGTTTGACTAAATAAAAGGGGAGGTGGGGCCCAATTGCCAGCCACACAAAAGCAACTCAACCGACTGTTTTTCCCCGGGTGATCCCAGCGCGCCAGCGCTCGACGTTTTCCCTGCGGCCGATGCTCCACCGAGCTGTTCTCGCTGCCTCCGACGTCGGCGTGCGTGTGGGTGATCAGAGCGACCGCCCCAGCGCCCCAACTCTATTTCCCTTCCCCCTCAGCTCGTGCAGCACCGCGACAGTCTCATTTCCGCTGAACACCGCCGCTCAGCTCTCTCCGATCAACCACAGCCCTCCAAGCTCGATTGCTCGAGCACTCCACAGCAAAGAGCATCGCCTGGACGTGCTCTAGCCCTTGCCAAAGCCCCTTCGAGGTTTGCCGGTCCGAACTGCTCGAGAAACGCGGATTGGCGCCAAAGCTTCAAGGTGCCCGGACCTCGCCGTTTCGGCTCTCCGTCGACAGCAGCAACCGGCCACCCTCTCCCCCGACTTCCTATACAAGAAATGTGCGTGGACATGTCCTGGTCGTGTAGCCGGAGGCCGTTTAGCATTTGCTAGGACCGGTGGTGAGAATTTCACCGTTTCCCCAAACGGTACACCGACGGGTAGTGCGCGGTCTAGCCAAAAATTCGTGGTGCTCGATCCTTTAGACCTCGAGTAAGCCTGCACAGAGCTTCTCTACTTCCTAGCGCCTCTCCTCGACGAAGAACCAAGCAAAAACATCAAGAAACGAGGGAGCCCTAGCTGTTTTCTTAGTCGCCGGTTCAAAAGCACCTCGGGTCGCCGTGGAGCCCTCGGTTGCCGGCTGTTTCACCGGCGGCCAGGACCCTTACGGGCTCCTACATCATTCACTGATGCTCTAGAGCCCAAGAATCGATTGAATGATAGAGGAATAAGGGTTCCCGACCTCGCCGGAGTTCAAAACTTTGCTGTCACCGGTGCGCGATGGTTTCCGGTGAGCCACGGCCGCCGGCGACCCTCCCACAGTGTTCAGCGCGGTTAAAAATGGGGGAGCGGCGAGTTTGACGAAGTTTAGACCACAGGAACCCCGTCCCGGCGAGCCTCGCCGGCGTGCGCCGCCGCGGGAGGCGCGGGCAGCGCGAGGAAGACGAAGGAGGGCCGGGTCCCACCGGTCAGCCTCCGGGTTCACGCGAGGATCTGTTTGTGGCGCCGGATCCAGTGCGGCTGCGCGGGAATAATCCCGTAGCCCCCGGTGTTGCTAAAATCTGACTGGTCCGAATTAAAACAGTGGGCCCAGCCCAATTATTTGAAGTTTCTATTAGAGAAATAATTCCAGGAATTAGCTGATCTTTACAAGGCCATAACTTTGTGTAGAAGACTCCAAAAAGAGTGAGACCAATTTTGTTGGATTCCTCATGAGGAGTACTTCACAGAGAAACCAATTTTTGGCTATGAAATCGCCCAGGAATTTCTGTAGAATTGTTTTTAGTAAATCCTTTAGGGATTTATTACAGGAGCAACTCTTTATGAAATATTCCAAAAATTGGGCAGCAAATCCTCTTCATAGATACTGATCTCCAGTAAAAATTTGGGCTTCATTGGAGTTCATTTTCTAGGTCAAATTACCTTCCCATGTTCAGCTTTTATTTGGAAATTCAAATGTAAACAGAAGCTTTTTCAGAACTCCTGTTTAAGTTCAAAAATTCATATCTCTCTGATGGTAGCTCCGAAAATGGTGAAACAAATTCTGTTAGAACCATGGAGACTTACCCTAATCAGATATTCCACTATTAGCTATGTCAAAGCTCCTTATTTGGGCTCAAAATTCAGAGAAGCATTGTGCTTGTAGGAATTTTAAAGACTAAATTGTGCAATGACATGTCTCCAAATTTGACTCAAATCATCCTTAGAGAGTCTAGTATCCACTGTAAAATTCCCAAGCCAATTAAGGATTTTAAATAGCAGTAGCTATGAATAGAAGTCCAATTCTTATAAATCCTTAATACTTATACATGTATTTTATTACATTTCATAATAGTGACCGAAGTTGAGGATACGCCGGAGCCGTTGGACGTCCTCCCACCAGAAGTTGACTTTCCGTTTAACTCGCAACCAGGCAAGCCCCGGTTTGCACTTAAGTACCTTTTATAAAGCTTTTCATTTGTATCACTTATGTCTAGGTTGAAATGAATGCATTAGAGTTAGGGTGATTGAAACCCCACTTGCATAGCCTTTTAAATCCTATAAAGGGTTGGGTAGTTTACAAACTCGACGAGTAGAGAATGCCATGCTAATGTATAGGATCTCGGTAGAAGTCGAGTGGTTGGAAGCTACTCGTGAGATAGTACTTATTACACGGAATGAAAAGAGGTAGAAAATGGCTTAAGTTGTGAAAATGAGACCCAGCAGGGGGGATAGGAAGCAGTGAGCAGAGGTCTCACGTGCGTAGCCCTGTTGGTGTCGGTTGAGGACCGTCCGTGTGCGGCCCTGCTGGACAAGTATCGAACAGTACCGGATGCATACTGGCATATGGGAACCAGGAAACCGATGTAATTGGTTAACCTGGGTGTCGAGGCTTACCCAACTGTAAATAGGAGTGGGTTGAGGGTAGCAAGGTGTAAATCTGCCGGTGGGCACAGTCACGCTCCACGCGGGGACCTCCTACCCATTACGGATGGACCGGTTCGGCATTTGGGTTGCCTTTGAAAGGTTGTTGCATACAACAGAGTAGGAAGGGGTGTGGAATCACGCTTCTGAAAGTGGGTGTATGTGACGTGTTATCCGGGTGTGTCTTGATTGCAATCACCGTCCCTCGCGGTTATTTGAGTACCCGCTTGTTCACTGCACTGTGACGTAGTAAGAAGTGAAATAAGCCAACTGAAAATGCTGTATTGATCTTAATGTCTTGAATACCTTGATTGCTGTAGATATAGAGCTAATTAAGTTTATATTCCACTTTGGGCATCACCACATCGGAGGAAAGCGTTTCTTGTTTTATTGTGGACTTCCGATGTGAGGGCTGCCTAAGGCACATGAATCTGCTGCTATAAAACTGAAAGTAAGGACCAACTTATAGGTGTGTCTTTATTGCAAAATAATTTCCTATCTTACTTATCCTTGCACGTAGAGTTCCATGCCTATGGTTGACGGTTAAGACTTGCTGAGCCTTCGTGCTCACGGTTGCAATATTTGAGCTGTGTGCAGGTGAGAGTTATGAGGAAGGTTCTGAGGACGAGGCGATGCCCCCGTCGGGGTACACGGCCGAGCTGGAGCCCTGCACGCCGCCGTGATTCTCCGATTCCATGCTGCTAGTATGTAGCGTCCCCAGGCTGGACGGCTGCACTTTTGCTTAGTTAGGATTTGAGAGCAACTATGTATATAACTTACGCTGTTAATTAGGTTTTGTAAAAGACTTCCGCTGTTTTATAACAAATAAAAGTTTGTATGTTGTTATTTATTCTTTTCGTGTGTGCTGTTAGGTGCCGCATCGCACGGCACCACCCTATGCGATCTTGGAGTGGGTGAACCACTGGGTGGTCCCCACACTGTTGCTGCAGGTGTTGGTGCCGCGAACGCTTGGTTCACTGCCGGCACTGTGTACCCCGGTATGGGCAAGGCTGCGCCATAGACCGGGGGCACCATTTGCAGGGCATATGGCTGGGGCATATGCTGCGTGGCGTATGCCTGGGGTAGAGATCGCGTGGCGAACGTCTGCGGCTCAGACTGGGTCGAGGCGGTTGACATGCTGTCGCCGGCCTCTTGGTTGCGACGCCTTTCTCGCCGTCGCTCGATGACCACTCGGGCATCCTTGCCCAGGTGGCGTCGTTCCAGCTCCGACCTCAGGTCCGCCGATGGGAGCCTGGTGGAGCGGGAGTCTGCCGTCTGCTCATCAACCGTTGGCCTGCGCGTCAGCGACCCAGCCGGTTGACTGGGACGTCGTCCCCGCCGAAGTTGAGGGTTGGCGGCGGCGACGACGAGACGGTCTACGTCGCGAATCCACTGCTGGGTCGCTGACTGAGGCGTGCCCCGAGCAGGTGGATTGCGTAGTAGCGCTCGTGCTGCAGCTAGTGCACTCCCGTGGGAGACACTCAGCGCTGCAGTGGATCTTGGGCTTGCTGGAGTCGGCGCTGCCGGAGTCGGCTGCTGGCTTCCAGCTTGCACCGACACACTCCATCCTGAGTGTGTCGAGACGTAGTCCCCGCTGGTCACCGTTCGTCGTGAACGTGGGCGGGGAGAGCTTGCCGCTGAAGGAAGCTTCATCATCTTCGTCTGCGAAAGCTCGTCGTGCAAGGGAAAAGCCCCCTACCTGGCACACCAAATGTCGAAGTGTGTAGCCGACACTTCCCCCGGGCCAGCTCTAGGCAGCCCGCGGAGGTTCTTTTTCGGAGGGGCTAGTCACGGAGAGCTTACGCGTTAGGTACGATGGAGGGAGAAGCTTGACACAGATATTTTTACGTGGTTCAGGCCGTCGGAGCGTAAAACCCTACGTCCACGGTGAGCAGAGATGCTCGTTGTATTGCTTGGTTCTCAGGAGCGAAGCCTGAGCTTGAGGATGAGTCGGGTGCTCGGATGCTAGAGCGTAAGTATGCAAAGAGTCGAACCCTTGCTAACGTTGCCTACCCGAGCCTTTTATAGTCCAAGGCTCGGGTGGCTTACAAGGTGGGCCCGGGACCCGACAGGTTGTCCCGGGGAGATTGCCTGCCATCTACCGTATCCGCAGTTATGCCGGTAGTTGTCTCTAGCGAGGGCTTCTAAGTCTTCGTTCTGCCGCCCTGCCCATGCCACAAGCTAGTCGTAGTGGTTGATGATGGCAGGGGCGGCAGGGGATGTCTTGTCGCTGTGTTTATTGGCGTACAGCCTCTGACGCGGTGCGCCAGTCTTCACTGCGATGTGATTGGGCACAACGGCACCTGACAAAGGCGTGCTCCGCATCTCCGCGCCTTGGGAAGGCGCGGGTCTTGAATACCCTGTATGTGGCAAGGTATGGCACGTCTTTACTCTTGCTACCTACCGCGCGGGGGCGGGCAGCGCGGCTCTGCTGGCCACGTGGCGGGACCGGAGCTCTCCTCTGAGGAGAGGAAGGTCCGGCCCCGCTGGACACGTGGAGCCTTCGGAGCTTTCCCCGCGGAGGGGGGAGGTCCGGCTCTGCTGGCCACGTGGCGGGCCCGGAGCTCTCCTCTGAGAAGAGGGAGGTTCGGCCCCGCTGGACACGTGGAGCCTTCGGAGCTCTCCCTGCGGAGGGGGGAGGTCCGGCTCTGCTAGCCACGTGGCGGGCCCGGAGCTCTCCTCTGAGGAGAGGGAGGTCCGGCCCCGCTGGACACGTGGAGCCTTCGGAGCTCTCCCCGCGGAGGGGGGAGGTCCGGCTCAGTTGGCTATTTGGCGGGCCCAGAGCTTACCTCTGAGGAGAGGGATGTCCGGCCCGGCTAGACACGTGGCGCCTTTGGAGCTCTCCCTGCGGAGAAGGGCGAGGTCCTTAGGTAGTTTCCCTTGTGCGCGGGGGTACCGCATATTGAGGGTACCAACATTCGTCAACCATGAGATGATGGAAAAAGATGCCAAACATGTAAATGAGCTACAAAAGATCACTTCCTCCAAAAGACACGATATTGCACTCAAGACATCCAAGAAGTCAAAGGGCAAAGAAATGCAAGAAGAGAGCTCAAGTGAGGGAAGCGATGATGAGAGCTCTATGGATGATGAAGAAATGGCCCTTTTCATAAGGAAATTCAAAAGAATGATGAGAAAGAAGAAGAACTCAAGCTATGAGAGCAAATCCAAGGACAAGACAAGGTCAAAGACAAAGCGAGCCTACTACAACTGTGGCAAATATGACCACTACATTGCAAACTATCCTCATGAGAAAAAGGAAGACGATGAAGACAATAAATAGAAGAAAGAAGCTAAAGACAAGAAATTCTTCAAGAAGAAGAAATTTCATGGAGATGCTCACATAGGAGAAGAATGGGACTCAAATGATGAAACCTCATCATCCGAAGATGAGGGAGTGGCAAATATTGCCATTGACAAGTCCTCAAGCAAGAAGATGCTATTGCCCAACCGAGGTGATTGGAGGAAAGAAAAACACACTTGTCTCATGGCAAAGGAGACAAATCACAAGGTAACCTCAAAATTCTCCACTAAGTCTATTGCTAGTGATAGTCTCTATGATAGTAGCGGTAGTGATGTAGAATTCATGTTTAAAGGCATGAGTAAAAAGACTATTGCTAAAATGGAAAACCTCATGAATCAAGTAGTTGATATGGAAACAATTCTTGATAAACAATAAGGATTACTTGTTGTTGAAAAGGAGAAAAATCGTGAACTAGAGGAACTCCTAGAACTTGAAAAAGAAAAATGTAGAAAGATAGAATTAGAACTTGCATCATGCAAAGAGACTTGTGCAAGTCCCAAAAGCTCAAATGTGATGCTTCAAGATGAATTTGATAGTTTGGCAAAAACTCACAAATCACTTGAAGCAAAATTTGAGTCTCTTAAATCTAGTACTTCATTCTCTAGAGATTCACCTAAATTAGCTAAGAAATCAACTACAAAAAGCTGCAAGTATACAAAATTGATAACCAACCTAAGGGAACAACTTAGTGCAGCCTAGGGAAAATCTCAAACAAAAAGGGAAGTGCTTGACAAAGAAAAAGTTCATTATGCTAGAAGTGCATTTTTGAACTCTAGATCCCCTTTAATTAAAGATGGTCTTGTATATGTTAGGGGTGGAAAAGAAAATGCTAGAACTATTAAGAACAACAAGGAACGCATTACCTTTGTTAAGCAAGGATCATCCAATTATGTGCACTCAAACAACTCCTATCATGTAAATGATATTTCAGTTCCAACTATGCCATTTCATGATTTCGATGCTACTTACATTCTTATGAGAAATATATATGGTAGAGTTGTTGCGAAATATGTTGGGTCACGCCATAAGAAATCAAAAACTTGTGTGTGGGTACCCAAAACTCTTGTGACTAACGTGAGAGGATTTAAACAAGCTTGGGTACCTAAAACCAAGGCATAATTTATTTTGTAGGCATACTCCTCAGGTGGATCAAAATGGGTACTTGATAGTGGGTGTACAAACCACATGACCGGAGAGAAGAAGATGTTCATCGCATATGAAGAAAACGATGATCCAAGCAAAATCATTTCCTTTGGAGATAATAGCCAAGGAAAAGTACCCGGTGTTCGTAAAATAGCTATTTCCTCTCAACACTCAATTTCTCATGTCTTGCAAGTCGATTCACTTGATTATAATTTATTATCCATTTCACAACTTTGTGAAAAAGGATACAACTGCATGTTCACCAATGAAGGTGTGACCGTCTTTAGAAGAAGCGACAACTCAATTGCATTTAAGGGTGTGCTTAAGGGAAAGCTTTATCTTGTGGATTTTCCCATGGATAAAGCTCAACTTGACACATGCCTAATTGCAAAAACGAACATGGGTTGGTTGTGGCATAGGAGACTAGCCCATGTTGGTATGAGGAACTTGCAAAAACTTCTAAAAGGCGAACACATCTTAGGACTAATAAAGCAAGTTGGAGCATCTCATCTTGCAAAGAATGTGATGACTACCACAAGACCCTTGGAGCTGCTTCATATGGACCTTTTTGGTCCCATTTCTTATATAATAATAGACGGTAACAAATACGGTCTTGTTATAGTTGACGATTATTCTATATTTACTTGGGTGTTCTTTTTATATGAGAAGAGTGAAACACAAGGACTGTTGAAGAAATTCTTGAGGAAAGCTCAAAATGAATTTTCCTTAAGAATCAAGAAGATTAGAAGTGACATGGGACCGAATTCAAGAACAAATAAGTGGAGGAGCATCTCGATGAAGAAGGAATCAAGCATGAATTTTCAGCTCCATACTCTCCTCAATAAAATGAAGTCGCCAAAAGGAAGAACCGCACACTCATCGAGATGGTGTAAGTGCATCTAGGTATCCCCATGGGTTTTGGATGATTGATGACGATGATTAAGAGACTAATGAGCTAAGATGATCATAAGTACAGGATATTTCCAAGGTGGACACCTACACTCTCAAAAAGGAAAAGGATGAAGAACGACGTCGAAGACTCGAAGAGTAGAAATTAGGGTTTCATTTGAGTCTTTAGTAGGCTAGCTGTGTTAGAGTGAGAGTGTGTGTGTCAAGTGCATTGAGATCGTAGAAGAGAGCTCAAAGCGTTAGAAGTGTCAAATCCTTAGTGGAGAGTGCTAGTGAGGTAAACCCTAGTAGGTCGGACTTGTCCGGGCCAGAGGCCGGACTAGTCCAGAGTCCTATGGCTTAGTCCGTTTTGGGGTGGACTAAGAGCTCCTGACTGAGTTCGGACTTGTCCGTTTTAACGGACTTGTCCGGTTCTCTCTTGGTGAGAGTGTTTCGGGACTAAGTCCTGGTAGACTGGACTTGTCCGCCTCACTGGCCGGACTAGTCCGGGCTAGCCAGACTTGTCCGTTTTCACACAGACCAAGGGGTCATGTGTGAGTTTGGGCTAGTCCGTTCTGAGGCGGATTAGTCCGTATGGTTGTGAGATGAGAGGTCCCATGGTGATGAGGACATCATAACAGTGGATACTCACATTGATATACAAGGACCAATCACAAAAGCACGAGCACGGTTACTAAATCAGCAGGTGAACTCGTTCCTAACTTCCTACCCATGTGATTTTGAGAATGGATTGCTATTGAATGATTTAATTGTTATTAGGAACCATGGATATGATCAACAAGTAAAGGGAGGAGGATTTGGGGACGTGGATAACCAGATGGGACGTCCACAAGTTGATGGAAACAGTCACCAACTCGGACTCGAGTTCAACTCGGAGTCCAGGAGCAGTCCATCTTAAAACGGACGCCCAGGATGCATATGGACTCCGTTTTCGACGTTCTACATATTCATGGAAAGATGATAAGATAAACTTTCCAATGGTTCTGGTCCCAAATTAAAATTCGCCAGGAGTCTTTGGGAGTTGTCGAAACAAATCGAATTCAGAGTTCTGTCCGGTGTTGCACCACCGTATTGGGCTTTTGGGCCTTGTATCCCGTATGAGTCCATTAGGGACGCGTATAAGGGTCTTATGGATGAACCCTAGCCTTTAAATACTGCAGCTGCCGGCCATATTCAGTAGGTTTTGCTTATATTAAACACTTTCGCCGTTCTACGGTTTGTGAGACCCCAATTTCACAATTTCATATTGCACCTTCATCGTTCTTGCTTGTGTTCTCGGTTGCACCTGCAGGGATAGCCTTCTTGGTGAGGTCAAGCGTGTGAAGCACGGTTGATAACCAACGGAGCAGTGGTGTAGTGATTGCAGGGGTATTCGGGTCTGCTCGAGTGCCTCGGATCATCAACGCCGAGATCTCCACTTCAATCGACCTACCTTTCGGAAGATCGGGGCTAAACCACTTATCATTTGGTATCAGATTTCAGGTTGCCCGTGAGGTACTTTGATTTTCCACTAGATTAGTTTTTGTTTTTCATACCTAGAGTCCACAGAAAAAGCCACAAAAAACATATCATGTTTACCGATTCCTAGACCATAGTGCCTGCAATTTTCTTTTTTCAGTTTGCATTGTTGAGTTTGCATTCGTGTGGTCGAGTCTTGTTGCTGGTCTAGCTTTGTTTTTTTTTGGGTCGTAGTTATCGGTTTTCTTCCTTGTTTTTCTTGCTGCTCACCTATTCCACAATCCCTAAACAACAAACCGAGCCACCAAGATCATCGGTTTGCCCTAGCTAGTCGCCTTGCGTGAACTCCCGCATCGCCAGCCCTAGAACAGGTGACAAACCATTGTGCCAGTTCTCCTTGATTCATCACACAATATCCCATCAGTCGCCATTGCTAAATTCCGATTGTTTCTCACATCCTATTGCGAGATCTTCTTCACAACCGAGTTTGAATCAACATAAAAAAACAGTAACTCGGGTAGCCTACCTTAAAACGGCCATAACTTTTGCATACGAACTCCAAATCGGGCAATTTTTTTCCAAATTGATATACTCAAAATTTCGCAACCGATTTTCCACGGCTTTTCCGTGTTCGGCGAAATTTGTTTGGCCAAATTTCTCTCAGAAGATAGACTATCCGGCCTCTGAAGTTTCAGCCCGGATTTTAAAGAATCTTACTGATTTTCTATAGGCCACATATTACATCCAATTGAGCTGCAAAGTTGTGTGTTTTCTATTTTCGTGCTCTCTAGTAAACAAAAAATATCAGAAAAATATATAAAAAAGAAAAAAAATAGTGAAGAGAGCACAGATATTAAAGCATTGACAGCATACCCTTGAAAACAGTTGGCCTATACACTTGTGATGTACTTGTTTGGTTATATCTTCCTGATTTTCTATTTGCCTTTCTACTGCGTTGTGTGTGCTAGGCCTAGAACACCTGTTAACCAGCAACAGTTTCTACATTGAAAACTTATTCAACTTTGTTTTTGCTATTAACGATTTTTGCTTATTAGCCACCATATTGTGCCATCCAAGCTCCACTTTTCCTCTTGAGCAGAACATGTACCTTTGCAATCACTCCACGCTTCATTGGTTCTCACCGTCCACCGTTTACCACCTGCTATGTCGGTAAGAACACTTGTAAGAACGTGGTAAGACGCTTGAGAGAGAGAGAGATTGTTTCCTTCCTTCCACTTTTCACATTGCCAGTATCCTTTGTAGTTGATAGGGATAACATCTTTTTGTTGTCTTTTGTTTACTACTAACAATGGCAGAAGATAAAAGGGATGATGAATGTGTTAAACATGCTGAGTTGCGTGATATGATGAGGGAAATGACAGATATGTTCACCAAAACCCAAGCATTGACAGAGGCGTCATTGACGACCTTGAATCACCAACTTGCTGATCTTGTTGTTCGGATGGATACTCTTGAGGCGCGGCTGCCTCTCGCTGAAGATCGTGACGACGGTGCTTATAATATGGAAGGTCATAACAATCACCCACGACTTCCACGTTATCTACAAGGTATGGAAGGTAATAATCGTTATAATTACAATGATCATCATAACAATTTTAATCGCCCTCTTGATGATCCTTTTGCTAAAGTCAAATTTACTATACCCTCTTTTTTCTGGTGCTTATGATGCTGAGGCATATCTTGATTGGGAGATGACAGTAGAGCAGAAATTTAATGCCCACCTTGTTTCTGAACAACATAGAGTTCTCAAGTCACTAGTGAGTTTAAGGATTTTGCTATCATATGGTGGAATGAACTTGTTAAAACTAGAACTGATCCTCCAACATGGGATAGATTAAAGGAAGCTATGCGTGTTCATTTTGTTCCTCCTTCTTTTCAGTGGGACCTTCACAAAAATTGCAGCGCTTAGACCAAGGTAACATGTCTGTAGAGGAGTATTATCAAGAGTTACAAAAGGGTATTTTGCGCCGTGGGGTAGTAGAGGATATGGATGATAAAATAGCTCGTTTTTATGGGGGGGTTGAGGCGTGAAATTCAGGACATTGTTGATTATAAGGAATATGATACTATTAACATATTATTTCAGCTGGCTATGTTGGCATAAAAAGAATTGCAGGGCCGCCAACAGCAGCAGCACCAACGCACGAGGAGCACCTTCACACCGCGTTCGACATCTACACCATCCAAAACAGCACCATCTTCGAGTTTTCCTACTGCCACTACACCATCCAATGGTGGCCAACGAACTTCATCTACTGCTCCATTTCCTCGCGCGCCGGAGGGCAGCAAGACGACACCATTCAAGCCTACGTATTCCACTCCTTCCACGAGTCAAACTTCCAACATTAAGTGTCACCGCTGCCAGAGAGTTGGTCATGTGATGGAAGATTGCTCTAGCAAACGAGCATACATAGCACGAGATGATGGCGGCTATGATAGTACTTTGGATGTTGAAGATGAATATTCTCTTGCTACTAACGTTGCAGGACCAAAAGATGACCACTATAGCACAGATGAAGAGGTACTTGGTACTGCAGCAACAGAAAATTATAGAAGCATAATTGTGCAGCGTGCTTTAAGCTCCAAAGTTGAGGCAGATGACAAGCTACAACGACACAATCTTTTTCACATGTTTCTCATCGTCAAGGACTGCCGTGTGCACACTATAATTGATGGAGGCAGCTGCAACAACTTGGTGAACACGGATGTGGTCAAGAAACTTGGGTTGACAACAAGAGCACACATTCATACATACCACATTCAGTGGTTCAATAACAGCAGTAAGGTTAGGGTAACACAAATAGAGAGGGTACATTTTTCGATTGGTTCTTACCATGATTTTACCGATTTTGATGTCGTACGTATGGATGCTTGTTCTCTTTTGTTGGGACGTCCTTGGGAATTTGATACGGATGCTATTCATCATGGTAGAACTAATAAATATACTCTGATGCATAAAGGAAAGAAAATCACTTTGCTTCCTATGACTCCTACTGAAATTGTACATTTTGAGAAAAGTAAAACACGTGATGATAAGGCAACAAAATCACTAGACTCTGAAAAACAGCAAGTAATTAAGTTAAAATCACCTTCATTGCTCACAACTAAATCTGACCTTGCTGATTTATTTAATACCAAGGGGATGTACTACACTTTAGTATGCAAAGAAGCCATGTTTTCAATTCATGAAGTGTCCATGGCATTGCCCCCTGCTGTTGCTAACCTTTTGCAGGATTTTGCGGATGTGTTTCCCCCCGAGATACCCCTTGGATTACCACTTATGAGGGGCATTGAACATAAGATTGACTTGATTCCAGGGGCAAGTTTGCCAAATCGTGCGGCGTACATTGCGAATCTGGAAGAGACAAGGGAAAATCAGTGACAAGTTCAAGATCTTTTGAACCGCGGGTATATTCGTGAAAGCCTTAGTCCTTGTTCTGTTCCTGTTCTTTTGGTTCCTAAGAAAGATGGTAGCTGGCGCATGTGTGTTGATTGTAGAGCGATTAATAACATCACCATTCGATATCGTTATCCTATTCCTCGCTTAGATGACATGCTTGATGAATTAAGTGGTGCTATTATTTTCAAAAAAATTGACTTGCGTAGTGGTTACCACTAAATTAGAATGGCACTAGGAGATGAATGGAAAACTGCACTTAAAACCAAGTTTGGACTTTATGAGTGGTTAGTAATGCCTTTTGGTTTAACTAATGCACCTAGCACTTTTATGCGATTAATGAACAAGGTTTTACGAGCTTTTATTGGAAAATTTGTGGTGGTTTACTTTGATGATATCCTCATTTACAACAAGTCATATAACGGACATCTTAATCATACGTGCTGTT
This sequence comes from Neostapfia colusana, assembly GCA_030760725.1. Classification (NCBI taxonomy): domain Eukaryota; kingdom Viridiplantae; phylum Streptophyta; class Magnoliopsida; order Poales; family Poaceae; genus Neostapfia; species Neostapfia colusana. Next base: position 13,447,942 of record JASWHV010000001.1, read on the forward strand.
TTCAGTGTCCTGAGAGATGCACGTTTGTTTGGTAACCTCGAAAAGTGCGTCTTTTGCACCAACCGAGTTTCTTTCTTGGATATGTCGTTTTATCACAGGGAATTGAGATGGATGAGGCAAAAATTGTGGCGATCACTAGCTGGCCAACTCCATCGACCGTCACGCAGGTGCGTAGTTTTCTTGGTCTTGTAGGTTTTTATCGACGCTTTGTGCGGGATTTCAGCGCCATTGCAGCACCTCTCCATGAACTGACAAAGAAGGGAGTGCAGTTTCGATGGGGCGAACAGCAGCAACAATCTTTTGATGTTCTCAAATCAAAGCTTACACAAACACCATTGCTACAACTTCCTGATTTTGACAAGACATTTGAGCTAGAATGTGATGCAAGCGGCATTGATATTGGAGGTGTTCTCATACAAGGAGGTAAACCCGTTGCATTCTTTAGTGAAAAATTGCATGGTCCTTCTCTGAATTATTCTACTTATGATAAGGAATTGTATGACTTAGTGCGAATTCTACAAACTTGGCAACATTAACTTTGGTCTAAGGAGTTCGTCATACATTTCGATCATGAATCTTTAAAGTATCTTAAGTGCCAAAACAATCTGAATAAATGACATGCTAAATGGATTGAGTTCATAGAATCATTTCCATACATCATTAAGCATAAGAAAGGGAAGGAGAATGTTATTGCAGATGCATTATCTAGATGTTACACCATGCTGTCCCAACTTGATCATAAAATATTTGGTTTAGAAACAATAAAAGGATTATATCCTACTGATTTGGACTTCAAAGATGTCTTTGAAAATTGTAGAGAAAGAAGAACATGGAATAAATATGTACTACGGGAGGGCCTCCTCTATCGTGCTAACAAGCTATGTGTTCCCGCTAGTTCCATTCGCCTATTACTTTTGCAGGAAGCACATGGAGCAGGTTTGATGGGACATTTTGGAGTGAAGAAAACAGAGGATGTGCTGGCCACACACTTCTTTTGGCCAAAGATGAGACGTGATGTCGAGCGCTACGTGTCATGATGCACTACTTGCAATAAAGCTAAGTCTCGACTTAACACACATGGTCTTTATATGCCTCTTCCTGTTCCTAGTGTACCTTCGCAGGATATTTTCATGGATTTTGTTTTGGGATTGCCTAGGACTAAGAGGGGGAGGGATAGTATTTTTGTGGTTGTTGATCGTTGCTCCAAAATGTCACATTTTATACCTTGTCATAAGAATGATAATGCCTCACACATTGCTGATTTGTTTATGATGGAAATTACTCATTTACATGGTGTACCAAATACCATTGTTTCTGATCGTGATGCAAAAATTTTAAGTCATATTTGGAGAACTTTGTGGTATAAATTGGGAACCAAACTGCAGTTTTCAACCACATGTCACCCACAAACCGATGGACAAACTGAGGTAGTAAATCGTACTCTATCCAATATGTTGCGGGCTGTCTTAAAGACAAATTTAAAGGGTTGGGAGGATTGTTTACCACATATAAAATTTGCTTACAACAGGTCAGTTCACTCTACTATAAAGGTAAGCCCATTCCAGGTAGTGTATGGTTTCAATCTCCGTGCTCCTATTGGTTTATTACATTTGCCTCCTTAAGAAACTATAAATTTGGATGCTACACAACGATCTGAATTCATTCTTAAGATGCATGAAACTACAAAGAAAAATAGTGAAAGGATGAATGAGAAGTATAGAATTTCTGGTAGTAAAGGTAGAAAAGAAGTAAAACTTGAACCAGGGGATTTGGTATGGCTACATTTGAGAAAAGAACAATTCCCTCACTTGAGAAAATCTAAAGTTATGCCACGAGCTGCTGGTCCTTTTAAGATTGTTGAAAAGATCAATGACAATGCATATAAGCTTGAGTTGCCTCCCGATTTTGGGGTTAGTCCCACATTTAACATTTCAGATTTACGACCATACTTGGGGGAAGAAGATGATCTTGAGTCGAGGACGACTCCGATTCAAGAGGGGGAGGATGATGAGGACATCACAACAGTGGATATTCACATTGATATACAAGGACCAATCACAAGAGCACGAGCACGGTTACTAAATCAGCAGGTGAACTCGTTCCTAACTTCCTACCCATGTGATTTTGAGAATGGATTACTATTGAATGATTTAATTGTTATTAGGAACCATGGATATGATCAACAAGAAAAGGGAGGAGGATTTGGGGACGTGGATAACCATATGGGACGTCCACAAGTTGATGGAAACAGTCACCAACTCGGACTCGAGTTCAACTCGGAGTCCAGAAGCAGTCCATCTTAAGACGGACGCCCAGGATGCATACGGACTCCGTTTTCAACGTTCTACATATGCATGGAAAAATGAGAAGATAAACTTTCCAATGGTTCTGGTCCCACATTAAAATTCACCAGTAGTCGCTGGGAGTTGTCAAAACAAGTCGAATTCAGAGTTCTATCCGGTGTTGCACCACCGTATTGGGTTTTTGGGCCTTGTATCCCGTATGAGTCCATTAGGGACGCGTCTAAGGGTCTTATGGACGAACCCTAGCCTTTAAATACTGCAGCCGCCGGCCATATTCGGTGGGTTTTGCTTGTATTAAACACTTTCAGATTGCACCTTCATCGTTCTTGCTTGTGTTCTCGGTTGCACCTGCAGGGATAGCCTTCTTGGCGAGGTCAAGCGTGTGAAGCACGGTTGATAACCAACGAAGCAGTGGTTTAGTGATTGCAGGGGTATTCGGGTCTGCTCGAGTGCCTCAGATCATCAACGTCGAGATCTCCACTTCAATCGACCTACCTTTCGGAAGATCGGGCCTAAACCACTCATCACACGGCTAAGTCTTGGTGGACCGGACTAGTCCGCCTTAGTGGCCGGACTAGTCCCGGTCCTCCAGACTTGTCCGTTCTCACCCAGACAAAGAGGTCCTATGTGAGATCGGACTAGTCCGTTGTGAGGCAGACTCATCCGGAGATTTGTGAACGTTTGAAATTTGAACGTTGGTGAGTAGTTGGCTTTGTGACGTCAGTGGTCCCCGCAGACCGGACTAGTGCGGGGCCCTGACCGGACTAGTCCGGACTTTAGTTGGTGGCAACGGTTGGCTGTCGGGACCTCTATAAAAGGAGGTGCCCCGACTTCATTTCACCTACTCTGGAACCCTAGCGCCGCCACAGCCACCCTAGAGCCTTTCTAAGCCTTCTCCCTTGCCTACTCACCCTCTAGAACAATTCTGTAACATCCCAAATTTTGATTCAAAACCCTAAACCATGTTCAGAGGAGAATTTAAAAATTTTTGGACGTGTTGCATGTTTTGCAAAAATTCAAATTCAAACTGGAATCCAAATTATACTCAAAACAGAAAAGAAATGGAAAAAGAAAAAAGAGAAAACGGGAAAAAACTGGCCAGTGGGCCGAAACCCGCCAGCCGGCCCAGCTACTCCCGCGCCAGCCCGCCCCCGCGCGCGCCGCGCTGCCTCTCACCGACGGGTGGGACCCACATGTCATCCCTAACCCTGAGCCCCCGCGACCCCGGACTTTTCTCCCGAGCGCGCCAAATCGCAACCGACCGGGAAAAGCCCGTCCCGCAGCCGAATTCCGGTCCCAGAGGACTCCAACTCGATCACAACAGACCCACCGCCCTCCCCCGGCTATAAAAACCCCCGGTCCGATCAGATTTTCTCACGCGATCGCCGATTTTCACTCCGGTGAGCACCGAGACTTCGCCGGTGAATTCTGGCCGATCTAAGCTCGGAAACTCTGATCTAACTCGCTGGTTTTGATCCACCGCCTCCAGGGAGCTTTGCAGGTGCAGAAAACTCGGAGACTTACGGTGTAAACACAGCGCCGACGAGCTTCGCCGTGGTTTTGCCTCGGACCTCGCCGCCGATCACTTTCCAGGACCCCCGAGCTCGAGAAAACCCCCGAGGTGAGATCCCTGACCTCCCCTCTACCGATCTAGGCTATAAGATCACAGTTCTAGGCAGAATTCTCGAGGATCCGAAACTTTCCGGCGAGATCGCCGCTTCCCGCCGCCGTGCGCCGCCGGCAGCGCCGCCCGCGCTCGATCGGAGCGACGTGGCCGCTTGTGCGCCGTTTATTTTAAATCGCACGGTAGACTTTAAAACCCCGCGTACCGGTTCGATGTTATAATCTCAGCCGTCGGTTTAAAATCGGACGGTCCACGTCAACCCCGCATTATAAAGACAGGAATTCTTACGTGCTACCCCCTGGGGTTCTCTGGAATTGAGAGCTAGCCCCGGAAACTTCAGATCTAGCCCCTGGAACTCCAGAAAATCATGTAAATTCATTTAAAAATCAGTTTTAACCCCTGGACTTAATAGAAATTAGGAAAAACACCTCTGATAAGTGTAGCTAGACCCCTGGAAATTATGAAAATAATATTATAGACCCTGTAATGGGGTGAATTCATTATTTTAGCCCTGTTTAGTATTTAATTTAGAAAATTGAATATGTAACTAGTGTTTAAAAATTAAAAAGGGGGACAAACATAATTGTCAAAATTTATTAAAAACTTTCTCAGTACTTAGAAAACTTTGGAGTGAGATAAAAATATATTTTTGGGCTGAAATAAATCTGTTTTATCTATTATTCACATTTATAGTATAGGGACACATTTTTAAGTAAAGAATAGTTATAGAAAAATAGGGAAAATAATTATGAAATGGTCTACATCATAAGCCAAGGTCAAAATATGATTTTAAATTATTTAGGACCAGAACCTAATCTGTTTAGGTGATGTGTATTACTAATTTAATAATAAAATACACAATTATGCATAGGAATATAAATCTGAAAATATAGCAACTAGTAAATGATAAATGGAGTTTCTAAAATACAAAGAATTCAGTTTAGGGTTGATAGAAGTTATGAAAGCACATATGGGGGAGAATAATACTTTTCATACACACTTTGTAGTAAAAAGGTGAAGTAGTTGAATATAAGAAATTTATTGGAAACCCATATAAATAGTATGTAAGTAATAAAGGTGGACACAAAAGTAGGAATCATATACACATGGTTAAAAGTGCATACAAGCCACAACTCAACACACATAAAGTAACCACAACACATATAATGGTAAAGAACTTTTATAAATATGAATGTGTGGTTTGTATGAAGTAAGAAGTGTGAACTATATCTTATGATTGTTGTTCTTCTTTTGCTATGTGTGATGGTATGAAGTAGAGCCTGCTCAAGAGCAAGTTAACCCTTTCCAAGATCAGGACTACCAATTTCAAGAGCAGCAAGAAGGAGGCAAGTGTCCTTGACCACTTTGATCCTATACTAGGATGTGTAGATAGAATTATTTGCATTGTCAAATGAAATATGAAACCCATGCTAGGAAGTTTCCCTAGAATTGCATTACCTTGTTTCCTTGTAGCTTGGGTTGGGATTCATTTTGTCATGTCATTTATTTACATGCATATGCTTAGCCATGCTTAGAATGGGATATTTGGGACATGAGAATCATCAGTTTATATTACCATACTCTTGAATGAGACATTGTGAGTTATGTAGAGGTAGGGATCAAGGCAAGTTGGATGTTTTGGTTGTGTGCTGGGTGCACGAGACTTGGGTTTGTGTTTAGTACTTGCCTGGATCCTAAGGACCGGTTCATGGAGCATGTAACCCGGCTTTACAGTGCCAACCACATGCTGAGATGGGGCAGCTTGGCCAATTAATTAGGTGTATCCCCGGCGTAGTATGGGTGTGTTGGATGGTGCGGGGAGTAGGTGTCAGCTGGACTACCATATGAACCGCAAGGCTCAAGAGGGGGCCACTACAGCGGGGTTGGAGCCTCTTGTATGCTGTTAGGGGTGAAACCTCAGTGGGCCCACGCTCGTCGGGAATCCCTTTGTAAAGGCTTCATAGTGATCTCTTGGTCGCACACCTAGGAAGTGTGAATGTGGATCGTAGCCACTGGCATAATGGAGGTTCTTTTAGTCCACCCGGCAACGGGGGATGAAATCACTACTTGTGGGTACAGTGGTACAAACTCTGCAGAGTCAAAACTGTCTTGACAGCCGTGTTCACGGTTAAGAGCGGCCTGGACTTATTCATGATTAGAGGAATGATGGTTTTGGAAGTTAAGCGGGGAGCTTAACATTGGAAATGATGTTATGGTTATTGGATTATGATAATGGGTTGGGAGATTGGGATCATTTCACCTGTGTAGTAATGTAGGTGCTTAATAAGCTAAGGAGATAGGTATTAATTGCGTAGTGCTTTAACCATGAGTTCAACCTCTCCTTGTTCTAGCCATGCATGATATAATTTTCCCACACTTGCTGAGTACCATTGGTACTCAACCTTGCATATTTGTTGGTTTATATTGCTGCTCAGGTCAAGATAATGAGGTGGTGTATAATGATCAAGATTTTGGACCCGAGGAAGATTTTTAGGTTCATGAAGACCCCCGGGCAACGCCTGTGATGGAGCCCTAAAGAATAATATTCCGCTGCTAGTTTATTTACTTGTGATGAAGCATTTGTGTCCATTGAGACATTTGCGATGTAAGACTTATTTATATTCGACACCTGGCTTGTAATAAATGATGCTTCACTATTTGTCATCACATGTATGAGAAAATGATCCTGGCATACATGTGATATTCACTTGGTTGTTTCTTCGGAAAAACCGGGTGTGACAAATTCTTCAGTGGATTTCGGTGTGTGAGGAGAGGAGAAGGAAGAACTTCATGTTTTGGCTCTTGGAGTGATCTCATGCACTTGGTGTGAGTCTTTGTGACCTTTGGCTTGTGAGATTCGTGAAGTTTGTGGACGTGTTCAAGTGGGAGCCTCAGATTGTGAGCAGCCTCAAAGATCTTGTAAGTTCACCCTTGAGATAGTGGAAGAACCAGGTTGACCTTAGTGGCGACTTGGTGAGGAAAGGGTTGTTAAACCCGGTCCTTTATGGACTCCTCAACGGGGACGTAGATTCCTGAGTGGAATCAAACCTTGGGCAAATATCTCCGTGTTTCTCTTGCATTTAAGTTTCATCGATCGTCAAAATTGCTTAGGGTTCGTTTTGCTCATTTCGCTCTTCTAGTGTTCCTCGTTACAATCTTGCAATCCACCTGCTATATATTGTCATACTTGTCATATTAGATTGCTAGATAGATTATCCTCATTTCTTTGAGCTAAAATCTGAAGAAAAACCCATAAAAATCAAGTTTTTAGGTTTTTCCAGCAGGCTGACCGGACTAGTCCGCCCCTGAGCCAGACTAGTCCGACCCCTGTGTTCTAATCTCATTTAATTAGGTCATTTCAGGTAGTTTAGCCTATTCACCCCCTTCTAGGCAAATTTCAATTGGTATCAGAGCATGTCTCTCCATCAAGAGTCTAACCACTCGGAGTGAAGATGGCCAGAGCGGATGGATACGAGATTCCGTCGATGTCACAAGGCGACAACACACATGACAAGAAGAAGAACGCGGATGTGCCGCAAGACCATTCAAGCGATGATGAGATGTTCGCCAGCTCAAGGCGTGACTTCGCGAGAAGCTAGGTCACTCAAGCAAAGAGGAGAAGAAGAAGATGAAGGATCAAGAAAGGAGTGCTCAACCGGACTACTCCCAATATCCTTTCAACTATGAGCGATTAACCTCTAACAACCATTACTTGTATATTCCTCTTGGCAAACCTCCTCAATTCGATGGAAATGACTACTCCATGTGGAAGCATAATATGAAGATGCATCTAATCTCCTTAAACCCTAGCTTGTGGCAAATTGTCCAAACAGATGTCCATCTTCCAAGGAATGAAGAACACATTACCCCGGAGCAAGCCGTCCTACTTTATCGCAATGCTCAAGCAGTTGGGGTCATCACCTCATCCTTGACATGAGATGAGTTCAACCGAGTCGATGGATTGGAGGTGGCCAAAGACATATGGGACACACTCGAGACAGCGCATGAAGGCAACCGAGTCATTAGGGAGGCCAAGATCGAGATGATCGAAGGAGAGCTTGGGAGGTTCACCATCATGGATGGTGAGTCCCCTCAAGACATGTACAACCATCTCAAGGTCCTCGTCAACAAGAGCTGATCCTATGGGTGCACCCGGTGGACGGATCATGAGGTGGTGAAGAGGATGGTTCGGGCATTCATGCCTCAAAACGTTGCTCTTTGCTCCATGATCCGTGAGAGTCCGGGATATGCTCAAATGACCCCGGAGGAAGTGCTTGGAAGGATCATCAACAATGAGATGATGGAGAAGGAAGCCATGTTCTACAACAACCTCCAAAGGTTCACCTCCTCCAAGAAGAAAGATGTTGCTTTCAAAGCAACATCCTCACCACAAGACCTCGAAGCAAGTGATGATGAGAGCCTCGACACAGATGAAGAAGAGGCCCTCTTCATCAACAAATTCAAGAGGATGATGAGAAGGAGGAAGGGGAGCTACCACTATGAGAACAAGAACAAGGAAAGGTTCAAGCCCAAGACGAAAAGAGCATGCTACAATTGTGGTGAATATGGACACTTCATTGTGGATTGTCCATATGAAGAGAGCAAGAAGAAGAGGGATGGCAAGCCCCAAGAGTAGAAGTTCTTCAAGAAGAAGAAGCCATTAGGAAATGCTCACCTTGGGAAGGAATGGGACTCAAACGAAGACTCATCCTCTGAGGATGAAGAGAAAGTGGCAACACTTGCCATTGGAAGGAGCAAGCTCTTCCCCAACCTTGAAGACTTCAAGTCTACATGTCTCATGGCTAAGGAGGAAAGAAGAAGGTTAAATCTAAACCATACTTCTCTACTTATTCACTTTATAACTTTGATAGTAGTAGTGAAAATGAATCCATGCTCAAGGATCTAAGGAGGAGCACCTTGAAAAAGATGAGCTTGTTGTTGGAAGAAATCTTTGAGAAGGAGGAACTCATCAACCGTCAAGAAGACATGCTAATCCTTGAAAAGGAGAGATGTCATGAGCTTGAAGAGCTCCTTGAGGTTGAAAGGGAAAGAAGCAAGGCACTTGAGCGTGCACTCGCTTTGAGCAAGGAAACTTGCTCAAATCTTGAGGACACAACAATTGTGCTCAAGGATGAAATTGTTAACTTGAGAAAAGTTAACAAGATCCTTGAAACACAAGTTGAGTCTCTCAGGATCAATTCACCTTCTTCCTCTATAATTCCACCCTCCTAAAAAAATCTTCCGAAGCAACTCAAACTTGCAAGTGCTCAAACTTAATCCTAAAACTTAAGGATGAACTCAAGTTGGCACAAAAAAAGCAATCGCCAAAAGGTGGGATCTTTAACAAGGAGAAATTGGCATATGCACGAAGTGCATATACCAATGTAAGACCTCCACATGTCAAAGATGATCTTGGCTATTCTCTGGAGTGGAAGCAACATGCTAAAACTCCTAAGAATGGGAAAGACTTGATTGTTTTTGTCAAGGAGGGTTCATCCAACAAAGAAAATGGAAAGAACATTGCAAACTCATCTAACATGCATAAAAATGAACCTCATCCCTTGTTCCATGACTTTGATGCTTCATATGTTTTATTGAGTAACAAATTTGGAAAAACCTATGCTAGGTATGTTGGGTCACTCCGCAAGAGTCCAAAACCTTGCGTGTGGGTGACTAAGTTCCTCTTGACTAACATGAAAGGACCCAACTTTGTTTGGGTACCTAAAGGAAAGACATAACTCTATTTTGTAGGCATACTCCTCCGGTGGATCAAAATGGGTGCTCGACAGTGGATGCACAAACCATATGACCGGAGAGAGAAGGATGTTTGTAGAGTATGAGGAAAATGAAGATCCAAGTGAAGGAATATATTTTGGGGACAATAGCCAAAGGAAAATCCTTGGCACCGGTAAAATCGCTATTTCTCCCCATCATACTCTTTCCAATGTATTGCATGTTGACTCCCTTGATTATAACCTTCTATCCATATCCCAACTATGTGATAAAGGTTATAACTGTGTTTTCACTAACAAGGGTGTGACTGTCTTAAGAAGAAGCAATGACTCAATCGCCTTTAAGGGCGTGCTCAAGGGAAAGCTTTACCTTGTGGATTTCACTACGGATAAGCTCACTTGACACGTTCTTAATGGCAAAGACCAACATGGGATGGATTTGGCATAGACGGCTAGCCCATGTTGGGATGAGAAATTTGCAAAAACTTCTTAAGGGAGAACACATTCGAGGCTTGAAAAATGTTGTTTTTGATAAGGACAGGCCATGTAGTGCTTGTCAAGCCGAAAAGCAAGTTGGAGCTCAACATCCATCCAAAAATGTCATGACGACTACAATACCTTTAGAGCTACTTCACAGGGACCTCTTCGGTCCAATCGCCTACATAAGCATCGGCAGTAACAAATATGGTCTTGTAGTTGTAAATGATTATTCTCGCTTCACCTAGGTGTTCTTTTGCATGACAAAGGCGAAACTCAAGGTGTGGTCAAGAAATTCTTGAGGAGAGCTCAAAACGAGTTCTCCTTAAGAATCAAGAACATATGGAGCGATAATGGCACCGAGTTCAAGAACACTCAAGTGGAAGGATACTTGGATGAAGAAGGCATCAATCATGAGTTTTCAGCCCCCTACTCCCCTCAACAAAACAGGGTGGCTGAAAGGAAGAATAGGACTCTTATTGAGATGGCAAGAACCATGCTTGATGAGTACAACACGTCAGACCGGTTTTGGGCGGAAGCGGTTAACACCGCTTGCCATGCCATAAACCGGTTGTACCTTCATTTTACTTTTGAAGAAGACGTCTTACGAACTTATAATCGGTAACAAACCCAACATCTCTTACTTTCGTGTCTTTGGGAGCAAGTGCTATATTCTCAACAAGAAGCCTAGGACTTCGAAGTTTGCTTCAAAGTCCGATGAAGGTTTCTTTCTTGGTTATGACTCAAACACCTACGCCTATCGTGTTTTCAACAAATCCTCCGGAATTGTTGAAATAGCGAGAGACATAGTGTTTGATGAGACTAATGGATCCCAAGTGGAGCAAGTTGATCAAAGTGTGCTAGATAGAGAAGAGGCTCCACAATAAGCACTTAAAAGGATGGCACTTGGATACATTTTACCTCAAGAACATCCTTCAAGACTCAAATGATCATTCAACAAACGAAGATACGTCTCCTTCCCACGATCAAGCTCAAGATGAGCAAGGCCAACCTCAACAAGATCAAAACGATCAAAGTCAAGAAGGAGGATTGGATCAAGGGGAAGATGAAGAAAAGAACGATGATGAAGATCAAAGAGTCCAACCACCTCATCCAAGAGTGCACCAAAGTGTTCAACGGGATCATCCCGTCAACAACATACTAGGAGACATCTCCAAAGGGGTAACCACTCGTTCTCGAATGGCTAACTTTTGTGAACATTACTCTTTTGTTTCCTCTTTGTAGCCTCGCAAGGTAGAAGAAGCACTACAAGATCCGGATTGGGTGGTGGCCATGCAAGAGGAACTCAACAATTTTGAAAGAAATCAAGTATGGGAACTCGTGAAGCGACCCAACACAAATGTTGTGGGAACCAAGTGGGTATTCCGCAACAAGCAAGACGAGTATGGAGTTGTAACAAGAAACAAGGCAAGACTTGTTGCAAAGGGATATGCACAAGTTGAAGGTTTGGATTATAATGAAACTTTTGCTCCCGTAGCTAGGCTTGAATCAATTCATATCTTGCTTGCCTTTGCTACTCACCATGATTTCAAGCTATATCAAATGGATGTGAAAAACGCTTTCCTCAATGGTCCAATCAAGGAGGAAGTGTACATGGAGCAACCACCCAGATTTGAGGATGATAAGTATCCTAACCATGTCTTTAAACTTCGGAAAGCCCTCTATGGCCTCAAACAAGCTCCTAGAGCTTGGTATGAGTGTCTTAGAGACTTTCTCATTAAAATGGTTTTAGGATAGGGAAGGCCGACTATACACTCTTCACTAAGCATTTTAACAATGATTTATTTGTGTGCCAAATATATGTCAATGACATTATATTTGGTTCTACTAACAAAGCTTTTTGTGATGAGTTTTCAAAGATAATGACCGAAAGGTTCGAGATGTCAATTATGGGGGAATTGAAGTTCTTCCCAGGATTCCAAGTCAAACAACTCAAGGAGGGAACGTTCATAAGTCAAACCAAGTCTACTCAAGACATACTCAAGAGGTTCGACATGGACAAAGGCAAACCCATCAAGACTCCAATGCGAACCAACGGACACCTTGACCTCAATGAAGATGGTCCAAGTGTGGACCAAAAGATATTTCTTTCCATGATAGGTTCCTTGTTTTATCTTTGTGCATCTAGGCCCGACATAATGCTTAGTGTGTGTATGTGTGCACGGTTCCAAGCCACTCCTAAGGAGTGTCACTTGACAGTCGTTAAGAGGATTCTTAGATATTTGGTTCATACTCCTAACCTAGGACTTTGGTATCCCAAGGGATCCAAGTTCAATCTCATCGGATACTCTGATGCAGATTATGCCGGTTATAAGGTAGATAGGAAGAGCACGTCCAGGACTTGCCAATTCCTTGGTAGGTCCTTGGTTTTATGGCCTTCAAAGAAAAAAAAACTCCATTGCCTTATCCACAGCCGAAGCGGAGTACGTCGTAGCCGGGAGTTGTTGTGCACAACTCCTATGGATGCGACAAACTCTTATGGACTAGTTACACTTTGAGCCATATTCCACTCCTATGTGAAAATGAGAGTGCCATCAAGATTGCTCACAATCCTGTGGAGCATTCTAGAACCAAACACATTAATATCCGTCACCATTTCCTGCGAGATCACTCTATCAAGGGAGATATCATTATCTCTCATGTTAGGAGTGAGAAGCAATTGGCGGATATCTTCACCAAACCCCTTGATGAGAAACGTTTTTGTGACCTAAGGAGTGAACTAAATATCCTAGATTTTCCAAACGTTGCTTGAGCCGTGCACATCTGTTTGTTACTTGTATATAAACTTGAAAAATCGCATGCTTTCAAAATTCTACCCTAATCTCTCTTACTCTATGAAAACTATGTTCAAAAGGATTCTTTGTCAAATATGGTCATTGTTTTTTTGATGTATGCTTACTGACCATGTTTGTCAAAGATATTTGCAAAAACTTGTCCAAAAAAAGGATCATATTCTTGAGCTAAAATTCAAATTATATGAAATTTCAACTTATAGCCGGACTAGTCTGCCCCATGGGCCGGACAAGTCCGGGGCTGTCTAGGTCGGACTTCTCAGCAGACAAGTCCAAATCGGGTTAGTCCTCCTGGGAGGTTGGACAAGTCCGGCACCGGAGAAGTCTGGCTCTGGTCCGTCGACCGGACTTGTCCGTGCATCAGGCCAGACTAGTCCGGCCCCTGGGGACTTAACCTCCCAGGAGCAGCCAGACCACCCCTCTCTCTTCACTCTCAACTCTCTCTCTCTCTCTCTCTCTCTCTAGCGGGAACCGCCCCTCCATTGGCGATTTTCGCTTTTCTCCACCAAAAACCTCTTCCAATCCACGGATTGGAGTCCTAAGGAGTCGGGAATCCTTCCCCGTGCTTCGTTGCTCGAGTTTCGCCTCCGATTTCATCGCATTTGGATATTTGAAGAGGTATTCTTTACCTACCCAAAATTCTCTCTTTTTCTTCATTCTTAGGTCTTTTGCTAGAAACCTCTTCATAAATGTTGTTCCTCATGTCATTGTGACCGTAACCTAGGAGTATTGCGACTTGATTCGAAGTTTTTGCAGAAAATTGTTAGGGTTAGGGTTCTTCCTGTGTAACCCGGACTAGTCCGGTTTCTGGGCAGACAAGTCCGTTCTCGGGCGGACTAGTCTGGCCCCTTAACGGACAAGTCCAGTTTACACAGAACAAACCCCAACTTTAACCGTTTTTAGTGAATTCTTTCGTAATATTCCTCTTCCTTGACCTCTTATCTCTTGTTTCTCAGGCGATATGTCAGACTCCAACCATGGCTCCCCTCTTGCAAATCCCGTGGCCGAGGAGGCTCGACAAGCCCTCTATTTGCGCATTGCCGAAGAGAGGGCGGCAATAAGCTCAAGCGGCTAAGGATGCCATCATTCGAGAGGCAAGGACAAAGAAAAGACATGATCTCGAAGAGCAGGCACAGATTGCCGAAGCCGTTGAAGAATCCTTGGCGGATCAACGGAAGAAGAAAAGGGCCGAACGTGAAGCCCATAACTCCCAGGCTGCTAGTGCCTTAGAGCCCAAGAGGAAGAAGCTGGTCACTTTGGGATAAAAAGAGCGGGCCAAAGAGAAGGAGAAAGAACCCGAGGGTAGGGTTCTCGGTGACCCAAGGAAAGGCAAGGCTCCACTTCCTGAGGAGCCTAAGAAGAAAAAGCCAACTGCCAAGGCACCGGCAAAGAGGGCAGGAGGCATTGTAATCAAGGAGAAGGGGCAACCAAAGCCCATCGGTCCCCTGAAGATGGCTGCCCTTGCTAGAGATCCAAACCAGCAGCCCAACACTGCAGCAAATGTGTTCAAAGGAAAGGGTGCTGAGAAGGCGAGAAGGGTGAGGATGGACAAAGTCTATGTTTTATGAGAAGCACACAGCCGACCCTAGGTTTTGGTGTGACTTTCATTGCGACTACTACCGCCTAGTATACTTGAAGATGAAGAGTCCAGTCGCTCAAGCTCAATGGGTGGATTGGGCCTACCTGGCCAAAAAGAAGCACTCAGCTTTTGATGTCGTGATTGAAGCCACAGAGCGCCATGGGATCAAGGAAATAATGAGTTTCTAGTATGATTGGAACATCAAAGTGATTGTGCAGTTCTACACCACCATGTACTTCTCCACCTACGGTGATCGGAAGATCACTTGGATGACTCATGGAGAGCAGTACTCAGCCACATATGAGAAGTTTCTCAGATACTTGGCCTTGAGGAGCACCTGGACCATGAGATCATCATTTCCAACCTCAAGGCAGTGGATAGGGATCAGCTCGACTACATGTATCCTAGTCATGTTCCCTATGAGGCTGGGCTTGCTAGGAACATCAAGCCATTTTATAGCATCCTCAACCGGATTCTGAGGAGAACCATTGCCCCTAAGGATGGAAATGTAGGGGTGATTCAAGGGAACTTAAGGCATCTCCTCCTATTGATTGATGGTGAAGAGAAGTTAAACCTCGTTGAGTACATCTATGACGACATCTTCAACATCTCTCACACTCCCAACCGCTCATGTGGGTATGCACCATACATTATGTGCTTAATTGAGAAGGTGTCGGGGCTTGTCTTTGTCAAGGATGTGACTCATCGACCGCTCCGTCCTCGTATGCCCCCAATTGTGCAAGAACCTCCCAGAAGTAAGAATGCTCAACCTTCTTCCACCTCAGTGGCTCCTCCTATCCCAGTGGCTCCTTCATCATCTCCTCCTCCGCAGTTGTTGAGCGGATTCTTCAAGTGCTTCAACGCGATCTTCACCTCTTGTCGGCATGTGGAGGTCCGGACTTGACGCATGGAGAGGCGTCAGGAGAAGTACCTCAAAGTTGTGTGCGACAAGATTGAGGTGCCTATGTCTCCTCCCGAGGAGAGTGATGGAGAGCTCACTCCTTATCCAGATTTCACTGCTGATGAGCTCGCCCAGATTTCACTACTGATGAGCTCGCCCAGTTCACGGAAGATGGAAGCTCTTCCAAGGCCGTGCCTCCATCCACCGCCGCCGACGATGAGGAAGATGATCCGGAGGCCATGGAGAGCGAGTTTGAAGAATAAGACGATGAAGATGACGAGTAGACTTAGGCGTATCTTCTTTCCTTTTTCCTTTTTGGTGCCTTGATGCCAAAGGGGGAGAGATGGAAGAGGGTGTCTTTTTATCATCTCCTAGTCTTGTATAGATCCTTGGACATGATTATCTATGTTTTATGCATTGTGTCTCTTTTCTGTAAGACTATGTGTGGATCCTATGCTTATAATTGATCATTGTTGCCCTTTGCTATGTTTTATTGTCTTGTCACACTTTTTTAGCACAACACGTAGTCACCCCACCATAACATGTGAGTGTATGTCAACTCCCCTCTTTTACTGTTGCATACATCCAGGGGGAGTTATGCATACGTACACTTGTTATGAAAATAAAATTTTTCCCTCTTATGTTGAAACTTAATGTGTGGTCATCAATCACCAAAAAGGGGGAGATTGTAAGTGCATCTAGGTATCCCGTGGGTTTTGGATTATTGATGACGACGATTAAGAGAATAATGAGCTGAGATGATCATAATCTTAGGATATTTCCAAGGTGGACACCTAAACTCTCAAAAAGGAAAAGGATTCGAAGACTCGAAGAGTAGAAATTAGGGTTTCATTTGAGTCTTTAGTAGGCTAGCCGTGTTAGAGTGAGAGTGTGTGTGTCAAGTGCATTGAGATCATAGAAGAGAGCTCAAAGCGTTAGAAGTGTCGAATCCTTAGTGGAGAGTGCTAGTGAGGTAAACCCTAGTAGGCCGGACTAGTCCGGAGTCCTACGGCTTAGTCTGTTTTGGGGCGGACTAAGAGCTCCTGACTGAGTTTGGACTTGTCCATTTGGAAATA
This sequence comes from Neostapfia colusana, assembly GCA_030760725.1. Classification (NCBI taxonomy): domain Eukaryota; kingdom Viridiplantae; phylum Streptophyta; class Magnoliopsida; order Poales; family Poaceae; genus Neostapfia; species Neostapfia colusana. The sequence continues at coordinate 13,464,447 of JASWHV010000001.1, forward strand.
GACTAGTCCGATTCTCTCTTGGTGAGAGTGTTTCGGGAATAAGTCCTGGTAGACCGGACTTGTCCGCCTCATTGGTCGGACTAGTCCGGGCTAGCCAGACTTGTCCGTTCTCACATGGACCAAGGGGTCCTGTGTGAGTTCGGGCTAGTCCGTTCTGAGGCGGATTAGTCCGTATGGTTGTGAGATGAGAGGTCCCACAGCTAAGTATTGGTGGACCGGACTTGTCCGTTCTCACCCGGACAAAGAGGTCCTGTGTGAGATCGGACTAGTCCGTTTTGAGGTGGACTAATCCGAAGATTTGTGAACGTTTGAAATTTGAACGTTTGCGAGTAGTTGGCTTTGTGACGTCAGTGGTCCCCGCAGACCGGACTAGTCCAGGTTCCTGACCGGACTAGTCCGGGCTTTAGTTGGTGGCAACGGTTGGCTGTCGGGACCTCTATAAAAGGAGGTGCCCCGAATTCATTTCACCTAATCTGGAACCCTAGCGCCGCCACATCCACCCTAGAGCCTTTCTAAGCCTTCTCTCTTGCCTACTCACCCTCTAGAACCAATTCATGAGTGGATTTCGGTGTGTGAGGAGAGGAGAAGGAAGAACTTCGTGTTTTGGATCTTGGAGTGATCTCGTGCACTTGGTGTGAATCTTTGTGACCTGTGGCTTGTGAGATTCATGAAGTTTGTGGAAGTGTTCAAGTGGGAGCCTCAAATTGTGAGCAGCCCCAAAGATCTTGTAAGTTCACCCTTGAGATAGTGGAAGAACCGGATTGGCCTTAGTGGCGACTTGGTGAGGAAAGGGTTGTTCAACCCAGTCCTTTGTGGACTCCTCAACGGGGACATAGATTCCTGAGTGGAATCGGACCTCGGGCAAATATCTCCGTGTCTCTCTTACATTTACGTTTCATCGATCGTCAAAATTTCTTAGGGTTTGTTTTGCTCATTTTGCTCTTCTAGTGTTCCTCATTACAATCTTGCAATCCACCTGCTATATCTTGTCATACTTGTCATATTAGATTGCTAGATAGTTTATACGCATTTTGTTGAGCTAAAATCTGAAGAAAAACCCATAAAAATCAAGTTTTTAGGTTTTTCCAGCAAGCTGACCGGACTAGTTCGCCCCTGAGCCAGATTAGTCCGGCCTCCGTGTTCTAATCTCGTTTAATTAGGTCATTTCAGGTAGTTTAGCCTATTCACCCCCCTCTAGGCAAATTTCAGATGGCAATAACCATGCCTTATGAATACAAGATTTCGGACCGGTTTTAGGCTGAAGCGGTTAACACCGCCTGTCATGCCACAAACCGGCTTTATGTTCATCGACTCTTGAAGAAAACGCCATATGAACTTCTAACCGGTAACAAGCCAAATGTTTCATATTTTAGGGTCTTTGGTAGCAAGTGTTTCATTCTTAATAAGAAACCTAGAATTTTAAAGTTTGCATCTAAATCCGATGAAGGATTCTTGCTTGGATATGACTCAAACACTTATGCATACCGTGTTTTCAACAAAATTCCGGTTGTGTTGAAATAGCACATGATGTAGTGTTTGATGAAACTAACGGATCACAAGTAGAGCAAGTTGACCAATCCATGCTAGATGAAGAGGAAGCTCCTTACAGAGCACTAAGAAGGATGGCCATTGGTGATGTGCGCCCACAAGAGAAAAGTCAAGGTCAAACGGATCAATCCTCAACTCAAGCTGCTCCTCCAAAACAAGTACAAGATCAAGCTTATAATGATCAACCACAAGACTCTGAAGTCCAAGTTGATCAAGATCAAGATGACGACATTGATCAAGGGGGAGCCTATGATGAAGAAGAAATTGACCCAAGACCCCAATTACCACATCCAAAGGTCTAACAAAGCGTTCAACGCGATCACCTCGTCGACAACATTCTTGGTGATATCACTAGAGGGGTAACCACTCGATCCCGTGTAGCAATTTTTTGTGAACATTACTCGTTTATTTATTCTTTGGAACCTCTAAGGGTGGAGGAGGCTCTGCAAGATCCGGATTGGGTGGTGGCGATACAAGAGGAGCTTAACAACTTCATAAGAAACAAAGTATGGGAGCTTGTGGAGAGACCAAATGCAAATATTGTGGGCATCAAGTGGGTCTTTCGCAACAAGCAAGATGAGAATGGAGTAGTAACAAGAAACAAAGCTAGACTTGTGGCGAAGGGATACTCACAATTCGAAGGTTTGGACTTCGATAAAACCTTTGCTCCCGTAGCTAGACTTGAATCAATTTTATTACTAGCCTATGCTACTCACAGTAATTTCATGTTGTACCAAATGGATGTGAAAAGCACCTTTCTCAATGGACCAATCAAGGAGGAAGTGCATGTGGAACAACCACCCGACTTTGAAGACGATAAGTATACTAACCATGTTTTTAAGCTTCACAAAGCTCTCTATGGCCTCAAACAAGCTCCTAAAGCTTGGTATGAATGTCTTAGAGGTTTTCTCATTGACAATGGTTTTAGGATAGGAAAGGCTGACTATACGCTTTTCACAAAGACCTTAGACAATGACTTATTTGTGTGTCAAATTTATGTCATGAGGACAGTTTGCAATGTAGTGGCCATATTTGACACAGTTGTAGCAGACTCACTTTGTCTTTGACCTTGTCTTGTCCGTGGATTTGCTCTCATAGCTTGAGTTCTTCTTCTTTCTCATCATTCTTTTGAATTTCCTTATGAAAAGGGCCATTTCTTCATCATCCATAGAGCTCTCATCATCGCTTCCCTCACTTGAGCTCTCTTCTTGCACTTCTTTGCCCTTTGACTTCTTGGATGCCTTGAGTGCAAACTGTGGCAATTATGGCCACTACATTGCAAACTATCCTCATCGAGATAAATTTGACACACAAATAAGTCATTGTCTAAGGGCTTTGTGAAAAGCTTGTAGTCGGCCTTTCCTATCCTAAAACCATTGTCAATGAGGAATCTCTAAGACATTCATACCGAGCTGTAGGAGGTTGTTTGAGGCCATAGAGAGCTTTGTGAAGCTTAAAAACATGGTTAGGATACTTATCGTCTTCAAAGCCGGGTGGTTGCTCCACATACACTTCCTCCTTGATTGGTCCATTGAGAAAGACACTTTTCACATCCATTTGGTACAACTTGAAATCATTGTGAGTAGCATAGGCTAATAATATACGAATCGATTCAAGTCTAGCTACGGGAGCAAAAGTTTCATCGAAGTCCAAACCTTCAACTTGTGAGAATCCCTTCGCCACAAGTCTAGCTTTGTTTCTTGTTACTACTCCATGCTCATCTTGCTTGTTGCGAAAGACCCACTTGGTGCCCACTATATTTGCATTTGGTCTTTCCACAAGTTCCTACACTTTGTTTCTTTTGAAGTTGTTAAGCTCCTCTTGCATCGCCATCACCCAATCTGTATCTCGTAGGGCATCTTCAACCTTGAAAGGCTCCAAAGAAGATACAAAAGAGTAGTGAGCACAAAAGTTAGCCATATGAGAGTGAGTCATTACTCCCTTGGATATATCTCCAAGTATATTGTCAACGGGATGATCCCGTTGTACACATTGATGGACTCTTGGGTATGGCACACTTGGTCTTGAGTCAACTTCTTCTTCCTCTTTATGTCCCCCTTGATCGTTGCCACTATTGTTACCTTCGATGTCTTGAATGTGGTGATCTTGATCTTGTTCTTCATTTAGGGGATCTAGTGCTTGATCATGTGTTTGGATCACTTCTTGTGACGAGGATGGGTCACTTGGGTCTTGTATCTCTTGTGGTCGTATGTCACCGAGTGTCATCCTCCTTAATGCCATACATGGTGCCTCTTCTTCATCTAGTGCACATTGATCGGCTTGCTCCCTTTGGGAGCCATTAGTTTCATCCAAAGAAAATAGAGGGCACAAAACGGGCGGTGCCGGAGCTGCTACAATTGCTTTAGCCGGAGCTGCTGTCGGTATTGGAAATGCCCTCAGTTCTTCGATTCATTCCGTGGCTGTTGGGAATTTCTTATGATAATCATACGCGCCTTAAACGTATATTAATGCTTGAAAGTTGGATAGGCTGGCCCTTAACACTACGTCACATACGATCTCAACACACCCAGAGGTTTTGTTGAATACACGATAAGCGTAAGTGTTTGAATCATAACCAAGCAAGAAACCTTCATCAGATTTCGAGGCAAACATCTAAACTCGAGGTTTCTTGTTAAGAATATAGCACTTTCTACCAAAAACTCTACAGTAGGAGATATTTGGTTTGTTACCCATTAGGAGCTCATAAGGAGTCTTCTTCAAGAGGCGATGGAGGTAGAGACGGTTTGTGGCATGACAAGCGGTATTCACCGCTTTCGCCCAAAACCGGTCGGATGTCTTGTACTCATCAAGCATTTTCCTTGACATCTCTATTAGAGTTCGGTTCTTCCTTTCAGTCACTCCATTTTGTTCGGGTGTGTATGGTGCTAAAAACTCGTGCTTGATGCCCTCCTCGTCCAAGTACTCTTCTACTTGGGTGTTCTTGAATTCAGTGTCGTTGTCACTTCTTATCTTCTTGATTCTCAAGGTGAACTCATTTTGAGCTCTCCATAAGAAACTCTTGAGGACACCTTGAGTTTCACCCTTATCATGTAAGAAAAATACCCAAGTGAAGCGAGAAAAATCATCGACAATTACTAGACCATATTTATTACCGCCAATGCTTATGTAAACAATAGGACCAAAGAGGTCCATGTCAAGCATCTCTAGCGGTCTTGTTGTTGTCATCACATTCTTGGCAGGATGAGCTACTCTAACTTGTTTCCCGGCTTGGCATGCGCTACAAGGTCTATCTTTCTCAAAAATGACATTTTTAAGACCTCGGGCGTGATTACCTTTTAGAAGTTTTTGGAGATTTCTCGTACCAACATGGGCTAGCCTACGATGCCACAGCTAACCCATGTTAGTCTTTGCCATCAAACATGTGTCAAGTTGAGTTTTATCCGCAGAAAAGTCTACAAGATAAAGCTTTTCTTTGAGCACACCTTTGAAGGCAATTGAGTTATCTATTCTTCTAGTGACAATCACGCCTTCATCAGTGAATAAACAATTAAAACCCATGACACATAATTGAGATATGGATAAAAGATTATAATCTAGTGACTCCACATGCATGACATTTGAAATGGTGTGTTGTGGAGAAATGGAGATTTTACCCATACCTAGTACCCTTCCTTGGCTATTGTCACCGATATAAATACCTTGACTTGGATCATTGGTTTCTTCATACTCTACAAACATTTTTCTCGCTCCGGTCATGTGGTTGGTGCATCCACTATCTAACACCCACTTTGTGCCACCGGAGGAGTACGCCTACAAAACAAATTTAGGCTTTAATTTTAGGTACCCAAGCATGGTTGGGTCCTTTAAGGTTAGTGACCAGAGTTTTGGGTACCCATACACAAGGGTTTAGGCTCTTGTGGAAATGGCCCAACATATTTTGCATAAACATACCTAAATTTGCTTCTCATTAGTACATAAGATGTATTAAAATCATGGAATAGTGTTAGGTTGTTATTCTTAGCATCTTTAGCATATTTATCAAGTTTATCATTTTAGTAGAGGTATGACATTCATTTATAGTTTTGTATGATCCTTCTTTCCCAAAGGCTATATGCATCTTGTCATTCTTAGATATGTTTGTATTTTGCTTTGCTTTTCTTGAATAGCCAAGACCATCTTTGATCAAAGGAGATTTTGCAATTGAGTATGCACTACGTGCATACTTAATCTTCTTCTTGTCAAAGATGCTACTCTTAGGTGCACTCTTTGCTATATTAAGTTCCCTTTCTAAAGTAGGTTAAGGTTTTGCACATTTACAGTTTTTAGTGTTTAACTCTAAACTAGACAAGTTTGAGCTTGTTGAGGGGAGAGAAATAACATTTGACTTGAGAGTTGAGAATTGTGCTTCAAGGTTCTTGTGATCTTTGTTTAAACGCACAAGCTCATCTTGGAGCACAACATTCGAACTCTTGAGACTTGAGGAGGTCTCCTTGCATTCCGCAAGTTCAAGTTCAAGCGCCATGTTTTTCTCCCTCTCAAGCTCGAGGAGCTTCTCAAGGTCAAGATTCTTTTGCTTCTCCTCGATAAGCAAATCCTCTTGTCTCTCAAGAAGCTCCTCCTTATCTAAGATTTCATCAAATAGTTTTTTCATTTTAGCTAGTGCATTTTTACTTAATCCTTTGAACAAATATTCATTTTCACTATCACTATCAAAGTTTTCATCCTTAATAGAGTGTAAGGAGAGTTTAGTTTTTACCTTTCACTTTCCCTCCTTTGCTATGAGACATGTGTGGTTTGAGCTTTTACATTCACCTTTATTGGGTAGGAGAGTCTTCTTCATTGTTGGCTTCTTGATGGCGATGGTTGCCACCTCTTCTTCATCATCGGAGGAGGACTCATCATTGGAGTCCCATTCTTTGCCAACATGAGCGTGCCCATGTGTCTTCTTCTTATTATTGAATATCCTCTCTTATTATTGAATATCCTCTTCTTTTGTGGCTTTTCATCCTTATTTCTCTTCTTCTTGTCGTCTCCCCTTTCATATGGGCAATTAACAATGTAATGCCCATACTCGCCGCAGTTGTAGCAAGCTTTCTTGCTTCTTGACTTTCCTTTATCCTTGCTTCTGCTCTCATAGCTTGGTCCTCTTCTTCTCTTCATCATCCTTCTGAATTTCTTGATGAAGAAGGCCAACTCCCCATCATCCATATCGGTGCTCTCTTCTTCACTTTCCTTATCATCACTTGAGATTTGTACTTCTTTGTTCTTGGCTTTGGGTGATGCTTTGAGAGCAATCACCTTTTTCTTGTTGTATGTAACCTTGGCAAGATCGTTGACATGGCGTGCTTCCATTTCCATCATCTCATGATTGATGATCTTGCCAACCACCTCATCCGGAGTCATTTTGTGGAAGTTTGGACTCTCTCGGATGAGTGTGCAAAGCGTCACATTGCGAGGCATGAAGGATCTTATCATCCTTTTGATCACCTCATGGTTTGTCCACTTCTTACAACCGTACGCTCGACTCTTGTTTATAAGAGTCTTGAGTCGGTTGTACATCTATTGAGGGGTCTCATCATCTTCCATGGCAAATCGCCCAAGCTCCCCCTCAATCATCTCAATCTTTGCTTCTCGGACAGAGCGGTTTCCTTCATGAGCAATTTTGAGTGTATCCCATATTTCTTTGGATTGTTCCAACTCATCCACCTTGTTGAATTCTTCTTGGCTTAAAGAAGAGTTGAGTACGGCTGCTGCTTGAGCATTGCAGTGGATGAGCTGCTCTTGCTCCGGTGTAAGTTCTTCATCATCCACGGGGATATCTACACCTGTGCAAACAATTTGCCAAAGTGTGGGGTTGATAGAAATAAGGTGCAGCCTCATATTGTGTTTCCACATTGGATAGTTTGTGCCATCAAAGTGTCGAGGTTTGCCTAAGGGAATAGATAAGTAATTTGTATGTGAATTTAAACGCACATAGTTAAAAGGATATCGAGTGTAGTCTTCTTCGGGCTTCTTGAGTTTCTTTTCTTTCTCAAGCCTCCTCCTTCTTCTAGCTTCATCTTTTGCCTTTCAAAGAAGATCGGCAAGACGCCTCACTTATTTATCTTCGTCGTCGGTCTCCAAGTCGAAGGGAGAGAGCCTTGGCATGTCCTTGATTGGATTGACACCCTTGTGAGGTGAGAACTTGAGCCTTCACCCCTGTGGCCGTTGTTCTCGCCGGCGCCGGTGGTGTCGACGGGCGGTAAGTCTTTCTTGTTGTTTTCCCCCATCTCCTCTCCAAGCGGTTAAGCTTTTAGGAGAGTTAGGCTCTGATACCAATTGAAAGTTGCCTAGAGGGGGTGAATAGGCTAAAAATATGAAATATGGCTTAATAAAAACAATTAGTTCACAGAGTGCGGACTAGTCCGGTCCTGAGGGCAGATTAGTCCGGTCACAGAGGATTTTAGCTCAATAAGACAAGAACAAAATATTTACCCCGTGGTTCAGCTCCATAAAGAAGCCTACGTCCACATTGAGGAGTCCACCAAGGACTAGGTTGCTCTCAACCTTTTCCTCACCAAGCCACCACCAAGGTTGGCTTGTTCTTCCACTATATCACAAATGCTTCACAATATGTCGTGGGGCAACTCACAACTTGAGGCTCCCACGAGAACTCAGCTCAAATCACTTACAAACCAATTCTCTTCAATGACACACTTCTCACTCAGTGCTAGAGAATCAACCAAGAGCTCTATATTGCACACTCCCCTTCTTCTCCTCTTTCCAAAACTCACAAACCCTCAAGAAACACTCTTAGGGCTCTAAGAACTTGAAGAGAGGGGACTATAAAAGCTCTAGGAAGGCTATTTTGTCGTTAGGGTCTTGTTCTTCTCTTTGAGGCCCGGGCAACCCCTTTTTATAGAGGTCCCGGGAACTAGCCGTTCCCAACTGCCAAACCCTGGACTAGTTCGCCCTTTGACCCCGAACTAGTCCGGCCTGCGGAGGCTAATGAGATCACTCTTCACCTACTAAACGGTCCGATTCTACCAACTAAACAGTCAGATTATACCAACTAAATGGTAACATAGTCGGACTAGTCCGGTCCACAACGGACTAGTCTGATTTCACACAGAAACCATTGTTCCGGTTGAAAACGGACAAGTTTGGTACACCAGACTAGTCCGACCTCCATGAGCGGACAAGTCCGACCATCCAAGACTTAATCCCTGCAGCTACTTCCTAGTTCCAAACAGACTAGTCCAAAACATAGAGGACTAGTCCGATCTCACACAGAAACTCCTGTTCCGGTTGGAAAAGGACTAGTCTGAACCTGCAGACTAGTCCAGCCTCAAAGAGCGGACTAGTCCGGTCCTTCAGCACTTCGCTCCTGAAGAGTTCAGACACTCTCCACGGACTAGTCCGTCCCCAAACGGACAAGTCCGAACTCACATAGAAATTCTTGTTCCATTCTATATCGGACTAGTCCGGTATTTCGGACTAGTCCGGCCTTCCACCCCGGACAAGTCCGAACTCACACAGAACCACTTGTTGTGTTTTGCATCGGATCAGTCTGATGTACCGACTAGTCCGGCCCTATTCCCAGGGCTATCCTAAATCTTCACTCCACTCAAACTAAACTCGGACTACGAGCTCTTAGATGATTCTCAGCACTTTACTCTTTGATCATACTCATACTCAAAGGCTAAACTCAACAAAAAAGAATTAGAAAACCCTAAATTCTATTCTTCTTGTGCATTTGTATTTTTCTCCTCTTTTCTTTTTTGAGTGTATCCATCTTCTTAAATTGTTTAATCACCTGTACTCGCACTTGCAATGCTCATTGGTCCCTTAAGTGTTGTCATTAATCATCAAAACCCACGTGGAATTAGCCTAGATGCACTTTCACTATCGTCCCGAGCAAGAGGTCTCTGCGTGCATTCGTAGTGCCGCCAGCCGATTTACACCTCATGCTCTCAACCTACCCTCTAGACGACAAGCAATGTCTCAACAGATCGCTACCCGAATTACATCGGTTTCCCGATTCCCATATATCCGGTAGGTCTTCGGTATTGTTCTAGCTTGTTCAACAGGCCCACACACGGCTCGGTCCTCAATCGACACAGCTGGAGCTATGGCACCCAGTCCCCAAAGTCCTGCTGCCCTTACTCTTCGCTCGGTCTCTTTTTTTTTGCCATGTGTTCCATTTGCTATCTCTAACCGAGTGGTGTGCCTCTAGCCTATTCTCGCGAGAAGTTCCAACTACTCGACTTGTACCGAATCCTACACTGATTTATAATTGCAGTGGCTACTCGAGGTTTAAAAACCTAAGCCCAAAACGCTGGTTCTTTTAGCTATGCAATTGGGTTTCCAAACAAGACTCTAATGCACAATTAAAATGGATACTAAATGTAAGTTCCCAAAACAATAAAGTTTATGAAACGGCTAATGCAAACCGGAGCTTGCCTTGCTGTTGGTCATAATCTAGCCGTTCCTTCAGAGTTATGAAGTCTAAAACTTCTAGCTCCTCTTCAACCTTAGCGACTACATGAGATAAATATATATGTGTGTCAAAGCATATGAGTTTGAAGTTGATATTGTATAGTCTATAAGTATAGAAAGACAGTGCTAATGACTTTGAAATTTGTATTGTGGTTTGGATACAACCTAAACAGAGACTTGGCCAAATTTCATTTGAAGCAAAGCTCATTTGAGCTCTGCACAAATAATTGTGTATTTGGCCCTAATTAGAGCTCTTAGGGTATTCTAAGGATTTTCATGAAGAAAGCCATTACTTTCTGGAAACTAGATTTTTATAGGGTTCTAATGGAATTGATTTCATATAATCTGAAGATTCCTGGCAAAAGATATGAGCTAAACAAGTTTAGAGAAAATCTGAAAAAAGGTTTCTGGACATTTTTCATTTTCTCTGAAACAGTTTTATTAATCACACCATTAGGTGGATCAAATGAGCTCAAATGGATCTGAAATTTTTATGGTAGCTCAGGGATATTATAAGAAATATCGTGGCCAAATTTCAGAATTTTCCCCTGAAGGGTTCTCCAGTTAAAATTCTAAATAGTTTAAATTTTGAAGAATTAATTCTGGAGAAATAAAGGTTTCCATAGAGTGAAACTTGATTTGTTGGAAAGTACTAAGAGAGCTGAATCCAACAAAATTTGGTTCACTCGATTGGGAGTTTCCTAGCCAAAGTTATGTGGGTTTGAAGTTTGAACTAGAAACTGAAATTCGGGAAATGTTTAAAACCCTGCCTATGGGTCCCACACATCCGGCTTTCTTCTACCTCGCGCCAAACACGCCCGACAGCGGCGGTCTCCGGCGATGTTCACCGGAACAGGGTTCCTGGCCCCCTCTCCGGCCAAAACTTGCCACTCCCATGTACTTTCCCATGCTGAGCTCATCTTGAGGGTCGATGGCGGCTGGCGACGCCCGGAAACGTGCGCGCACCGGCGACAGCGGAACCTACGGTTCCGGCGAAGTCGGTCTCGCGCTACACAACACCAAAATGGTCGGGAATTGCTTGGAGAGCATCTGTGGAGCATGAGGAACATGAAATGAAACATTTTGGATGCTAGAACTGCCGACAAACATACTCTCGACGGTGAGCCGAGGTGTTTTGCGTCGGCGGCGAGGAAAAAGGCCATATCACGGCCGATTCTCGACGGATTCCTTTCTTCTTCCTCGAGAGTGTGCGCTAGAATGTGTAGAACCTACTGACCAATGAGCTTGACCGACAAGTTTACGTGGAATCCGAATTTTAGTATAAAGTGAGCTCGGGCTAAATAAACTAGCTTTCGGTATACATGGAAATTCCCGTTCTATGATTGAAACGACTTTCGGCTACACCTTCTACGCACGACGACGCACCTTTCTTGTGTAGGGAGGTAGAGGTGAGGGTGGTTGTAGCGTGCTGTCCACGGTGAGCCGGTTTCGTTTCCGCCGGGGTACCTCGGAAGTTCGGCGCTGTTCTTCAATTTGAGGCCAACAGGGCCAACAACGCCGGAATGGAAGAGGTAGCACGCAAGAGCACGCTGTGGCGATCGTTTTTGCTGTGGAGAGCTCGATCAACCGAAGCTCAAGTGGCGAGTGAAATCGGGCGGCAGAGAAAACGGCGAGGTGTGTTCTTCGCGGGAGAAAAAACACCGAGGCGCAGTTGCGACCGATGGGAGGTAGAGAACTTGAGTTGGGCTGCTCGGGTGCGTGATGAGGACGCCGAGCGGCAGCTCCAGCGGGGCGCAAGTGAAGCAGGTGCTGGCGCCAGACTTTGGGCGCGGTGGCGCTCGCTGCTGCAGCCCGAGAAACCGAGCCCATGTTCTTCCGTCGGTTTGATCAACTGAGAGGCTGACAGTGGGTCCCACCATTTGACTTTGTCCTCACAACTTCAATTTCTACACTGTTGCAAATTTGTGAGACCATCCTGCCCTCTAGAATTTGATCAATCACAAGTTTGGGATTTGGTTTGTGAAATCATCAAATTGTAGATTTGATTTGAATGAATTTGTAGCAATTGTGAGCTAAAATTCAAATTTGATTTGAATTTAGCTGAAATAGCTCATGTCAAGATCAACTCCAAATAGAGTGAAAATTGGTGTGTGACCTCACAAAAATGTGTTGAGTGTGAATATGAATCCCACTTTTGAATTCAAGTGATGAAAGGAATTTTAATTTGAATCTAAGTTCAAACTAGCCTTTTTCTAATTGTACCCAAAATACCTCAAAAGGTTTTGGATTTGGGTGAAATTTAGCATGAGCATTCCTAACAAAGTGTAGGAGTTATTCATATGCTCAACCCCTATATGATGCATGTGGGGAATCCCACTTTTGCATTTTGTGATTTTATCTCCTAATGAGTTTCTTGATGGTGGTTACTTGCTCTTCAAATGTGTTGATATTATTTCCTCAAATGAGGTGAGGGTGGAACACTTTTAACAAATGAAAAATTTGGGCCCTTACAACTAGCAATTCTTGTTGTTCATAGTATCAGAGTCATGGATATTCTAAATCTTATTTAGAATGGTTTGGTTTATCAAAGCCACCAAATCCTTATTTCCTGATTGATTTCCATAATAACAATGTCGAGATGGTATCTTAACCCTCTATCTTTTGCAATTGAATTCTGAGTTTTTTTTGTTTGTCCCCTTGGCCATACAAGCGGAGAAACAGCTACATTATATCTGTTACACAACAGTAGTTCAGTGTTTTGTTACTCAGTCGATTGGTCCAGAAAAAAGAACTTCCACAAACAATGTGTAAAATAAATATATTTTCAAGCAAAATATCAATTCTTTCTAGTAATCTTTTGGTATTATAGTTATTAATTCTGTTCCTAATAGCTAAACTAATAGACTCCTAGCTAGTTGCTGAGGCTACGCCCCTAGATAATCATGCATGCAAGGTTGTTGTTCCTTGCCTTTACTGTACATGTAGTTTGGTTTCTCCTCCACAGACATTTTATGAAAAATACTGGGCCATCACCGATTCGATGGCTGGCAAACCCGAGACAGTTAAAGGGTGCAGGACATACACCATACATGACCATTTACCCGCCTTCACTATCAGCAACGCAAATGAACCTATGCAAAACTTCCTGATTGTAAGCAAAGATTTAGATACCATTTTGTTACAACATTCTTGCTCTCTTGACATTCACTATACCAATTTATCGACTGGCTCCGTGACTATATAACACAGCGGCAAAAAAATAAATGGTTTACTAACAATTTTAATATACAATTGTTATAATTTTTTGACATCCTTGTTCATTACTAATTTCTCACTTATTCATCTAACAGGTCCTTAATTATCGAGTTACACCCGTGTTTTCACTATTTTTTCAAACACGGACCTAGGGCTGCTTGCATCAAGAGGAGAGATTTCCCGAGTGACTGAAGCACACTTCCAGGAGCTAAGTGCGCCTAATAATTTGCTTCGGCCTTATCCTCTTCAGTCCCCTCTCTCTCTTTCTTTAATGCGTCTTGATCTCTCTTCTCCAATCCCGACAAACTACACTATCGTCTGCTGCCTTGACGTTCTCCGTCCCCTCTCTCCTCTCGTCTCCTATCATATGCTCCTATCTTCACCTCGTCCGGCAGTCGTCCTCCCTGCAACGCACGAGAGTTGTCGACAAACCCAACCAGAATTCCATAAAATAGTGTCTGATCTCCTCAAGCACATCCTTCCCTCTCTTTCTCTCTCGATCGCTCGGTCTCTGTGGGGAAAAATCGCTGCTTTACCTAGCATCTGGCCCTTGCCTGCTTGATCTCACTCTCTGTCTGTCGCTCTAACGCCGCCGCCGGCGGCGGCGCTGCCGTGCCTCCACCGCCCCGCATCATCACTCCAGATCAGCTCATCAGCCCCACAAGAACAGTCCGTAGGTCACCAAATCCACCACTCACCTTCCCCAAACAGGAAACTTCTATCTTGTGCATATATACCATGGCCCAATCAGCCATGGACATCACCGGAAGCATTGGCGGAGGTCGCCGCCCAAACTTTCCCTTGCAGCTGCTGGAGAAGAAGGAAGCGCAGCCTTGCTCCACGTCCCCGGCAGCTGGGACGGTCTCCGGCACTGGGGCTAATGGATCGGCGTCGCAGGGAGAGATACAAGTGCGGAAGGTGGCGCCACCAAAGCGCAGCTCGACCAAAGACCGGCACACGAAGGTGGACGGGCGCGGGCGGCGCATCCGGATGCCAGCGATTTGCGCGGCGCGGGTGTTCCAGCTGACGAGGGAGCTGGGGCACAAGACGGATGGCGAGACCATCGAGTGGCTTCTGCAGCAGGCGGAGCCCGCGGTGATCGCTGCCACGGGCACTGGCACCATCCCTGCCAACTTCACCTCGCTCAACATCTCCCTCCGATCCTCGGGGTCGTCCTTCTCCATCCCGGCGCACCTACGAGCGGCCGGCCTGCCAGGCCCACGCTTCGGCGGCGCGCGGGCCGACGCGTGGGACCGTGTCGTCGGCCTCGGGAACGGTGGAACCGAGGGTCTCGCATCCGCTACCTCCTCCGCGTCGTCACCGCTGCTGCTAAACTTCCACTCCGGCAGCGTCGGTCTTGACGTGTCACCGTCGTCTTCGTCTGCAGCCGCCAACTCCGACTTGTCGAGAAAGCGGCGTTGGGAGCAGGAAACACAGCAGAATCAACAACAACAACAGAATCAATACCAACAGCAGATGGCCGGGTACACGCAGAGCCAAATACCGGGCACCGTGTGGATGATGCCGAGCAGCAACGCGCAGGCCGGCGGAGGCAGCGGAACCGAGTCGATATGGACGTTCCCGCAAGCAGGGAGCGGCGGCGGCGGCGGCGCGGGGACCGTGTACCGCGGCGTGCCGAGCGGGCTACATTTCATGAACTTCCCCGCGCCGGTGGCGCTCCTGCCAGGCGGGCACCAGCTGGGGCTCGCCCCCATGGGCGGCACCGACAATGGCGGCGCCAGCGGCGGAGGCGAGGGCCACATGGGTGTCGTCGCCGCGCTCAATGCGTACCGGGCACAGGGGGCTTCGGCGGGGCAGAATGGTGCGGAAGGGTCTAACCAGCAGCACGGCGGGGGCGGTGAGCGGCAGGAGAGCATGAGCGCCAGCGACTCGTAGGGTATCATCGTAGCCGCTCGTCGATCGGCTCGTGGGCTGCCGTGTCGTCTACTCCTCGCCCCCCCCCCCCCCCCTCTCTCTCTTTTTTAATCTGTTCTTCGTGTCTCCCTGGTTACTCCATTCTTTGTTGTGTTAATTTCGACGGCCGATCGTTGTTTCTTCGAGTTCGTGCACACCACGGCATCGCCCTTCTTTCTTTGTTCGGCTGCAGCTGCTTCTTCAAACTCTAGCAACTTGCAAGGATCACATAGTGGTATTCTTCTGTGGCATCCGGATCCTGGTGTTTGATCTTTCGTTCTACTGTCTCCCCGATCATGGATGAACAAGTAAATGCCAGTAGAGCTAAGTACAACATTGACATTTGACAGCCATGTACACATCACAACGTTTCCAACCGTGATCATCCCGAGGTGAATTCTTATGTGTGCCAATTACTACAGTAATATAAACAATTAACGACGGCTGGAAATTATCGTTAATAAAGGGTAAACCGTCGTGAATAGGTTATTCACGACGGGGAAGTCTTATTCATGATGGTTTTCGATCGTCACAGATAATTAGTCGTAAATAAGGTTGTAACGACGGCACCCATCGTGAATAAGTTCCCTCGACTGTCACGTGGCTCGGGAGTTTTATTCACGATGGACCGTCGTGAATAGTACCCATTATTTACGACGGTCAAGACCAGCCGTCGTAAGTATTATTGGCTTATTTACGACGGCCAACACCAAGAAACTGTTGTAAATAAGTCTGGTAATTTTTTAAAAAAATTAGAAAATTATGTCCTAACTTCGAGGCCAGCTCTGGCTCGATAGCCAGCTCACACAGGCTGTCAACAACAACAACACTAGGCAATTGTCGAAGCGTCTGCGGTCGACACTTCCTCCGGGCCTGCTCTGGGCAGCCCGCGGAGGTTCTTTTTTGGAGGGGCTAGTCCTCTTGCGTGTGTATCGCCGGAATGGATGAAGGAAGGAGATGAAAGTAGTTTGACACGGGGATTTTTACGTGGTTCAGGCTACCGGAGCATAAAATCCTACGTCCACGGTGAGCATAGTTGCTCTGTGTATTGCTTGAAGCTTAGAACCGGAGTTCTAAGCTTGGGGATGAAGTGAGTATGGAGTCAGGGTTGAAATGAGCTGAACCCTTTGCAACGTTGCCTACTCGAGTCTTTTATAGTCCAAGGCTCGGGCGGCTTATAAAGGGAGGGCCCGGGACCCGACAGGTGGTCTCAGGATGATGTCCTGCCATCTACCGTATCTCGCAGTAATGCCGGTAGTTGTCTCTGGCAGTAGCTTCTGAGCTTCCGTCCTGCTGCCCTGCCCACGCCGCAAGCTAGGCATAGTGGTTGATGATGGCAGGGGTAGCAGGGGTTGTCTTGTCGTTGTGTTTATTGGTGTACAGCCTTTGACACTGTACGCTTGTCCTGACTGTGAACGGACACAGTGCCTCCTGACAGGCATGCGCCGCGTCTCCGCGCCTTGGGAAGGCGCGGGTCTTGAATGCCACGTCTTGGGAAGGCGCGGGTCTTTACTCCCGCTGCCTACCATGCTAGGGTAGGCAGTGCCACTCTGCTGGCCACGTGGCAGGCCCGGAGCTCTCCTCTGAGGAGAGGGGGAGCTCCGGCCCCGCTGGACACGTGGAGCCTTCGGGGCTCACCCCCGCGTAGGGGGGAGGTCTGACGCGACCCGCTCAACCGAGACAGGCCACTCGCCCGGGAATCGCATTGGGTGGTGCCGTGTTATGCGGCACCCAACAACACACATATGAGGAACAATGTATTACATAAAACAATAGCGGAAGCTTACAAGTTTTTCTTTGTAAATACTTTACATCAAGTAGCTACAGCGGAAGTCTTTATCAACTCACGTCGAATAACTAAGAGCATTCGAGATGAAGTCCAGCCCACGGACTCCTCTCGCTAGCGACACGAAGACAAGCAGCAGCGGCTCGGTTCTCCATGTGTTACCTGACTCGGGAGTTCCCGAGTCTCACCGGACAACCTTCTTTTCAGCATCGTTGTTATCCTGCAAAACCACTTATATAGCAAGCGTGAGCACATAGGCTCAGCAAGTCTGACCCGTCTCTCCTAAGCAAGAAACTCTACATGCAAGACGGTTGCAATTGGGTTGGCTAGATTTGCATAAAGGACTCGCCTAAAGTTGATCCTTAACTTTCAGATTTCAAGCCTCATTGTGCAGACCTTGAGCCGAAAAGCATCGCAACTCCACAATCAAACAAGAAACGCTTTGTTGCGATGCTCCTTGCACAAAGTGAAAGTAAACTTTAATGAGCCTATCTCTAATTCAATCATGATTGCAATACAAGTTATAGCACAGCCTTATCAAGTTCAAAGATAAACAATTCCAGTTGTTACTACGTCAAGACGCAGTGGGCAAGTATGCTCATATAACCGCGAGCGACGGTGATTCGAATCAGTACACGCCCGGACTACACGACACGTACACCCGTACTCCGAGCTGCCGGCAGCAACCTCGACTGACGTTGTACGCGGCCACCTTTCCCAAGATCTTCCACATTGGACGCAGTCCAACTGCCCCGAGTACGCAAGTTCCCTCAAGGTGCATACCCGCTGTGGTATGTTCTTGAGCGAGTTACCTCCTGCTACCCTGACGCCGAAAGCCTAAGGCAGTTGGAAAAGTTCCACTATGGATCTCCCAAGGTACATCGGTTTCCTGGGTCCCATATAGCCAGTATGTGCCCGGTACACAACTCAAACTTGTCCAACAGGGCCAAGCACGGACGGGCCTTAACCGACACAGGCAGGGCTATGCACGCACGGCCTGCAACCTGCTGCATCTAAACCTCCCTGCCCGGTCTCCATTTCTTAAGTGTGAACTTTCATCATTCTTTCTAATTCGGACCCGTTCTGAGTAAACCAGCCCTAAACTCGCGAGTAGATTCCAACTACTCGTCTTCTACCGGACCTTTCCTACTAACATTAGCATAGCCAAATTCCCTCGAGGAGTTGCTATTCTACCCTTTCTCTCATAGGTGTTTCTGGTCATGCAAGTGGAGTTTTCAATATCATCTAGACGTAATGCAATCAACGATGCAAAGCTATGATCTCTACAAATGAAAATGTTTTATAAAATGGTTCAAGTGCAAACCGGGGCTTGCCTGTTTTGCAGGGGACTACTGTTACAATCAGTTAGTGATGATCACTTGGAGCTTGATCACTTGTTCTCCTCCCTCCTTGATCTTCACTCCAAGTCCTCCTCACCTTCTTCACGTATATACTACACGTTATGATCATGCATATGTATTTAATTGAAAAGATTTTGCTCATAAGATCTAATGACCATTTAAAACTGGAACTTTGTTTAAGAATTTAAAATGACACTGGTGCTAGTGGTTTGGGTTGGGCTTAAACACTAAGATCAAGTGTTGAGTGCTTCTTTCCACTTAAGTGTTGATCACCTTACGAGATCACACATGACAGTGGTGATCCAGAGCCCTAATGGAGCTGAGAATTTTCATGTGAGTTCCTTGTCACAAGAAGTTCTCTGGACCAAAATTTAGCACATTTCATGGACTGGTTTATTCAGAATAATTCTCTAAGTGTTTAGTCAAAGATGAATTAATTCTGAGGTAACATCCATTTTCATGTCAAACTCAGTGAACCACAATTTCAATTATAGTTTATAGAGTCCACATGAATTTTCCTAGGATTTTTGGAGCTAGGAATTTCCCAGAACTGAATTTACAAGTTTTGGAAATTCCCTGAAAATGTTTTTGTATTCATTTGAATACAGGAACTTACAATCTGAATTACCCTGATTAATTCAACTCCAAATGAGCTGAAACTTTTACAGGAGTCTAATAACACCCTAAAGAATATCCTGGTAAAATTTGAGGATTTTTGGATATACCAAACTCCCTCTAAAATTCTTTTGCTGAAAAGCTTTAAAGAATTTTCCAGAATTAAATAAAGACTTTCATGCAAATTGGGTTGCATATTTGGATAGAGTTTGTCAATCTGAATCTAACCCAATTTGAATCACTAATTTTAGAGATTCCTAGCAAAAGTTATGCTCTTCTAAAGTTTGGGGAAAAATCCGGGATTTGAATAAATCCGGGAAAAGTTTAAACCTGACTGTGGGACCAGGGACACGTGTCTGCTGCCGGGAGCGCGCCACACGGGCCACAGAATTGTTTCCCGCGCTGTCACAGCCGATCCCGCGCCACGGAGTATCCGGTCCACTGTTTCTGTGCGACTGACGCGTGGGGCCGGTAGCACCTTCGTCTACCTCCTGCCCCCGCGCTTCTGCGCCGCCGGGCTTGCCGGAGAAGCTCCGGGATTAGTCGTCCGGCCATCTCAACTGCTGAAACTCGCCGCCAGGACCTATTTTAACCCGAGGAACACGATGGTGGGACTTCCCCAGACCGGCGAGGTTCCTAAACCACCCCGCACCGGTGCAGCGGCTCTGAGGGAGTCCGGCAACGTTGCCCCGATGCTCTAGCCGGCAAGAAGTCCACTAGAAAGGTTCTACAGCACTAGTGGAGGTTTGCCCTGCTCGGCATGGCCGCATATGGGCTCGGAAACGGCTCCAACCTAGGTTTCATCGTGCACCCGATGCCCCTTATTGTGGTAGCCGATGGGAAAAGCTTGAAACAAGCCGTCTACCATCGGTTTCATGCGACGTTTTGTGAAGAAGAAAAGTTGCTACACCAGTCTAGATTCTATGTGCGAAATTTGCAGAGCTCTAAATGAATATAACTCGAGAATTTCGTCGATTCATACCCGCGGGTCAGTTTTCACCGGCCGGAGAGGATCTTTGAAATTCGTCGTTGAGAGGCCGAGGCAGGCTCTGTGCTTCGGGTAGAAGCTGCATGGAGCTCCTGCGCGTCCCAGGGACCGCTTTCTTGATCGTGAAAGCCGCTCTGTGGAGCTGTCCACGGGAGCACGTTGCCGCCGGGGTGTTCGGCCGCCGCGGAAACTCGATGTTCTCGGCGTAGAGGGCACGAACGCGCTTGGCGATGGCTCGAGGAGGTCGTGGGGACGATGGTGGTGTTGCTCGTCTGCTCAACCGAGGCTTCACACGCTAGTTACGGCGGTGGCCGATCGAGCGGACGGCGTCGGCAGCTGCGGCTGTTTCTCGCGCGAGGAAAGAAGCAGAGCGGTGCTGGTCTTCGGGAATGAGCGAAGAGGAGCACGGCAGAGGGTATAAGACGGTCGGGCGGCTCCTCCAGCGCGACGAAATCCAGCAGGAGGTGGAGGCGTCGGCTGATCGCGGTGTCGAGCGGAGCTGCGCCCTCGGTCTCGGGTGCCGACTGAAGGAGGCAAACAGAGACCCAACACTTAGATCTTTTGCAAATTTTCAGTTCCCACAATGACATGTGGGACCCACTGATCAGTCCTCCTTATCCCCCCCTCCAAATATCTCCCAGGTTGAATGTTGAGTGAATTCAATTGTGGGAATTCAAATCTGGTATGCATTTGGATAATTGGGCAAGTTTCATCCAAATTCAAACATGCATTTCAATTCTTTGTCTTTTAAAGTCCATTTTGCAAAATGGGTTGCAAACTATTTCCATAAATCATGAAACTTTGCACACCCCCTAATTTGGACTCAAGGAATTCAAATATGAAATCTGATTTTTATTTTGGCTGCTGCAAATGAGATTTTTAGCCCAACAGTTTTGAATTCCATTGTGTTTTTCTCATTTGAATTTTTGTTTGAACAAATTGTTCCAAATCTGATTTTTGCTTTCTCACACATATGGGAACTTCCCATCCTTGGTTTTGACCCCTCTAGGGTTCCAAGTTCTCAAATGAACCTTTGACTTGTGTGAAGCAAAATCCTCATGTGTGTTATCACATGTGGGGAAAAGTTTTAACAAGTCCCAATTTTCATACATATGAAACCAACTTTTGCAAATAAGTGTTTCTTTGTATTCATAATTTTGGGACCTTTACATTCCTCCCCCCTTAAAAGGAATCTCGTCCCGAGATTCAAAAGAAGAACGGGGTGGAAGGTAATTACAAGGTTTATGACAAAAGCTCCGGATAGTTCTTGTGGATATAATCTTCGGTTTCCCACGTCGCCTCTTCCGGGGTATGATTACTCCACAGGACTTTGTAAAATTTTAAAGTCCGGTTCCTGGTGGTCCGGGTCTTTTCGTCGATAATCTGTACAGGTTGCTCGACATAGGTGAGATCCGGTTTCAACTCGTCGATGTCTTCCGTGCGGATGGCAGCTGTAAACTTGAGACATTTCCGCAGCTGGGATACGTGAAATATGTCGTGAATACCGGCAAGGCTTGCCGGTAGTTCCAACCGGTAGGCTACAGTCCCGCACTTCTCCGTGATAGTAAACGGACCGATAAATCGGGGAGCAAGTTTACCCTTGACACCGAACCGATGAATCCCCTTCATCGGAGACACACGAAGATACACGTGCTCTCCGACTTTGAAATGCAGTGGTCGACGTCTCTGGTCCGCGTAGCTCTTTTGACGAGATTGGGCAGCTTTGAGGTTCTCTTGTATTATCCGAACTCTCTCTTCGGCTTCATTGACAAGATCGACCCCGAACGTTACTCGTTCACCGGATTCGCACCAATTTAATGGTGTACGGCACTTCCGGCCGTATAGAGCTTCATATGGTGCCATTTTGATGCTCGTCTGATATCCGTTGTTGTACGAGAACTCCGCCAGAGGTAAGTGATCATCCCAGCTCTTACCGTGTTGGATGGCACATGCTCTCAGCATATCCTCTAGTATTTGATTCACCCTCTCAGTTTGCCCATCGGTTTGAGGGTGATATGCAGAGCTTCTAATCAACTTTGTCCCCAAGGAGGTGTGTAGTTGTTCCCAGAAACGGGCTATGAACAGCGATCCTCTATCTGACACAATGGTGCGAGGAACTCCATGTAAGCACAAGATCCGTGCTATATACAGCTCTGCATACTGCTTTGCGTTGTACCTAGTATGCACAGGGATGAAATGTGCTGATTTGGTTAATCGGTCCACGATTACCCAAATCGAATCATGGTTGTGGGAGGTCATCGGCAACCCGACGATGAAGTCCATACTCAAGTCTTCCCACTTCCATGCCGGTACTTGCAATGGCTGCAACAGGCCTGACTTCTTCATATGGTCGGCCTTGACTCTTCGACACGTATCACACTCTGAAACGTATTTTGCAACCTCACGTTTCATACGTGTCCACCAAAACTTCTTCCGGAGATCTTGGTACATTTTATTACTGCCCGGATGAATAGAAAACTTGGACAAATGAGCTTCATCCAAAATTTTCCTCCGTAGTCCCATATCCCGGGGTACTACAATCCGGTCGTTGAACCACAAAGTACCTTCATCGTCCTTCCGGAAGCACTTCATTTCTCCGTTGTCTATCCTCCGTCGTATGTGAGACATACCCTTGTCTTTTCGCTGAGCCTCAATGATCTCCTCTCGGATGGTAGGAATGAGAGCAAGATTATAGAGAGCTCCATGCGGGATGACACGGAGGCTTGGTCCTTCATCATCCATTTCAGCAATAGTTAGGTGATGGATATGCGCCTTACGACTGAGCGCATCGGCGACCACATTCGCCTTTCCTGGATGATAATGAATCTCTAGTTCATAGTCCTTAATGAGCTCTAGCCATCTTCGTTGCCTCATGTTCAATTCTTTTTGAGTGAAGATGTACTTCAAGCTCTTGTGGTCGGTGTAGAGGTGTACAAGATTTCCGAGCAAGTAATGCCTCCACATCTTCCAAGCAAGGACCACGGCAGCTAACTCAAGATCATGAGTTGGATAATGCTGCTCGTGAGTTCTAAGTTGACGAGATCCATAAGCGACCACTCGTCTTTCTTGCATCAGCACGCAGCCAAGACCGATGCCAGATGCATCGCAATAAACGTCGAATGGCTTCGTTGTATCCGGCTGAGCAAGAACTGGGGCTGTTGTGAGATGCTTCACTAAGGTCTTGAAAGCTTGTTCACACACAGCACCCCACACAAATCTGGTATTCTTCTTTAATAATTCCGTCATCGGTTTAGCAATCTTGGAGAAACTCGGAATAAACCTCCGGTAGTAACCCGCTAAACCGAGGAAGCTTCGGATTTCATGTACTGACTTTGGTGACTCCCATTTCTGTACTTGGATAATCTTACTCGGATCTACAGCGATGCCCTCCGCTGAAATAATGTGTCCGAGAAAAGGTACTTGATTAATCCAGAATTCACACTTGCTGAATTTTGCATAGAGCTGATGATCTCGCAATCTTTGTAGCACAATATGCAGATGTTCAGCATGTTCTTCCTCTGACTTGGAGTACACCAAGATATCGTCGATGAAGACCACGACGAATTTATCCAACTCCGGCATGAACACTGAATTCATCAGGTACATAAAGTGTGCCGGGGCGTTGGTCAAACCAAAAGACATAACGAGATACTCATACAGCCCGTATCTCGTTGAAAATGCCGTCTTCGGAATATCTTCTGCCCGGATTTTAATCTGATGATATCCGGACCGAAGATCCATCTTCGAGAATACCTTCGCACCCACTAATTGATCGAAGAGCATATCAATGCGAGGTAGTGGATACTTGTTCTTGATGGTAACGGCGTTCAAAGGACGATAATCAACACAAAGCCGTAGTGTTTCGTCCTTCTTTTTCACAAACAACGCTGAACAACCCCAAGGTGACGAACTCGGTCGTATAAATCCCTTGCTCATTAGGTCATTCAGCTGTGTCTTCAATTCTGCCAGTTCATTGGGTGCCATCTTGTACGGCCTTCGTGATATTGGTGTGGTTCCCGGTATAAGTTCAATCTTGAACTCAACGTCTCGCTCGGGCGGCATGCCCGGTAATTCGTCGGGAAACACATCCGGATACTCACGTACCACCGGAATGTCCTCTATCTTGACAACTTCCGTGTGGTTCACTGTTGCAATCTGTTGCCGTCTGGCGCCCAGAATTAATACATGAAGACCGTGCTGTGGGGAGTTGAGCTCAACGGTCCTGGAGCTGATGTTAAGGACCGCTCTGTGGTAATTCAACCACGACATCCCCAAAATGGTGTCGATCTTCAGACCCTCAAGGATAATGAGAGTCGTAGGGTATATTTTACCCCCCAAACAAAGAGGTGCTCGGGAGACAACCTCGCTTGCGGTACTGCTGCCCCCGGGCGAAGATATGAGGTATTGCCTCTTTGTATAAACGGTTTGGAGCTGATGTTGAGCCACAAAAGATTGGCTAATGAAGTTGTGTGTGGCACCGGAATCAAAGAGAACTAAAACCGGTATCCGATTCAGAGAAAACATCCCTGCTAAAGCGGCTTCTCCTTCCGGAACATCATCAATCACAGTATAGTGAATGTTGCCCCTTATCTGCCCTCCTATCTGCAGATTGAGGTACGGGTCGTATTGTTGTAAACACGATGACCCGTAGCCTCGAATTCCCTCCAGACATTGCCTAGCATAATGGCCCTTACGCCCACAAGTAAGACACGGATGCCTCTCCGGTTCTTCGTTGACTTGCGGTGGACTGCTAGGTACATATGGCTGCAGCGATGGAGCACAAACCACCATCTGATGCTGCGGCAGTGGAGGTGGTGCAAGTTGTAAAACTTGACCAGCAATCAATCTTTGAGGAGTTGATCGTACAGGTGGCCTCCATCTTTCACTGGTTGGCATTTGATACACCAAACGGTACTTCTGAGGCACATAACTTGTGCTAGCCTGCTCGATCTTACTCATCTTTCTCTTCTCCGCTTGCCACTCAAGTGTCGGCTTCTCTTGAATGAAAGCTGCATCGACCATGTCGGTGTAACTGCCGTTATTGTGTACGGCCAGCTTTTCCCGTAATATGGCACTCAGGCCATGGAAAAATAGGTCACACCGTGCCTCTTCTTTCGCCACATATTCGGGAGCATATTGGGCCAAGAGATTAAATCTCCTGACATACTCGAGGACACTCATGTCCCCTTGCTTCAAGCCCAAAAATTCCTCCCGCTTTGCCTTGACAATACCTAGTGGTATGTAACGAGTACGAAAGGCTTCACAAAACTCTCTCCATGTTACTTGATGGCCCCCCGGAATGGTGGCAACATAATCCACCCACCAGTTTCCGGCGGCTCCATGGAGTTGTTGAGCGGCAAACTTTGTCTTCTGGTAATCATCACACTGGAATACTCCAAATTTTGACTCCATGACACGAAGCCATTGATCTGCTTCCACAGGTTCGGTGGCTTCAGTAAAGATAGGCGGTTGAGTCGCCAAGAAGTCCAAATAAGCGTCCCGAGGTGGAACGACTTGTTGCGTGTTCTGGAGTACGCCTTGCTGTACCAAAGCTTGGAGTAAGCGTGTGTGTTCTTGTGTTGCTTCTTGGAGTAGCCTAGCGTTCTCTTGGTTAGACTCGACAACTCGAGTCATAAGATCCATCCATCCCGTGGATGGTGGTCCCGATGGTGGGATAGAAGCATCACCACCTCGACTAGAACTTCTGGCCCTACTCCTAGAGCGATTACGAACCATACTGCAAAATGTAGTTGAGATGAGTTAAGCAAGAACTCAGCAGTATGTGAGACTAATGGAAACATGATTATGTCAACACTTTATGAAAGCAGTAACAAAATTCATGTTTACAAAACTCCTTAGTAGGCATAGTTATTCAGCCTATCTGTACAGAACAGACCTTTATGCACTATCTCCAGATTTTGACCTAGTTAAGAGCATTTTCATAACTCAAGTTGAATAACAAAGTTAAAGTCAACTTCAGTATCTTTCCAACGAGTACTCACATGCCCCCCAGATCATCTCCGGATTAAAAGTTATGATTTTTCCAAAGTTGACAGAATTCCTGAATAAAATTTGCCAGCACCTCCTTTGTACATGGCTGATTTTATCACAGTTGTACATGTAAATACAATAAGAACCTGAACAAACTTTGAACTACAACAATGTTGCACATTCATAATCTTTCCAATGGTGTATCATAGGCTTCTTAAGGGTTTATCTACAGAAAGTTATTGCTTAAAAACAGAAAGGTCCAGAGAGGTTTTGTTACCGTCCTGGTTCTGGACAGTTTACTCTACTCTGAACTTTCTACCCATTTAGCATGTGATTTAGCTCTGGAGCTCTACAAATAAGTTGCAGATCACTTGAAAATCCTTCCAGAACTCTATCATACACCTTAATTAGGTCAAGCTACTCAGAGTTATGCTCTGTAGAAGTCCAACACAAATTTCTGCTGAAAACAGAGCACTCTGTTTTTGAAATCTTTGAAGTCTAATCTTCCTCTCATTTGAATCTTAGCTCACAATAAGAGTTCAGTAACTAATATTTGTTTCAAACTTCCATTTTTAGTTGAAAGTTAGTTCATGAGTCATTTCTTCAAAGGAAAGGGGTTATTATGTTTAGTACGGCGTCGATGCACCGTAAGAAGCATGTCGGTACTACGTAGCCTCACCAAAAGAAAATCCTAACCGGATTATACCGGTATATCGTATCTTAGGTGGCACTAAAACGGTCACTCGCAAACGTGTACTATTCGTACTACGGTTTCGTGGTTAATCCTGCATAAGTCACACTCAATCATCAGGTCCGGCTGCACACCGAACCCGGTATCCATACATTTCTTACACCCGTCCGTCATCACTCGCACAGGTGTTCTCAAGCCAAACACGCCTTGAGCTACGTGTTCACGTTACTAACCACGTGACGGGGTTTCCCAAATTGCACCACGCACGCCTGGGACAGACGTTGCTCGAGTACCCCAAACGACATGAGGAGTCGTAGAGGATACTAAAGCGGATCAGGTTACCTGCCACCCGTGGGGCTCCACCCTTCAGCTTGTGCGCACTGGTGGACAGCGCTTACGTGCACCCCCCAAGACATAAATGGTCCCGAGATGCACGATTTTCCGACATAACAAATAAGTTAGGTTGCCACCTTCATAATAAGCTAATAGTAATCCTTATGTGGGCCTAGTACCGTATCCTCACCGTAACCTAAATTTTTGTCGTAATACCTTCCTTATTCCGTGTGCCATTACCAATGCGGCTCTGATACCACGCTGACGCGACCCGCTCAACCGAGACAGGCCACTCGCCCGGGAATCGCATTGGGTGGTGCCGTGTTATGCGGCACCCAACAACACACATATGAGGAACAATGTATTACATAAAACAATAGCGGAAGCTTACAAGTTTTTCTTTGTAAATACTTTACATCAAGTAGCTACAGCGGAAGTCTTTATCAACTCACGTCGAATAACTAAGAGCATTCGAGATGAAGTCCAGCCCACGGACTCCTCTCGCTAGCGACACGAAGACAAGCAGCAGCGGCTCGGTTCTCCATGTGTTACCTGACTCGGGAGTTCCCGAGTCTCACCGGACAACCTTCTTTTCAGCATCGTTGTTATCCTGCAAAACCACTTATATAGCAAGCGTGAGCACATAGGCTCAGCAAGTCTGACCCGTCTCTCCTAAGCAAGAAACTCTACATGCAAGACGGTTGCAATTGGGTTGGCTAGATTTGCATAAAGGACTCGCCTAAAGTTGATCCTTAACTTTCAGATTTCAAGCCTCATTGTGCAGACCTTGAGCCGAAAAGCATCGCAACTCCACAATCAAACAAGAAACGCTTTGTTGCGATGCTCCTTGCACAAAGTGAAAGTAAACTTTAATGAGCCTATCTCTAATTCAATCATGATTGCAATACAAGTTATAGCACAGCCTTATCAAGTTCAAAGATAAACAATTCCAGTTGTTACTACGTCAAGACGCAGTGGGCAAGTATGCTCATATAACCGCGAGCGACGGTGATTCGAATCAGTACACGCCCGGACTACACGACACGTACACCCGTACTCCGAGCTGCCGGCAGCAACCTCGACTGACGTTGTACGCGGCCACCTTTCCCAAGATCTTCCACATTGGACGCAGTCCAACTGCCCCGAGTACGCAAGTTCCCTCAAGGTGCATACCCGCTGTGGTATGTTCTTGAGCGAGTTACCTCCTGCTACCCTGACGCCGAAAGCCTAAGGCAGTTGGAAAAGTTCCACTATGGATCTCCCAAGGTACATCGGTTTCCTGGGTCCCATATAGCCAGTATGTGCCCGGTACACAACTCAAACTTGTCCAACAGGGCCAAGCACGGACGGGCCTTAACCGACACAGGCAGGGCTATGCACGCACGGCCTGCAACCTGCTGCATCTAAACCTCCCTGCCCGGTCTCCATTTCTTAAGTGTGAACTTTCATCATTCTTTCTAATTCGGACCCGTTCTGAGTAAACCAGCCCTAAACTCGCGAGTAGATTCCAACTACTCGTCTTCTACCGGACCTTTCCTACTAACATTAGCATAGCCAAATTCCCTCGAGGAGTTGCTATTCTACCCTTTCTCTCATAGGTGTTTCTGGTCATGCAAGTGGAGTTTTCAATATCATCTAGACGTAATGCAATCAACGATGCAAAGCTATGATCTCTACAAATGAAAATGTTTTATAAAATGGTTCAAGTGCAAACCGGGGCTTGCCTGTTTTGCAGGGGACTACTGTTACAATCAGTTAGTGATGATCACTTGGAGCTTGATCACTTGTTCTCCTCCCTCCTTGATCTTCACTCCAAGTCCTCCTCACCTTCTTCACGTATATACTACACGTTATGATCATGCATATGTATTTAATTGAAAAGATTTTGCTCATAAGATCTAATGACCATTTAAAACTGGAACTTTGTTTAAGAATTTAAAATGACACTGGTGCTAGTGGTTTGGGTTGGGCTTAAACACTAAGATCAAGTGTTGAGTGCTTCTTTCCACTTAAGTGTTGATCACCTTACGAGATCACACATGACAGTGGTGATCCAGAGCCCTAATGGAGCTGAGAATTTTCATGTGAGTTCCTTGTCACAAGAAGTTCTCTGGACCAAAATTTAGCACATTTCATGGACTGGTTTATTCAGAATAATTCTCTAAGTGTTTAGTCAAAGATGAATTAATTCTGAGGTAACATCCATTTTCATGTCAAACTCAGTGAACCACAATTTCAATTATAGTTTATAGAGTCCACATGAATTTTCCTAGGATTTTTGGAGCTAGGAATTTCCCAGAACTGAATTTACAAGTTTTGGAAATTCCCTGAAAATGTTTTTGTATTCATTTGAATACAGGAACTTACAATCTGAATTACCCTGATTAATTCAACTCCAAATGAGCTGAAACTTTTACAGGAGTCTAATAACACCCTAAAGAATATCCTGGCAAAATTTGAGGATTTTTGGATATACCAAACTCCCTCTAAAATTCTTTTGCTGAAAAGCTTTAAAGAATTTTCCAGAATTAAATAAAGACTTTCATGCAAATTGGGTTGCATATTTGGATAGAGTTTGTCAATCTGAATCTAACCCAATTTGAATCACTAATTTTAGAGATTCCTAGCAAAAGTTATGCTCTTCTAAAGTTTGGGGAAAAATCCGGGATTTGAATAAATCCGGGAAAAGTTTAAACCTGACTGTGGGACCAGGGACACGTGTCTGCTGCCGGGAGCGCGCCACACGGGCCACAGAATTGTTTCCCGCGCTGTCACAGCCGATCCCGCGCCACGGAGTATCCGGTCCACTGTTTCTGTGCGACTGACGCGTGGGGCCGGTAGCACCTTCGTCTACCTCCTGCCCCCGCGCTTCTGCGCCGCCGGGCTTGCCGGAGAAGCTCCGGGATTAGTCGTCCGGCCATCTCAACTGCTGAAACTCGCCGCCAGGACCTATTTTAACCCGAGGAACACGATGGTGGGACTTCCCCAGACCGGCGAGGTTCCTAAACCACCCCGCACCGGTGCAGCGGCTCTGAGGGAGTCCGGCAACGTTGCCCCGATGCTCTAGCCGGCAAGAAGTCCACTAGAAAGGTTCTACAGCACTAGTGGAGGTTTGCCCTGCTCGGCATGGCCGCATATGGGCTCGGAAACGGCTCCAACCTAGGTTTCATCGTGCACCCGATGCCCCTTATTGTGGTAGCCGATGGGAAAAGCTTGAAACAAGCCGTCTACCATCGGTTTCATGCGACGTTTTGTGAAGAAGAAAAGTTGCTACACCAGTCTAGATTCTATGTGCGAAATTTGCAGAGCTCTAAATGAATATAACTCGAGAATTTCGTCGATTCATACCCGCGGGTCAGTTTTCACCGGCCGGAGAGGATCTTTGAAATTCGTCGTTGAGAGGCCGAGGCAGGCTCTGTGCTTCGGGTAGAAGCTGCATGGAGCTCCTGCGCGTCCCAGGGACCGCTTTCTTGATCGTGAAAGCCGCTCTGTGGAGCTGTCCACGGGAGCACGTTGCCGCCGGGGTGTTCGGCCGCCGCGGAAACTCAATGTTCTCGGCGTAGAGGGCACGAACGCGCTTGGCGATGGCTCGAGGAGGTCGTGGGGACGATGGTGGTGTTGCTCGTCTGCTCAACCGAGGCTTCACACGCTAGTTACGGCGGTGGCCGATCGAGCGGACGGCGTCGGCAGCTGCGGCTGTTTCTCGCGCGAGGAAAGAAGCAGAGCGGTGCTGGTCTTCGGGAATGAGCGAAGAGGAGCACGGCAGAGGGTATAAGACGGTCGGGCGGCTCCTCCAGCGCGACGAAATCCAGCAGGAGGTGGAGGCGTCGGCTGATCGCGGTGTCGAGCGGAGCTGCGCCCTCGGTCTCGGGTGCCGACTGAAGGAGGCAAACAGAGACCCAACACTTAGATCTTTTGCAAATTTTCAGTTCCCACAATGACATGTGGGACCCACTGATCAGTCCTCCTTATCCCCCCCTCCAAATATCTCCCAGGTTGAATGTTGAGTGAATTCAATTGTGGGAATTCAAATCTGGTATGCATTTGGATAATTGGGCAAGTTTCATCCAAATTCAAACATGCATTTCAATTCTTTGTCTTTTAAAGTCCATTTTGCAAAATGGGTTGCAAACTATTTCCATAAATCATGAAACTTTGCACACCCCCTAATTTGGACTCAAGGAATTCAAATATGAAATCTGATTTTTATTTTGGCTGCTGCAAATGAGATTTTTAGCCCAACAGTTTTGAATTCCATTGTGTTTTTCTCATTTGAATTTTTGTTTGAACAAATTGTTCCAAATCTGATTTTTGCTTTCTCACACATATGGGAACTTCCCATCCTTGGTTTTGACCCCTCTAGGGTTCCAAGTTCTCAAATGAACCTTTGACTTGTGTGAAGCAAAATCCTCATGTGTGTTATCACATGTGGGGAAAAGTTTTAACAAGTCCCAATTTTCATACATATGAAACCAACTTTTGCAAATAAGTGTTTCTTTGTATTCATAATTTTGGGACCTTTACAAGGTCCGGCTCCGCTCGCCACGTGGCGAGCCCGGAGCTCTTCTCTGAGGAGAGGGGGAGGTCCGGCCCCGCTGGACACGTGGAGCCTTCGGAGCTCACCCCCCTGGAGGGGGGAGGTCCGGCTCTGCTCGCCACATGGCGGGCCCGGAGCTCTCCTCTGAGGAGAGGGGAAGCTCAGGCCCCGCTGGACACGTGGAGCCTTCGGAGCTCACCCCCGCAGAGGGGGGAGATCCGGCTCCGCCTGGCCATGTGGCTGGCCCGGAGCTCTGCTCTAAGGAGAGGGGGAGCTCATGGCCGGCTGGACACACGGCGCCCTCGGAGCTCACCCCTGCGGAAGGGGCGAGGTCCTTAGGCGGTTTTGTCCTGTGCGCGGGGGTACCCAGTATTGAGGGTACCGACAGTGGCCCCCGGGCCCATCTCGGGGGAGGTAACGAGCCCGTGGTGGGGACTTCACCTTTCCTATCCTGCGCACTTTCTTCAAACTTCCATGACCCGCCGCCTAGGAAATGGAAGGTCGTGAGGTCTTGAGTCTTGCTTTGATAGTTGCTTTTACTGCGGTGGTTTCCAAGGTTGCCACTACTGCACGTCGCAGCGCACTACTGCACGTCGCAGCGCCTTGCCAGGAACCGCTGGGTTGCCCACTTGAGTGGATGACTTCTTGGACCATCGCTTCAGGTGGACGACTTGGGCCCACTTGTCATTGTCGCTGGGGATTGGACCTGAGGCGTTCACCCCGAGCGGCGCATACGAAGCGTTTTGAATCGCTTCTGGGAGGTTTAAAGGGGATTCCTTTTGCATCGCAGGCTTCCCTTTGCACATCTTCCTACGCCTGAGCCTTCCGGATCCTTCTGTGCGCCTAAGCCTTCTCCGCCTTCCAAGTTCTTGCCCCATCGTCCCCGTTGGCTTCCCACTTGCCTCCGCCACGCATCGCCCAGACAAAATACCTTGGTACGGTACGCAAGCTGCTGGGATGGCACTCGGAGGAGCAGAGGCGCTGTCTTCGGCGGGGATCTCTCCCACTGCGTCTGGAGAGGGGGGAGACCATCTTCTTCGCCGCCTACGCCTTGGCGGGGTTCGTCCCGCCGATTTCTACTTTCTTCGTGACTCTGCTGGAGACGTACGACCTTCAGCTTCAATCACCTATCCCCGAACTCCTTCACTATGGCCGCCGTGTTCGTGCACTTCCGCGAGATGTTCATGGGAGTGCGCGCTTCAGTGACGCTTTTCCGTCACTTCTTCGTGCTCCGGATGACTGGGCGTGGCTCGAAGAATCAACTGGGCGCCTACTACTTCCAGCACCGCAGCAAGGATCCGAAGGTCTCTGGGTACCTTCTGCCCTTCAGCGCCACGAGGTGGGAAGGCTGGAGGGACGACTGGGTGATCGTTAAGACCGACGAGCATGATCGCCTCCAGTTGCATACTGACGGTCCAACCACCGGGCACCGCTTCTGGGAGGAGAGCCCGGAGCTAGAGCCGGAGCACGTGCCAGTCCTGAAGCGGATCCGGTTCCTGGCGGATCAGGGGTTGACATCCCTGATGGTGCTGACAGACTTCTTGTCACGCCGTCTTGCACCACTGCAACAACGCAGTCGTCCGGCGTGGTACTACACTGGCGAGCACGACTGCACCAGGCTGGAGACAGTTCTAGGCTCTGACCCATCCACCGAGGTGCTATGGGAGATATTGACGAGGGTAAGCAGAGACCTCATCGATGACGACTTCCTCACAATCCCAGCTTCCTGCGTCCCTCTCTTCATGGAGCCGATGTGGAGGGCGAAGCTGCTACAGGAGATGCCGACGTTGGACGACATCGGGATCACCGTTCGCCAGGTCGGAGATGCCTTCTGGGGAATCTCGATCCCTTGGGTTGACCGCTCCGGAGCAGAGCGCGAGGCGTCGGTCGATGCCTAACCCGCGCCGGGAGTCGACAGAGCTTGGACTGCCGACAAGGGGAAGGGAAACGAGCCGGCCTCTGGTTCGCCGAAGAGGAAGCGCTCCCGGTCTCCACCGAGGGTGTCTTTCGCACTGAGTCAGGGGACTGGAGCCCCCCCGCACCCTTCATCGGGAGGCGTCGGTTTGTCGGGCAGTGACTCCAAGAGGCCTCAGGACTTCCATGCCTACGGGACTCCTCTTGGTCAGCGGCGGTCAGAGGAGCCTCGGGCATCCCACCCTCCGTCCACAAGTGGTGGAGCTCCGAGGAGGGACGCTGGTGCTGCGGCGTCCGGGGCTGAGCCAGGGGCTCAGGTGCCCCGGTCGTCAAGTGCCCCTGCTGCAGGCTCGACCAGCGGCGGTGCCGGAGGGAGCACAGCCAGGACTCATCCGGGGACGCAGGTGCCGGCGGTGACGGCAGGCTCCGGCGGCTCTGCCCCAGCTCGGAAGCCAGGGCTCCATGCCCGTTGGAGTGTTCGAGTTCCTCGCTAAGTTTGCCATTACCGGATCTTAGTACTTGCGTACTTCCTTTTCTTGTTCTTGAGAGCTCCCTGTGCCTGCATGGATTCGCCGGCTGCCGGGCTGCTCCCCGGCCACCTCCGGTTGGCAGGGGCCCAGTGCCACAGTGTCAGGATGCTGCGGCAGCTTCACCGGCCCCCGTGCAGGTCCAGGTGTCATCTCCTTCTGGGCCGGCAGGACCAGCTTCTGTGGTGGCGGCGGCGCCCGCTTCTCCTCCTTCGCCGGCTCGGGAGCTGGCTGTTGATGAAGACTTGGCAGAGCCGGCTGGCGGCGACTAGTCTTCGGGTACTGAAGCGGGAGGAGCTGATGCAGGTCTTTTTGATGGCGGTGAGCAGGGGCGCGTCGGGGCTGTCCCTGCCTCAGCGCCGTCTTCCCTGACCGGCGCATCGTCGTGGTTGTCACGGATGCTGAGGTGCCAGCGTCTCCTCCGTCGGATGGCGACTTCATGGAGGAGGTCCGCGGTGCACCTTTAGCTTCTGCTGCTCCTCTGTCCCTGTTGGACGCTGTCGAAGTGTGTGGTCGACACTTCCCCCGGACCTGCTCTGGGCAGCCCGCGGAGGTTCTTTTCCGGAGGGGCTAGTCGCTTGCGCAGAGCTTAAGTGTAGGGACGAGTGAGGGAGAAGCTTGACACGGCGAGTTTTACGTGGTTCGGGCCGCCAGAGGGTAAAACCCTACGTCCATGGTGAGCAGAGGTGCTCGCTGTACTGCTTGTTGCTCAGAACCGGAGTCCTGAGCTTGAGGGTGAGTTATGCCTAGGGTGTGAGTTGCTGGAGTGCGAACCCTTGCTAACGTTGCCTACCCGAGCCTTTTATAGCCCAAGGCTCCTGTGGCTTACAAGGGGGGCCCGGGACCCGACAGGTGGTCTCGGGGAGATTTCCTGCCGACTATCGTATCCGCAGTTATGTTGGTAGTTGTCTCTGGCGAAGGCTTCCGAGCCTTCGTTCTGCTGCCCTGCCCATGCCGCATGCTAGTCATAGTGGTTGATGACGGCGGGGGCGGTAGGGGATGTCTTGTCGCTATGTTTATTGGCTGGCAGGTTCTGACACTGCACGCCAGTCTGTGACGCGACTGGGCGCAACGGCACCTGACAGAGGCGTGCCCCGCGTCTCCGCGTCTTGGGAAGGCGCGGGCCTTGAATACCTTGTACGGGCAAGGTATGGTGCGTCTTTACGCCCGCTGCCTACCGCGCGGGGGCAGGCAGCGCTGTTCTGCCGGACATGTGGCGGGCCCGGTGCTCTCCTCTGAGGAGAGGGAGGTCCGGCCCCGCAGGACACGTGGAGCCTTCGGACCTCTCCCCGTGGAGGGGGGAGGTCCGGCTTCTGTCGGCCACGTGGCGGGCCCGGAGCTCTCCTTTGAGTAGGGGGAGGTCCGGCCCCGCGGGGCACATGGCGCCTTCGGAGCTCTCCCCACGGAGGGGAGGTCTGGCTGCTGATGGCCACGTGGCGGGCCCGGAGCTCTCCTCTGAGGAGAGGGAGGTCCGGCATTCGGAGAAGAAACGCGCCCGGTCTCCTCCGAGGGCGCCGCCTGCGCCGAGTCAGGGAGCCGGAGCACCCTTGCACTCATCTCCCGGTGGCGCTGGTCCATCAAGTGGCGACCCGAAGAGGCCCCGGGTGTCCCACTCCAGTGGGTCTCTTCCCGGACAGCGGCAGTCCGAAGAACCCCAAGCGTCTTGTCATCCTTCCTCAGGCAGAGGGGCTTCTAGGACGGACGCTGGTGGGGCGACGCCGGGGAGTGTGCCGGAGGTACAGACGCCACAGCCCACGACCGTTCCAGCCGCAGGTCCTGGCGGTTCAACTGCGACCCAGAGGCCGGGGCTACAAGCCCGTTGGAGCGCTCATGTCGCCCAGTAAGTGTTGCTCCTTCTGGCTTGTAGGAGTAGCGTTCTCGTCCCCTCTCTTAGCCTGAGAGCTTTATTTTCTTGCAGGGACCGACTAGCTGCCGGGGGCGGGCCTCTTACCCGGCCATCTCCAATTGGCGGAGGCTCCGCGCCACAACATCTGGGAACCGCGGTGGTTCCAATGGCCCCCAAGTCGGCGGGGGCTTCTTTTGTGCCGGCGAGTTCGCACTCCGCGGTGGCTGCAGGTAGCTCGTCGAGAGTGCGCCGTCGCCGATCGGGAACGTGCTGCAGCGGCCGAGGAGGAGAAGATCGCCGCACGGCTGAAGGCCAAAGAGGGCGAGCTGAGGGCTCGGACCGAGGAGCTGGAGCTCCGTGAGTCGGCTGCTGCTGCAAGGGAGGAGCAATTCTCCCGGGAGCGCCAGGCGGCATTGGATCGCGAGCTGGCGGCTCACCAAGAGGTAGAGAAGCTCCAGTCTTCGCGGTCTACCGAGGCCCAGGCAGTCTGGAGGCGGGGTCCGCCTTGGCTCCTTTTGGTTTCAGCCCGGTGCGGATGGAGGCTCCGGCGCAGGAGATGTCCGAGAAAATCCCCGCACTTGAGTCCATCGGCGGCAAGCTGGGCCGGCTCGAAGTGGTGATCACCGACGAGCTTGAGGTGGAAGGACGGGGCCTGGTGAAGGAGGTCGCTACACACGTACTGGCGTGCTTCCGGAGCCAAGACCTTCCTTCTCTCTAGAGCCAGTCCATCTAGGACCCGTTGCCGAGCGGGGGAAGCTGCCAGGGCCGAGGTCGAGGACGTGGCCGCCCTTGTGGCCTCTTGGTTCCAACGGGAGTCCGGGGACTCTTAGGCATCTGCCACCGTGGCCACAAGGCCCTGTACCTCCTTTTTTATTTTTGTTGAGTCTGTAGCCCAGCTCATGGAGCCTTGTATGAACAGACTCTTGTTCTCTTCTGTGTCTGCGTGCTTTAGTCTTCTTCTTGGTTTTACCTGGCCGAGTCCTTAGCTCCACAAGGTACCCAGAGGCCTTGACCAATCTCGAAGCTCTGCACAGACACCTTCCCCGGGTCCTTACTGTATTAAGGGCCCCGGAGGTCTCCAGGACTCGCCCCATGAGAATGGGGAGGTCCGGGCCTGCTAGCCACGTGGCGGGCCCGGAGCTCTCCTCTGAGGAGAGGGAGGTCCGGCCCCGTGGGACATGTGGAGCCTTCGGACCTCTCCCCGTGGAGGGGGGGAGGTCCGGCTTCTGTAGGCCACGTGGCGGGCCCGGAGCTCCCCCCTGAGGAGAGGGAGGTCCGGCCCCGCTGGACACGTGGGACCTTCGGGTCTCGCCCCTGCGAAGGTGGCGAGGTCTGGATTCTTCGGTCTTACCTTGGAGTTCCGGTCTTGCGGGATCCCGTAGCGGCCCCCTGGTAGGTGCGTCCCATTGGTTGGATGTACCTACCATACTCCTGCGGAGAGATGAGGCCGAGAGGTCCTGCACACACTCCTTGGGGGCTCCCCCTCGTCTATCTCATAGTCTTATTTGGCTTATGGTCCCCATCCACTTATACGGTTCTTGGGGACTACCATGCGCGAAGTGCCGGGAGCTCAGGGCCCCCCTGGCCATCGGCAGGTACCTCCAACGCAACCGGCTTTGGTAGGGCAGCAAATGCCGACTAGAGGTGAGAATGAGAAGAGGGAGCTGAGTGCATGGTGAGCATACGCCAAAAGTGCAGTCATAAAAATTTAATACGTAATTTAAATGAGCACCAAGGAAGAGCAAAGTAGGACATGTTTCTTTTCATATAAATTTCCATAGGAGGAAGGCAGGCTAAACATGGAGGCCACGACCCGCCCCATTAAGAAGGTAAGCAAGACTCTACACGCTTGGGGTCGGAACCAGGCAAAGCTGAACGTAGTCCTGGACCGTCCCCTGAGGCTTAGCTGCTCCGAGCACTGTTCCTGGACTTTATGGAATCTATTACAAAAAGAAGAGATTGTCCTATTATTGCTCTAGGGGTAGAACTTACGGAGGTGTTCTATGTTCCAAGGGTTCGGGAGTGGGTCCCCATCCTCGGTGGAAAGGCGTACGCACCCGGGACGGCACACTTTTGTGACTCGGAAGGGACCTTCCCAACTAGGGGAGAGTTTGTGGGTCCCTTCGCGAGAAAGTATGCGCCGCAGCACCAGGTCGCCTTCCTGCAGCTCCCGGGAACGCACAGACCTCTGGTGGTAGCGGCGGAGCGCTTGTCTGTACCGTGCGTTACGGAGTGCTGCATGCAATCGGACCTCGTCGACGAGGTCGATTTCTCCACGCTGGAGGTTGTCCTGCGCGGCTTCGTCGTAAGCTCGGACACGGTGAGACTTCATGGTGATCTCTGTTGGAAGCACAGCTTCGGCCCCATACACCATGAAGAAGGGTGTCTCTCCGGTGGCCCGGCTCTGGGATGTCCAATTAGCCCATAGTGTGCTCGGAAGCTCATCCACCCAATTGGCACCATGTTTCTTCAGGCTGGCATATGTGCGAGTCTTGAGGCCCTGAAGAATCTCGGCGTTGGCCCTCTCAACTTGTCCATTGCTCTTTGGGTGAGCAACAGAGGCATATCACACCTGGATGCCGAGGTCTTCGCAGTAGTCTTGGAACGCTGCGCTGGTGAATTGGGTCCCGTTGTCGGTGATGATTCTGTTCAGGACCCCGAACCGGCAGATAATTGACTTGATGAACTTTACTGCGGACTGCTTCTTGATGGTGGCGACTGGTGTGGCTTCCGACCACTTGGTGAACTCGTCGATGGTGACATAGAGGTACCAGAATCCCCCGACGGCTCTGGGGAATGGTCCCAGGATGTCCAGCCCCTATACGGCAAACGACCATGAGGGTGGGATCATCTGTACCGCCTGAGCCGGTGTATGGATCTGCTTGGCGTGGAACTGGCACGCCTTGCAGCTCTCGACCAGCTTGACGGCATTCTGGAGTGCTGTCGGCCAGTAGAAGCCATGCTGGAAGGCTTTACCGACAAGCGTGCGTGAGGAAGAGTGACTCCCACATTCGCCTCCATGGATCTCAGTGAGCAAGTCGCAGCCTTCCCCCGGGGTTATGCACCGCAATAGGACGTGGTTGGCGCCACGTCGGTAGAGATCCCCTTCTACCAACGCGTATCTCTTAGCCATACGCACGATCCGTTCAGCGGATACACGTTCATTAGGGAGGATGTTGTCTTTAAAGTAGTCCCGGATCTCCGTGATCCATGCATCAGGTCTGACTTGAGCGTCTGGATCTTGAGCGCTGGGTTGCACGGAGTCCCCAGTGACGCTTACGATCCTTGGCGGCGTCCATGGCTGCAGGGCCGCCGGGACCGCCAGCTTCGAGGTGCTGGTCCAGCCCCCTTCGCCCGGCTCGGCGGGCTAGGCTGTGGGCCGCAACAACGTCCTCTCGAAGACTCCTTCGGGCATAGGGGCTCCGGTGGAGGCCTTCGTTGAGAGGTCGTCAGCTGCGGCATTGCCAGCTGTGACACCCTCATCTCGGGTGTCAGCATATGTTCATGTGTTATGAAGAAGAAAACATTTTAAGAAAAGATGGAATAATGACAAATATGAAAAGGATAGCCAATAAAGCTCTCAGAGAGCGTCAAAGACAACTTCTGAGACCAGCAGGCCACGCGGCGTGATCGGAGCTCGTCCCTGCGAAGTGGGGAGAGGCCGCCGCCAAGCTGGCTACGTGGCAGGCTCGGGGCTCGTCTTCGCAAAGGGGAGAGGTCCTATCCTGTGGGACACGTGTTGCCCACGGAGCTAGCCTCTGCGGAAGAAGCAAAGACATTTCCGCAGGACACGTGTCATCCTCGGAGCTAGTCCTCGCGGAAATCAGAGGACCCGTCGCGCGGGATACGTGTCGATCTCGGAGCTCATCTCAGAGGAATCCGGATCTATCGAACACGTGTCACCACCGGAGCTTATCTCCGGGAGGTCTTTCGTTGCTAGACACGTGTCGACCGCGGGGCACGTCCCTGAGGAAAGAAGAAAGGAAAGACCGGCGCCAACACGTGGCGTGCGCGGAGCTCACCTCCAAAGGAGGGGGGAGGTCTCGCTCGTGACACGCGGCACAACAGAGATCGTCTCTGCGGGAGAAGAGATACCAGGCCCGGAAGGACACATGGAGCTTCCGGAGCTCATCGCCGCGGAGGTAACGAGTTCTGGAGCGGTTTTTACGCGTAAAGATACCGGTACGCAACAGAAACCGACCTAAATTCCACGATGTTATTAAAGATAAGACGTTAGGATCCAACAAAGATCTGAATAAGACTCTTATTTGGGATCCAATCAGATTAGGACTCTTCTCTTCCCGATTATAAATAGAACCCAAAACCTCTGGCCGAAACCACAAACTTCTCTTTCAACTCCTGAGACGACGACTTAGAGCCCTAGCCCTAACTCGCCGAGCAAAACATCG
The DNA here is from genome assembly GCA_030760725.1 of Neostapfia colusana. Taxonomy (NCBI): domain Eukaryota; kingdom Viridiplantae; phylum Streptophyta; class Magnoliopsida; order Poales; family Poaceae; genus Neostapfia; species Neostapfia colusana. The sequence continues at coordinate 13,504,562 of JASWHV010000001.1, forward strand.
CCGAAGTGCAACAAGGGAGATCATCAGAGAAGGACCGAGCGGTCTGAGGAGGACCTCGAAGACAAGAAGAGCGTGAGGTAGGACTTCAATACCACCTTACGACATCATTGTGTTCGTCTCTTGCATCTGTTCTTCAATTCCTTTCGAACAGAAGCCTTCTCGTGGGCAGATCACTCGATGATCAGTTTGATCTAAAGACAAGATCATCGCCACGTCCACCTTTGATCCGAACACCTCTGTCCATGCAAGCCATGCAAGAGCACACTAATCTAATAACAATCATAGGATAGCATGCATGTGCATCATCGCATCTAGTTTAAGGTTTGCGCATGATATTGATTGCTGTGAATCTTATATGCACGTGAATCCTACATAGCAGGACAGGTTCAGGGAGCTGTCTACGACGAGTTGCAGCAACAAGGTTTTGAGAATCAAGAACAACCGGAACCGCAAGTACAAGGCAAGTGCTCCTTGACCATATTGATACTATGTTTTGGGTAAAACTATTTTGTTTGCGAAAAGGTATGCGTACTGAGTCAAACATGATGGGAAACCCTTTTATAGGAGTTTACTAGTTTTGATTAAACCACCCTTGTCGCCAGGGAAGTTTATGAGTCGGGTATGATTATTGTTTTATGCTTCGCTGAGTCCATGGGATTGGGAAGCGAGATAGATATGTCTAGCTAACTGCACTCGTAATGATAATGAGAAACTGATGTTAATAATGAACATGGATCGGAGGGAGATCTAGGCAAGATTGGGTTTGTGAATGAGGTAGCATGAGATGGTGGTTTACTTGCTGTAGATCTAAGGACCGGTTCATGCATGCACATGCCAGGATAACAGTGTCACCACAAGGCCAAATATGGTGCGGCTTAGCTGAGTAATTAGGTAAGTTGCTAGAGTGTTATGGACTGTGGAAGGCGCGGGGAATGGGAGTCGAATGAGGACTTCCCTGGGAACTGCATGGCACAAGAGGGGGCCCGTGGGTGGGAGAATTGGAGATTCTAGCCTGCCGGTGAAACCTTAGTGAGTCCATACATCTAGTAACCCCTTTGTAAAGGCTATTTTGTGATCTCTTGACCATACACCGACGGATGTGTACTGGTATAATGGAGGTTCTGCAGTTGCCGACGGGTGACGAAATCACAAACTTGTGGGTAAATAGGTGCAAACTCTGCATAGTTATTAAAACTATCATGATAGCCGAGCTTACGGTCACGAGCACCTGGCTAAACTGCCATGATTAGTTGGGATGGTTTTCGGGATGGTTATTGGGATGGTTCTCGGTTATGGTTATTGGTTTGGAACTGTTGAGTCTGGATGATGAGATGGTTGTATAACTGTTGGGACATGACATGAGATTGGTCTCGGTGTGAGACAAGGTCGTTTTACGAAGTGAGGTGGTAGCGAATACGAGGAGGTATTCGTGAGTATGAATAAAGGATTGGTTAATGTTTGGATGGAACACGGGAAGTGATGGAGGTATGTTGGTAATTTATTTCATGCTGGGATTACATTCATCTAAAGTTAAGTTGCTGTTTTATCATGGATTTACAAGTTTGCTTTTCTGCAAATAAGCCTTTTTATGCCTACCTTGTTTATGAGCTGCATATCATGTGTTTTCCCGCACTTGCTGAGTACATCATTGTACTCAAACTTGCATTATTATTTTCATCATCAGCAGCGGGAGAAGCCTACTATGAAGACCAAGTGGAGCATTACGGCGTGTGATCTGTTCTCAACCTTGCCTGTGGAGGGATTAGAGATGGAGCCACTTCTGCTTAGATTTGCTTCCGCATTAGCTAAATTGCTTCCGCTTTAGAATAAAGACTTCCGCTGTGAGCATGAGTCCAAGACTCATGAGGTATTGTAATAAACTCTGTTATTCGTGGTAATATATAATCTGAATTCAGTTTGTTGAACGTATGTGTATGTGTGATGAACATCCTGGGCACACATATGCATTAGTTCTCGGTTCCGTGGTTTTCCCACAGAATTGAGGGCGTCACAGATTGGTATCAGCGCCACGGGTTGACAGTAGGTTACACGCCTAGACAGAAACCTTAGATTGGTATTAGAGCCACGGGTTAACAGCAAGTTACACCCTAAATAGGAGTCACAGGTAGCTAAGCCACGCTGACGAAAGGAAGCATCCTAAGGTGAATAGCTTAGATTGGCCTTTACACCCACCTTGACATAGGAAACCATCCTTGAATAGGAGTTGTGTGGGCCCTGGTAATGATTGTTTGTGATTATGTGCTTAGTGTGGATTGTGGGACGTCTCAAAAACGTTGTCCATATCCATACGTAAGAAGAAAGAGGTGTGAAATGCTTCGGCACTTGACCACATCCTCATAAGGACTAATATATATAGTCCAACTCACCTTGATGCCTATAGTTGAAGGGACTTACCTAACCTTCTAACCTTCTATTCTATTTCGTTCTCCCTCACAGATGGTGAGAGGAAACGCCAACCGAAGGAACGTCCAGGAAGATGACCACGAGGAAGTTCCTGCTAACTCCGGAGCTGGTGAAAACCATCTGGAAAGGTTGATGGTCATGCAAAACCAACTTATGCAAACCATGATCCAAACTTTTGGTCAGTTGCAGGCCAACCAAAACCCCGTTCCGGCACCACCGCCACCACCACCGCCGGCTCATAACAGGTTGGGAGAGTTCATGAGGACTCGACCACCCACCTTTGCTCAAACTAGTGACCCCATGGAGGCCGATGATTGGTTGAAATCCATGGAGAAGAAGCTCGCCATTGTTCAGTGCAACGACCGAGAGAAGGTTCTCTTTACGTCGCACCAACTTATGGGATCTGCCGCTGACTCGTGGGATGCCTTGAGCAACGCCCATGCCAACCCGGAGACAATTACTTGGACTGAGTTCAAAGAAAGTTTCCGCTCTCACTACATCCCTGTTGGTGTAATGATGCTCAAGAGGCAGGAGTTAAGGTCTCCACCAAGGACAGAAAAGTGTGAATGAATATCTCAACAAATTCATACAACTGTCCCGGTATGCCCTCGAAGATGTCAACTTAGATCAGAGGAAGCAGTACCTGTTCATGAGAGGGTTGAACAATGAGATCCAAGTTCAGCTCCTCAACAATGACTACGTAAGCTTCCAGAAGCTGGTTGATAAGGCTATTGTGGTTGAAACCAAGATCCGAGAGATCGAGCGAGAGTGCAAGAGGAAGATGCCATACCAGCCCCAAGGGAGCAATGTACGACCTAGGTACATGCCCCCTGCACCGCAGTATGGACCGACCACTCCTGCGTACTGCCCTGGTCAGCCACCACAGCAACGGTTCGTTGCACCGGCACCTCGTGTGCCCATGCCTCCTGCGCCCCGGCCTAACAATGGCGCTCCTGTTCAAAACCCCCGCCCCAACGTACCTGCTGCTGTAGGCAACAGGGCATGCTTTGCATGCGGGGAAGTAGGCCACTTCGCTAACCAGTGCCCGAGGAGAGGCCCTAGACAGCAAGGTAACGTGCCCAAGCAGAACCAACGACCAAACGGAGGGGACCACCAAGGGAACCGTGGACCGCAGAACTATGCTCGTGGCCACGTTAACCATGTCACTGCTGAGGAAGCACAACAGGCTGAGGACGTCGCCATTGGTATGTTCCTTGCCAACTCCAACCCAGCCACCATTTTATTTGACTCCGGAGCATCACATTCCTTCATATCATCCAAATATGTTGCCAAACATCATCTACCCGTATCCCACTTAGAATGTGCTATGTTAGTCAATTCTCCCGGAGGAGAAATGAGGACAAATGTAATATGCCCTAAAGTAAGCCTTAAAATAAGGGGGGTAGACTTCCTTGCCAACCTTATTGTTTTGGACTCCCACGGAATTGACATCATACTCGGAATGGATTGGCTAAGCAGGCACAACGGAGTAATCCAATGTGCTGAGAGAAGCGTGCAGTTGACAAACGAGCACGGTATTCGTGTCGAGTTTGAGTCAGCCCAACAAACAACCGAATGGGCAAATTTGAACCACGTCGAAGGAGCAACATTGGACAACATTCTAGTGGTTCAAGAATTTTCGGACGTGTTCCCGGAAGAGCTTCCAGGTATGCCACCTGACCGGGACATCGAGTTTGCCATAGATTTGGTACCCGGAACTGCACCTATAGCTAAGAGACCATATAGGATGCCCGTCAACGAGTTAGTTGAACTCAAGAAGCAAATTCAAGAACAGTTGGAGAAGGGTTTTATCCGTCCAAGCTCGTCACCATGGGGAGCTCCGGTACTCTTCGTGGACAAGAAGGACGGAACCCAAAGAATGTGCGTGGACTACATGTCTCTCAACGAGGTGACAATCAAGAATAAATACCCTCTGCCCCGTATAGAGGACCTGTTCGATCAAATGAAAGGAGCCCAAGTATTCTCCAAGATTGATCTTCGATCGGGATATTTCCAGCTGAAGATTAAGCCCTCCGATATACCTAAGACAGCCTTTCGGACACGGTATGGTTCATATGAATATACCGTTATGTCTTTTGGATTGACGAATGCACCCGCATACTTCATGTACCTTATGAACAAGGTTTTCATGGAGTACTTGGACAAGTTCATTGTGGTTTTCATCGACGACATTATGGTGTATTCAAAAAGTAAGGAGGAGCATGAAGAACATCTGAGATTGACCTTGCAAAAGTTGCGCGAGCATCAGTTGTATGCCAAGCTCAACAAGTGTCAATTTTGGCTAAAGGAAATATCTTTCCTAGGCCACATCATCTCCAAGGAAGGGGTATCGGTTGATCCTGGAAAGGTGAGAGATGTTCTGAAGTGGGACCAACCGAAGAGCGTAAGGGATATTCAAAGTTTCCTTGGAATGGCAGGATACTATCGGCGCTTCATTAAAGACTTCTCTAAGATAGCAAAACCTATGACGGAGTTGTTAATGAAGGGAAAAGTCCTTCAATGGACACACGCCTGCCAAGAAAGTTTTGAGGAACTCAAGAAAAGGTTAACCACAACACCAGTTCTGGTATTGCCAGACGTAAGCAAGAGCTTTAACATATATTGTGACGCATCCAGACAAGGGCTCGGATGTGTGCTCATGCAGGAAGGACAAGTGGTAGCCTATGCCTCACGACAATTAAAGAAGCACGAGCTTAATTATCCTACACATGACTTGGAGTTAGTGTGACGCCCTCAATTCTATGGAAAACCACGGAACCGAGAACTAATGCATATGTGTGCCCAGGATGTTCATCACACATACACATACGTTCCACAAACTGAATTCAGATTAATATATTACCATGAATAACAGAGTTTATTACAGCACCTCATGAGTCTTGGACTCATGCTCGGAAGTCCTTATTTCTACGCAGCGGAAATCTGATTTAAATGCGGAAGCAAAAACTAATGCGGAAGCAAAACTAAGCAGAAGTGGCTCCATCTCTACTCCCTCCACAGGCAAGGTTGAGAACAGATCACACGCCATAATGCTCTACTCGGTCTTCATAGTAGTCTTCTCTTGCTGTTGATGAAGAAATAATAATGCAAGTTTGAGTACAATGATGTACTCAGCAAGTGCGGGAATAACACATGACATGCAGCATCATAAACAAGGTAGGTATAAAAGGCTTATTTGCAGAAAAGCAGATTTATAAAACCGTGATAAAACATCAACTTAACTTTAGATGAATGTATTCCCAGCATGTATGAAATTACCAACATACCTCCATCACTTCCTGTGTTCCATCCAAACATTAACCAATCCTTTACCCATATTCACGAATACCTCCTCGTATTCGCTACCATCTCACCTCATGAAACAACCTTGTCTCACACCGAGACCAATCTCATATCATGACCCACCAGTCATGCAACCCTTTCATCATCCAGACTTAACAATTCCAAACCAAATCATAACCAAAACCATAACCAAGAACCTTCCCAATAACCATTCCAGTAACCATCCCATCTAATCATGGCAGTTTAGCCAGGTGCTCGTGACCGTAAGCTCGGCTATCATGATAGTTTTAATAACTCTGCAGAGTTTGCACCTCTTTACCCACAAGTTTGTGATTTCGTCACCCGTCGGCGACTGCAGAACCTCCATTATACCAGTACACAACCGTCGGTGTATGGTCAAGAGATCACAAAATAGCCTTTACAAAGGGGTTACTAGATGTATGGAATCACTAAGGTTTCACCGGCAGGCTAGAATCTCCAATTCTCCCACCCACGGGCCCCCTCTTGTGCCATGCAGTTCCCAGGGCAGTCCTCACTCGACTCCCATTCCCCGCGCCTTCCACAGTCCATAACACTCTAGCAACTTACCTAATTACTCAGCTAAGCCGCACCCATACTTGGCCTTGTGGTGGCACTGTTATCCTGGCATGTGCATGCATGAACCGGTCCTTAGATCTACGGCAAGCAAAACCACCATCTCATGCTACCTCATTCACAAACCCAGGCTTGCCTAGATCTCCCTCCGGTCCATGTTCGTTAACCTCATCAGTTACTTATTATCAGTACGAGTGCAGTTAGCTAGACACATCTATCTCGCTTCCCAACCCCATGGACTCAGCGAAGCATAAAGCAAAAACCATACCTGACTCATAAACTTCCCAGGCGACAAGGGTGGTTTAATCAGAACTAGTAAACTCCTATAAAAAGGTTTCCCATCATGTTTGACTTAGCACGCACACCTTTTCGCAAAACAAAATAGTTTTACCCAAAACATAGGATCAACATGGTCAAGGAGCACTTGCCTTGTTCTTGCGGTTCCGGTTGTTCTTGATTCTCAAAATCTTGTTGCTGCAGCTCGTCGTAAACAGCTTCCTGAGTTTGTTCTGCTATGTAGGATTCACGTGCATACAAGATTCACAGCAATCAATATCATGCACAAAACCCTAAACTAGATGCGATGATGCACATGCATGCTATCCTATGATTAGTTTCATTAGATTGATCTGTACGTGTTATTGCATGGCTTGCATGGTCAGAGGTGTTCGGATCAAAGGTGGTCGGGGCGATGATCTTGTTTTTAGATCAAACTGATCATCGAGTGATTTGTCCACGAAAAGGCTTCTGTTCGAAAGGAATCGAAGAACAGATGCAAAGAGATGAACAACATGATGTCGTAAGGTGGTATTGAAGTCCTACCTCACGCTCTTCTTGTCATCGGGGTCCTCCTCAGACCGCTTGGTTCTCCTCCAATGATCTCCCTTGTTGTGCTTCAGCGATGTTTCGCTCGGCGAGTTAGGGCTAGGGCTCCAAGTCGTCGGCTCAGGATTTGAAAGAGAAGTTTGTGGTTTCGGCCAGAGGTTTTGGGTTCTATTTATAATCGGGAAGAGAAGAGTCCTAATCTGATTGGATCCCGAATAAGAGTCTTATTCAGATCTTTGTTGGATCCTAACGTCTTATCTTTGGTAACATCGTGGAATTTAGATCGGTTTATGTTGCGTACCGGTATCTTTACGCGTAAAAACCGCTCCAGAACTCGCTACCTCCGTGATGATGAGCTCCGGAAGCTCCACGTGTTCTCCGGGCCTGGTATCTCCTCATCCGCAGAGACGAGCTCCGGTTGTGCCGCGTGCCAATCGATCGAGACCTCCTTCTTCTTCGGAGACGAGCTCCGCGCACGCCACGTGTGGGTGCCGGTCTTTCCGCCTTTCCTTCCCTCAGGGACATGCCCCGAGGTCGACACGTGTCCAGCAGCGACGGACCTCCGGAGATAAGCTCTGGTGGCGACACGTGTTCAATAGATCCGGACTTCTCGGAGATGGGTTCCGAAATTAACACGTATCCCGTGCGACTGGTCCCCTGACTTCCGCGAGGACTAGCTCCGAAGGTGACATGTGTCCCATGAAAAATGCCTTTGCTTCTTCCGCAGAGGCTAGCTCCACGGGCAACACGCGTCCCACAGGGTCGGACCTCTTTCCAATTGCGGAGGTGACCCCCGAGCCTGCCACGTATCCAGTTTAGCGTCAGACCTCTCCCTATCTCTCGGGAATGAGTTCCGAACACGCCACGTGGTCTGCTGGTCATGGAAATTGCCTTCGGCGCTCTCAGAGAGCTTTACTGGTTATCCTTTTGATACTTGTTTCTGTTCCCTATTTTCTAAAAATGTTTTTTTTTCTTCTTCATAAAACATGAACATATGCTGACTCCCGAGATGAGGGTGTCACAAATCTACCCCCCTTAAATTGAATCTCGCCCTCGAGATTCGTTAGTAGAAAATAGATAGGGGAATTCTGCCTTAATATCCTCTTCACGCTCCCATGTGGCTTCAGCTTCAGTATGATGACTCCATTGTACCTTGCACCATCGAATCACTTTGTTTCGGGTGACCCTTTCCTTTACGTCCAAGATTCGGACAGGGTGTTCTGCGTAGGTCAGGTCTTCTTGAAGTTCAAGTTCTCCCATTGACACTTGTTCCTCTGGTACTCTCAAGCACTTCTTGAGCTGGGATACATGAAACACGTCATGTACGTCGCAGAGGTGGTTTGGGAGCTCTAGTTGATAGGCTACTTCTCCTCACTTGTCCAAAATCTTAAATGGTCCGATGTAGCGAGGCGCTAGTTTGCCTTTGACGTTAAAACGTCGTTGGCCTCGGATAGGCGATACCTTAAGGTATACGAAGTCTCCTACTTCGAAGGTCAACTTCCTACACCTATTGTCCGCATAGCCTTTCTGTCGTGACTGAGGAGCCTTTAAGTTTTCCCGTATCGTTTGGACTTGCTTTTCAGCCTCTTGTAGTACTTCGGGTCCAAACACATGGTTCTCTCCAGTCTCGTTCCAGAACAGTGGCGTTCTACACCGTCTACCATATAAGGCTTCGAAAGGCGACATCTTCAAGCTAGCTTGATAGCTGTTGTTATAGGAGAACTCGACATACGGTAAACTCCTATCCCAACTACGCCCACGTTTCAAGGCGCAAGCTCTCAGCATGTCCTCCAAAATTTGGTTCGTCCTCTCGGTTTGCCCATCTGTTTGTGGGTGATAGGCGGAGCTAAAATCTAGTCGTGTACCCATGGCTTTCTGCAGCTTCCTCCAGAATCTAGAGGTAAACTGAGAACCTTGATTTGAGACTATCCTCTTCGGAACTCCATGACGGCACACGATCTGCTCCATGTACAACTCTGCCAACTGTGTAACGTTGTAACTGGTCTTTACCGGAAGAAAATGGGCGGTTTTCGTCAACCGGTCCACAATGACCCAGATGGAGTCGTATCCTGACTGAGTTCTTGGCAATCCGACAATAAAGTCCAGACTGATGTTGTGACGCCCTCAATTCTGTGGAAAACCACGGAACCGAGAACTAATGCATATGTGTGCCCAGGATGTTCATCACACATACACATACGTTCCACAAACTGAATTCAGATTATATATTTCCACGAATAACAGAGTTTATTACAACACCTCATGAGTCTTGGACTCATGCTCACAGCGGAAGTCTTTATTTCTACGCAGCGGAAATCTTTATTTAAATGCAGAAGCAAAAACTAATGCGGAGGCAAAACTAAGCAGAAGTGGCTCCATCTCTACTCCCTCCATAGGCAAGGTTGAGAATAGATCACACGCCATAATGTTCCACTTGATCTTCATAGTAGGCTTCTCTTGCTGTTGATGAAGAAATAATGATGCAAGTTTGAGCACAATGATGTACTCAGCAAGTGCGGGAATAACACATGATATGCAGCTCATAGAACAAGGTAGGTACAAAAAGTTTATTTGCAGAAAAGCAGATTTATAAAACCATGATAAAACAACAACTTATGTTTAAATGTAATCCCAACATGTATTAAATTACCAACATACCTCCATCACTTCCCGTGTTCCATCCGAACATTAACCAATCTTTTATTCATACTCACGAATACCTCCTCGTATTCGCTACCATATCACCTCATAAAACAACCTCGTCTCGCTCCGAGACCAATCTCATGTCATGACCCATCAGTCATGCAACCATCTTATCTCCCGGACTCAACAGTTCCAAACCAATAATCATAACCAATAACCATAACCAAGAACCTTCCCAATAACCATTCCAATAACCATTCCAATAACCCTTCCAGTAATCGTCCCATCTAATCATGGCAGTTTAGCCAGGTGCTTGTGACCGTAAGCTCGGCTATCATGATAGTTTTTATAACTCTGCAGAGTTTGCACCTCTTTACCCATAAGTTTGTGATTTCGTCACCCGTCGGCGACTGCAGAACCTCCATTTTACCAGTACACAGCCGTCGGTGTATGGTCAAGAGATCACAAAAAAGCCTTTACAAAGGAGTTACTAGATGTATGGACTTACTAAGGTTTCACCGGCAGGCTAGAATCTCCAATTCTCCCACCCACGGGCCCCCTCTTGTGCCATGCAGTTCCCAGGGCAGTCCTCACTCGACTCCCATTCCCCGCGCCTTCCACAGTCCATAACACTCTAGCAACTTACCTAATTACTCAGCTAAGCCGCAGCCATATTTGGCCTTGTGGTGGCACTGTTATCCTGGCATGTGCATGCATGAACCGGTCCTTAGATCTACGGCAAGTAAAACCACCATCTCACGCTACCTCATTCACAAACCCAGTCTTGCCTAGATCTTCCCTCCGATCCATGTTCATTAACCTCATCAATTACTTATTATCAGTACGAGTGCAGTTAGCTAGACACATCTATCTCGCTTCCCAATCCCATGGACTCAGCGAAGCATAAAGCAAAAACCATACCCGACTCATAAACTTCCCTGGCGACAAGGATGGTTTTACCAAAACTAGTAAACTCCTATAAAAGGGTTTCCCATCATGTTTGACTCAGTACGCATACCTTTTCACAAAAACAAACAGTTTTTCCCAAAATATAGGATCAATATGGTCAAGGAGCACTTGCCTTGTTCTTGCGGTTCCGGTTGTTCTTGATTCTCAAAACCTGGTTGCTGTAGTTCATCGTAGACAGCTTCCTGAGCCTGTCCTGCTATGTAGGATTCACGTGCATACAAGATTCACAGCAATCAATATTATGTGCAAACCTTTAACTAGATGTGACGATGCATATGCATGCTATCCTATGATTTTTATTAGATTGGTGTGCTCTTGCATGGCTTGCATGGTCAGAGGTGTTCGGATCAAAGGTGGTCGTGGCGATGATTTTGTCTTTAGATCAAACTGATCATCGAGTGATCTGCCCACGAGAAAGCTTCTGTTCGAAAGGAATTGAAGAACAGATGCAAGAGATGAATATCATGATGTCGTAAGGTGGTATTGAAGTCCTACCTCACGCTCTTCTTGTCTTCGAGGTCCTCCTCAGACCGCTTGGTTCTTCTCCGATGATCTCCCTTGTTGTGCTTTCGGCGATGTTTTGCTCGGCGAGTTAGGGCTAGGGCTCTAAGTCGTCGGCTCAGGAGTTGAAAGAGAAGTTTGTGGTTTCAGCTAGAGGTTTTGGGTTCTATTTATAATCGGGAAGAGAAGAGTCCTAATCTGATTGGATTCCGAATAAGAGTCTCATTCAGATCTTTGTTAGATCCTGACGTCTTATCTTCAGTAACCATCGTGGAGTTTAGATCGGTTTCTGTTGCGTACCGGTATTTTTTTACGCGTAAAAACCGCTCCAGATTAGTTTCCTTCGTGATGATGAGTTCCGGAAACTCCACGTGTCCTCGGGGCCTGGTATCTCCTCATCCGCAGAGACGAGCTCCGGTTGTGCCGCGTGTTAATCGATCGAGACCTCCCTCTTCTTCGGAGGTGAGCTCTACGCACGCCACGTGTTGGCGCCGGTCTTCCTCTTCTTCTTTCCTCAGGGACATGCCCCGCGGTCGACACGTGTTTAGCTGCGACGGTCCTTCCGGTGATAAGCTCCGGTGGCGACACGTGTTCGATAGATCCGGACTTCTCTGAGGTGAGCTCCGGGATTGACACGTATCCCCCGCGAATGGTCCTCTGATTTCCGTGAGGACTAGCTCCGAGGATGACACGTGTCCTATAAGAATGCCTTTGCTTCTTCCGCAGCGGCTAGCTCCGCGGTAGCACGTGTCCCATAGGGTCGGACCTCTTTCCAATTGCGGAGGTGACCCCCGATCCTGCCACGTAGCTAGTTTAGTGGCGGACTCTCCCAATTTCTCGGGGATGAGCTCCGAACACGCCATGTGGTCTGCTGGCCGTGGAAATTGCCTTCGGTGCTCTCGGAGAGCTTTATTGGCTATCCTTTTGGTACTTGTCTCTGTTTCTTCTTTCGTAAAATGTTTTTCTTCTTCATAAAACATGAACATATGCTGACATCCGAGATGAGGGTGTCACAGATGTCCTCCCATTTCCATTCAGGTATTTTCAAAGGTTGCAACAATCCAGCGGGTTTTTGATGTTCGGCCTTTACCCGTTGGCATGTGTCGCATAGGGCAACATATTCTGCTATATCCCTCTTCATACCATCCCACCAATAACAAGTTTTCAAGTCCTTGTACATTTTGGTGCTCCCTGGATGTATGGAATAGGGCGAATCATGTGCCTCCTTCAATATCATGTCGCGAAGGTGTCTTATGTTTGGCACACAAATTCTTTTTCCTAGCCAAAGCGTACCCTTTTCATCCTCCTTGAAATCCTTTTCCATCCCTTGTCGGATTCTTTCCTTGATCTCCTTGATCCCCTCGTCCGTTGCTTGGCCCTCTCTTATTTCTTGCTCCAATGAGGAGTGGATCTTCATTATTTCCATGTTATTCAAGAATCCGAGGTGTAACCGTTCGAACTCCTTACGTAGTTCGGGTGGTAGCTCCCGAACCGTGAGTTGGTGGCATGCTCCCTTTCTGCTCAATGCGTCAGCGACCACATTGGCCTTCTCGGGGTGGTAGTTGATTCCCACATCATAATCCTTGATGAGTTCTAACCGTCGACGTTGCCTCAAATTCAAGTCCGTTTGTGTAAATATGTACTTGAGGCTTTTCTGATCTGTATAGATCTCACATCGATGACCAAGGATATAATGTCTCCAAATCTTCAATGCATGCACCACTGCTGCTAACTCCAAATCATGTGTAGGATAGTTAAGCTCGTGCTTCTTTAATTGTCGTGAGGCATAGGCTACCACTTGTCCTTCCTGCATGAGCACACATCCGAGCCCTTGTCTGGATGCGTCACAATATATGTCAAAGCTCTTGCTTCGTCTGGCAATACCAGAACTGATGATGTGGTTAGCCTTTTCTTGAGTTCCTCAAAACTTTCTTGGCAGGCTTGTGTCCATTGAAAGATTTTTCCCTTCGTTAGCAACTCCGTCATAGGTTTTGCTATCTTAGAGAAGTCTTTAATGAAGCGCCGATAGTATCCTGCCATCCCAAGGAAACTCCGAATATCCCTCACGCTCTTCGGTTGGTCCTACTTCGGAACATCTCTCACCTTTCCAGGATCAACCGATACCCCTTCCTTGGAGATGATGTGGCCTAGGAAAGATATTTCCTTAAGCCAAAATTGACACTTGTTGAGCTTGGCATACAACTGATGCTCACGCAACTTCTGCAAGGTCAATCTCAGATGTTCTTCATGCTCCTCCTTACTTTTTGAATACACCATAATGTCGTCGATGAAAACCAGGACAAACTTGTCCAAGTACTCCATGAAAACCTTATTCATAAGGTACATGAAGTATGCGGGTGCATTCGTCAATCCAAAAGACATAACGGTATATTCATATGAACCATACCGCGTCCGAAAGGCTATCTTAGGTATATCGGAGGGCTTAATCTTCAGCTGGAAATATCCCGACCGAAGATCAATCTTGGAGAACACTTGGGCTCCTTTCATTTGATCGAACAGGTCCTCTATACGGGGCATAGGGTATTTATTTTTGATTGTCACCTCGTTGAGAGACCTGTAGTCCACGCACATTCTTTGGGTTCCGTCCTTCTTGTCCACGAAGAGTACCGGAGCTCCCCAGGGTGACGAGCTTGGACGGATAAAACCCTTCTCCAACTGTTCTTGAATTTGCTTCTTGAGTTCTACTAACTCGTTGACGGGCATCCTATATGGTCTCTTAGCTATGGGTGCAGTTCCAGGTACCAAATCTATGGCAAACTCGATGTCCCGGTCAGGTGGCATACCTGGAAGTTCTTCTGGAAACACGTCCGAAAATTCCTGAACCACTGGAATTGTCCAATGCTATTCTTTCAACATGGTTCAAATGCGCCCGTTCGGTTGCTTGCTGGGCTGACTCAAACTCGACACGGATACCGTGTTCGTTTGTCAACTGCACGCTTCTCTCAGCGCATTGGATTACTCCATTGTGCTTGCTTAACCAGTCCATTCTGAGTATGATGTCAATTCCGTGGGAGTCCAAGACAATAAGGTTGGCAAGGAAGTCTACCCCCTTATTTTAAGGCTTACCTTAGGACATACTATACTAGTCCTCATTTCTCCTCCGGGAGAATTAACTAACATGGTACATTCTAAGTGGGATACGAGTAGATGATGTTTGGCAACATATTCGGATGATATGAAGGAATGTGATGCTCCAGAATCAAATAAAATGGTGGCTGGGTTGGAGTTGGCAAGGAACATACCAATTGCGACGTCCTCAGCCTGTTGTGCTTCCTCAGCAGTGACATGGTTAACGTGGCCACGAGCATAGTTCTGCGGTCCACGGTTCCCTTGGTTGTCTCCTCCGTTTGGTCGCTGGTTCTGCTTGGGCACGTTACCTTGCTGTCCAGGGCCTCTCTTCGGGCACTGGTTAGCGAAGTGGCCTACTTCCCCGCATGCAAAGCATGCCCTGTTTCCTACGGCAGCAGGTACGTTGGGGCGGGGGTTTTGAACAGGAGCGCCATTGTTAGGCCGGGGTGCAGGAGGCATGGGCACTCGAGGTGCCGGTGCAACAAACCGTTGCTGTGGTGGCTGACCAGGGCGGTTCATAGGAGTGGTTGGTCCATACTGCGGTGCAGGAGGCGTGTACCTAGGTCGTACGTTGCTCCCTTGGGGCTGGTATGGCACCTTCCTTTTGCACTCGCGCTCAATCTCTCGGATCTTGTTTTCCACCACAATAGCCTTATCAACCAGCTTCTGGAAGCTTACATAGTCATTGTTGAGGAGCTGAACTTGGATCTCATTGTTCAACCCTCTCATGAATAGGTACTGCTTCCTCTGATCTGAGTTGACATCTTCGGGGGCATACTGGGACAGTTGTATGAACTTGTTGAGATATTCGTTCACACTTTTCTGCCCTTGGCGGAGACCTTCAAACTCCTGCCTCTTGAGCATCATTACGCCAACAGGGATGTAGTGGGAGCGGAAATTTTCCTTGAACTCAGTCCAAGTGATTGTCTCCGGGTTGGCATGGGCGTTGCTCAAGGCATCCCACCAGTCAGCAGCTGCTCCCATCAGTTGGTGCGACGCAAAGAGAACCTTCTCCCGGTCGTTGCACTGAACAATGGCAAGCTTCTTCTCCATGGATTTCAACCAATCATCGGCCTCCATTAGATCACTTGCTTGAGCAAAGGTGGGTGGTCGAGTCCTCATGAACTCTCCCAACCTGTTATGAGCCGGCGGTGGTGGTGGCGGTGGTGCCGGAACGGAGTTTTGGTTGGCCTGCAACTGACCCAAAGTTTGGATCATGGTTTGCATAAGCTGGTTTTGCATGGCCATCAACCTTTCTAGGTTGTTTTCGCCAGCTCCGGGGTTAGCAGGAACTTCCTCGTGGTCATCTTCCTGGACGTTCCTTCGGCTGGCGTTTCCTCTCACCATCTGTGAGAGAGAACGAAACAGAATAGAAGGTTAGAGATTAGGTAGGTCCTTTCAACTATATGTATCAAGGTGAGTTGGACTATATATATTAGTCCTTATGAGGATGTGAGCAAGTGCCGAAACATCTCACACCTCCCTCTTCTTATGTGTGGATATGGACAACGTTTTTGAGACGTCCCACCACTCACACTTAAGCGCATATTCACAAATAATAATTACAAGGGCCCACTCAACTCCTATTCAAGGATGGTTTCCTATGTCAAGGTGGTTTCAAGGCCAATCTAGGCTATTCACCCTATGATGCTTCCTTTGGTCAGTGTGGCTTAGCTACCTATGACTCCTATTCAGGGGTGTAACTTGCTGTTAACCCGTGGCTCTAATATCAATCTAAGGTTTCTATCTAGGCGTGTAACCTACTGTCAACCCGTGGCTCTGATACCAATCTGTGACGCCCTCAATTCTGTGGAAAACCACGGAACCGAGAACTAATGCATATGTGTGCCGAGGATGTTCATCACACATACACATACGTTCCACAAACTGAATTCAGATTAATATATTACCACGAATAACAGAGTTTATTACAGCACCTCATGAGTCTTGGACTCATGCTCGGAAGTTCTTATTTCTACGCAGCGGAAATCTGATTTAAATGCGGAAGCAAAAACTAATGCGGAAGCAAAACTAAGCAGAAGTGGCTCCATCTCTACTCCCTCCACAGGCAAGGTTGAGAACAGATCACACGCCATAATGCTCTACTCGATCTTCATAGTAGTCTTCTCTTGCCGTTTATGAAGAAATAATAATGCAAGTTTGAGTACAATGATGTACTCAGCAGATGCGGGAATAACACATGACATGTAGCATCATAAACAAGGTAGGTATAAAAGGCTTATTTGCAGAAAAGCAGATTTATAAAACCGTGATAAAACAACAACTTAACTTTAGATGAATGTATTCCCAGCATGTATGAAATTACCAACATACCTCCATCACTTCCCGTGTTCCATCCAAACATTAACCAATCCTTTACCCATATTCACGAATACCTCCTCGTATTCGCTACCATCTCACCTCATGAAACAACCTTGTCTCACACCGAGACCAATCTCATATCATGACCCACCAGTCATGCAACCCTTTCATCATCCAGACTTAACAATTCCAAACCAAACCATAACCAAGAACCTTCCCAATAACCATTCCAGTAACCATCCCATCTAATCATGGCAGTTTAGCCAGGTGCTCGTGACCGTAAGCTCGGCTATCATGATAGTTTTAATAACTCTGCAGAGTTTGCACCTCTTTACCCACAAGTTTGTGATTTTGTCACCCGTCGGCGACTGCAGAACCTCCATTATACCAGTACACAACCGTCGGTGTATGGTCAAGAGATCACAAAATAGCCTTTACAAAGGGGTTACTAGATGTATGGACTCACTAAGGTTTCACCGGCAGGCTAGAATCTCCAATTCTCCCACCCACGGGCCCCCTCTTGTGCCATGCAGTTCCCAGGGCAGTCCTCACTCGACTCCCATTCCCCGTGCCTTCCACAGTCCATAACACTCTAGCAACTTACCTAATTACTCAGCTAAGCCGCACCCATACTTGGCCTTGTGATGGCACTGTTATCCTGGCATGTGCATGCATGAACCGGTCCTTAGATCTATGGCAAGCAAAACCACCATCTCATGCTACCTCATTCACAAACCCAGGCTTGCCTAGATCTCCCTCCGATCCATGTTCGTTAACCTCATCAGTTACTTATTATCAGTACGAGTGCAGTTAGCTAGACACATCTATCTCGCTTCCCAACCCCATGGACTCAGCGAAGCATAAAGCAAAAACCATACCCGACTCATAAACTTCCCAGGCGACAAGGGTGGTTTAATCAGAACTAGTAAACTCCTATAAAAAGGGTTTCCCATCATGTTTGACTTAGCACGCACACCTTTTCGCAAAACAAAATAGTTTTACCCAAAACATAGGATCAACATGGTCAAGGAGCACTTGACTTGTTCTTGCGTTTCCGGTTGTTCTTGATTCTCAAAACCTTGTTGCTGCAGCTCGTCGTAAACAGCTTCCTGAGTTTGTTCTGCTATGTAGGATTCACGTGCATACAAGATTCACAGCAATCAATATCATGCACAAAACCCTAAACTAGATGCGATGATGCACATGCATGCTATCCTATGATTAGTTTCATTAGATTGATCTGTACGTGTTCTTGCATGGCTTGCATGGTCAGAGGTGTTCGGATCAAAGGTGGTCGTGGCGATGATCTTGTTTTTAGATCAAACTGATCATCGAGTGATCTGTCCATGAAAAGGCTTCTGTTCGAAAGGAATCGAAGAACAGATGCAAAGAGATGAACAACATGATGTCGTAAGGTGGTATTGAAGTCCTACCTCACGCTCTTCTTGTCTTCGGGGTCCTCCTCAGACCGCTTGGTTCTCCTCCAATGATCTCCCTTGTTGTGCTTCGGCGATGTTTCGCTCGGCGAGTTAGGGCTAGGGCTCCAAGTCGTCGGCTCAGGATTTGAAAGAGAAGTTTGTGGTTTCGGCCAGAGGTTTTGGGTTCTATTTATAATCGGGAAGAGAAGAGTCCTAATCTGATTGGATCCTGAATAAGAGTCTTATTCAGATCTTTGTTGGATCCTAACGTCTTATCTTTGGTAACATCGTGGAATTCAGATCGGTTTATGTTGCGTACCGGTATCTTTACGCGTAAAAACCGCTCCGGACTCGCTACCTCCGTGATGATGAGCTCCGGAAGCTCCACGTGTTCTCCGGGCCTGGTATCTCCTCATCCGCAGAGACGAGCTCCGTTTGTGCCGCATGTCAATCGATCGAGACCTCCTTCTTCTTCGGAGACGAGCTCCGCGCACGCACGTGTCATCCTCAGAGCTAGTCCTCGCGGAAATCAGAGGACCCGTTGCGCGGGATACGTGTCGATCTCGGAGCTCATCTCAGAGGAATCCGGATCTATCGAACACGTGTCGCCACCGGAGCTTATCTCCGGGAGGTCTTTCGTTGCTAGACACGTGTCGACCGCGGGGCACGTCCCTGAGGAAAGAAGAAAGGAAAGACCGACGCCAACACGTGGCGTGCGCGGAGCTCACCTCCAAAGGAGGGGGGAGGTCTCGCTCGTGACACGCGGCACAACCGGAGCTCGTCTCTACGGGAGAAGAGATACCAGGCCCGGAAGGACACGTGGAGCTTCCGGAGCTCATCGCCGTGGAGGTAACGAGTTCTGGAGCGGTTTTTACGTGTAAAGATACCGGTACGCAACAGAAACCGACCTAAATTCCACGATGTTACTAAAGATAAGACGTTAGGATCCAACAAAGATCTGAATAAGACTCTTATTCGGGATCCAATCAGATTAGGACTCTTCTCTTCCCGATTATAAATAGAACCCAAAACCTCTGGCCGAAACCACAAACTTCTCTTTCAACTCCTGAGCCGACGACTTAGAGCCCTAGCCCTAACTCGCCGAGCAAAACATCGCCGAAGTGCAACAAGGGAGATCATCAGAGAAGGACCGAGCGGTCTGAGGAGGACCTCGAAGACAAGAAGAGCGTGATGTAGGACTTCAATACCACCTTACGACATCATTGTGTTCGTCTCTTGCATCTGTTCTTCAATTCCTTTCGAACAGAAGCCTTCTCGTGGGCAGATCACTCGATGATCAGTTTGATCTAAAGACAAGATCATCGCCACGTCCACCTTTGATCCGAACACCTCTGTCCATGCAAGCCATGCAAGAGCACACCAATCTAATAACAATCATAGGATAGCATGCATGTGCATCATCGCATCTAGTTTAAGGTTTGCGCATGATATTGATTGCTGTGAATCTTGTATGCACGTGAATCCTACATAGCAGGACAGGTTCAGGGAGCTGTCTACGACGAGTTGCAGCAACAAGGTTTTGAGAATCAAGAACAACCAGAACCGCAAGTACAAGGCAAGTGCTCCTTGACCATATTGATCCTATGTTTTGGGTAAAACTATTTTGTTTGCGAAAAGGTATGCGTACTGAGTCAAACATGATGGGAAACCCTTTTATAGGAGTTTACTAGTTTTGATTAAACCACCCTTGTCGCCAGGGAAGTTTATGAGTCGGGTATGGTTTTTGTTTTATGCTTCGCTGAGTCCATGGGATTGGGAAGCGAGATAGATATGTCTAGCTAACTGCACTCGTAATGATAATGAGAAACTGATGTTAATAATGAACATGGATCGAAGGGAGATCTAGGCAAGACTGGGTTTGTGAATGAGGTAGCATGAGATGGTGGTTTACTTGCCGTAGATCTAAGGACCGGTTCATGCATGCACATGCCAGGATAACAGTGCCACCACAAGGCCAAATATGGGTGCGGCTTAGCTGAGTAATTAGGTAAGTTGCTAGAGTGTTATGGACTGTGGAAGGCGCGGGGAATGGGATTCGAGTGAGGACTGCCCTGGGAACTGCATGGCACAAGAGGGGGCCTGTGGGTGGGAGAATTGGAGATTCTAGCCTGCCGGTGAAACCTTAGTGAGTCCATACATCTAGTAACCCCTTTGTAAAGGCTATTTTGTGATCTCTTGACCATACACCGACGGATGTGTACTGGTATAATGGAGGTTCTGCATTCGCCGATGGGTGACGAAATCACAAACTTGTGGGTAAAGAGGTGCAAACTCTGCAGAGTTATTAAAACTATCATGATAGCCGAGCTTACGGTCACGAGTACCTGGCTAAACTGCCATGATTAGTTGGGATGGTTATTGGGAAGGTTCTCGGTTATGGTTATTGGTTTGGAACTGTTGAGTCTGGATGATGAGATGGTTGTATAACTGTTGGGACATGACATGAGATTGGTCTCGGTGTGAGACAAGGTCGTTTTACGAAGTGAGGTGGTAGCGAATACGAGGAGGTATTCGTGAGTATGAATAAAGGATTGGTTAATGTTTGGATGGAACACGGGAAATGATGGAGGTATGTTGGTAATTTAGTTCATGCTGGGATTATATTCATCTAAAGTTAAGTTGCTGTTTTATCATGGATTTACAAGTTTGCTTTTCTGCAAATAAGCCTTTTTATGCCTACCTTGTTTATGAGCTGCATATCATGTGTTTTCCCGCACTTGCTGAGTACATCATTGTACTCAAACTTGCATTATTATTTTCATCATCAGCAGCGGGAGAAGCCTACTATGAAGACCAAGTGGAGCATTACGGCGTGTGATCTGTTCTCAACCTTGCCTGTGGAGGGATTAGAGATGGAGCCATTTCTGCTTAGATTTGCTTCCGCATTAGCTAAATTGCTTCCGCTTTAGAATAAAGACTTCCGCTGTGAGCATGAGTCCAAGACTCATGAGGTATTGTAATAAACTCTGTTATTCGTGGTAATATATAATCTGAATTCAGTTTGTGGAACGTATGTGTATGTGTGATGAACATCCTGGGCACACATATGCATTAGTTCTCAGTTCCGTGGTTTTCCCACAGAATTGAGGGCGTCACACCAGTGCGCGGTACGTGGCGCAGGTCCAAGGCGAGGAAGTCTTTCTCCAACATCTGCACATGGAGCAGGTAAGCAGCTAGCTGTGGGTCATTGCAGGAGCATTCACCCTTAACTTGCTTGATAACTAGCTGGGAGTCGCCCTGTGCCAACAACTGGCGAGCGCCCAGAGACAGGGCTGTCTTTAGGCCAAAGATGAGTGTTTCATACTCTGCCAATTGTTGGTTGCCTTGAAATTGAGACGCACCATATACCCAAACTGCTCCCCCGATGGCATGAGAAGCAGTACGCCGGCACCGGCCCCTTGCTTTCGTGAGGAGCTGTCGAAGAAGAGCGTCCAGTAAGGCCCGGTGAAGGCCGGAGCTCGGCGCTCTGGTTCACCGTCTTCATGGCCCCCTGGGTCAGCCTTTGTTGGCGTCCACTCAGCCACGAAGTCAGCCAGTGCTTGGCTCTTGACTGCATGACGAGGAAGGAAGTCCAGCTCAAACTCCGCCAGCTCCGCTGCCCATTTAGCGACATTGCCAATTGCATGGGGGCTGTGAAGGATAGCCTTCAGCGGATAGGAGGTGACCACCGAGACCCGGTGGGCTTGGAAGTAGTGGCGGAGCTTCCTGGACGCCACGAGCACTGCGTACAGCAGCTTATGGACCTCTAGGTACCTTGTCTTGGCGTCATGGAGGACCTCGCTGATGTAGTAGACAGGCCTCTGGATGGTCCGGACCCTCCCTCCTAGGTCAGAGATATCTTCATCCATGGGCTCAGGCCTACAGGAGGTGTGTGGGCCCAGGGAGGCTGCCGGGAGCTGATACTCGAAGGCTCCCAAGCCGCCTTGGACCTCCGGGAGGTCCCACTGATTTCCCGGGAGCTCTGGGAGGTCCCGTTGGACTTCCGGGAGGTTCTGTTGGACCTCCGGGGGGTCCCGTTGCACCTCCGGGAGGTCCTGCTGGTCCTCCGGGAGGTTGTCATGGAGGTTCGGGGGTCCGTTTTGGACCTTTGGGGGGTTGTCTTGGAGATCCGGGGGGTCGTCTTGGACCTCCGGGGTTTCCTGGCGCCTGTCTCCTGCTACCGGAGCAGGCTGTGGCGATGAGAGGTTCGGCCGCTCTGCGACGAGGACCATACTCACCACTTCAGCTGTCGCCGCGATGTAGAGCAACAGATGTTCTTCGGGCTCGGGGGCTACCATTATGGGTAGGGTCGTCAGGAGTTGCTTCAGCTCCTGGAAAGCTTCTTCTGCTTTGCCGGTCCAAGCAAATGGGCCGGATTTGTGCAGGAGCTTAAAGAAGGGGAGCGCTCGCTCTGCTAACCTCAGTATAAACCGACTCAGCGCAGCTAGGCATCCCGTGAGTTTCTGGACTTCTTTGATGTGGGCGGGTGACACGACCCCACTGGTCCTGTCGAGCCAGGATCACGCTGAGGGGTGCTGCGTTGCACAGCACCGTATAACACACGTCAAAGGTACAAAGCGGAAGCGGAAGCTTTATTACATAAACAAGTTTATCAACATGTTTACATCAAAATAAGTTTAGTCCACACTCGCGGGCGTAGACTAAGCATCAAGTGCACGTTCAGCCCTCGAACGTGTCCTTGCTAGCACACACGCACACTAACTCTGCGGCGTGCACGACTCCCACTCGACGGGGTTCCCCTCCTGGGGTTCCGTCTCCTCTTCGGGAGTCCCTTCCTCATAGAACCCTGCAAAAGCTTCAAACACAAGCAGTGAGCACGAAGGCTCAGCAAGTCTGACCCGTCTCACCTAAACATGAAACTTCTACATGAGGGTGATGGGTTGCATGAGGTAAAAATCATTTGCAAGGACTCGCCTAATTAGTAGAACCTTACTTTCAAGTTTTAGCAGCAGGTTGTGGAGAACTTTACGCTAAGGCACATGAGAGAGCCGCAATCAAACAAGAAACGCATTTCTCTCATGTACTTTGCCCAAAGTTGAAAAGAACTTTAGTTAGCACTAAGCTACAACATATCATTAACAATCAATATCCAACTTTCAATCAGCAACATTTTAACATGTAACTAGCCTGTTCTTTCTACGTCACGGTACAGTGAACAAGTGGTACTCACTGACCGCGAGGGACGGCGATTATAATCGATTTACACCTGCAGGGTTACCCGAACAACCCGTCACGTACGCCCGTACTCGATGTTGCCTACAACAACCATCACGGACGCCGTACGCGACTACCTTTCACCCGTTAGCCAAATATTGAACCGGTCCCATCGTCCCGAGCAAGAGGTCCCTGCACGCGCATCTCTGTGCCGCCAGCTGATTTACACCTCGAGCTCTCAACCTACCCTCTGAACGACGGGCAATGCCTCAATACCCAGCTACCCGAGTTACATCAGTTTCCCGGTTCCCATATAGCCGGTAGGTCTTCGGTACTGTTCTAGCTTGTTCAACAGGCCCGCACACGGCTCGGTCCTCAATCGACACAAGCGGAGCTACAGCACACAGGCCCCAAAGTCCTGCTGCCCTTACTCTCCGCTCGGTCTCATTTTCTTGCCATGTGTATCATGTGCTATCTCTACCCGAGCGATGTGCCTCTAGCCTATTCTCGCGAGTAGTTCCAACTACTCGACTTGTACCGAATCCTACTCTATCCTAGCAATGCAGTGGCTAACGGGGTTTGCAATCCTAAACCCCAACCCATGGTTTTCTTGGCTATGCAGTGGGGTTTCCAAACAAGACTCTGATGCACAACATAAAGAAAACAAGTATGTGCTCAAAACAATAAAAACTTATAAAATGGTTAATGCAAACCGGGGCTTGCCTTGCTGCTCTTGGTCGTAGGCTAGCTGTTCCTCCGGAGTAACGAAGTCTAGGACTTCGGGTTCCTCCTCGACCTTAGCGACTACATGATAAGAACAATGTATGTATTAATTAAATGCTTTTGTATTAACTTTGAAGTTGTGAAGTCTATAACCTTTACTAGATAGACCTAATGACTGTGAAACTTTTACTGTGGCTTGGTTACAACCTAAACAGAGACTTGGTCAAGTTTTAGTTGCAGCAAAGCTCATTTGAGCCCTCCACAAATAATTATGTCCTTGACCTTAATTAAAGGCTTTTAGGGTGTTCTAGGTATTTTCATGAAACAAACTATGACTTTCTGAGAACTAGATTTTCAGAGGGTTCTAATGGAATTGGTCTCACTTAATTTGGAAGTCTCTAACTAAAGATATGAGCTAAACAATTTCAGAGAAAATTCTGAAAATGTTTCTGAACATTTTCTATTTTCTCTGGAACAGTTTTACTAATCACACCATTAGGTGGACTAAATGAGCTCAAATGGATCTGAAATTTTTATGGTAGTTCAAGGATATTTTGGTGAACATCTCAGCAAAATTTCAGGATTTTCCTCCAAATGATTCTCCAGTTAAAATTCCTAACAGTTTAAACTTTAAGGAATTAATTCTGGAGAATTAAGGAATCTCATGAAGTGACACTTGATTTTCTGGAAAGTACTCAAAGAGCTGAATCCAGCAAAATTTGGTTCACTCAATTTGGAGCTTTCTAGCCAAAGTTATAAGGATTTGAAGTTTGAAGGAAATCTGAAAATCGGGGAAAAGTTTAAACTCGCGCGTGGGCCCAGGAGACACGCGTCGCACGCCGAAGCGACAGCACACCGCGGCCCACAAGGCTTTTGCGCGCCAGCACACCCGATCCCGGCCGCAGCCGGATCCCGATTCAAAATATCGGCCGCTGACAGCTGGGGTCCACCCCCTTCTTCAACCTCGCGACACCCGCGCTCCGCCGCCGAGGGACCTCGCCGGAGAGCTCGCCGCTGGCTGCTGTACCGCTTCAAACTTCTTGATTCTGGCCGCCCCTGCCTACTTTCACTTGGGGAACATGATCCGAGGGTCAGCTGCTCATGACAACGGCCGGAGCATGGTCGGCGACGAGCCGCCATATCGGAACGACTTCGGCCATGACGGCTGACGCTCCTAGTACCTCAGCTACTTGGGAAATCGGTCGGGGAGCATCAGTGGACCTCAGAGAAGGTCGACATGAGCTCGAGGCAGCTCGGGGAAGGCCCGAAATAGGTCCTCACCGTGCGCCCGATACCCCCCGTGCGTTCCGCCATCAGTAGACCTTGAATTACGCCGGGCACAGAAGTCCTCCGGCCCAGAGTTGTGAAGGCAACTTGTGCGTCACCGTGTCTAGTTCGTGTGGGAATGGCCTGAGGCCCTCTAATCCTTTCTAGAGCACGAATTAAACAGAATCGTACCCGAGGGTCGTTCTGCACACAGAAAGGGGAAAAGTGGAAATTCGCCGCCGGTGAGCAACCACTCGAGCTGTGGCTCGGGGATGAGCAGCACCGATCACTTGCGCGTCCAAGGGTGCCTTGGCTCGGGCGTGACAACGCCCAGGTTGGGCTGTCCACGAGAGCCCGAGGTGCGGCGGTTTCCAGTTCCGAGTTTGATCTTTCGGCACAGCCGATATCACTCGGTTTCAATCGATTTCTATCAATGGAAAGGATGGAGGATGGTTGCTAGTACCTTGCTGGGACCTTGGAATGGACAGAGGAAGCTGCGATCAGCTCGATCCAGCAGGAACTCGAGCGCCGGTGATGGCAGTGGAGAAATGGATCGTGCACGTCGGCAGCTCGGGGAATGGCGACTGAAGCACGCCGGGGAGGGAATAAATAGGCCGGTCGGCCGGTCTCCGGCTTGGGGCACGCAGCAGGAGCTGGCGCCGGCTGCCCCCTTCGGTGGCGCGCGCGCACAACAGCCGGGAACCGACTGAACTGTGGTTCAGTCGGTTTGCTTTGAGGCTGAGGCTGACATGTGGGTCCCACTCCTCTTTTAACCTCTGAAATTTATTCCTAACAGCTGTGGTAAACAGTGAACCCTATTCTACCCTTGGCAACTCAAATTATTCACCCAAGAGCCATTTGAATTGATCAAAGTTCAAATGAGGTTTGGTTTGAATGAATTTCAGCACAAGTGCAGTTTGAAATTCAAATAAAGTTTGAATTTCTCCCCCTTAGCTCATGTCAAGATCAACTCCAAATGGAGTGAAAATTGGTGTGTGAGCTCACAAAAATGTGCTGAGCAAGAATATGCCTTCCACTTTTAAATTCAGTGGGTGAAAACAGTTTGAATTTGAATATGTTTTCAAACTGCCCCTTTCCTATCTACACCCAAGATGACCTCAAAAATGTTTTGAATTTGGGTGAAACTTGGCATGGACATCCTTGGCAAAGTGTAGGAGTTTTCATATGTCCAGCCCATCTATATCACATGTGGGAAGTACCACTTTTGCAATGTGTGAGTTTGTTCCCTAATGAGCATGTTGATAATTGTTACTTGCTCTTTATTTGTGTTCATCATTTTTCCTCAAATGAGGTGTGTGGTGTGGGGATGAACACTGCAAATGGGTGTCAAAAACTGAGGCCCTTACATTCCTCCCCCCTTAAAAGAATCTCGTCCCGAGATTATAAGGTGAAAATGAGAGAGAGGACGGTGGAAAAATTACCGGATATGCGACGTGAGAAAGTCGGGGTAGTTAGTGCGAAGGAATTCTTCGCTCTCCCATGTCGCTTCATCCATGGAGTGATTACTCCACAGAACCTTGTAGAACCACAACGTACGGTTGCGTGTGGTTCGGGCCTTTTCATCAATAATCTGCACCGGTTCCTCCCGATAGGTGAGATCCGGTTGCAGTTCTTCAATGTCTTCCAGCTGAACGGTAGTTGATAGCTTGAGACACTTCCTCAGCTGGGAAATGTGAAAGACGTCGTGCACACCGGAAAGTGCTTCTGGTAATCTTAGCCGGTATGCCACCGATCCACATCTTTCGGTAATCTGGAATGGACCGATGAATCGGGGTGCTAACTTTCCTCTCACCCCAAATCTGTTTACGCCCTTCATTGGAGACACTCGTAGATATACGTGGTCTCCAGCTTCAAATTGTAACGGACGCCTTCTCCGGTCCGCATACTGTTTCTGTCGGGATTGAGCGGCTTTTAGGTTCGCTTGAATTAATCGAACCTTTTCTTCCGCGTTGTTGACAAGATCAATCCCGAAGGTAACCCTCTCGCCAGACTCACACCAATTCAATGGTGTGCGGCATTTTCTCCCGTATAGCGCCTCGTAGGGCGCCATCTTGATGCTGGCTTGGTACCCATTGTTGTACGAGAACTCGGCTAACGGCAAGTGATCATCCCAATTCTTGCCGTGGTCGATAGCGCAAGCTCGTAGCATGTCTTCTAGGATTTGATTTACCCGCTCCGTTTGCCCATCCGTCTGCGGGTGGTAGGCTGAACTACGGATCAGCTTCGTCCCCAAGGCAGCGTGTAGCTGCTCCCAAAAACGGGACACAAATAAAGTGCCCCGGTCCGATACGATGGTACGGGGTACGCCATATAAGCATAGGATCCGTGAGATGTACAGTTCAGCGTACTTCTTGGCGTTGTAGTTGGTGTTGACCGGGATGAAATGGGCAACTTTGGTGAGCCGATCGACGATCACCCACACAGAATCATGTTTCTGTAAGGTGGTGGGTAAACCGACGACGAAATCCATGCTCACGTCCTCCCACTTCCAGGCAGGAATGCCCAGTGGTTGCAGCAGTCCCGGTTTCCGCATGTGGTCTGCCTTCACCCGTCGACATGTATCACACTCGGACACGTATTTTGCAGTCTCTCGCTTCATCCGTGTCCACCAAAACTTGCTTCTGAGTTCTTGATACATCTTGTTGCTGCCGGGGTGAATAGAAAACTTTGATAAGTGAGCCTCATCAAAGATTTTCTTCCGTAACTCCGGGTTTCGGGGTACGACGATCCGGTCCTTGAACCATAGGACGCCGTCTCCGTCCTTCCGGAAACATTTCAACTCCCCACTGTCTACACGTCTCCGTAAATGTGACATGCCCTTGTCATTCTTCTGGGCTGCCGCTATCTCTTCACGGATGGTGGGGATCAAAGCTAGGTTGTAGAGAGCTCCGTGTGGAATCACATGGAGTGGTGGTTCGCTCTCTCCCAACGGTGTGATGGTCAGATTATTGACGTGTGACTTGCGGCTTAGCGCGTCTGCCACAACGTTTGCCTTGCCCGGATGATAATGGATCTCTATCTCGTAATCCTTTATCAGTTCTAACCATCTTCGTTGCCTCATGTTCAGCTCCTTCTGAGTGAATATGTACTTGAGGCTTTTGTGGTCGGTATATAAATGTACGAGGTTACCGAGTAGGTAGTGCCTCCACATTTTCAGTGCGAGTACCACGGCAGCGAGCTCCAAGTCGTGAGTTGGATAATTTTGCTCATGATTCCTAAGCTGCCGTGACCCATACGCGACCACCCTTCGGTCTTGCATCAACACACATCCGAGCCCAATGCCGGATGCATCGCAGTACACATCGAACGGTTTTGTTGTGTCTGGCTGCGCCAAAACCGGTGCTGATGTCAGGTGCTTGACTAAAGCCTTGAATGCTGCTTCACATGCTGGACTCCAAACATATTTGGTAGCCTTCTTCAGCAGCTCTGTCATTGGCTTGGCAATCTTCGAGAAGTTCGGAATGAACCTCCGATAATATCCCGCGAGTCCGAGGAAACTCCGTACCTCATGAACAGTTCTCGGGGATTTCCAATTCAGCACTTGCGTGATTTTGCTCGGGTCCACAGCGATACCCTCTGCTGAGATGATATGCCCGAGGAAAGGCACTTGCGATATCCAAAACTCGCATTTGCTAAATTTCGCGTATAACTTGTGATCCCGCAGCCGTTGCAAGACTATACGCAGATGTTTCTTGTGATCTTCCTCCGACTTGGAATATACCAGGATGTCGTCGATGAAGACCACGACAAACTTGTCCAGCTCCGGCATGAACACCGAGTTCATTAAGTACATGAAGTGAGCTGGAGCATTGGTGAGGCCAAAGGACATGACCAGGTACTCATAAAGTCCGTACCTTGTCGAAAAAGCTGTCTTTGGAATGTCCTCAGCCCTGATCTTAATCTGATGGTACCCGGATCTTAAATCCATCTTGGAAAAGACCTTTGCTTCGACCAACTGATCAAACAACATGTCGATCCGTGGCAACGGGTACTTGTTCTTGATGGTTACGGCATTTAATGGACGGTAGTCCACGCAAAGCCGCAATGTTTCATCCTTCTTTTTGACAAATAATGCCGAACAGCCCCATGGCGAGGAGCTCGGCCTAATAAAACCCTTCTCCAGAAGGTCCGTGAGCTGAGTCTTCAGTTCAGCCAACTCCTTGGGCGCCATCTTGTACGGCCTTCGGGATATTGGCATGGTTCCCGGTGCAAGTTCAATCTTGAACTCCACCTCTCTATCGGGTGGCATCCCCGGCAAATCATCCGGGAATACATCAGGGAATTCTCGGACCACTGGAATGTCTTCCAATCTGATGGTTGTGGCTTGATAGACACTTGGAAGTTTTATTTCTGGACTGTCCAGAAATAATGAGTGAGAACCGTGCACTCCTGAGTTTAAGTGCACGACTCGGAGGACGGTGTCTAAAACAGCGCCGTGGCGGTTTAACCACGACATCCCTAGGATGACATCGACCTTCTGTCCCTCTAAGATAATGAGAGACGTGGGGTACACTCTACCCGCTAAGCATAATGGTGCTTTGGAGACCATTACGCTTGCTGAAATCTTCCCACCCGGTGAACAAATTAAATATGGACTATCGGTGGGTAGTATTGGCAAGCTGTGTTTAGCAATGAAAGCTTGGCTAATAAAATTATGCGTGGCGCCTGAATCAAATAGTACTATAGCGGGATGCTGGTGGAGTTGGAACATACCCGCAAGGATTGGCTCGCCCTCCGGCACGTCCTCAATGGCAAGCTGGTGGACAGTGCCGGGCCTAGGGTTTGCCCGCCGCGCATTAGTAGGGTTCCGGGGTTGATTCCTCCCCGGAAACTGTGGTACCACTCCGCCGCCTTGCCTCTCCGGGCAACTGCTCGCGAAGTGTCCTGGACGACCACACTTGTAACATGTGGCCGCTGCTGGTGGAGTACTTGGTGGACGAAAGCCCGGCATGCGTTGCGGAGGTGCAAACGCACGCGGCATCGCCCGCTGCTGCTGTTGTTGTTGCGGTGGTGCTGGCAGTGCCGGCCGGAATGCCGGTGAAGAATACGGCCGACCGCGGAACGGCATCGTCCGCTGTGGTGGCTGCCAGCGCGGACCTGATGGTGGGCGATTCACCATCCGAAACTTCTGAGAAGGACCGCCTCCTTCTCCGCTGCTCTGCGGCGCGCTTCGCTTTCGCTCTGCCGCCGCCAACTCCTTGCCGGAGTCTTCCTGAACAATCGCAGCATCAATTATGTCGTTGAGGCTGCCGCGATTGAACATCGCCAGCTTGTCCTTCAGGAGCGGGTTAAGCCCCTGGTAAAAGTGGTCCCGCCGCTTCTCGTCCGTATCTGCATGATACGACGCGTAGAGTGCGAGATCGTTGAACGCCCTGGAGTACTCCAGCGCGTTCCGGCTCCCTTGTTGCAGGTGTAGGAACTCCTGCGTCTTCCTCTTCATCAAACCGGGCGGTATATGATAGGCCCGGAAGGCCGTCCGGAACTCCGCCCAGGTCATCACTCGGTCGGTGGGTTGTGAAGCACAAAAGTTGGCCCACCACGCGCTCGCGGATCCTTGGAGCTGCTGGACCGCGAACTGAGTCTTGCGCTGCTCGCTGATTTGGAGCAGCCCGAACTTCATCTCTATGGCGCGGAGCCAGTTGTCCGCGTCAAGTGGTTCATCCGCCCTTGAGAATACAGGGGGATGAGTCGCCAGGAAGTCGGAGTAGGAGCTCTGTTGGCGCTCCTCACGATCTTGACGTCTCTCTGGGCGAGACGTATTCGCAATTAACGTTTGCAGCAGCTCTGTATGCTGCTGATGTGAACCCGCCATTGCCGCGACGATGTCGGCCAATGTAACCGTTGGCAGTGGCGGTGGCGGTGTTTGCTGTTGCTGTTGCTGCTGCTGTCCCGAGGAGTCCTCGGGAGGCGGTTGGGAGGTCTCTCCCCCTTGGCTAGTACCTCCAACATCAGGGTTGGCACGAGTACGCGTCATTCTGAAATTCAACACAGCAGCAATTAGCACATGTCTTACTCAAAATTCCATAAACAGCAGTAAGTATTGAAGCGACGCATGACTAACTTGCACAACATTCACATATATTGATAAAGCATAAACTTTATACAAGATACATTATTCTCGGACCTCCGAGAAGTCGTGCTCATGCCGTCACTACCTATACATACGCTACTGTCTACACGACATGTCACCGATTACAAAAGTTGGGTTACGCTACCCTAGCTGCCCTACTTGGCAACCGTAACCCCCTACTCGGAGTAGAACTCGACCTCCTGTGGGTCGTCCTCCTCCGGTACCTCTGCTGGTGGCTCGGGGTCTACCACCTCTTCTCCCATTCCAGGTTCTCCCATGGCTGGAAGACCCAAGACTACCGGTACGCCCAATACCGGGGGCACGAGGTCCTGCAATGCATGCACCTCGTCCATAGCCTGGTTGTAGTCCTCTTCCCAGCCTTGTCCTTCCTCAATAGCGTCGTCCCGCTCTTGAGCAAGGTCCTCATTCTGCTGGGTTAGGGTCTGCACCAGCTCTTGCAACGCCGCAATGTCAATACGGCTCTTCTTCTTTGCCTTCTTCAGACGACGCAACTGATTGTGTTGTTCATTCAGTCGCTTGATCGTCGGAAGGAGCACATTGCGGAGTGCACTGTGAGCACTCTCAAAATGATCTCCACGGCTTGTGCTCTCCTTGAGCTTGGTGGCGAGATGCTCCGTATGAACAACTTGGTTGTCCATCACAGCGTTTCCCGCCCTCATTTGGAGGCTGAGATTTGCCTCCGCGGGGTTGTACCTTGGGCAACTCGGGTTTGTTGCCTCTAGGTACCTCTCTTCCCACACATGCTGAGCTCGTCCCTCCACCGGAACGAGTGCGTATGGAGTTCCCTCCATAGCCTGTACGTGTAGTTGGCAGAAACGTGACATAGTGTCACGGGCTGCCACTTGCCACATCCCTTCCGGTTGTCTTCCTCTCACCGTGACGGTGAATGGCACCCAACCGGGTGGCGTAGGCCCTGCAGGAACCTCGACATGGATCGTCCACGTCTTGTTCCCCTCTTCGCCTTCTTCCTTGGCGAAGTATTGCGGCATCTGGTTGTACCCGAAATATTGGAGCATTAGCCACAATGCTCCCGGGTAGCCGCTACGGTCAGAGCAGTGGGAAACTACCCACCCGTTCTCCAACCGTTTATCTGCTGCCATCTGTAAAAATATATTTGAGAAATGTCAAATATTTATTTAAACAGTAAACCATTGAGTTATAACATAAGATATGTCATTGAACCCTTAACACTTGGAAACATAGTTCAAATTTTTAAACAAATTTGACTGCTGATCTGCTGTTCCCATGACAGCCCTGACCAGTTTCCATATCAATCTGATTTAGGCCAGGTTAAAAGCAAAACCAGTCCTGGAGCTCAACATCAAAGTTAAAGTTAACTTCAATAGCTTTCCAGAAAGTATTTGGTTGGCCTAAGATCTGCTCTGGTTCAAAAGTTATGAGATGTCAAAGTTAACAGAATTTCTGGGAACAATTGGACAGCACCTCCCTGCCTTAGGTACTGATTTGATCCAAGAATTCCAGTTAATTCTGTTCCTAATCTGACCAAACTTTCTGTTACAAAGTTGTAACCCATCTCATAAGCTTCCCAGAACCACCTCATTTTCTATTTTTGGATTTTTATGCAGGAAGTTATGCTTAATTTACAGAGAGTCTATAGAGAGTCTTTGCTCCGTCCTGTTTTCTGGACAGTTTCAACTCTACTGCATTTTTCGAGTGGTTAAGGGATGAAACACCTCTGGAACTCAACAGAAAAGTTGTAAAGCTCCTCCAAAGCTTTCCAGAAATGTATCATACGACCCCAACCTCGAAAGAACTCAACCTCTAACCTCTGATTAACTTCAGCCTTGATTTAGCTGAAAACAGAGTGCTCTGTCCTTAACATCCTATAAGTTGAAAATTTATTAACTTTGAATATCCTGTTCAAGGGAAGGAGTTACATCAAGTTTTACTACTTTGGATCAAAACCTTCAAGTTTTTAAATGAAGTTGTTCATTTAGTTGGGTGTGACGTCGAGGCGTCACCAGATTATGTCGGTACTACGTCCTCACAAAGGAAAAACCTATACCGGATTTAGCCGGCTTCGTTAGTTCAGTGGCACTACTCGTCACTCGCACACGGATGCTACACGTCTACCGTTTCGTGGTAAGGCTACCTGCAGAAACTCAAACAATCATCAGACTCGGCTGCACACCGAGCCCGGAATCCATACAGTTTGTACACCCGGCCGTCATCACTCGCCCGGATGTTCTCAAGCCAAACACGCCTTGAGTTACGTGTTCACGTTTCAGACCACGTGACGGGGTCTCCCATGTTGCACCACGCACGCCAGGGACAGACGTTGCTCGAATACCCCAAACGACATGAAGAGTCGTAGAGGATATCAAAGCGGGTCGGGTTACCTGCCACCCGTGGGGCTCCACCCTTCAGCTTGTGCGCACTGGTGGACAGCGCTTACGTGCACCCCCCAAGACATGAACGTCCCGAGATGCACGATTTTCCGACATAACAAATAAGTTAATAAGCCACTTTCTATATACTAATAACATCCTTATACGGGCTACTAACTCGTTCCTCACTGGATTTTTGAAAAAGAAGACCTTTGTACTGTGTTAAACCTCAAGCGAGCTCTGATACCACGCTGACACGACCCCACTGGTCCTGTCGAGCCAGGATCACGCTGAGGGGTGCTGCGTTGCACAGCACCGTATAACACACGTCAAAGGTACAAAGCGGAAGCGGAAGCTTTATTACATAAACAAGTTTATCAACATGTTTACATCAAAATAAGTTTAGTCCACACTCGCGGGCGTAGACTAAGCATCAAGTGCACGTTCAGCCCTCGAACGTGTCCTTGCTAGCACACACGCACACTAACTCTGCGGCGTGCACGACTCCCACTCGACGGGGTTCCCCTCCTGGGGTTCCGTCTCCTCTTCGGGAGTCCCTTCCTCATAGAACCCTGCAAAAGCTTCAAACACAAGCAGTGAGCACGAAGGCTCAGCAAGTCTGACCCGTCTCACCTAAACATGAAACTTCTACATGAGGGTGATGGGTTGCATGAGGTAAAAATCATTTGCAAGGACTCGCCTAATTAGTAGAACCTTACTTTCAAGTTTTAGCAGCAGGTTGTGGAGAACTTTACGCTAAGGCACATGAGAGAGCCGCAATCAAACAAGAAACGCATTTCTCTCATGTACTTTGCCCAAAGTTGAAAAGAACTTTAGTTAGCACTAAGCTACAACATATCATTAACAATCAATATCCAACTTTCAATCAGCAACATTTTAACATGTAACTAGCCTGTTCTTTCTACGTCACGGTACAGTGAACAAGTGGTACTCACTGACCGCGAGGGACGGCGATTATAATCGATTTACACCTGCAGGGTTACCCGAACAACCCGTCACGTACGCCCGTACTCGATGTTGCCTACAACAACCATCACGGACGCCGTACGCGACTACCTTTCACCCGTTAGCCAAATATTGAACCGGTCCCATCGTCCCGAGCAAGAGGTCCCTGCACGCGCATCTCTGTGCCGCCAGCTGATTTACACCTCGAGCTCTCAACCTACCCTCTGAACGACGGGCAATGCCTCAATACCCAGCTACCCGAGTTACATCAGTTTCCCGGTTCCCATATAGCCGGTAGGTCTTCGGTACTGTTCTAGCTTGTTCAACAGGCCCGCACACGGCTCGGTCCTCAATCGACACAAGCGGAGCTACAGCACACAGGCCCCAAAGTCCTGCTGCCCTTACTCTCCGCTCGGTCTCATTTTCTTGCCATGTGTATCATGTGCTATCTCTACCCGAGCGATGTGCCTCTAGCCTATTCTCGCGAGTAGTTCCAACTACTCGACTTGTACCGAATCCTACTCTATCCTAGCAATGCAGTGGCTAACGGGGTTTGCAATCCTAAACCCCAACCCATGGTTTTCTTGGCTATGCAGTGGGGTTTCCAAACAAGACTCTGATGCACAACATAAAGAAAACAAGTATGTGCTCAAAACAATAAAAACTTATAAAATGGTTAATGCAAACCGGGGCTTGCCTTGCTGCTCTTGGTCGTAGGCTAGCTGTTCCTCCGGAGTAACGAAGTCTAGGACTTCGGGTTCCTCCTCGACCTTAGCGACTACATGATAAGAACAATGTATGTATTAATTAAATGCTTTTGTATTAACTTTGAAGTTGTGAAGTCTATAACCTTTACTAGATAGACCTAATGACTGTGAAACTTTTACTGTGGCTTGGTTACAACCTAAACAGAGACTTGGTCAAGTTTTAGTTGCAGCAAAGCTCATTTGAGCCCTCCACAAATAATTATGTCCTTGACCTTAATTAATGGCTTTTAGGGTGTTCTAGGTATTTTCATGAAACAAACTATGACTTTCTGAGAACTAGATTTTCAGAGGGTTCTAATGGAATTGGTCTCACTTAATTTGGAAGTCTCTAACTAAAGATATGAGCTAAACAATTTCAGAGAAAATTCTGAAAATGTTTCTGAACATTTTCTATTTTCTCTGGAACAGTTTTACTAATCACACCATTAGGTGGACTAAATGAGCTCAAATGGATCTGAAATTTTTATGGTAGTTCAAGGATATTTTGGTGAACATCTCAGCAAAATTTCAGGATTTTCCTCCAAATGATTCTCCAGTTAAAATTCCTAACAGTTTAAACTTTAAGGAATTAATTCTGGAGAATTAAGGAATCTCATGAAGTGACACTTGATTTTCTGGAAAGTACTCAAAGAGCTGAATCCAGCAAAATTTGGTTCACTCAATTTGGAGCTTTCTAGCCAAAGTTATAAGGATTTGAAGTTTGAAGGAAATCTGAAAATCGGGGAAAAGTTTAAACTCGCGCGTGGGCCCAGGAGACACGCGTCGCACGCCGAAGCGACAGCACACCGCGGCCCACAAGGCTTTTGCGCGCCAGCACACCCGATCCCGGCCGCAGCCGGATCCCGATTCAAAATATCGGCCGCTGACAGCTGGGGTCCACCCCCTTCTTCAACCTCGCGACACCCGCGCTCCGCCGCCGAGGGACCTCGCCGGAGAGCTCGCCGCTGGCTGCTGTACCGCTTCAAACTTCTTGATTCTGGCCGCCCCTGCCTACTTTCACTTGGGGAACATGATCCGAGGGTCAGCTGCTCATGACAACGGCCGGAGCATGGTCGGCGACGAGCCGCCATATCGGAACGACTTCGGCCATGACGGCTGACGCTCCTAGTACCTCAGCTACTTGGGAAATCGGTCGGGGAGCATCAGTGGACCTCAGAGAAGGTCGACATGAGCTCGAGGCAGCTCGGGGAAGGCCCGAAATAGGTCCTCACCGTGCGCCCGATACCCCCCGTGCGTTCCGCCATCAGTAGACCTTGAATTACGCCGGGCACAGAAGTCCTCCGGCCCAGAGTTGTGAAGGCAACTTGTGCGTCACCGTGTCTAGTTCGTGTGGGAATGGCCTGAGGCCCTCTAATCCTTTCTAGAGCACGAATTAAACAGAATCGTACCCGAGGGTCGTTCTGCACACAGAAAGGGGAAAAGTGGAAATTCGCCGCCG
This sequence comes from Neostapfia colusana, assembly GCA_030760725.1. Lineage (NCBI taxonomy): Eukaryota > Viridiplantae > Streptophyta > Magnoliopsida > Poales > Poaceae > Neostapfia > Neostapfia colusana. The sequence goes on from JASWHV010000001.1 coordinate 13,541,446, forward strand.
GTGAGCAACCACTCGAGCTGTGGCTCGGGGATGAGCAGCACCGATCACTTGCGCGTCCAAGGGTGCCTTGGCTCGGGCGTGACAACGCCCAGGTTGGGCTGTCCACGAGAGCCCGAGGTGCGGCGGTTTCCAGTTCCGAGTTTGATCTTTCGGCACAGCCGATATCACTCGGTTTCAATCGATTTCTATCAATGGAAAGGATGGAGGATGGTTGCTAGTACCTTGCTGGGACCTTGGAATGGACAGAGGAAGCTGCGATCAGCTCGATCCAGCAGGAACTCGAGCGCCGGTGATGGCAGTGGAGAAATGGATCGTGCACGTCGGCAGCTCGGGGAATGGCGACTGAAGCACGCCGGGGAGGGAATAAATAGGCCGGTCGGCCGGTCTCCGGCTTGGGGCACGCAGCAGGAGCTGGCGCCGGCTGCCCCCTTCGGTGGCGCGCGCGCACAACAGCCGGGAACCGACTGAACTGTGGTTCAGTCGGTTTGCTTTGAGGCTGAGGCTGACATGTGGGTCCCACTCCTCTTTTAACCTCTGAAATTTATTCCTAACAGCTGTGGTAAACAGTGAACCCTATTCTACCCTTGGCAACTCAAATTATTCACCCAAGAGCCATTTGAATTGATCAAAGTTCAAATGAGGTTTGGTTTGAATGAATTTCAGCACAAGTGCAGTTTGAAATTCAAATAAAGTTTGAATTTCTCCCCCTTAGCTCATGTCAAGATCAACTCCAAATGGAGTGAAAATTGGTGTGTGAGCTCACAAAAATGTGCTGAGCAAGAATATGCCTTCCACTTTTAAATTCAGTGGGTGAAAACAGTTTGAATTTGAATATGTTTTCAAACTGCCCCTTTCCTATCTACACCCAAGATGACCTCAAAAATGTTTTGAATTTGGGTGAAACTTGGCATGGACATCCTTGGCAAAGTGTAGGAGTTTTCATATGTCCAGCCCATCTATATCACATGTGGGAAGTACCACTTTTGCAATGTGTGAGTTTGTTCCCTAATGAGCATGTTGATAATTGTTACTTGCTCTTTATTTGTGTTCATCATTTTTCCTCAAATGAGGTGTGTGGTGTGGGGATGAACACTGCAAATGGGTGTCAAAAACTGAGGCCCTTACAGCGGGGGGCCGCATCAAGTCGATGGCCTTGATCTTCTCTGGGTTAGCCTCAATTCCTCGGTGTGAGACCAGGAATCCTAAGAGTTTTCCAGAGGATACGCCGAACGCACACTTGTCGGGGTACAGCTTGGCGCGCGTAGAGCGCAGTTTCTCAAATACTAAGGCCAGGTTATCTAGTAGGGATGAACTCTGCCTGACCTTAACAACGATGTCATCGACATACACCTCAACTAAGTCTCTTATCAACCCCCCGAAGGTTTTGTGCATTGCATGTACAAAGGTAGGGAGAGCGTTCTTTAGGCCATAAGGCATAGAGACATAACAGTACAGACCGTCTACTGTGATGAAGGAGGTGTGCTCTTCATCTTCTCTAGACATAGGGATCTGATGGAAACCCGAGTAGGCGTCTAGGAAGCACAGCATATCGCAGCCTGATGTCGAGTCTACTATTTGATCTATTCTAGGGAGAGGGAATGGATCTTTGGGACATGCCTTATTGAGACTGGTGTAGTCGATGCACATCCGGAGCTTCCCGCCGGCCTTCGGGACAACAACAGGGTTCGCCAACCACCGGGGGTGGTGGACTTCCCGTATGAAGCCAACGTCCAGCAGCTTCTTGATTTCTTCGTGGATGAAGTTTTGCCGCTCGATGGACTGCTTGCGGGGCTTCTGTTGGACTGGCCGGGCGTCGGGGAAGACCTTTAAGTGGTGCTCGATCACCTCCCTAGGGATCCCCGGCATCTGCGACGGCTGCCATGCAAACACGTCGACGTTGTGCTGGAGGACGGTGACGAGCGCGCCTTCCTATTTGCTATCCAGGCCCCCCTTTACCCGGGTGGTCTGGGTGGCATCGACACCGATTTGGACGAGCTTCAAGGGGACGTCGCCCTCGTCGAGGGGTTGCACACGGGGTGCTGCGGTAGAGGCACGGTGGCGTGCACTCGGGTGGAGCCGGTTTGGTTCTGCACTGCCAGGGGTTGGTGCTCTAGCTGTTGCAAGCGCTTGGAGCTTTTCCAAGGCTGACACTGCGGCAGTGCGGTCTCCACAAATCCTGAGGACGCCTGTTGGTGTAGGCATCTTCAAGACGAGGTAGTCGTAGTGGGCTACTGCCATGAATCGGTACAGGGCTGGCCTGCCAATTATGGCGTTGAAGGGGAGGTCGATCTCTGCCACGTCGAACAGAATGTACTCTGTCCGATAGCTGTCCGGTGCCCCAAAGGTCACCGGGAGGCTGATGTGGCCGTAGGGAACGACCTGTCCTGGCCCTACCCCAGAGAACGGGCTCGATGGGGTGAGCTTGGCCATCGGGATCTGCAGCTTCTGGAAAGCTGCACGACTGATGAGGTTCAGTCCAGCCCCGCCATCCGCCAAAACGTGGTACATCCTCACGTTGGTGATGGTGGGAGCCACCAACAGCGGTAGTTGGCCGACCCCAGCCATGTTCCTGGGGCAGTCGGTGGCATCGAAGCTGATGGGGGTTCCCATCCACCTGAGGTGCGGCGCGGCACTCGGGAGGGGAGCCACCGACGCTACCGCTCGGCGCAGGGTCTTAACCGCGCTTCGGGATGAGGGGTCAGCGGACCCACCGTAGATGACGTAGAGCATATTCCGGCGCTCGTCATCACTGGAGCTAGAGCTCTCATGATTGTGCACCGCCTTCACGGCGCGCTGAGGCTCCTGGAACTTCACCTGCTGGTCGACGTTGTCTGGGGCGTCGACCTTCTGCTTGCCCTCCCTTTGACGGTAGGGTGGGGCATCAGTTAGAAGCTGCTTCCCTTTCCGGAAGCGCTCCGCGAGCTTCTGGATCTCCTGGCACTCAGCAGCAGTATGGTAACTGGTGCCGTGCATGGGGCATATCTCGCCTTGGCCACCGTCTGGGGCTGGTGACTGTCGCGGCCTTTTGTCGTGGCGCGGCCCCCGAGCTCCACTGGGTGCCGCTGCTGCGGCAACGGGGGCCGCGGCCGGAGGTTTCATCTTGCCACTGCCCCGGTTCTTGATCTTCCTGCCGCTTCCATAGGAAGCGGCGCCAGATCCTGGCTGCCCTCCTGACTCAGAGGCTGGCAGGGAGTGCCAGTTCTGCCCTTCTGCTGCTCTGGCGCACTTGTCTGCCAGGCTGAAGAGCTCTGAGACGTCGCGGACCTCTCTGGTCGCGAGCTTCTCGAGCATCTTCTTGTCCCAAACGCCTTGCTGGAACGCCACCACCACAGAAGCATTTTGGATATGTGGGATGGTGTTCCGTACCTGGGAGAACCGTTGGATGAAAGAGCGCAGCGATTCTCCAGGTTGTTGCTGGATGGCATGGAGGTCGAGCTCCGTGCCAGGCCGGGTGTAGGAACTGCCGAAGTTGGCGGTGAACTGCCGGCAGAGCTCTGACACGGGCGCGGTACCGACTGAGTCAGGGCTCAGCTCTAATACCACGCTGACGCGACCCGCTCAACCGAGACAGGCCACTCACCCGGGAATCGCATTGGGTGGTGCCGTGTTGTGCGGCACCCAACAGCACACATATGAGGAACAATGTATTACATAAAACAATAGAGGAAGCTTAAAAGTTTTTCTTTGTAAATACTTTACATCAAGTAACTACAGCAGAAGTCTTTATCAACTCACGTCGAATAACTAAGAGCACCCGAGATGAAGTCCAGCCCGCGGACTCCTCTCGCTAGCAACACGAAGACAAGCAGCAGCGGCTCGGTTCTCCATGTGTTACCTGACTCGGGAGTTCCAGAGTCTCACCGGACAACCTTCTTTCCAGCATCGTTGTTAACCTGCAAAACCACTTATATAGCAAGCGTGAGCACATAGGCTCAGCAAGTCTGACCCGTCTCTCCTAAACAAGAAACTCTACATGCACGATGGTTTCAAATGGGTCGGCTAGATTTGCATAAGGGACTCGCCTAAAGTTGATCCTTAACTTTCATATTTTAAGCCTCATTGTGCAGACCTTGAGCCGAAAAGTATCGCAACTCCACAATCAAATAAGAAACGCTTTGTTGCGATGCTCCTTGCACAAAGTGAAAGTAAACTTTAATGAGCCTATCTCTAATTCAATCATGGTTGCAATACGAGTTATAGAACAGCCTTATCAAGTTCAAAGATAAACAATTCCAGTTGTTACTACGTCAAGACGCAGTGGGCAAGTATACTCATATAACCGCGAGCGACGGTGATTCGAATCAGTACACGCCCGGACTACACGACACGTACACCCGTACTCCGAGTTGCCGGCAGCAACCTCGACTGACGTTGTACGCGGCCACCTTTCCCAAGATCTTCCACATTGGATGCAGTCCAACTGCCCCGAGTACGCAAGTTCCCTCAAGGTGCATACCCGCTGTGGTATGTTCTTGAGCGAGTTACCTCCTGCTACCCTGACGCCGAAAGCCTAAGGCAGTTGGAAAAGTTCCACTATGGATCTCCCAAGGTACATCGGTTTCCTGGGTCCCATATAGCCAGTATGTGCCCGGTACACAACTCAAACTTGTCCAACAGGGCCAAGCACGGACGGGCCTTAACCGACACAGGCAGGGCTATGCACGCACGGCCTGCAACCTGCTGCATCTAAACCTCCCTGCCCGGTCTCCATTTCTTAAGTGTGAACTTTCATCATTCTTTCTAATTCGGACCCGTTCCGAGTAAACCAGCCCTAAACTCGCGAGTAGATTCCAACTACTCGTCTTCTACCGGACCTTTCCTACTAACATTAGCGTAGCCAAATTCCCTCGAGGAGTTGCTATTCTACCCTTTCTCTCATAGGTGTTTCTGGTCATGCAAGTGGAGTTTTCAATATCATCTAGACGTAATGCAATCAACGATGCAAAGCCATGATCTCTACAAATGAAAATGTTTTATAAAATGGTTCAAGTGCAAACCGGGGCTGGCCTGTTTTGCAGGTGACTACTGTTACAATCAGTTAGTGACGATCACTTGGAGCTTGATCTCTTGTTCTCCTTCCTCCTTGATCTTCACTTCAAGTCCTTCTCACCTTCTTCACGTATATGCTACACGATATGATCATGCATATGTATTTAATTGAAAAGCTTTTGCTCATAAGACCTAACAACCATTTTAAAACTGGAACTTTGTTTAAGAATTTAAAATGACACTGGTGCTAGTGGTTTGGGTTGGGCTTAAACACTAAGATCACTTATTAAGTGCTTTTCCCACTTAAGTGTTGATCACCTTAAGGGATCACACATGACAGTGGTGATCCAGAGCTCTACTGGAGCTGAGAATTTTCATGTGAGCTCCTTGTCACGAGAAAGTCCTCTGGACCAAAATCTAGCACATTTCATGGAATGGTTTATTCAGAATAATTCTCTAAGTGTTTAGTCAAAGATGAATTAATTCTGAGGTAACATCCATGTTCATGTCAAACTCAGTGAACCACAATTTCAATTATAGTTTATAGAGTCTACATGAATTTTTCTAGGATTTTTGGAGCTAAGAATTTCCCAGAACTGAATTTACAAGTTTTGGAAATTCTCTGAAAATGTTTCTGTATTCATTTGAATACAGGAATTTACAATCTGAATTACCCTGATTAATTCAACTCCAAATGAGCTGAAACTTTTACAGGAGTCTAATAACACCCTAAAGAATATCCTGGCAAAAGTTTAGGATTTTTGGATAAACCAAACTCCCTCTAAAATTCTTTTGCTGAAAAGATTTAAAGAATTTTCCAGAATTAAATAAGCACTTTCATACAAATTGGGTAGCATAATTGGATAGAGTTTGTCAATCTGAATCTAACCCAATTTGAATCACTAAATTTGGAGGTTCCTAGCAAAAGTTATGCTCTTCTAAAGTTTGGGGAAAAATCTGGGATTTGAATAAATCCGGGGAAAAGTTTAAACCTGACTGTGGGCCATGGGGCACGTGTCAGTCACCGGGAGTGCGCCACACGGGGTCACAGAATTGTTTCCCGCGCTGTCACAGCCGATCCCGCGCCACAGAGTATCCGGTCCACTGTTTCTGTGCGACTGACGCGTGGGGCCGGCGAGGTCTTCTTCCACCTCCCGCTCCCGCGCGATCCCGCCGCCGGGCTCGCCGGAGTAGCTCCGGGATCGGTCGTCCGGTCATTGCAGCTGCTGAAACTCGCCGCTAGGCCCTATTTCAACCCGAGGAACATGATGGTGGGACTTCCCCAGACCGGCGAGGTTCCTAAACCACCCCGCACCGGTGCAGCGGCTCTGAGGGAGTTCGGCAACGTTGCCCCGATGCTCTAGCCTGCAAGAAGTCCACTAGACAGGTTCTACAGCGCCAGTGGAGATTTGCCCTGCTCGGCATGGCCGCATATGGGCATGGAAACGGCTCCAACCTAGGGTTCATCGTGCACCCGATGCCCTTATTGTGGTAGTCGTTGGAAAAGCTTGAAACAAGCCGTCTACCATGGGTTTCATGCGACGTTTTGTGAAGAAGAAAAGTTGCTACACCAGTCTAGATTCTATGTGCGAAATTTGCAGAGCTCTAAATGAATATAACTCGAGAATTTCGTCGATTCATACCCGCGGGTCAGTTTTCACCGGCCGGAGAGGATCTTTGAAATTCGTTGTTGAGAGGCCGAGATAGACTCGGTGCTTCGGGTGGAAGCTGCACGGAGACCTTGCGCGTCCCAGGGACCGCTTTCTTGATCGTGAAAGCCGCTCTGTGGAGCTGTCCACGGGAGCACGCCGCCGCCGGGGTGTTCGGCCACCGCGGAAACTCAAGGTTCTCGGCGTAGAGGGTACGAACACACTGGGCGAAGGCTCGAGGGGGTCGTGGGGGGGTTCCATTGTGTGGTTTTGCCGATCAGCTGGGGGTTGCACGCGAGCTGGGCGGTGGGCGACCGGAGTGCTCGAGCGTCGGCCGCTCTGTCCTGTCTCTCGCGTGAGGAGAAGGAAAAGAACGCCCGGTCCTCGGTGATAAGGCCAACGGGGGGGGGGGGGGTCGGGAGAGGATATAGACGTCCGGTACCGACCTCCAGCGCGATAAAACCCAGCAGGAGCTGGCCGCCGGCTGGCCCTCGGTGTCGAGCGGAGGGGAGGTGGCTTCGGCCGTTGCTTCACGTGGGAGTAAATCAAATGAAGACTGTGGACTTCAGATCTTTTACAATTTCAGTGCTCCCAATGACATGTGGGTCCCACATGTCAGTCCTCCTTCTCCCCTCTAAAATATCTCCCCAATTTGAATATTGATGGAATTCAATTGTGGAAGTTGAAATCTGATATGGATTTGGATAATTGGGCAAGTTTCATCCAAATTCAAACATGCATTTGAATTCCTTGTCTTTTAAAGTCCATTTTGCAAAATGGGTTGCAAACTATTTCTATAAATCATGAAACTTTGCACACCCCCTAATTTGGACACAAGGAATTCAATTATGAAATCTGATTTTTATTTTGGCTGCTGCAATTGAGATTTTTAGTACAACAGTTTTGAATTCCATTGTGTTGTTCTCATTTGAATTTTTGTTTGAACAACTTGTTCCAAATCTGATTTTTGTTTTCTCACACATATGGGAACTTCCCATCCTTGTTTTAGACCCCTCTAGGGTTCCAAGTTCTCAAATGGACATTTGACCTGTGTGAAGAAAACCCTCATGTGTGTTATCACATGTGGGAAAAGTTTTAACAAGTCCCAAATTTCATACACATGAAATAAAACTTTGCAAACAAGTGTTTCTTTGTATTCATAATTTTGGGACCTTTACATTCCTCCCCCCTTAAAAGGAATCTCGTCCCGAGATTCAAACGAAGAACGAGGTGGGAGGTAATTACACGGTTTGTGACAAAAGCTCCGGATAGTTCTTGTGGATATAATCTTCGGTTTCCCACGTCGCCTCTTCCGGGGTATGATTACTCCACAGGACTTTGTAAAATTTCAAAGTCCGGCTCCTGGTAGTCCGGGTCTTTTCGTCGATAATCTGTACAGGTTGCTCGACATAGGTGAGATCCGGTTTCAACTCATCGATGTCTTCGGTGCGGATGGCAGCTGTAAACTTGAGACATTTCCACAGCTGGGACACGTGAAATATGTCGTGAATACCGGCAAGGCTTGCCGGTAGTCCCAGCCGGTAGGCTACAGTTCCGCACTTCTCCGTGATAATAAACGGACCGATGAATCGGGGAGCAAGTTTCCCCTTGACACCGAACCGATGAATCCCCTTCATCGGAGACACACGAAGATACACGTGCTCTCCGACTTCGAAATGCAGCGGTCGACGTCTCTGGTCCGCGTAGCTCTTTTGACGAGATTGGGCAGCTTTGAGGTTCTTTTGTATTATCCGAACTCTCTCTTCGGCTTCATTGACAAGATCAACCCCGAATGTTACGCGTTCACCGGATTCGCACCAATTCAATGGTGTACGGCACTTCCGGCCGTATAGAGCTTCATATGGTGCCATCTTAATGCTCGTCTGATATCCGTTGTTGTACGAGAACTCCGCCAGCGGTAAGTGATCATCCCAGCTCTTACTGTGGTGGATGGCACATGCTCTCAGCATATCCTCTAGTATTTGATTCACCCTCTCAGTTTGTCCATCGGTTTGAGGGTGATACGCAGAGCTTCTAATCAACTTTGTCCCCAAGGATGCATGTAGCTGCTCCCAGAAACGGGCTACGAATAGCGATCCTCTATCTGACACAATTGTACGGGGAACTCCATGTAAGCACACGATCCGTGCTATGTACAGCTCCGCATACTGCTTTGCGTTGTACCTAGCATGCACAGGGATGAAATGTGCTGATTTGGTTAACCGGTCCACGATTACCCAAATCGAATCATGGTTGTGGGAGGTCATCGGCAACCCGACGATGAAGTCCATACTCAAGTCTTCCCACTTCCATGCCGGTACTTGCAATGGCTGCAACAGGCCTGACTTCTTCATATGATCGGCCTTGACTCTCCGACACGTATCACACTCTGAAACGTACTTTGCGACTTCACGTTTCATACATGTCCACCAAAACTTCTTCCGGAGATCTTGGTACATTTTATTACTGCCCGGATGAATGGAAAACTTGGACAAATGAGCTTCATCCAAAATTTTCTTCCGTAGTCCCATATCCCGGGGTACTACAATCCGTCGTTGAACCACAAAGTACCTTCATCGTCCTTCCGGAAGCACTTCATTTCTCCGTTGTCTATCCTCCGCCGTATGTGAGACATACCCTTGTCTTTTCGTTGAGCTTCCATGATCTCCTCTCGGATGGTAGGAATGAGAGCAAGATTATAGAGAGCTCCATACGGGATGACGCGGAGGCTTGGTTCTTCATCATCCATTTCAGCAATAGTTAGGTGATGGATATGCGCCTTACGACTGAGCGCATCGGCGACCACATTCGCCTTTCCTGGATGATAATGAATCTCTAGTTCATAGTCCTTAATGAGCTCTAGCCATCTTCGTTGCCTCATGTTCAATTCTTTTTGAGTGAAGATGTACTTCAAGCTCTTGTGGTCGGTATAGAGGTGTACAAGATTTCCGAGCAAGTAATGCCTCCACATCTTCAAAGCAAGGACCACTGCAGCTAACTCAAGATCATGAGTTGGATAATGCTGCTCGTGAGTTCTGAGTTGACGAGATCCATAAGCGACCACTCGTCTTTCTTGCATCAGCACGCAGCCAAGACCGATGCCAGATGCATCGCAATAAACGTCGAATGGCTTTGTTGTATCTGGCTGAGCAAGAACTGGGGCTGTTGTGAGATGCTTCACTAAGGTCTTGAAAGCTTGTTCACACGCAGCACCCCACACAAATCTGGTATTCTTCTTTAATAATTCTGTCATCGGTTTAGCAATCTTGGAGAAACTCGGAATAAACCTCCGGTAGTAACCCGCTAAACCGAGGAAGCTTCGGATTTCATATACTGACTTTGGTGACTCCCATTTCTGTACTTGGATAATCTTACTCGGATCTACAGCGATGCCCTCCGCTGAAATAATGTGTCCGAGAAAAGGTACTTGATTAATCCAGAATTCACACTTGCTGAATTTTGCATAGAGCTGATGATCTCGCAATCTTTGTAGCACAATATGCAGATGTTCAGCATGTTCTTCCTCTGACTTGGAGTACACCAAGATATCGTCGATGAAGACAACGACGAATTTATCCAACTCCGGCATGAACACTGAATTCATCAGATACATAAAGTGTGCCGGGGCGTTGGTCAAACCAAAAGACATAACGAGATACTCATACAGCCCGTATCTCGTCGAGAATGCCGTCTTCGGAATATCTTCTGCCCGGATTTTAATCTGGTGATATCCGGACCGAAGATCCATCTTTGAAAATACCTTCGCACCCACCAATTGATCGAAGAGCATATCAATGCGAGGTAGTGGATACTTGTTCTTGATGGTAACGGCATTCACAGGACGATAATCAACACAAAGTCGTAGTGTTTCGTCCTTCTTCTTGACAAACAACGCTGAACAACCCCAAGGTGACGAACTCGGTCGTATAAATCCCTTGCTCATTAGGTCATTCAGCTGTGTCTTCAATTCTGCCAGTTCATTGGGTGCCATCTTGTACGGCCTTCGTGATGTCGGTGTGGTTCCCGGTATAAGTTCGATCTTGAACTCAACGTCTCGTTCGGGCGGCATGCCCGGTAAATCCTCGGGAAACACATCCGGATACTCACGTACCACCGGAATGTCCTCTATCTTGACAGCTTCCGTGTGGTTCACTGTTGCAATCTGTAGCCGTCTGGCGCCCAGAATTAATATATGAAGACCGTGCTGTGGGGAGTTGAGCTCAACGGTCCTGGAGCTGATGTTAAGAACCGTTCTGTGGTAATTCAACCACGACATCCCCAAAATGATGTCGATCTTCAGACCTCCAAGAATAATAAGGGTCGTAGGGTATATTTTACCCCCCAAACTAAGAGGTGCTCGGGAGACAACCTCGCTTGCGGTACTGCTGCCCCCGGGCGAAGATATGAGGTATTGCCTCTTTGTATAAATGGTTTGGAGCTGATGTTGAGCCACAAAAGATTGGCTAATGAAGTTGTGTGTGGCACCGGAATCAAAGAGAACTAAAACCGGTAGCTGATTCAGAGAAAACATCCCTGCTAAAGCGGCTTCTCCTTCCGGAACATCATCAATCACAGTATAGTGAATATTGCCCCTTATCTGCCCTCCTATCTGCAGATTAAGGTACGGATCGTATTGTTGTAAATATGGCGACCCGTAGCTTCGAATTCCCTCCGGACATTGCCTAGCATAATGGCCCTTACGCCCACAAGTAAGACACGGATGCCTCTCCGGTTCTTTGTTTACTTGCGGTGGACTGCTAGGTACATATGGCTGCAGCGATGGAGCACAAACCACCGTCTGATGCTGCGGCAGTGGAGGTGGTGCAAGTTGTAAAACTTGACCAGTAATCAATCTCTGAGGAGTTGATCGTACAGGTGGCCTCCGTCTTTCACCGGTTGGCGTTTGATACACCAAACGGTACTTCTGAGGCACATGACTTGTGCTAGCCTGCTCGATCTTACTCATCTTTCTCTTCTCCGCTTGCCACTCAAGTGTCGGCTTCTCTTGAATGAAAGCCGCATTGACCATGTCGGTGTAACTGCCGTTATTATGTACGGCCAGCTTATCCCGTAATATGCCACTCAGGCCATGGAAGAATAGGTCACACCGTGCTTCTTCTTTCGCCACATATTCGGGAGCATATTGGGTCAAAAGATTAAATCTCCTGACATACTCGAGGACACTCATGTCCCCTTGCTTCAAGCCCAAAAATTCCTCCCGCTTTGCCTTGACAATTCCTAGTGGTATGTAACGAGTACGAAAGGCTTCACAAAATTCTCTCCATGTTACTTGATGGCCCTCCGGAATGGTGGCAACATAAGCCACCCACCAGTTTCCGGCGGCTCCATGGAGTTGTTGAGCGGCAAACTTTGTCTTCTGGTAATCATCACACTGGAATACTCCAAATTTTGACTCCATGACACGAAGCCATTGATCTGCTTCCACAGGTTCGGTGGCTTCAGTAAAGATAGGCGGTTGAGTCGCCACGAAGTCCAGATAAGCGTCCCGAGGTGGAACGACTTGTTGCGTGTTCTGGAGTACGCCTGGCTGTACCAAAGCTTGGAGTAAGCGTGTGTGTTCTTGTGTTGCTTCTTGGAGTAGCCTAGCATTCTCTTGATTAGACTCGACAACTCGAGTCATAAGATCCATCCATTCCGTGGATGGTGGTTCCGACGGTGGAATTGAAGCATCACCGCCTCGACGAGAACTTCCGGCCCTACTCCTAGAGCGACTACGAACCATACTGCAAAATGTAGTTTAGATGAGTTAAACAAGAACTCAGCAGTATGTGAGACTAATGGAAACATGATTATGTCAAAACTTTATGAAAGCAGTAACAAAATTCATGTTTACAAAACTCCTTAGTAGGCCTAGCTATTCAGCCTATCTGCACAGAATAGACCCTTATGCACATCCTCCAGATTTTGATCTAGGTAAGAGCATTTTCATAACTCGAGTTGAATACCAAAGTTAAAGTTAACTTCAGTATATTTCCAACGAGTACTCATATGCCCCCAGATCATCTCCGGATTAAAAGTTATGATTTTCCAAAGTTTGACAGAGTTCCTGGATAAAATTTGCCAGCACCTCCTTTGTACGTGGCTGATTTTATCACAGTTGTATATGTAATACATTAAGAACCTGAACAAACTTTGAACTACAACAATGTTGCACATTTCATAACCTATCCAATGGTGTATCATAGGCTTCTTAAGGGTTTATCTACAGAAAGTTATGGCTTAAAAACAGAAAGGTCCAGAGAGGTTTTGTTACTGTCCTGGTTCTGGACAGTTTACCTTACTCTGAACTTTCTACCCATTTAGCATGTGATTTAGCTCTGGAGGTCTACAAAGAAGTTGTAGATCACTTGAAAATCTTCCCATAGCTGTATCTTACACCTTAATTGGGTCAAGCTACTCAGAGTTATGCTCTGTTAAAGTCCAGCACAAATTCCTGCCGAAAACAGAGCACTCTGTTCTTGAAATCTAATCTTCCTCTCATTTGAATCTTAGCTCAAAATAAGAGTTCAGTAACTAATATTTGTTTCAAACTTCCATTTTTAGTTGAAAGTTAGTTCATGAGTCATTTCTTCAAAGGAAGGGGTTATTATGTTTAGTACGGCGTCGATGCACCGTAAGAAGCATGTCGGTACTACGTGGCCTCACCAAAAGAAAATCCTAACCGGATTATACCGGTATAACGTATCTTAGGTGGCACTAAAACGATCACTCGCAAACGTGTTCTATTCGTGCTACGATTTCGTGGTTAATCCTGCATAAGTCACACTCAATCGTCAGGTCCGGCTGCACACCGAACCCGGTATCCATACAGTTCTTACACCTGTCCGTCATCACTCGCACAGGTGTTCTCAAGCCAAACACGCCTTGAGCTACGTGTTCACGTTACTAACCACGTGACGGGGTTTCCCAAATTGCACCACGCACGCCTGGGACAGACGTTGCTCGAGTACCCCAAACGACATGAAGAGTCGTAGAGGATACTAAAGCGGATCGGGTTACCTGCCACCCGTGGGGCTCCACCCTTCAGCTTGTGCGCACTGGTGGACAGCGCTTACGTGCACCCCCCAAGACATAAATCGTCCCGAGATGCACGATTTTCCGACATAACAAATAAGTTAGGTTGCCACCTTTATATTAAGCTAAATAGTAATCCTTATGTGGGCCTAGTACCGTATCCTCACCGTAACCTAAATTTTTGTCGTAATACCATCCTTATTCCGTGTGCTATTCCCAATGCGGCTCTGATACCAGCTGAGACGGGCGCGGTACCGACTGAGTCAGGGCTCAGCTCTAATACCACGCTGACGCGACCCGCTCAACCGAGACAGGCCACTCGCCCGGGAATCGCATTGGGTGGTGCCGTGTTGTGCGGCACCCAACAGCACACATATGAGGAACAATGTATTACATAAAACAATAGAGGAAGCTTAAAAGTTTTTCTTTGTAAATACTTTACATCAAGTAACTACAGCGGAAGTCTTTATCAACTCACGTCGAATAACTAAGAGCACCCGAGATGAAGTCCAGCCCGCGGACTCCTCTCGCTAGCAACACGAAGACAAGCAGCAGCGGCTCGGTTCTCCATGTGTTACCTGACTCGGGAGTTCCAGAGTCTCACCGGACAACCTTCTTTCCAGCATCGTTGTTAACCTGCAAAACCACTTATATAGCAAGCGTGAGCACATAGGCTCAGCAAGTCTGACCCGTCTCTCCTAAACAAGAAACTCTACATGCACGATGGTTTCAAATGGGTCGGCTAGATTTGCATAAGGGACTCGCCTAAAGTTGATCCTTAACTTTCATATTTTAAGCCTCATTGTGCAGACCTTGAGCCAAAAAGTATCGCAACTCCACAATCAAACAAGAAACGCTTTGTTGCGATGCTCCTTGCACAAAGTAAAAGTAAACTTTAATGAGCCTATCTCTAATTCAATCATGGTTGCAATACGAGTTATAGCACAGCCTTATCAAGTTCAAAGATAAACAATTCCAGTTGTTACTACGTCAAGACGCAGTGGGCAAGTATACTCATATAACCGCGAGCGACGGTGATTCGAATCAGTACACGCCCGGACTACACGACACGTACACCCGTACTCCGAGTTGCCGGCAGGAACCTCGACTGACGTTGTACGCGGCCACCTTTCCCAAGATCTTCCACATTGGACGCAGTCCAACTGCCCCGAGTACGCAAGTTCCCTCAAGGTTCATACCCGCTGTGGTATGTTCTTGAGCGAGTTACCTCCTGCTACCCTAACGCCGAAAGCCTAAGGCAGTTGGAAAAGTTCCACTATGGATCTCCCAAGGTACATCGGTTTCCTGGGTCCCATATAGCCAGTATGTGCCCGGTACACAACTCAAACTTGTCCAACAGGGCCAAGCACGGACGGGCCTTAACCGACACAGGCAGGGCTATGCATGCACGGCCTGCAACCTGCTGCATCTAAACCTCCCTGCCCGGTCTCCATTTCTTAAGTGTGAACTTTCATCATTCTTTCTAATTCGGACCCGTTCCGAGTAAACCAGCCCTAAACTCGCGAGTAGATTCCAACTACTCGTCTTCTACCGGACCTTTCCTACTAACATTAGCATAGCCAAATTCCCTCGAGGAGTTGCTATTCTACCCTTTCTCTCATAGGTGTTTCTGGTCATGCAAGTGGAGTTTTCAATATCATCTAGACGTAATGCAATCAACGATGCAAAGCCATGATCTCTACAAATGAAAATGTTTTATAAAATGGTTCAAGTGCAAACCGGGGCTTGCCTGTTTTGCAGGTGACTACTGTTACAATCAGTTAGTGACGATCACTTGGAGCTTGATCTCTTGTTCTCCTTCCTCCTTGATCTTCACTTCAAGTCCTTCTCACCTTCTTCACGTATATGCTACACGATATGATCATGCATATGTATTTAATTGAAAAGCTTTTGCTCATAAGATCTAACAACCATTTTAAAACTGGAACTTTGTTTAAGAATTTAAAATGACACTGGTGCTAGTGGTTTGGGTTGGGCTTAAACACTAAGATCACTTATTAAGTGCTTTTCCCACTTAAGTGTTGATCACCTTAAGGGATCACACATGACAGTGGTGATCCAGAGCTCTACTGGAGCTTAGAATTTTCATGTGAGCTCCTTGTCACGAGAAAGTCCTCTGGACCAAAATCTAGCACATTTCATGGAATGGTTTATTCAGAATAATTCTCTAAGTGTTTAGTCAAAGATGAATTAATTCTGAGGTAACATCCATGTTCATGTCAAACTCAGTGAACCACAATTTCAATTATAGTTTATATAGTCTACATGAATTTTTCTAGGATTTTTGGAGCTAATAATTTCCCAGAACTGAATTTACAAGTTTTGGAAATTCTCTGAAAATGTTTCTGTATTCATTTGAATACAGGAACTTACAATCTGAATTATCCTGATTAATTCAACTCCAAATGAGCTGAAACTTTTACAGGAGTCTAATAACACCCTAAAGAATATCCTGGCAAAATTTTAGGATTTTTGGATAAACCAAACTCCCTCTAAAATTCTTTTGCTGAAAAGGTTTAAAGAATTTTCCAGAATTAAATAAGGACTTTCATACAAATTGGGTAGCATAATTGGATAGAGTTTGTCAATCTGAATCTAACCCAATTTGAATCACTAAATTTGGAGGTTCCTAGCAAAAGTTATGCTCTTCTAAAGTTTGGGGAAAAATCTGGGATTTGAATAAATCCGGGGAAAAGTTTAAACCTGACTGTGGGCCATGGGGCACGTGTCAGTCACCGGGAGTGCGCCACACGGGGTCACAGAATTGTTTCCCGCGCTGTCACAGCCGATCCCGCGCCACAGAGTATCCGGTCCACTGTTTCTGTGTGACTGACGCGTGGGGCCGGCGAGGTCTTCTTCCACCTCCCGCTCCCGCGCGATCCCGCCGCCGGGCTCGCCGGAGTAGCTCCGGGATCGGTCGTCCGGTCATTGCAGCTGCTGAAACTCACCGCTAGGCCCTATTTCAACCCGAGGAACATGATGGTGGGACTTCCCCAGACCGGCGAGGTTCCTAAACCACCCCGCACCGGTGCAGCGGCTCTGAGGGAGTTCGGCAACGTTGCCCCGATGCTCTAGCCTGCAAGAAGTCCACTAGACAGGTTCTACAGCGCCAGTGGAGATTTGCCCTGCTCGGCATGGCCGCATATGGGCATGGAAACGGCTCCAACCTAGGGTTCATCGTGCACCCGATGCCCCTTATTGTGGTAGTCGTTGGAAAAGCTTGAAACAAGCCGTCTACCATGGGTTTCATGCGACGTTTTGTGAAGAAGAAAAGTTGCTACACCAGTCTAGATTCTATGTGCGAAATTTGCAGAGCTCTAAATGAATATAACTCAAGAATTTCGTCGATTCATACCCGCGGGTCAGTTTTCACCGGCCGGAGAGGATCTTTGAAATTCGTTGTTGAGAGGCCGAGATAGACTCGGTGCTTCGGGTGGAAGCTGCACGGAGACCTTGCGCGTCCCAGGGACCGCTTTCTTGATCGTGAAAGCCGCTCTGTGGAGCTGTCCACGGGAGCACGCCGCCGCCGGGGTGTTCGGCCACCGCGGAAACTCAAGGTTCTCGGCGTAGAGGGTACGAACACACTGGGCGATGGCTCGAGGGGGTCGTGGGGGGGTTCCGTTGTGTGGTTTTGCCGATCAGCTGGGGGTTGCACGCGAGCTGGGCGGTGGGCGACCGGAGTGCTCGAGCGTCGGCCGCTCTGTCCTGTCTCTCGCGTGAGGAGAAGGAAAAGAACGCCCGGTCCTCGGTGATAAGGCCAACGGGGGGGGGGGGGTCGGTAGAGGATATAGACGTCCGGTACCGACCTCCAGCGCGATAAAACCCAGCAGGAGCTGGCCGCCGGCTGGCCCTCGGTGTCGAGCGGAGGGGAGGTGGCTTCGGCCGTTGCTTCACGTGGGAGTAAATCAAATGAAGACTGTGGACTTCAGATCTTTTACAATTTCAGTGCTCCCAATGACATGTGGGTCCCACATGTCAGTCCTCCTTCTCCCCTCTAAAATATCTCCCCAATTTGAATATTGATGGAATTCAATTGTGGAAGTTGAAATCTGATATGGATTTGGATAATTGGGCAAGTTTCATCCAAATTCAAACATGCATTTGAATTCCTTGTCTTCTAAAGTCCATTTTGCAAAATGGGTTGCAAACTATTTCTATAAATCATGAAACTTTGCACACCCCCTAATTTGGACACAAGGAATTCAATTATGAAATCTGATTTTTATTTTGGCTGCTGCAATTGAGATTTTTAGTACAACAGTTTTGAATTCCATTGTGTTGTTCTCATTTGAATTTTTGTTTGAACAACTTGTTCCAAATCTGATTTTTGTTTCTCACACATATGGGAACTTCCCATCCTTGTTTTAGACCCCTCTAGGGTTCCAAGTTCTCAAATGGACATTTGACCTGTGTGAAGAAAACCCTCATGTGTATTATCACATGTGGGAAAAGTTTTAACAAGTCCCAAATTTCATACACATGAAATAAAACTTTGCAAACAAGTGTTTCTTTGTATTCATAATTTTGGGACCTTTACAAGCTCTCCCCAGGAAGTTATCGAACCCTGGGGAGGTTCATGAGCCAAGACCGGGCTGGGCCTGTCAAGGCGACGGGGAAGTAGTTGGCCATGACGGCCTCATCCCCTCCTGCGGCAAGTACGGCGGTGGAGTAGATCTGGAGGAACTCCGCCGGGTTGACGCTGCTGTCGTACTTCTCGGGCAGGTGCGGCTGAAACTTGCGCGGCCACCTCGCGAAACGAAGGTGGGGCGCCAGGGCCGCACATCCTGCCCCTGTTGCTGTAGGCGTTGGTGCCGCGAACGCTTGGTTCGCTGCTGGCACAGCGTACCCTGGTATGGGCAAGGCTGCGCCATAGACCGGGGGCGCCGTTTGCAGGGCATATGGCTGTGGCATATGCTGCGTGGCGTATGCCTGGGGCAGAGTTCGCGTGGTGAAAGTCTGCGCCTGAAGCAGGGTTGAGGCAGTCGTCATGCTGACGCCGGCCTCTTGGCTGCGACGCCTTTCTCGTTGTCGCTCGAGGAACACTCGGGCGTCTTGGCCCAAGTGGCATCGTTCCAGCTCAGTCCTTAGGTCCGTCGACGGAAGCCTGGTGGAGCTGGAACCCGCCGTCTGTCCGTCAACCGTCGGCGTGCGCGTCAGCGACACAGCCGGTTGGCCGGAGCGCCGCCCCCGCCGAAGTCGAGGGTTTGCGGCGGCGACGACGAGACGGTCTACCTCACGAATCCACTGCTGGGTCGCTGAATGGGGCGCTTCCCCAGCAGGTGGATTGCGCAGTAGCGCTCTTGCTGCAGCCAGTGCACCCCCGTGGGGAACGCTCAGCGCTGCAGAAGATCTCACGTTAGTCGGAGCTTGCATTGCCGGAGTCGGCGTTGCCGGAGTCAGCTGCTGGATTCCTGCTTGCGCCGACACACTCCGTCCTGAGTGTGTCGACACGTATTCCCAAGGCTCATGTGGCTTACAAGGGGGGGGCCGGGACCCGACAGGTGGTCCCGGGGAGATTTCCTGCCGACTATCGTATCCGCAGTTATGTTGGTAGTTGTCTCTGGCGAAGGCTTCCGAGCCTTCGTTCTGCTGCCCTGCCCATGCCGCATGCCAGTCGTAGTGGTTGATGACGGCGGGGGCGGCAGGGGATGTCATGTCGCTGTGTTTATTGGCTGGCAGGTTCTGACACTGCGCGCCAGTCTGTGATGCGACTGGGCGCAACGGCACCTGACAGAGGTGTGCTCCGCGTCTCCGCGTCTTGGGAAGGCGCGGGCCTTGAATACCTTGTACGGGCAAGGTATGGTGCGTCTTTACGCCCGCTGCCTACCGCACGGGGGCAGGCAGCGCTGTTTTGCCGGACACGTGGCGGGCCCGGAGCTCTCCTCTGAGGAGAGGGAGGGCCTTCGGACCTCTCCCTGCGGAGGGGGGAGGTCCGGCTTCTGTCGGCCACGTGGCGGGCCCGGAGCTCTCCTCTGAGGAGGGGGAGGTCCGGCCCCGCGGGGCATGTGGCGCCTTCAGAGCTCTCCCCACGGAGGGGAGCTCTGGCTGCTGTTGGCCACGTGGCGGCCCCGGAGCTCTCCTCTGAGGAGAGGGAGGTCCGGCCTGTAAAATCCTCAAAAGTGGTAGCAAAAAAATTCAGCTCATATACACTTATGAAAAATGAGGGGAATTAAAACTTTGAATTATAATAAGTGTGAGTTCAAAGTGAGGGTTTAGACTTCCCAAAACTTCCAAACATGGAGATCTAAATGCACAACTTGGATCTTCATAGTCCAAATATTCAACCTTCCAAATTTCAGCTCATTTGAAGGAGTTTTAATAGTTGTTTGGAATTAAAAGGAGAAGCCCTCTAATCTGAATTTCAAATTCAGTTTCAAATTCCAATTCCTCAATTTCAAAATTTGGGTTCACAAATGTGTTCTCCACTTTTGAATGAGCAGCCATGCCAAAAGTTGGAAATTTTGGAGCTGGTTTGCTATATTTTTGAGGCAATACAAAGTGGAGAATTCAAACTCCTTTTCAAATTCAAATGATCAAACCACATCCAAATTCCACACCAGAATTCAAACTATTTGAATTCAACAAATTCAAACTATGACTTTGGGGTGAAGTCAAGTCTCAAATGTTGAGTTGCTGGGGTAAAAATATCAGGGAATTACTGGATTAAAAGAGAGGGAGGTGGGGCCCAGCAGTCAGCCTCCCAGCAGAGCTACCTCCTCTGTTTTCATCGGCTGATCGCCGAGAGGCCGCCAGCGCCCGGTGAAACCCACTCCCGAGGAATTCCACCGCGCCACCTCCTGGTTCCTCGATCGCCAGCCGCTTAATCACCCCCCGGTCGCAGCAACGAAGTCGGTCTTCGTTTTCCCTCGGTGACTCGCCGCTCCTTTCGTTCTCTCCTGCGAGAAACCGCCTCAGCGCCGTCGCTGTTTACTCCCTCGCCAACGCTCGCCCGAGCTCGGATGATCGAGCTCCAAACAGCAAAAAGAAGCGCAAGAGAGTGCTCCAGCCTCCACCTTTCTTTTCCCTAAGCTTCCTAGCTCGTGCTACGTGCAAACCAGAGATTGGCGCCGGCGATCGGAGGTGCTCGGCGGAACCCCGTTCGGTTCACCGTGGACCGCGCGCTACGGCCAGCTTCACCGTCCCTTCCCTGCACAAGAAAGGTGTGTTGTTATCTGTAGATCGTGTTACCGAAAGCCTCAGGATGATTGATCAACCGGGTAGTGAGAATTTTGGGTTTTACCAAACCCTAGTTCATAGCAACACTCCTCGGTCTACAATCAAATTCTTCGTGTTGCGATAGCTAGAGCTCATCCTGGTCTAGGAGAAGCTTTGTTAGATCCCTGCGATCCTTCTCGCTCAAACGGTGCCGGAAACCATCAAGAACTGAAGGAGTTCTTCGAGTTTTTGTCGCCGCCGGTGTTTTGCGGGCTCGGGTCGCCGGTGAGGTCCCCTCTCCGGTGGTTTTCATGGAGAGCGAGCTATGGGTCGATGTTGTCCATGGGACACTGGTGCTTTTGGAGCCAACCCTAGCCCGAAGACCCACTGTTGAGGGAGAGCGAGGTCGCCGAAGTAAGGTTCGACAGGGTCGCCGGTGCAAGCACCTTTCCGGCCGTTGTCATCGGCTCCCGACCCCACCATCGTGTTCAGCACGGTGTATAACTCACAGGCGGCGAGTTTGACGAAGTTTGGACCACAGGAACCTCGTCCCGGCGAGCCTCGCCGGCGTGCGCCGCCGCGGGAGGCGCGGGCAGAGCGAGGAAGACGAAGGAGGGCCGGGTCCCACAGGTCAGCCTCCGGGTTCGCTCGAGGATCGGTTTGTGGCGCCGGATCCAGTGCGGCTGCCCGGGAATAACTCCGTAGCCCCCGGTGTTGCTAAAATCTGACTGGTCCGAATTAAAACAGTGGGCCCAGCCCAATTATTTAAAGATTCTATTAGAGAAATAATTCCAGGAATTAGCTGATCTTTACAAGGCCATAACTTTGTGTAGAAAACTCCAAAAAGAGTGAGACCAATTTTGTTGGATTCCTCATGAGGAGTACTTCACAGAGAAACCAATTTTTGGCTATGAAAATTCCCAGGAATTTCTGTAGAATTGTTTTTAGTAAATCATTTAGGTATTTATTACAGGAGCAATTCTTTATGAAATATTCCCAAATTTGGGCAGCAAATCTTATTTATAGATACTGATCTCCAGTAAAAATTTGGGCTTCATTGGAGTTCATTTGCTAGGTCAAATTACCTTCCCATGTTCAGCTTTTATTTGGAAAATTCAATTTAAACAGAAAACTTTTCAGAACTCCTGTCCAACTTCAAAAATTCATATCTCTCTGATGGTAGCTCCAAAAATGGTGAAACAAATTTTGTTAGGACCATGGGGACTTACCCTAATCAGATCTTCCATTTCTAGCTATGTCAAAGCTCCTGATTTGGGCTCAAAATTCAGATAAGCATTGTACTTGTAGGAATTTTAAAGACTACATTATGCAATGACATGTCTCCAAATTTGGCTCATATCATCCTTAGAGGGTCTAGTATCCACTGTAGAATTTCCCAAAGCCAATTAAGGATTTTAAATAGCAGTAGCTACGAATAGAAGGCCAATTCTTATAAATCCTTAATACTTATACAAGTATTTTATTACATTTCATAATAGTGACCGAAGTTGAGGACGCACCAGAGCCTTTGGACGTCCTCCCACCAGAAGCTGACTTTCCGTTTAACTCGCAACCAGGCAAGCCCCGGTTTGCACTTAAGTACCTTTTATAAAGCTTTTTATTTGTATCATTTATGTCTAGGGTGAATGTTTGCATTAGAGTTAGGGTGATTGAAACCCCACCTGCATAGCCTCTTTAAATCCTATAAAGGGTTGGGTAGTTTACAAACTCGACGAGTAGAGACTGCCATGCTAATGTTTAGGATCTCGGTAGAAGTCGAGTGGTTGGAAGCTACTCGCGAGATAGTACTTATTACACGGAATGAAAAGAGGTAGAAAATGGCTTAAGTTATGAAAATGAGACCCAGCAGGGGGGATAGGAAGCAGTGAGCAGAGGTCTCTCGTGCGTAGCCCTGTTGGTGTCGGTTGAGGACCGTCCGTGTGCGTCCCTGCTGGACAAGTATCGAACAGTAACCGGATGCATACTGGCATATGGGAACCAGGAAACCGATGTAATTGGTTAACCTGGGTGCCGAGGCTTACCCAACCGTAAATAGGAGTGGGTTGAGGGTAGCAAGGTGTAAATCTGCCGGTGGGCACAGTCACGCTCCACGCGGGGACCTCCTACCGGTTACGGATGGACCGGTTCGGCATTTGGGTTGCCTTTGAAAGGTTGTTACATACAACAGAGTAGGAAGGGGTGTGGAATCACGCTTCTGAAAGTGGGTGTATGTAACGTGTTATCCGGGTGTGTCTTGATTGCAATCACCGTCCCTCGCGGTTATTTGAGTACCCGCTTGTTCACTGCGCTTTGACGTAGTAAGAAGTAAAATAAGCCAACTGAAAATGCTGTATTGATCTTAATGTCTTGAATACCTTGATTGCTGTAGATATAGAGCTAATTAAGTTTATATTCCACTTTGGGCATCACCACATCGGAGGAAAGCGTTTCTTGTTTGATTGTGGACTTCCGATGTGAGGGCTGCCTAAGGCACATGAATCTGCTGCTATAAAACTGAAAGTAAGGACTAACTTATAGGCGTGTCTTTGTCGCAAATTCCTTTTCCCATCTTACATATCCTTGCATGTAGAGTTCCATGCCTAGGGTTGACGGTTAAGACTTGCTGAGCCTTCGTGCTCACGGTTGCAATATTTGAGCTGTGTGCAGGTGAGAGTTATGAGGAAGGTTCCGAGGACGAGGCGATGCCCCCGTCGGGGTACACGGCCGAGCTGGAGCCATGCACGCCGCCGTGATCTCCGGTTACTTGCTGCTAGTGTGTAGCGTCCCCGGGCTGGAAGGCTGCACTTTTGCATAGCTAGGATGAGAGGCCTTATATGTATATTACTTCCGCTGTATGAATAGGTTTTGTAAAAAGACTTCCGCTGTTTTATATCAAATAAAAGTTTGTATGTTATCCTTTATTCTTTTCGTGTGTGCTGTTGGGTGCCGCATCGCACGGCACCACCCTATGCGATCCTGGAGTGGGTGAACCACGGGGTGGTCCCCACAGCCGTGGTATCAGAGCCGCATTGGGAATGGCATGCTCGAAAAGAGCCTATTTTTGAAAACTTAGATGTAGTCGAGTGAGGATTAGACATTAAGCCCACATAAGGTCTATGATAGTAGTAGATATTATGGTGGAAAAGCTAACATATTTGTTATACATTCTGTAACGACGCTTCGACGTCAGGTAAGAGGTAAGGTACGCCACCGCAGGCGGATCAATTGCGGTAACTCCCCATACGAGCAATAGTATGGAATGATATACCGTGGCTTAGCACGGTAGTTAATATGAGTCTCTGAACCTCTTCATGGTTCTGAGAGCATATGAAAACGCTGATCTCCAGCGTGCTTTAGGCAAAAGTGAGAATACCCCATCGTGTGGTAAGCAACACGATAGTATGCAACTCTTGAACGTTCAATGTTCAAAGGGCCATACGCAGCGCTCGCCATCGGCGTGCCTCAACGGTCATGAGGCAGTAGGTGGTAACCGTTGGGTTGATAAAATTCTCAACCGTGACGACCCGTTCACACTCTACTCGGGTTCCCCGTCGTGTGGTGTGAAAACACGACCATGTACCTTGAGACGTGGCTTGACTCAAGGACGATCCGTATGGCAATGATACGGACCGTATGTCTTTATTATGATATGGAACTGCCTGAAATGTCAAAAACCCTTGTGTGCACAATTATTGTGTGTTCTTCTGCAGGTACACTAACCACGTTAGTGCATGACGTTTAGTAATCGTTTGTGAGTGACGACTTTAGTTCCACCATTTGACACGTATATGCCGGAATACCGGTTTAGGATTTTTCTTTGGTGAGGAAACGTAGAACCGACTGCATAAAAAGTTTATTTTCAAAGAAAAGAGTCAAAATGAAGTTTAGGATATCATTTAGGGGTTAGTAAACTCCTATATTGAACTAAGAGTCAATTGGGAGTATAGGTTCAATCTCAAAATCTTAGGAATATTCTCCCCTGTTTTCGGCAGAAATTTTGCTGAACTTGAACATGGCATAACTTAATATTGGTTGAACCAATGGAGGTGTGGGATGCCATTCTGGAAAGGTTTAGAAGTCCTCTACAACTTTTCTGTAGAGCTCCAGAACAAAATCTCCCTCCAATGGGATGAAAATATCAGATGAGTAGGCATTGTCCATAAACAGGGCAGACCAAAATGCTCTCTGAAATTTTCCGTATTTCGACCAAAACACTTAGTTTGACCGTTTGACGTCCAGTGGCTGTTGTAAAACAGAGAGTTGGAGTCGAAGGGTTTATGCATTTGACATATCACTTCGAGTTCGTACATGTTTGGGTGCAATACAATAGCGAGGAATTACGCATGCTAACACACTTAACATCCCGTGGTGACCCCGATGATCGAATTGAACTTTTAACCCATAAAGTTCAATACTTTGGAACTCGATCGTATGACACAGTCCAGGGATGTATATGTTGCATAAAGTTTATACTTTATCCATATGTGTGACTGTTAGGCATACTATTTATTCCATTCTCGCATCACTATTGTATAGACTGGATGAGCTAAACCCACATGTGCTGACTGTTTGAATGGTATGAATGCAGAATGGTGCGGACACGTTCAACGCAAGAGGAGGGAGGTCCGAGTCAAGTTTGTGGTGATGAATCTCCACCTCCGGAGCAGACCATGACGCAGCAGCAACCACCTCCTCCACCGCCAGAACTTCCAAGGAATCTTGCGGAGATTCTCGCTGCAGTGCTCGGCTCGCGCGACGAGCAAACCGAGTTGCTGCGGATGCTAGTGCAGCAGAATGCGTCCCATCAGGGAGGACGCCAAGACAATGGGCAACGCCAGCCCCAAAAAGTTCATATTCAGAATTCATGGCGACCCATCCACCGGTCTTCACGGAGGCCAAAGAACCTTTGGAGGCGGACAGCTTTATCCGCACTCTGGAGGCGAAGTTCAGGCTGCTGCGATGCACCAAACACCAGAAGGCGCTGTATGCAGCGCAACAGCTTCAAGGAGAAGCCGGTACCTGGTGGGCGAACTACACCGCCTCCTTACCGGCTGGCCATGCCGTCACATGGATGGAGTTCCGGGAGGCGTTCCGCGCCTATCACATACCTCCCGGTGTGATGGAAATGAAGCTCCAGGAGTTCCTGGCGCTACGACAAGGTGAGAGGAGTGCTCATGAGTACTCCAGGTTATTCAACCAGCTGGCACAGTATGCGCCAGGATTTGTGGGCACGGAAGACAACAAGCGCAATGCGTTCTTCCGGGGCCTGAACTCCAAGATGAAGGTCCATCTCGCCCAGAGTAATCGCGGCACATTCAACGACCTAGTTAATGCCGCGATTCTACAGGAGAATGCTCAGCGCGAGCGCGGTTCTGACAAGAGGAAACGCAGTGCGCTGACAAGCAGCAGTGGTGGGACGCCACAGAAATACCGCGTGGTGTATCGCTCACCATCCGGTCAGAGATGGCAGCCACCGGCGCGACCGCCTCAGTTTCGCGGTCGACAATATAATGCGCCGGGCTTCCGACCGACGTATCCACCACAGCAACAGCAGCAGCAAAGGATGGTCCCGCGTGCGCCTCAGTTTCAGCAGCATGCACCGGGATTCCGTCCTCAAGTTGGCGGGACCCCGACACCTTACACGTGCTACACGTGTGGCCGTGTCGGGCACATTTCAAGAGACTGCCCCAAGCTGCGACAGGGCAGGGGTGCAGCACCATATCAGGGTGCTAATCAGCCCCACAATCAGCCCAAGAAACCAGCACCAAAACCCGGCAACGTCCACCACTTAGCTATCGAAGACGTGCCGGAAGGCGAACCCGTCCTTGCGGGTACGTTTTCTTACTTAGATCATCCCGTAGTCATACTTTTTGACTCCGGTGCCACCCACAATTTCATAAGTCAGTCTTATGTTATTAAATATCAACTGCCTATCATTCCCACAAATAATTCATATTTGATATGTTCTCCGGGTGGGAAAATAACAGCTGATAGAATGGTCTATAGAGCACCATTACAGTTGGGTGGGAATCTATATCCGACTTCTCTGATCATGTTAGAGAGTCAAAAACTTGATGTCATTTTAGGAATGTCATGGCTACATCGCCATGGTGCTGTTCTTGACATCATTCCACGTGTGGTTCATTTAAATTCTCCACTTCATGAACCACATGTTCTTATTCTTGACCATTCGGTTCAAGAAACCCCAGCCACATATAATACGGAAGCCACGAAACTTGAAAATATTCGTGTGGTCCGTGAATACCCGGATGTCTTTCTGGATGATCTTCCGGGCATGCCACCCGAAAGGGATGTCGAGTTCAAGATTGAACTTGTACCTGGGACGACACCGATCTCACGGAGACCGTACAAGATGGCTCCGAATGAGCTGGCTGAATTGAAGGAGCAGCTCAATGACTTAATGAAGAAGGGTTTCATTCGACCGAGTTCCTCACCATGGGGGTGCTCGGCGCTGTTTGTGAAGAAGAAGGATGAAACCTTGAGGTTGTGTGTGGACTACCGACCTCTCAACGCCGTCACCATCAAGAATAAATATCCACTGCCCCGCATCGATATATTATTCGATCAACTTGTGGGTGCAAGTGTGTTTTCAAAGATGGATCTTCACTCAGGGTATCATCAAATCAAGATCCGAGCGGAAGATATTCCAAAGATGGCCTTCTCGACGAGATATGGATTATATGAGTACCTCGTCATGTCCTTTGGTCTCACCAACGCCCCGGCACACTTCATGTATCTCATGAACTCAGTGTTCATGCCGGAGTTGGACAAGTTTGTGGTGGTGTTCATATACGACATCTTGGTTTACTCCAAGACTGAAGAAGAACACGCCAAACACTTGCATATCGTACTTCGGCGATTAAGAGACCATAAGTTTTATGCTAAATTCAGCAAGTGCGAGTTTTGGATCAGCCAAGTGCCATTCCTTGGTCACATTATTTCTGCAGAAGGTATTGCAGTTGATCCAAGCAAAATCGAACAAGTGCTGAAATGGAAATCCCCCACATCAGTCCACGTGGTCAGGAGTTTCCTCGGGTTGGCAGGATATTACCGGAGATTTATACCGAACTTCTCCAAGCTTACTAAGCCGATGACTGAACTGTTGAAGAAGGGGATCAAATATGTTTGGAGCTCAGCTTGTGAAGAAGCTTTCCAGGCATTAGTGAAGCATCTTACAACAGCCCCGGTGTTAGCCCAACCGGATACAACCAAGCCCTTCGACGTATATTGTGATGCGTCCGGTATCGGGCTTGGCTGTGTATTGATGCAAGGAGGAAGAGTGGTCGTCTATGGCTCACGTCAACTCCGTAACCACGAGCAGCACTATCCGACTCATGATCTTGAGCTCGCTGCTGTGGTGTTGGCCTTGAAGATGTGGAGGCACTATTTGCTTGGGAACTTAGTGCACCTCTACACCGACCACAAGAGTTTGAAGTATATATTCACTCAAAAGGAGTTGAATATGCGGCAACGGAGATGGCTAGAACTGATCAAAGACTATGAGATCGAGATTCACTACCATCCCGGGAAGGCAAACATGGTTGCCGATGCTTTAAGCCGCAAATCTCATGTCAACAGTCTGTCCATCACCCCACTTGAAGAGGAGGAGCCGAGTCTGTACTTGGTTCCATATGGGGCATTATATAATCTTGCTCTCATCCCAACCATAAGAGAGGAGATTATGGAAGCTCAGAAGAAGGACATGGGAATGTCGCACATTCGGAGAAGAATGGAGAATGGCGAAATGAAATGCTTCCGATGAGATGAACACGACACGCTATGGTTTAAAGACCGTATAGTGGTACCCCGTGACATGAAGCTTCGGAAGAAAATCTTGGACGAGGCT
This sequence comes from Neostapfia colusana, assembly GCA_030760725.1. NCBI lineage: Eukaryota > Viridiplantae > Streptophyta > Magnoliopsida > Poales > Poaceae > Neostapfia > Neostapfia colusana. The sequence continues at coordinate 13,570,162 of JASWHV010000001.1, forward strand.
CATTTGTCCAAGTATTCTATTCATTCGGGCAGCAACAAGATGTACCAGGATCTAAAAACCAGACTTTGGTGGACACGGATGAAAAGAGAAATCGCGAAATACGTATCCGAATGTGATACGTGTCGGCGTGTGAAGGCCGACCATATGCGTAAAGCCGGACAGCTGCAACCATTGAACATTCCAGCGTGGAAGTGGGAGGATATCAGCATGGACTTCATAGTCGGGTTACCTCTCACGTCTCACAAGCATGACTCGATTTGGGTGATAGTCGATCGACTAACCAAGTCGGCTCATTTTATCCCCGTGCATACAAAGTACGTGGCCAAGCAATATGCGGAGCTGTATATTGCAAAGATCTTGTGTTTGCACGGTGTTCCCCGCTCCATCATTTCAGATCGCGGTGCGCTGTTCGTCTCTCGGTTCTGGGAACAGCTGCACGCATCACTGGGAACCAAACTGATCCGAAGCTCCGCGTATCACCCACAGACAGATGGTCAAACTGAACGGGTGAATCAAGTGCTTGAAGACATGCTACGCGCTTGTGCCATCCACCACAGCAAGAATTGGGACGATCATTTGCCGTTGGCGGAGTTTTCTTACAACAATGGCTATCAAGCTAGCATCAAGATGGCGCCGTATGAAGCTCTCTACGGCCGGAAATGTCGCACACCTCTCAACTGGTGCGAGTCCGGCGAGCGAGTCATCTACGGCATTGAACTTGTGAATGAGGCTGAAGAACGAGTGCGAGTAATACAAGCCAATCTCAAGGCTGCTCAATCTCGTCAGAAGAGCTATGCGGATAAAAGACGCCGCCCTCTCCACTTCGACATCGGGGACCATGTTTATGTCCGTGTGTCTCCGATGAAGGGAGTTCACCGTTTCGGAGTGAAGGGTAAACTTGCGCCGCGGTTCATTGGTCCATTCGCCGTCATGGAAAGATGTGGACCCGTGGCCTATCGCCTAGAGTTACCAGCGTCACTCGCAGGCATTCACAACGTCTTCCACATCTCTCAGCTGAGAAAGTGCCTCAAACCCTCGGCTGGAATCCGCACTGAAGACATAGAAGTCCTTCAACCGGACCTCACGTACACGGAGTATCCCATCCGGATCATCGATGAAAAGACTCGTGCCACAAGAAACCGGACCTTATGGTTCTACAAGGTCTTGTGGAGTAATCATACCGCTGATGAGGCGACATGGAAAAGCGAGGATTATCTACAAACGTATTATCCAGACTTGCTATCATCCTATACCCGGTAAAGTTTTTCCCCACTTTGCTTTTCCGTTGGAATCTCGGGACGAGATTCTTTTTAAGGGGGGAGGGATGTAAAATCCCCAAAAGTGGTAGCAAAAAAATTCAGCTCATATACACTTATGAAAAATGAGGGGAAATCAAAACTTTGAATTATAATAAGTGTGAGTTCAAAGTGAGGGTATAGACTTCCCAAAACTTCCAAACATGGAGATCTAAATGCACAACTTGGATCTTCATAGTCCAAATATGCAACCTTCCAAATTTCAGCTCATTTGGAGGAGTTTTAATAGTTGTTTGGGATTAAAAGGAGAAGCCCTCTAATCTGAATTTCAAATTCAGTTTCAAATTCCAATTCCCTCAATTTCAAAATTTGGGTTCACAAATGTGTTCTCCACCTTTTAATGAGCAGCCATGCCAAAAGTTGGAAATTTTGGAGCTGGTCTGCTATATTTTTTAGGCAATACAAAGTGGAGAATTCAAACTCCTTTTCAAATTCAAATGATCAAACCACGTCCAAATTTCACACCAGAATTCAAACTATTTGAATTCAACAAATTCAAACTATGACTTTGGGGTGAAGTCAAGTCTTAAATGTTGAGTTGCTGGAGTAAAAATATCAGGGAATTATTGGATTAAAAGAGAGGGAGGTGGGGCCCAGCAGTCAGCCTCCCAGCAGAGCTACCGCCTCTGTTTTCATCGGCTGATCGCCGAGAGGCCGTCAGCGCCCGGTGAAACCCGCTCCTGAGGAATTCCATCGCGCCACCTCCTGGTTCCTCGATCGCCAGCCGCTTCATCACCCCCCAGTTGCAGCAACGAAGTCGGTCTTCGTTTTCCCTCGGTGACTCGCTGCTCCTTTCGTTCTCTCCCACGAGAAACCGCCTCAGCGCCGTCGCTGTTTACTCCCTCGCCCACGCTCGCCCGAGCTCGGATGATCGAGCCCCAAACAGCAAAAAGAAGCGCAAGAGAGTGCTCCAGCCTCCACCTTTCTTTTCCCTAAGCTTCCTAGCTCGTGCTACGTGCAAACCAGAGATTGGCGCCGGCGATCGGAGGTGCTCGGCGGAACCCCGTTCGGTTCACCGTGGACCACGCGCTACGGCCAGCTTCACCGTCCCTTCCCTGCACAAGAAAGGTGTGTTGTTATCTGTAGATCGTGTTACCGAAAGCCTCAGGATGATTGATCAACCGGGTAGTGAGAATTTTGGGTTTTACCAAACCCTAGTTCATAGCAACACTCCTCGGTCTACAATCAAATTCTTCGTGTTGCGATAGCTAGAGCTCATCCTGGTCTAGGAGAAGCTTTGTTAGATCCCTGCGATCCTTCTCGCTCAAAGGGTGCCGGAAACCATCAAGAACTGAAGGAGTTCTTCGAGTTTTTGTCGCCGCCGGCGTTTTGCAGGCTCGGGTCGCCGGTGAGGTCCCCTCTCCAGTGGTTTTCACGGAGAGCGAGCTATGGGTCGATGTTGTCCATGGGACACTGGTGCTTTTGGCGCCAACCCTAGCCCGAAAGACCCACTGTTGAGGGAGAGCGAGGTCGCCGAAGTAAGGTTCGACAGGGTCGCCGGTGCAAGCACCTTTCCGGCCGTTGTCATCGGCTCCCGACCCCACCATCGTGTTCAGCGAGTTTGACGAAGTTTGGACCACAGGAACCCCGTCCCGGCGAGCCTCGCCGGCGTGCGCCGCCGCGGGAGGCGCGGGCACCGCGAGGAAGACGAAGGAGGGCCGGGTCCCACCGGTCAGCCTCCGGGTTCGCGCGATGATCGGTTTGTGGCGCCGGATCCAGTGCGGCTGCGCGGGAATAACCCCGTAGCCCCCGGTGTTGCTAAAATCTGACTGGTCCGAATTAAAACAGTGGGCCCAGCCCAATTATTTGAAGTTTCTATTAGAGAAATAATTCCAGGAATTAGCTGATCTTTACAAGGCCATAACTTTGTGTAGAAAACTCCAAAAAGAGTGAGACCAATTTTGTTAGATTCCTCATGAGGAGTACTTCACAGAGAAACCAATTTTTGGCTATGAAAATGCCCAGGAATTTCTGTAGAATTGTTTTTAGTAAATCATTTAGGGATTTATTACAGGAGCAATTCTTTATGAAATATTCCCAAATTTGGGAAGCAAATCCTCTTCATAGATACTGATCTCCAGTAAAAATTTGGGCTTCATTGGAGTTCATTTGCTAGGTCAAATTACCTTCCCATGTTCAGCTTTTATTTGGAAAATTCAATTTAAACAGAAAACTTTTCAGAACTCCTGTCCAACTTCAAAAATTCATATCTCTCTGATGGTAGCTCCAAAAATGGTGAAACAAATTTTGTTAGGACCATGGGGACTTGCCCTAATCAGATCTTCCATTTCTAGCTATGTCAAAGCTCCTGATTTGGGCTCAAAATTCAGATAAGCATTGTACTTGTAGGAATTTTAAAGACTACATTATGCAATGACATGTCTCCAAATTTGGCTCATATCATCCTTAGAGGGTCTAGTATCCACTGTAGAATTTCCCAAAGCCAATTAAGGATTTTAAATAGCAGTAGCTATGAATAGAAGGCCAATTCTTATAAATCCTTAATACTTATACATGTATTTTATTACATTTCATAATAGTGACCGAATTTGAGGACGCACCGGAGCCTTTGGACGTCCTCCCACCAGAAGCTGACTTTCCGTTTAACTCGCAACCAGGCAAGCCCCGGTTTGCACTTAAGTACCTTTTATAAAGCTTTTTATTTGTATCATTTATGTCTAGGGTGAATGTTTGCATTAGAGTTAGGGTGATTGAAACCCCACCTGCATAGCCTCTTTAAATCCTATAAAGGGTTGGGTAGTTTACAAACTCGACGAGTAGAGACTGCATGCTAATGTTTAGGATCTCGGTAGAAGTCAAGTGGTTGGAAGCTACTCGCGAGATAGTACTTATTACACGGAATGAAAAGAGGTAGAAAATGGCTTAAGTTATGAAAATGAGACCCAGCAGGGGGATAGGAAGCAGTGAGCAGAGGTCTCACATGCGTAGCCCTGTTGGTGTCGGTTGAGGACCGTCCGTGTGCGGCCCTGCTGGACAAGTATCGAACAGTACCGGATGCATACTGGCATATGGGAACCAGGAAACCGATGTAATTGGTTAACCTGGGTGCCGAGGCTTACCCAACCGTAAATAGGAGTGGGTTGAGGGTAGCAAGGTATAAATCTGCCGGTGGGCACAGTCATGCTCCATGCAGGGACCTCCTACCCGTTACGGATGGACCGGTTCGGCATTTGGGTTTCCTTTGAAAGGTTGTTGCATACAACAGAGTAGGAAGGGGTGTGGAATCACGCTTCTGAAAGTGGGTGTATGTAACGTGTTATCCGGGTGTGTCTTGATTGCAATCACCGTCCCTCGCGGTTATTTGAGTACCCGCTTGTTCACTGCGCTGTGACGTAGTAAGAAGTGAAATAAGCCAACTGAAAATGCTGTATTGATCTTAATGTCTTGAATACCTTGATTGCTGTAGATATAGAGCTAATTAAGTTTATATTCCACTTTGGGCATCACCACATCGGAGGAAAGCGTTTCTTGTTTGATTGTGGACTTCCGATGTGAGGGCTGCCTAAGGCACATGAATCTGCTGCTATAAAACTGAAAGTAAGGACTAACTTATAGGCATGTCTTTGTCGCAAATTCTTTTTCCCATCTTACATATCCTTGCACGTAGAGTTCCATGCCTAGGGTTGACGGTTAAGACTTGCTGAGCCTTCGTGCTCATGGTTGCAATATTTGAGCTGTGTGCAGGTGAGAGTTATGAGGAAGGTTCCGAGGACGAGGCGATGCCCCCGTCGGGGTACATGGCCGAGCTGGAGCCATGCACGCCGCCGTGATCTCCGGTTACTTGCTGCTAGTGTGTAGCGTCCCCGGGCTGGACGGCTGCACTTTTGCATAGCTAGGATGAGAGGCCCTATATGTATATTACTTCCGCTGTATGAATAGGTTTTGTAAAAAGACTTCCGCTGTTTTATATCAAATAAAAGTTTGTATGTTATCCTTTATTCTTTTTGTGTGTGTTGTTGGGTGCCGCATCGCACGACACCACCCTATGCGATCCTGGAGTGGGTGAACCACGGGGTGGTCCCCACACGGCCCCGCTGGACATGTGGTGCCTTCGGAGCTCTCCCTGCGGAGAAGGGTGAGATCCTTAGGCATTTTCCCCTGTGCGCGGGGGTACCCCATATCGCGGGTACCGACAGACGCCATGGAGCAGGCCCAGTCTAGTGTCCGGCAGGTCTAGGCTGCACTCGAGCACGAGCGGGAGGTCTTGACAGATGAGAGAGACCGCCTCCGCAGCTGGGGGAGACTCTTGAAACTGCGGACCCGCGAGGTCGAGGAAGAGCTCGACGCCAAGCGGGCCAGGCTTGATGCTGAGGAGGAGCTCCTCGATGTGCAGAGGAGAGCCGTCGACCGCATGGACGCCGAGACCCGGCAGATCTTGCAGGAGACCCGCGAGGCTTACACTAGTATTCGGGCCCGCTCTGACGCCAATGAGGAGCTGCAGCTGCAGCTGGTGCGCCGCGAGTGCGCCGTCGCAGATCGGGAGCGCGCCGTGACGACCAAGGAGAAGAAGGTCGCCGAGCAGCTGGAGGCTGGAGAAGGCGACCTGAAGGCGCGGGCTGAAGAGCTGGAGCTTCGGGAGGAAGCTCTGGCCGAGAGGGAGGAGCAGGTCGCCCGGGACCGCCAGGCAGCGCTGGACTGGGATTCGGCTACCGACTTCCAGGCATCAGAGTTGGAGCGGCTCAACCGGGACCTCCAGCTTCGGGAAACACCTTGGCGGCTAAGGAGAATAGGTTCACCAAGGAAGTAACCGGCGCCCTGCTGACGGCTCGCCAGGAGGTGGAGAAGCTTCAGGCTTCGCGGTCCGTCGAGGCCCGACCGGTCTGGAGCTTCGTTGGCCAGGCGGGATCCGCCCTAGTGCCTCTTGGCTTCAGCCCCGTGAGGACGGGGGCTCCGACGCAAGAGGTGGCCGAGGCGCTTCCAGCACTTGAGTCCATCGGCGCCAAGCTGGATAGGCTTGAGGCTGTGATCACTGACGAGCTCGAGACGGAGGGACGGAGCTTGGCGAAGAAGGTCGCCACGCACGTGCTGACATGCTTCCGGAGCTGGGACTCTTCCGTCTCTCTGGAGCCGGTGGTTCGGGGCCCCGTCACCGAGCAGGAGGAGGTCGCCAGGGCCGGAGCCGGAGACGTCACCGCCCTCGTCGCGTCTAGGTTCCAGCGGGAGTCCAGGGACTCTTAGGGGCTTGCCCTTGTAGCTAGAGAGCCTTGTATCTTTTGTTTTTTGTTGTGTCTGTAGTCTAGCTCATGGACCTTTTGATGAATGGACTTGTTGTTTTATGTGTCTGCTCTTTGCTTCTTTTTGTGGCTTGTCCTGCCCGAGTCCTTAGCTCCGCAAGGGCTCCAGGAGGTCTCCACCGATCTCGAAGCTTTGCACAGACACCTTCCTCGGGTCCTTGTTGTCATAAGGGCCCAAGGGGTCTTCGGAGCTTCTCCCCGCAGAGGGGGGAGGTCCGGCTCTGCTTGCCACGTGGCGGGCCCGGAGCTCACCTCTGAGGAGAGGGAGGCCCGGCCCGCTGGACACGTGGAGCCTTCAGAGCTCGCCCCTACGGAGGGGGCGAGGTCCGGCTCTGCTGGCCACATGGCGGGCCTGGAGATCTCCTTTGAGGAGAGGGAGATCCGGCCCCGCTGGACACGTGGAGCCTTCGGAGCTCGCCCCTGCGGAGGGGGCGAGGTCCGGCTCTGCTGGCCACGTGGCAGGCCCGGAGCTCTCCTCTGAGGAGAGGGAGGTCCGGCCCATGTGACGCCCTCAATTATGTGGGAAAACCACGGAACCGAGAACTAATGCATATGTGTGCCCAGGATGTTCTTCACACATACACATACGTTCCACAAACTGAATTCAGATTATATATTACCACGAATAACAGAGTTTATTACAATACCTCATGAGTCTTGGACTCATGCTTACAGCGGAAGTCTTATTTCTATGCAGCGGAAGTCCTTGTTTAAATGCGGAAGCAAAAACTAATGCGGAAGCAAAACTAAGCAGAAGTGGCTCCATCTCTACTCCCTCCAGAGGCAAGGTTGAGAACAGATCACACGCCATAATGTTCCACTTGATCTTCATAGTAGGCTTCTCCTGCTGCTGAGGATGAAGTAATAATGCAAGGTTGAGTACAATGATGTACTCAGCAAGTGCGGGAAAACACATGATATGCAGCTCATAAACAAGGTAGGCATAAAAGGCTTATTTGCAGAAAAGCAATCTTGTAGAACCATGATAAAACAGCAACTTTACTTTAGATGAATGTAATACCAACATATATTAAATTACCAACGTACCTTCATCACTCCCCGTGTTCCATCCGAACATTAACCAATCCTTTATTCATACTCACGAATACCTCCTCGTATTCGCTACCATCTCATCTCACAAATCAACCTCGTCCCACACCGAGACCAATCTCATGTCATGACCCAACAGTCAAGCAAACATCTCATCATCCAGACCCAACAGTTCTAAACCAATGACCATAGCCGAGAACCTTCCCAATAACCATCCCAAAAACCATTCCAATAACCATCCCAAAAACCGTTCCCAGCTAATCATGGCAGTTTAGCCAGGTGCTCGTGACCGTAAGCTCGGCTATCATGATAGTTTTTAATAACTCTGCAGAGTTTGTACCTCTTTACCCACAAGTTTGTGATTTTGTCACCCGTCGGTGACTGCAGAACCTCCATTATACCAGTACACATCCGTCGGTGTATGGTCAAGAGATCACAAAATAGCCTTTACAAAGGGGTTACTAGATGTATGGACTCACTAAGGTTTCACCGGCAGGCTAGAATCTCCAATTCTCCCACCCACGGGCCCCTCTTGTGCCATGCAGTTCCTAGGGCAGTCCTCACTCGACTCTCATTCCCCGCGCCTTCCACAGTCCATAACACTCTAGCAACTTACCTAATTACTCAGCTAAGCCGCACCCATATTTGGCCTTGTGGTGGCACTGTTATCCTGGCATGTGCATGCATGAACCGGTCCTTAGATCTAAGGCAAGTAAAACTACCATCTCATGCTACCTCATTCACAAACCCAGGCTTGCCTAGATCTCCATCCGATCCATGTTCATTGTCCTCATCAGTTACTTATTATCATTACGAGTGCAGTTAGCTAGACACATCTATCTCGCTTCCCAATCCCATGGACTCAGCGAAGCATAAAGCAAAAACCATACCCGACTTATAAACTTCCCTGGCGACAAGGATGGTTTAACCAAAACTAGTAAACTCCTATAAAAAGGGTTTCCCATCATGTTTGACTTAGCACACACACCTTTTCGCAAAACAAAATAGTTTTCCAAAACATAGGATCAATATGGTCAAGGAGCACTTGCCTTGTTCTTGCGGTTCCGGTTGTTCTTGATTCTCAAAACCTTGTTGCTGCAGTTCGTCGTAGACAGCTCCCTGAGCTTGTCCTGCTAGGTAGGATCACGTGCATACAGGATTCACAGCAATCAATATTTATGCTCAGACCTTAAATTAGGTGCGATGATGCACATGCATGCTATCCTATGATTGTTATTAGATTGTTGTGCTCTTGCATGGCTTGCATGGACAGAGGTGTTCGGATCAAAGGTGGACGTGGCGATGATCTTGTCTTTAGATCAAACTGATCATCGAGTGATCTGCCCACGAGAAGGCTTTTGTTCGAAAGGAATTGAAAAACATATGCAAGAGACGAACACAATGATGTCGTAAGGTGGTATTGAAGTCCTACCTCACGCTCTTCTTGTCTTCGAGGTCCTCCTCAGACCGATTGGTTCTTCTCCGATGATCTCCCTTGTTACGCTTCGGCGATGTTTTGCTCGGCGAGTTAGGGCTAGGGCTCTAAGTCGTCGGCTCAGGAGTTGAAAGAGAAGTTTGTGGTTTCGGCCAGAGGTTTTGGGCTCTATTTATAATCCGGAAGAGAAGAGTCCTAATCTGATTTGATCCCGAATAAGAGTCTGACGTCTTATTTTTGGTAACATCGCGGAGTTTAGATCCTTTTCTGTTGCGTACCGGTATCTTTACGCGTAAAAACCGCTCCAGACTCGTTACCTCCGCGGTGATGAGCTCTGGAGGCTCCACGTGTCCTCCCGGGGCCTGGTATCTACTCCTCCGCAGAGACGAGCTCCGGTTGTGCCACGTGTCAATCGACCGAGACCTCTCCCTCTTTTGGAGGTGAGCTCCGCGCACGCCACGTGTTGGCGCCGGTCTTCCCCCTCTTCTTTCCTCAGGAACATGCCCCGAGGTCGACACGTGTCTAGCAACGAAAGACCTCCCGGAGATAAGCTCCGGTGGCGACACGTGTTGGATAGATCCGGATTCCTCTGAGATGAGTTCCGAGATCGACACGTATCCCGGCGACGGGTCTTCTCATTTCCCACGAGGACTAGCTCCGAGGATGACATGTGTCCTACGAGAAATGCCTTTGCTTCTTCCGCAGAGGCTAGCTCCGGGGGCAACATGTGTCCCACAGGGTCGAACCTTTTTCCTTTGTGGCGACGAGCCCCGAACCCGCCACGTAGCTCTTTCAGCAGCGGATCTCTCTTTACCTCGCAGGGACGAGCTCCGAACACGCCACGTGGCCGGTTGGCTGCGGTAGTTGCCTTCGGTGCTCTCTGAGAGCTTTATTGGCTATCCTTTTGGTACTTGTCATTGTTCCATCTTTTCTAAAAATGTTTTCTTCTTCCTAACACATGAACATATGCTGACACCCGAGATGAGGGTGTCACAAATCTACCCCCCTTAAATTGAATCTCGTCCTCGAGATTCGTTAGTAGAAAATAGATGGGGAAATTCTGCCTTGATATCCTCTTCTCGCTCCCATGTGGCTTCAGCTTCAGTGTGATGGCTCCATTGTACCTTGCACCATCGAATCACCTTGTTTCAGGTGACCCTTTCCTTTACGTCCAAGATTCAGACAGGGTGTTCTGCGTAAGTCAGGTCCTCTTGAAGTTCAAGTTCTCCCATTGACACTTGTTCCTCTGGTACTCTCAAGCACTTCTTGAGCTGGGATACATGAAACATGTCATGTACGTCGGAGAGGTGGTTTGGAAGCTCTAGTTGATAGGCTACTTCTCCTCGCTTGTTCGAAATCTTAAAGGGTCCGATGTAGCGAGGTGCTAGCTTTCCTTTGACGTTGAAACGTCGTTGGCCTCGGATAGGCGATACCTTAAGGTATACGAAGTCTCCTTCTTCAAAAGTCAACTTCCTACGCCTATTGTCCGCATAGCCTTTCTGTCGTGACTGAGCAGCCTTTAAGTTCTCCCGTACCGTTTGGACCTGCCTTTCAGCTTCTTGTAGTACTTCGGGTCCAAACACCTGGTTCTCTCCAGTTTCGTTCCAGAACAGCGGCGTTCTACACCGTCTACCATATAAGGCTTCAAAAGGCGACATCTTCAAGCTAGCTTGATAGCTGTTGTTATAGGAGAACTCGGCATACGGTAAACTCCTATCCCAACTACGCCCACGTTTCAAGGCGCAAGCTCTCAACATGTCCTCCAAAATTTGGTTCATCCTTTCGGTTTGCCCGTCTATTTGTGGGTGATAGGCGGAGCTAAAATCCAGTCGTGTCCCCATGGCGTTCTGCAGCCTCCTCCAGAATCTAGAGGTAAACTGAGAACCTCGATCTGAGACTATCCTCTTCGGAACTCCGTGACGGCACACGATCTGCTCCATGTACAACTCTGCCAATTGTGCAACGTTGTAACTGGTCTTTATCGGAAGAAAATGGGCGGTTTTCGTCAACCGGTCCACAATGACCCAGATGGAATCGTATCCTGACTGAGTACGTGGTAATCCGACGATGAAGTCCATACTGATGTCCTCCCATTTCCATTCGGGTATTCTTAAAGGTTGCAGCAATCCAGCGGGGTTTTGATGTTCGGCTTTTACCCGTTGGCATGTGTCGCATAGGGCAACGAATTCGGCTATATCCCTCTTCATACCATCCCACCAATAGCAAGTTTTCAAATCCTTGTACATTTTGGTGCTCCCTGGATGTATGGAATAGGGTGAATCATGTGCCTCCTTCAATATCATGTCGCGAAGGTGTCTTATGTTTGGCACACAGATCCTTTTTCCTAGCCAAAGCGTACCCTTTTTATCCTCCCTGAAATCCTTCTCTATCCCTCGTCGGATTCTTTCATTGATCTCCTTGATCCCCTCGTCCGTTGTATGGCCCTTTCTTATTTCTTGCCCCAATGAGGAGTGGATCTCCATTATTTCCATGTTATTCAAGAATCCGAGGTATAACCGTTCAAACTCCTTACGTAGTTCGGGTGGTAGCTCCCGAACCGTGAGTTGGTGGCATGCTCCCTTTCTGCTCAATGCGTCAGCTACTACATTGGCCTTCCCGTGGTGGTAGTTGATTCCTACATCATCCTTGATGAGTTCTAACCATCGACGTTGTCTCAAATTCAAGTCCGTTTGTGTAAATATGTACTTGAGGCTTTTATGATCCGTATAGATCTCACATCGATGACCAAGGATATAATGTCTCCAAATCTTCAATGCATGCACCACTGCTGCTAACTCCAAATCATGCGTAGGATAGTTAAGCTCATGCTTCTTTAATTGTCGTGAGGCATAGGCTACCACTTGTCCTTCCTGCATGAGCACACATCCGAGCCCTTGTCTGGATGCGTCACAATATATGTCAAAGCTCTTGCTTACGTCTGGCAATACCAGAACTGGTGCTGTGGTTAGCCTTTTCTTGAGTTCCTCAAAACTTTCTTGGCAGGCTTGTGTCATTTAAAGACTTTTCCTTTCATTAGCAACTCCGTCATAGGTTTTGCTATCTTAGAGAAGTCTTTAATGAAGCGACGATAGTATCCTGCCATCCCAAGGAAACTTCGAATATCCCTCACGCTCTTTGGTTGGTCCCACTTTAGAACATCTCTCACCTTTCCAGGATCAACCGATACCCCTTCCTTGGAGATGATGTGGCCTAGGAAAGATATTTCCTTTAGCCAAAATTGACACTTGTTGAGCTTGGCATACAACTGATGCTCGCGCAACTTCTGCAAGGTCAATCTCAGATGTTCTTAATGCTCCTCCTTACTTTTTGAATACACCATAATATCGTCGATGAAAACCACGACAAACTTGTCCAAGTACTCCATGAAAACCTTGTTCATAAGGTACATGAAGTATGCGGGTGCATTCGTCAATCCAAAAGACATAACGGTATATTCATATTAACCATACTGTGTCCGAAAGGCTGTCTTAGGTATATTGGAGGGCTTAATCTTCAGCTGGAAATATCCCGACCGAAGATCAATCTTGGAGAATACCTGGGCTCCTTTCATTTGATCGAACAGGTCCTCTATACGGGGCAGAGGGTATTTATTCTTGATTGTCACCTCGTTGAGAGATCTGTAGTCCACGCACATTCTTTGGGTTCCGTCCTTCTTGTCCACGAAGAGTACCGGAGCTCCCCATGGTGATGAGCTTGGACGGATAAAACCCTTCTCCAACTGTTCTTGAATTTGCTTCTTGAGTTCAACTAACTCTTTGACGGGCATCCTATATGGTCTCTTAGCTATAGGTGCAGTTCCGGGTACCAAATCTATGGCAAACTCGATGTCCCGGTCAGGTGGCATTCCCGGGAGCTCTTCCGGGAACACGTCCGAAAATTCCTGAACCACTGGAATGCTGTCTAGTGTTGTTCCTTCGACATGGTTCAAATCTGCCCGTTCGGTTGCTTGCTGGGCTGATTCAAACTCGACACGGATACCGTGTTCGTTCGTCAACTGCACGCTTCTCTCAGCACATTGGATTACTCCATTGTGCTTGCTTAACCAGTCCATTCCGAGTATGATGTCAATCCCGTGGGAGTCCAAAACAATAAGGTTGGCAAGGAAGTCTACCCCCCTTATTTTAAGGCTTACTTTAGGACATACTATATTAGTCCTTATTTCTCCTCCGGGAGAATTAACTAACATAGCACATTCTAAGTGGGATACAAGTAGATGATGCTTGGCAACATACTCGGATGATATGAAGGAATGTGATGCTCTAGAATCAAATAAAATGGTGGCTGGGTTGGAGTTGGCAAGGAACATACCAATTGCGATGTCCTCAGCCTGTTGTGCTTCCTCAGCAGTGACATGGTTAACGTGGCCACGAGCATAGTTCTGCGGTCCACGGTTCCCTTGGTTGTCCCCTCCGTTTGGTCGCTGGTTCTGCTTGGGCACGTTACCTTGCTGTCCAGGGCCTCTCTTTGGGCACTGGTTAGCGAAGTGGCCTACTTCCCCGCATGCAAATCATGCCCTATTGCCTACAGAAGCAGGTACGTTGGGGCGGGGGTTTTGAACAAGAGCGCCATTGTTAGGCCGGGGCGCAGGAGGCATGGGCACACAAGGTGCCGGTGCAACGAACCGTTGCTGTGGTGGCTGACCAGGGCAGTTCGTAGGAGTGGTCGATCCATACTGCGGTGCAGGGGGCATGTATCTAGGTCGTACGTTGCTCCCTTGGGGCTGGTATGGCATCTTCCTCTTGCATTCTCGCTCGATCTCCCGGATCTTGTTTTCAACCACAATAGCCTTATCAACCAGCTTCTGGAAGCTTACGTAGTCATTGTTGAGGAGTTGAACTTGGATCTCATTGTTCAACCCTCTCATGAACAGGTACTGCTTTCTCTGATCTGAGTTGACATCTTCGGGGGCATACCGGGACAGTTGTATGAACTTGTTGAGATATTCATTCACACTTTTCTGTCCTTGGCGGAGACCTTCAAACTCCTGCCTCTTGAGCATCATTACACCAACAGGGAGGTAGTGAGAGCGGAAACTTTCCTTGAACTCAGTCCAAGTGATTGTCTCCGGGTTGGTATGGGCGTTGCTCAAGGCATCCCACCAGTCGGCGGCAGCTCCCATAAGTTGGTGCGACGCAAAGAGAACCTTCTCTCGGTCGTTGCACTGAACAATGGCAAGCTTCTTCTCCATGGATTTCAACCAATCATCGGCCTCCATGGGGTCACTAGTTTGAGCAAAGGCGGGTGGTCGAGTCCTCATGAACTCTCCCAACCTGTTATGAGCCGGCGGTGGTGGTGGCGGTGGTGCTGGAATGGGGATTTGGTTGGTCTGCAACTGACCCAAAGTTTGGATCATGGTTTGCATAAGCTGGTTTTGTATGGCCATCAATCTTTCCAGATGGTTTTCACCAGCTCCGGAGTGAGCAGGAACTTCCTCGTGGTCATCTTCCTAGACGTTCCTTCGGCTGGCGTTTCCTCTCACCATTTGTGAGAGAGATCAAAATAGAATAGAAGGTTAGAAGGTTAGGTAGGTCCCTTCAACTATATGCTTCAAGGTGAGTTGGACTATATATATTAGTCCTTATGAGGATGTGATCAAGTGCCGAAGCATTTCACACCTCTTTCTTCTTATGTATAGATATGGACAACGTTTTTGAGACGTCCCACAACTCATACTTAAACACATATTCACAAATAATCATCACAAGGGCCCACACAACTCCTATTCAAGGAGGGTTTCCTATGTCAAGGTGGTTTTTAAAGGCCAATCTAGCTATTCACCCTAGGGCGCCTGTAACTCCTTCTTGGGGTTAATCCGTAGCTCTATTATCTATCTAAGGCTTTCTACCTAGGCGTGTAACCTACTGTCAACCCGTGCCTCTGATACCAATCTGTGACACCCTCAATTCTGTGGGAAAACCACAGAACCGAGAACTAATGCATATGTGTGCCCAGGATGTTCTTCACACATACACATACGTTCCACAAACTGAATTCAGATTATATATTACCACGAATAACAGAGTTTATTACAATACCTCATGAGTCTTGGACTCATGCTTACAGCGGAAGTCTTATTTCTATGCAGCAGAAGTCCTTGTTTAAATGCGGAAGCAAAAACTAATGCGGAAGCAAAACTAAGCAGAAGTGGCTCCATCTCTACTCTCTCCACAGGCAAGGTTGAGAACAGATCACACGCCATAATGTTCCACTTGATCTTCATAGTAGGCTTCTCCTGCTGCTGAGGATGAAGTAATAATGCAAGGTTGAGTACAATGATGTACTCAGCAAGTGCAGGAAAACACATGATATGCAGCTCATAAACAAGGTAGGCATAAAAGGCATATTTGCAGAAAAGCAATCTTGTAGAAACATGATAAAACAGCAACTTTACTTTAGATGAATATAATCCCAGCATATATTAAATTACCAACGTACCTTCATCACTCCCCGTGTTCCATCCGAACATTAACCAATCCTTTATTCATACTCACGAATACCTCCTCGTATTCGCTACCATCTCATCTCACAAATCAACCTTGTCCCACATCGAGACCAATCTCATGTCATGACCCAACAGTCATGCAAACATCTCATCATCCAGACCCAACAGTTCTAAACCAATGACCATAACCGAGAACCTTCCCAATAACCATCCCAAAAACCATTCCAATAACCATCCCAAAAACCATTCCAATAACCATCCCAAAAACCATTCCAATAACCATCCCAAAAACCATTCCAATAACCATCCCAAAAACCATTCCCAACTAATCATGGCAGTTTAGCCAGGTGCTCGTGACCGTAAGCTCAGCTATCATGATAGTTTTTAATAACTCTGCAGAGTTTGCACCTCTTTACCCACAAGTTTGTGATTTCGTCACCCGTCGGCGACTGCAGAACCTCCATTATACCAGTACACATCCGTCGGTGTATGGTCAAGAGATCACAAAATAGCCTTTACAAAGGGGTTACTAGATGTATGGACTCACTAAGGTTTCACCGGCAGGCTAGAATCTCCAATTCTCCCACCCATGGCCCCCTCTTGTGCCATGCAGTTCCCAGGGCAGTCCTCACTCGACTCCCATTCCCCGCGCCTTCCACAGTCCATAACACTCTAGCAACTTACCTAATTACTCAGCTAAGCCGCACCCATATTTGGCCTTGTGGTGGCACTGTTATCCTGGCATGTGCATGCATGAACCGGTCCTTAGATCTAAGGCAAGTAAAACCACCATCTCATGCTACCCCATTCACAAACCCAGGCTTGCCTAGATCTCCATCCGATCCATGTTCATTGTCCTCATCAGTTACTTATTATCATTACGAGTGCAGTTAGCTAGACACATCTATCTCGCTTCCCAATCCCATGGACTCAGCGAAGCATAAAGCAAAAACCATACCCGACTTATAAACTTCCCTGGCGACAAGGGTGGTTTAACTAAAACTAGTAAACTCCTATAAAAAGGGTTTCCCATCATGTTTGACTCAGCACACACACCTTTTCGCAAAACAAAATAGTTTCCCAAAACATAGGATCAATATGGTCAAGGAGCACTTGCCTTGTTCTTGCGGTTCCGGTTGTTCTTGATTCTCAAAACCTTGTTGCCGCAGTTCGTCGTAGACAGCTCCCTGAGCTTGTCCTGCTAGGTAGGATCACGTGCATACAAGATTCACAGCAATCAATATTTATGCTCAAACCTTAAATTAGGTGCGATGATGCACATGCATGCTATCCTATGATTGTTATTAAATTGTTGTGCTCTTGCATGGCTTGCATGGACAGAGGTGTTCGGATCAAAGGTGGACGTGGCGATGATCTTGTCTTTAGATCAAACTGATCATCGAGTGATCTGCTCACGAGAAGGCTTCTGTTCGAAAGGAATTGAAAAACATATGCAAGAGACGAACACAATGATGTCGTAAGGTGGTATTGAAGTCCTACCTCACGCTCTTCTTGTCTTCGAGGTCCTCCTCAGACCGATTGGTTCTTCTCCGATGATCTCCCTTGTTACGCTTCGGCGATGTTTTGCTCGGCGAGTTAGGGCTAGGGCTCTAAGTCGTCGGCTCAGGAGTTGAAAGAGAAGTTTGTGGTTTCGGCCATAGGTTTTGGGCTCTATTTATAATCGGGAAGAGAAGAGTCCTAATCTGATTGGATCCCGAATAAGAGTCTGACGTCTTATTTTTGGTAACATCGTGGAGTTTAGATTGGTTTCTGTTGCGTACCGGTATCTTTACACGTAAAAATCGCTCCAGACTCGTTACCTCCGCGGTGATGAGCTCTGGAGGCTCCACGTGTCCTCCCGGGGCCTGGTATCTACTCCTCCACAGAGACGAGCTCCGGTTGTGCCACGTGTCAATCCACCGAGACCTCTCCCTATTTTGGAGGTGAGCTCCGCGCACGCCACGTGTTGGCGCCGGTCTTCCCCCTCTTCTTTCCTCAGGAACATGCCCCGAGGTCGACACATGTCTAGCAACGGAAGACCTCCCGGAGATAAGCTCCGGTGGCGACACGTGTTCGATAGATCCGGATTCCTCTGAGATGAGTTCTGAGATCGACACGTATCCCGGCGACAGGTCTTCTCATTTCCCACGAGGACTAGCTCCGAGGATGACATGTGTCCTACGAGAAATGCCTTTGCTTCTTCCGCAGAGGCTAGCTCCGGGGGCAACACGTGTCCCACAGGGTCAAACCTTTTTCCTTTGTGGCGACGAGCCCCAAACCCGCCACGTAGCTCTTTCAGCAGCGGATCTCTCTTTACCTCGCAGGGACGAGCTCCGAACACGCCACGTGGCCGGTTGGCCGCGGTAGTTGCCTTCGGTGCTCTCTGAGAGCTTTATTGGCTATCTTTTGATACTTGTCATTGTTCCATCTTTTCTAAAAATGTTTTCTTCTTCCTAACACATGAACATATGCTGACACCCGAGATGAGGGTGTCACAGCCCAGCTGGACACGTGGAGCCTTCGGAGCTCGCCCCTGCGGAGGGAGCGAGGTCCGGCTTTGCTGGCCACGTGGCGGGCCTGGAGCTATCCTCTGAGGAGAGGGGAGCTCCGGCCCCGCTGGACACGTGGAGCCTTCGGAGCTCGCCCTTGCGTAGGGAGCGAGGTCCGGGCCTTCTGGTCTTTGGTTGGAGTCAGGAGCTCCGGTCTTCAGAAGCCCTGGGACTCCAGTACCGCCGGGTGCTCCGGTCCTACCTTGTGCAGTCCCCGTAGTGGCCCCCTCGAGGTGTGGCCAATTGTTTGGATGCACCTACCACATTTCTGCAGGGGAGCTAAGGCCAGGGTCCCCCTGTCCGCCCGAAGCACAGCAGCGCTGGGACCCCGGCTCCGGAGGTCCGGGAGGCCTCTCAGGAGGTCCTGCACACAAGTAGGGGACTCGTAATTCTCCTCGGGGGCTCTCCCTTCCATGTCTCTTAGTCTTATTTGGCTTACGGTCCTGGACCAGTATATGGGGCTTGGGCAATTCAGTGCGCCCGGCACCGGAGGTCCGGCTCCCTCCGAGGTCAGGGTACGACCGTCTGGTCCCTAGTACTGTACCGTAACGCAGGGGAGGCAGAGTGCACACACTTTGGGTACAGAACCAGGCAAAGCAGGCTATACACCCTGGACCTCCGAAGGGCAGAGTGTGCATGCTTTGGGTATGGAACTAGGCAAAGCAGGCTACACACCTTGGACCCCCCATGACCGGCACAAATTTTTCCTGGAGGTGACCAACTGGCATCGCAGCACCTGGATGGGGGAGGTATGAGAGGCCCCCTGGCCATCGGCAGGTACCTCAAGCACGACCACCTTTGGTAGGATAGCAAATGCCGACTAGGGATGAGAGTGGGAAAGGAGAGCTAATTGTACGATGCGCATACACTGTTTTTGAGCATCGGGGGGTGTGATCATAAAAATTAATGCGTAATTTAAATAAACACAAGAGTAAGAGCGTGGTAGAACAGGATTCTTTCCATATAAACATCCATAGGAGGAAGGAAGGCTATACATGGAGGCAACGACCCACCCCATTATAAAGGGGGGCAAGAGCCTACGCGCTTAGGGTACGGAACCCAAGCTGGACGTAGTCCTGGACCGCTCCCTGGGATTTAGTTGCTCCGAGCGCTGTTCCTGGACTCTATGGGGTCTATTACAGAAAGAAAAGGAATTGTCCTACTACTGCTCTAGGGATAGAACTTATGGAGATGTTCTATGTTCCAAGGGTTTGGGAGTGGGTCCCCATCCTCGGTGGAAAGGCGCACGCACCCGGGGCGGCACACTTTCGTGACTAAGAAGGGACCTTCCTAGCTGGGGGAGAGTTTGTTGGTCCCCTCTCGAGAAAGTATGCGCCGCAGCACCAGGTCGCCTTCTTGGACCTCCCAGACATGCACGCCCCTTTGGTGGTAGCGCCGGAGCACCTGCTGGTACCTTGCATTGCGGAGCGTTGCTTGCAGTTGAGCATCGTCGACGAGGTCGATGTCTTCATGCCGGAGATGGTCTTGCGTGGCTTCATCATAGGCTCCGACACGTGGGGACCCCTTGGTGATCTCTGGGGGAAGCACGGCTTCGGCCCCGTACACCATGAAGAAGGGTGTCTCCCCGGTGGCCAGGCTCTGGGATGTCCGGCTAGCCCACAGTGCCCTCATAAGCTCATCCACCCACTTGGCACAATGTTTCTTCAAGCTGGCATAGGTGCAAGTCTTGAGGCCCCGAAAGATCTCAGCGTTGGCCCTCTCGACTTGCCCATTGCTCTTTGGGTGAGCGACAGAGGCATAGAACACCTGAATACCAAGGTCTTTGCAGTAGTCTGGGAACGCTGCACTGGTGAACTGGGTCCCGTTGTCGGTGATCATCCTATTCGGGACCCCGAACGTGCAGACGATCGACTTGATGAACTTGACTGCGGACCGCTTGTTGATGGGGATGACTGGTGCAGCTTCTGGCCACTTGGTGAACTTGTTGATGGTGACGTAGAGGTACTGGAATCCCCCGAGGGCTTTGGGGAATGGCCTCAGGATATCCAACCCCCATACCGTGAACAGCCACGAGGGCGGGATCATCTGCAGAATCTGAGCCGGTGTGTGGATCTGCTTGGCGTGTGTCGGTACCCGCGATATGGGGTACCCCCGCGCACAGGGGAAAATGCCTGAGGATCTCGCCCTTCTCTGCAGGGAGAGCTCCGAAGGCGCCACGCGTCCAGCGGGGCCGGACCTCCCTCTCCTCAGAGGACGGCACCGGGCTCACCGCGTGGCCTGCAGAAGCCGGACCTCCCCCCTCCGTGGGGGAGAGGTCCGAAGGCGCCACGTGTCCAGCGGATCCGGACCTCCCTCTCCTCAGAGGAGAGCTCCGGGCCCGCCACGTGGCCGACAGAAGCCGGACCTCCCCCTCCGCGGGGAGAGGTCCGAAGGCTCCACGTGTCCTGCGGGGCCGGACCTCCCTCTCCTCTGAGGAGGGCTCCGGGCCCGCCACGTGTCCAGCAGACGAGCGATGCCTGCCTCCGAGCAGTAGGCAGCGGGCGTAAAGACGCCCCATACCTTGCTCGTACAAGGTATTCAAGGCCCGCGCCTTCCCAAGGCGCGAAGACGCGGAGCACGCCTCTGTCAGGTGCCGTTGCGCCCAGTCGCATCACAGACTGGCGCGCGGTGTCAGAACCTGCCAGCCAATAAACACAGCGACAAGACATCCCCTGCCGCACCCGCCGTCATCAACCACTACGGCTAGCATGCGGCATGGGCAGGGCGGCAAGAGGAAGACTCAGAAGCCTTCGCTAGAGACAACTACCGGCATAACTGTAGATACGGTAGATGACAGACAATCTCCTCGGGACCACCTGTCGGGTCCCGCCCCCCCCCCCTTGTAAGCCACACGAGCCTTGGACTATAAAAGGCTCGGGTAGGCGACGTTAGCAAGGGTTCGCACTCCAGCAACTCATACCCTAGGCATAACTCATCCTCAAGCTCAGGACTCTGGTTCTGAGCAACAAGCAATACAGCGAGCACCTCAGCTCACCGTGGACGTAGGGTTTTATGCTCCGGCGGCCCGAACCATGTAAAACACGCCGTCTCAAGCTCCTCCCAAACTCGTCCCTACGCTTAAGCTCTCCGCAAGCGACTAGACCCTCCGAAAAAGAACCTCCGTGGGCTGCCCAGTGCAGATCTGGGGGAAGTGTCGACCACACACTTCGACATTTGGCGCGCCAAGTAGGGGGGCTTTTCCCTTGCGCGACGAGCTTCTGCCGACGAAGATGACCAAGCTTCCTTCAGCGGCAAGCTCTCCTCCCCTGCATTCATGACACACCGTGACTAGCGGGGAGTATGTAAGGGCCTCAGTTTTTGACACACATTTGCAGTGTTCATCACCACACCACACACCTCATTTGAGGAAGAATGATGAACACAAATGAAGAGCAAGTAACAATTATCAACATGCTCATTAAAGAACAAACTCACACATTGCAAAAGTGGTATTTCCCACATGTGATATAGATGGGCTGGACATATGAAAACTCCTACACTTTGCTAAGGGTGTCCATGCCAAGTTTCACCCAAACTCAAAACCTTTTTGAGGCCATTTTGGGTATAGTTAGGAAGAGGGCAGTTTGAAACCATATTCAAATTCAAACTGTTTTTATCCACTGAATTTAAAAGTGGGGGGCATATTCTTACTCAGCACATTTTTGTGAGCTCACACACCAATTTTCACTCCATTTGGAGTTGATCTTGACATGAGCTAAGGGGGAGAAATTCAAACTTTAGTTGAATTTCAAACTGAACTTGTGCTGAAATTCATTCAAACCAAACCTCATTTGAACTTTGATCAATTCAAATGGCTCTTGGGTGCATAATTTGAATTACCAAGGGTAGAATGGGGTTCACTGTTTACCACAGCTGTTAGGAGTAAATTTCAGAGGTTAAAAGAGGGGTGGGACCCACATGTCAGCCTCTGTCTCAAAACAAACCGACTGAAACTCAGTTCAGTCGGTTCCCAGCTGCTGTGCGCGCGCGCCACCGAAGGGGGCAGCCGGCGCCAGCTCCTGCTGCGCGCCCCAAGCCGGAGGCCAGCCGCTGGGCTATTTATTCCCTCCCCGGCGCGCTTCAGTCGCCATTTACCCGAGCTGCCGACGTACACGACCTGCTTTTCCACTGCCATCGCCGGCGCTCGAGCTCCTGCTTGATCAAGCCGATCGCAGCTCCTTCTTTCCACTCCAGGGTTCCAGCAAGGTACTAGCGACCTTCCTCCATCCTTCCCATCGCTAGAAGTCGATTGAAACCGAGTGCTATCGGCTGTGCCGAAAGATAAAAATCGGAACTGGAAACCGCCGCACCTCGGGCTCTCGTGGACAGCCCAACCTGGGCGTTGTCACGCCCGAGCCAAGACACCCTTGGACGCGCAGGTGACCGGTGCTGCTCATCCCCGAGCCACAGCTCGAGTGATTGCTCACCGGCGGCGAATTTCCACTTTTCCCCTTTCTGTGTGCAGAACGACCTTCGGGTACGATTCCGTTTAATTCGTGCTCTAGAAAGGATTAGAGGGTCTCAGGCCACTCCCACACGAGCTAGACACGGTGACGCACAAGTTGCCTTCACAACTCTGGGCCGGAGAACCTCTGTGCCCGGCGTAATTTAAGGTCTACTAATGGCGGAACGAACGGGGGGTATCGGGCGCACGGTGAGGACCTATTTCGGGCCTTCCCCGAGCTGCCTCGAGCTCACGTCGACCTCCTCTGAGGTCCACTGATGCTCCCCGACCGATTTACCAAGTAGCTGAGGTACTAGGAGAGTCAGCCGACATGGCCGAAGTCGTTCCGATATGGCGGCTCGTCGCCGACCATGCTCCGGCCGTTGTCATGAGCAGCTGACCCGCGGATCATGTTCCCCAAGTAAAAGTAGGCAGGGGCGGCCAGAATCAAGAAGTTTGGAGCTGTACAGCAGCCGGCGGCGAGCTCTCCGGCGAGGTCCCTCGGCGGCGGAGCGCGGGTGTCGCGAGGTTGAAGAAGGGGGTGGACCCCAGCTGTCAGCGGCCGATATTTTGAATCGGGATCCGGCTGCGGCCAGGATCGGGTGTGCTGGCGCGCAAAATCCTTGTGGGCCGCGGTGTGCTGTCGCTTCGGCGTGCGATGCGTGTCCCCTGGGCCCACGCGCGAGTTTAAACTTTTCCCCGATTTTCAGATTTCCTTCAAACTTCAAATCCTCATAACTTTGGCTAGAAAGCTCCAAATTGAGTGAACCAAATTTTGCTGGATTCAGCTCTCTGAGTACTTTCCATAAAATCAAGTTTAACTCCATGAAATTCCTTATTTCTCCAGAATTAATTCCTTAAAGTTTAAACTGTTAGGAATTTTAACTGGAGAATCCTTTGGAGGAAAATCCTGAAATTTTACTGAGATGTTCACCAAAATATCCTTGAACTACCATAAAAATTTCAGATCCATTTGAGCTCATTTAATCCACCTAATGGTGTGATTAGTGAAACTGTTCCAGAGAAAATAGAAAATGTTCAAAAACATTTTCAGAATTTTCTCTGAAATTGTTTAGCTCATATCTTTAGTTAGAGACTTCCAAATTAAGTGAGACCAACTCCATTAGAACCCTCTGAAAATCTAGTTTTCAGAAAGTCATAGTTTGTCTCATGAGAATTCCTAGAACACCCTAAGAGTTCCAATTAAGGTCAAGGACATAATTATTTGTGGAGGGCTCAAATGAGCTTTGCTGCAACTAAAACTTGACCAGGTCTTTGTTTAGGTTGTAACCAAGCCAAAGTAAAAGTTTCACAGTCATTAGGTCTATCTAGCAAGGGTTATAGACTTCACAACTTCAAACTTAATACAAATGCATTAAATTAATACATGTATTGTTGCTATCATGTAGTCGCTAAGGTCGAGGAGGAACCCGAAGTCTTAGACTTCGTCACTCCGGAGGAACAGCTAGCCTACGACCAAGAGCAGCAAGGCAAGCCCTGGTTTGCATTAACCTTTTTACAAATTTTTATTGTTTTGAGCACATACTTGTTTCCTTTGTTCTTTGCATTAGAGTCTTGATTGGAAACCCAACTGCACAGCCAAGAAAACCATGGGTTAGGTTTAGGATTGCAAACCTCGTTAGCCACTGCATTGCTAGGATAGAGTAGGATTCGGTACAAGTCGAGTAGTTGGAACTACTCGCGAGAATAGGCTAGAGGCACATTGCTCGGGTAGAGATAGCACATGATACACATGGCAAGAAAATGAGACCGAGCGGAGAGTAAGGGCAGCAGGACTTTGGGGCCTGTGTGCTGTAGCTCCGCTTGTGTCGATTGAGGACCGAGCCGTGTGCGGGCCTGTTGAACAAGCTAGAACAGTACCGAAGACCTACCGGCTATATGGGAACCGGGAAACTGATGTAACTCGGGTAGCTGGGTATTGAGGCATTGCCCGTCGTTCAGAGGGTAGGTTGAGAGCTCGAGGTGTAAATCGGCTGGCGGCACGGAGATGCGCGTGCAGAGACCTCTTGCTCGGGACGATGGGACCGGTTCAATATTTGGCTAACGGGTGAAAGGTAGTCGCGTACGGCGTCCGTGATGGTTGTTGTAGGCAACATCGAGTACGGGCGTACGTGACGGGTTGTTCGGGTAACCCTGCAGGTGTAAATCGATTATAATCGCCGTCCCTCGCGGTCAGTGAGTACCACTTGTTCACTGTACCGTGACGTAGAATGAACAGGCTAGTTACATGATAAAATGTTGCTGATTGAAAGATGGACATTGATTGTTAATGATATGCTGTAGCTTAGAGCTAACTAAAGTTCTTTTCAACTTTGGGCAAAGTACATGAGAGAAATGTGTTTCTTGTTTGATTGCGGCTCTCTCATGTGCCTTAGCGTAAGGTTCTCCACAACCTGCTGCTAAAACTTGAAAGTAAGGTTCTACTAATTAGGCGAGTCCTTGCAAATGATTTTTACCTCATGCAACCCATTACCCTCATGTAGAAGTTCCATGTTTAGGTGAGACGGGTCAGACTTGCTGAGCCTTCGTGCTCACTGCTTGTGTTTGAAGCTTTTTGCAGGGTTCTATGAGGAAGGGACTCCCGAAGAGGAGACGGAACCCCAGGAGGGGAACCCCGTCGAGTGGGAGTCGTGCACGCCGCAGAGTTAGTGTGCGTGTGTGCTAGCAAGGACACGTTCAAGGGCTGAACGTGTACTTGATGCTTAGTCTACGCCCGCGAGTGTGGACTAAACTTATTTTGATGTAAACATGTTCATAAAACTGTTTATGTAATAAAACTTCCGCTTCCGCTTTGTACCTTTGAAGTGTGTTATACGGTGCTGTGCAACGCAGTACCCCTCAGCGTGATCCTGGCTCGACAGGACCAATGGGGTCGTGTCAGCGTGGTATCAGAGCTCGCTTGAGGTTTAACACAGTACAAAGGTCTTCTTTTTCAAAAATCCAGTGAGGAACGAGTTAGTAGCCCGTATAAGGATGTTATTAGCATATAGAAAGTGGCATATTAACCTATTTGTTATGTCGGAAAATCGTGCATCTCGGGACGTTCATGTCTTGGGGGGTGCACGTAAGCGCTGTCCACCAGTGCGCACAAGCTGAAGGGTGGAGCCCCACGGGTGGCAGGTAACCCGACCCGCTTTAGTATCCTCTACGACTCTTCATGTTGTTTGGGGTGTTCGAGTAACGTCTGTCCCTGGCGTGCGTGGTGCAACATGGGAGACCCCGTCACGTGGTCTGAAACGTGAACACGTAACTCAAGGCGTGTTTGGCATGAGAACATCCGGGCGAGTGATGACGGCCGGGTGTACTAACTGTATGTATTCCGGGCTCGGTGTGCAGCCGAGTCTGATGATTGTTTGAGTTTCTGCAGGTAGCCTTACCACGAAACGGTAGACGTGTAGTATCCGTGTGCGAGTGACGAGTAGTGCCACTGAACTAACGAAGCCGGCTAAGTCCGGTATAGGTTTTTCCTTCGTGAGGACGTAGTACCGACATAATCTGGTGACGCATCGACGTCACATCCAACTAAATGAACAACTTCATTTAAAAACTTGAAGGTTTTGATCCAAAGTAGTAAAACTTGATGTAACTCCTTCCCTTGAACAGGATATTCAAAGCTAATAAGTTTTCAACTTATAGGATGTTAAGGACAGAGCACTCTGTTTTCAGCTAAATCAAGGCTGAAGTTAATCAGAGGTTAGAGGTTGAGATCTTTCGAGGTTGGGGTCGTATGATACATTTCTGGAAAGCTTTGGAGGAGCTTTACAACTTTTCTGTTGAGTTCCAGAGGTGTTTCATCCCTTAACCACTCGAAAAATGCAGTAGAGTTGAAACTGTCCAGAAAACAGGACAGAGCAAAGACTCTCTGTAAACTCTCTGTAAATTAAGCATAACTTCCTGCATAAAAATCCAAAAATAGAAAATGAGGTAGTTCTGGAAAGCTTATGAGATGGGTTACAACTTTGTAACAGAAAGTTTTGTCAGATTAGGAACAGAATTAACTGGGATTCTTGGATCAATTCAGTACCTAAGGCAGGGAGGTGCTGTCCAATTATTTCCAGAAATTCTGTTAACTTTGACATCTCATAATTTTTGAACCAGGACAGATCTTAGGCCAAGCAAACACTTTATGGAAAGCTATTGAAGTTAGCTTTAACTTTGATGTTGAGCTCCAGAATTAGTTTTGCTGTTAACATGGCCTAAATCAGGTTGAAATAGAAACTGGTCAAGGCTGTCATGGGAACAGCAGACCAGCGGTCAAATTTGTTTAAAAATTTGAACTATGTTTCCAAGTGTTATGGGTTCACTGACATATCTTATGTTATAACTCAATGGTTTACTGTTTAAATAGATATTTGACACTTCTCAAATATATTTTTACAGATGGCAGCAGATAAACGGTTGGAGAACGGGTGGGTAGTTTCCCACTGCTCTGACCGTAGCGGCTACCCGGAAGCATTGTGGCAAATGCTCCAATATTTCGGGTATGACCAGATTCCGCAATACTTCGCCAAGGAAGAAGGCGAAGAGGGGAACAGAACGTGGACGATCCATGTCGAGGTTCCCGCAGGACCTACGCCACCCGGTTGGGTGCCATTCACCGTCACGGTGAGAGGAAGACAACCGGAAGGGATGTGGCAAGTGGCAGCCCGTGTCACTATGTCACGTTTCTGCCAGCTACACGTGCAGGCTATGGAAGGCACACCATACGCACTCGTTCCGGTGGAGGGGCGAGCGCAGCATGTGTGGGAAGAAAGGTACCTGGAGGCAACAGACCCGAGTTGCCCAAGGTACAACCCCGCGGAGGCGCACCTCAGCCTCCAAATGAGGGCGGGAAACGCTGTGATGGACAGCCAAGCTGTTCATACGGAGCATCTCGCCACCAAGCTCAAGGAGAGCACAAGCCGTGGAGATCATTTCGAGAGTGCTCACAGTGCACTCCGCAATGTGCTCCTTCCGACGATCAAGCGACTGAATGAACAACACAATCAGTTGCGTCGTCTTAAGAAGGCAAAGAAGAAGAGCCGTGTTGACATCGCGGCGTTGCAAGAGCTGGTGCAGACCCTAACCCAGCAGAATGAGGACCTTGCTCAAGAGCGGGACGACGCTATTGAGGAAGGACAAGGCTGGGAAGAGGACTACAACCAGGCTATGGACGAGGTGCATGCATTGCAGGACCTCGTGCCCCCGGTGTTAGGCATACCGGTAGTCTTGGGTCTTCCAGCAATGGGGGAGCCCGGAATGGGAGAAGAGGTGGTAGATCCAGAGCCACCAGCAGAAGTACCGGAGGAGGACGACCCACAGGAGGTCGAGTTCTACTCCGAGTAGGGGGTTACGGTTGCCAAGTAGGGCAGCTAGGGTAGCGTAACCCAACTTTTGTAATCGGTGACATGTCGTGTAGACAGTAGCGGATGTATAGGTAGTGATGACATGAGCACGACTTCTCGGAGATCCGAGAATGATGTATCTTGTATAAAGTTTATGCTTTATCAATATATGTGAATGTTGTGCAAGTTAATCATGCGTCGCTTCAATACCTACTGCTGTTTATGGAATTTTGAGTGAGACATGTGCTAATTACTGCTGTGTTGAATTTCAGAATGACGCGTACTCGTGCCAACCCTGACGTTGGGGGTACCAGTCAAGGGGGAGAGACCTCCCAACCGCCTCCCGAGGATTCCTCGGGACAGCAGCAGCAACAGCAACAGCAAACACCGCCACCGCCACTGCCAACGGTTACATTGGCCGACATTGTCGCGGCAATGGCGGGTTCACATCAGCAGCACACAGAGCTGCTGCAAACGTTAATTGCGAATACGTCTCGCCCAGAGAGACGTCAAGATCGTGAGGAGCGCCAACAGAGCTCCTACTCCGACTTCCTGGCGACTCATCCCCCTGTATTCTCAAGGGCGGATGAACCACTTGACGTGGACAACTGGCTCCGCGCCATAGAGATGAAGTTCGGGCTGCTCCAAATCAGCGAGCAGCGCAAGACTCAGTTCGCGGTCCAGCAACTCCAAGGATCCGCGAGCGCGTGGTGGGCCAACTTCTGTGCTTCCCAGCCCACCGACCGAGCGCTGACCTGGGCGGAGTTCCGGACGGCCTTCAGGGCCTATCATATACCGCCCGGTTTGATGAAGAGGAAGACGCAGGAGTTCTTACACCTGCAACAAGGGAGCCGGAACGCGCTGGAATACTCCAGGGCGTTTAACGATCTCGCGCTATATGCGTCGTATCATGCTGATACCGACGAGAAGCGGCGGGACCATTTTTACCAGGGGCTTAACCCGCTCCTGAAGGACAAGTTGGCGATGTTCAATCGCGGCAGCCTCAACGACATTATTGATGCTGCGATTGTTCAGGAGGACTCCGGTAAGGAGTTGGCGGCGGCAGAGCGAAAGCGAAGCGCGCCGCAGAGCAGCGGAGAAGGAGGCGGTCCTTCTCAGAAGTTTCGGATGGTGAATCGCCCACCATCAGGTCCACGCTGGCAGCCACCACAGCGGTCGATGCCGTTCCGCAGTCGGCCGTACTCTTCACCGGCATTCCGTCCGGCACTGCCAGCACCACCGCAACAACAACAGCAGCAGCGGGCGATGCCGCGTGCGTTTGCACCTCCGCAACGCATGCCGGGCTTTCGTCCACCAAGTACTCCACCAGCAGCGGCCACATGTTACAAGTGTGGTCGTCTAGGACACTTCGCAAGCAGTTGCCCAGAGAGGCAAGGCGGCGGAGTGGCACCACAGTTTCCGGGGAGGAATCAACCCCGGAACCCTACTAATGCGCGGCGGGCAAACCCTAGGCCCGGCACTGTCCACCAGCTTGCCATTGAGGACGTGCCGGAGGGCGAGCCAATCCTTGCGGGTATGTTCCAACTCCACCAGCATCCCGCTATAGTACTATTTGATTCAGGCGCCACGCATAATTTTATTAGCCAAGCTTTCATTGCTAAACACAGCTTGCC
The DNA here is from genome assembly GCA_030760725.1 of Neostapfia colusana. Classification (NCBI taxonomy): domain Eukaryota; kingdom Viridiplantae; phylum Streptophyta; class Magnoliopsida; order Poales; family Poaceae; genus Neostapfia; species Neostapfia colusana. The sequence continues at coordinate 13,599,653 of JASWHV010000001.1, forward strand.
AATACTACCCACCGATAGCCCATATTTAATTTGTTCACCGGGTGGGAAAATTTCAGCAAGCGTAATGGTCTCCAAAGCACCATTATGCTTAGCGGGTAGAGTGTACCCCACGTCTCTCATTATCTTAGAGGGACAGAAGGTCGATGTCATCCTAGGGATGTCGTGGTTAACCCGCCACGGCGCTGTTTTAGACACCGTCCTTCGAGTCGTGCACTTAAACTCAGAGGTGCACGGTTCTCACTCATTATTTCTGGACAGTCCAGAAATAAAACTTCCAAGTGTCTATCAAGCCACAACTATCAGATTGGAAGACATTCCAGTGGTCCGAGAGTTCCCGGATGTATTCCCGGACGATTTGCCGGGGATGCCACCCGATAGAGAGGTGGAGTTCAAGATTGAACTTGCACCGGGAACCATGCCAATATCCCGAAGGCCGTACAAGATGGCGCCCAAAGAGTTGGCTGAACTGAAGACTCAGCTCACGGATCTTCTGGAGAAGGGTTTTATTAGGCCGAGCTCCTCGCCATGGGGCTGTTCGGCATTATTTGTCAAGAAGAAGGATGAAACGTTGCGGCTTTGCGTGGACTACCGCCCATTAAATGCCGTAACCATCAAAAACAAGTACCCGTTGCCACGGATCGACATGTTGTTTGATCAGTTGGTCGAAGCGAAGATCTTTTCCAAGATGGATTTAAGATCCGGGTACCATCAGATTAAGATAAGGGCGGAGGACATCCCAAAAACAGCTTTCTCGACAAGGTACGGACTTTATGAGTACCTGGTCATGTCCTTTGGCCTCACCAATGCTCCAGCTCACTTCATGTACTTAATGAACTCGGTGTTCATGCCGGAGCTGGACAAGTTTGTCGTGGTCTTCATCGACGACATCCTAGTATACTCTAAGTCGGAGGAAGATCACAAGAAACATCTGCGTATAGTCTTGCAACGGCTGCGGGATCACAAGTTATACGCAAAATTCAGCAAATGCGAGTTTTGGATATCGCAAGTGCCTTTCCTCGGGCATATCATCTCAGCGGAGGGTATCGCTGTGGACCCGAGCAAGATCACGCAAGTGCTGAATTGGAAATCCCCGAGAACTGTTCATGAGGTACGGAGTTTCCTCGGACTCGCGGGATATTATCGGAGGTTCATTCCGAACTTCTCGAAGATTGCCAAGCCAATGACAGAGCTGCTGAAGAAGGCCACCAAATATGTTTGGAGTCCAGCATGTGAAGCAGCATTTAAGGCTTTAGTCAAGCACCTGACATCAGCACCGGTTTTGGCGCAGCCAGACACAACAAAACCGTTCGATGTGTACTGCGATGCATCCGGCATTGGGCTCGGATGTGTGCTGATGCAAGATCGAAGAGTGGTCGCGTATGGATCACGGCAGCTTAGGAACCATGAGCAAAATTATCCAACTCACGACTTGGAGCTCGCTGCCGTGGTACTTGCACTAAAAATGTGGAGGCACTACCTACTCGGTAACCTCGTACATTTATATACCGACCACAAAAGCCTCAAGTACATATTCACTCAAAAGGAGCTGAACATGAGGCAACGAAGATGGTTAGAACTGATAAAGGATTACGAGATAGAGATCCATTATCATCCGGGCAAGGCAAACGTTGTGGCAGATGCGCTGAGCCGCAAGTCACACGTCAATACTCTGACCATCACACCGTTGGAAGAGAGCGAACCACCACTACATGTGATTCCGCACGGGGCTCTCTACAACCTAGCTTTGATCCCCACCATCCGTGAAGAGATAGCGGCAGCCCAGAAGAATGACAAGGGCATGTCACATTTACGGAGACGTGTAGACAGTGGGGAGTTGAAATGTTTCCGGAAGGACGGAGACGGCGTCCTATGGTTCAAGGACCGGATTGTCGTACCCCGAAACCCGGAGTTACGGAAGAAAATCTTTGATGAGGCTCACTTATCAAAATTTTCTATTCACCCCGGCAGCAACAAAATGTATCAAGAACTCAGAAGAAAGTTTTGGTGGACACGGATGAAACGAGAGACTGCAAAGTACGTGTCCGAGTGTGATACATGTCGAAGGGTGAAGGCAGACCACATGCGGAAACCGGGACTGCTACAACCACTGGGCATTCCTGCCTGGAAGTGGGAGGACGTGAGCATGGATTTCGTCGTCGGTTTACCCACCACCTTACAGAAACATGATTCGGTGTGGGTGATCGTCGATCGGCTCACCAAAGTTGCTCATTTCATCCCGGTCAACACCAACTACAACGCCAAGAAGTACGCTGAACTGTACATCTCACGGATCCTATGCTTATACGGCGTACCCCGTACTATCATATCGGATCGGGGCACTTTATTTGTGTCCCGTTTTTGGGAGCAGCTACACGCTGCCTTGGGGACAAAGCTGATCCGTAGTTCAGCCTACCACCCGCAGACGGATGGACAAACCGAGCGGGTAAATCAGATTTTAGAAGACATGCTACGAGCTTGCGCTATCGACCATGGCAAAAATTGGGATGATCACTTGCCGTTAGCCGAGTTCTCGTACAACAATGGGTACCAAGCCAGCATCAAGATGGCGCCCTACGAGGCGCTATACGGAAGAAAATGCCGCACACCATTGAACTGGTGTGAGTCTGGCGAAAGGGTTACCTTCGGGATTGACCTTGTCAACAACGCGGAAGAAAAGGTTCGACTAATTCAAGCGAACCTAAAAGCCGCTCAATCCCGTCAGAAACAGTATGCGGACCGGAGAAGGCGCCCATTACAATTCGAAGTTGGAGATCACGTATATCTACGAGTGTCTCCAATGAAGGGTGTAAACAGATTTGGGGTGAGAGGAAAGTTGGCACCCCGCTTCATCGGTCCATTCCAGATTACCGAAAGATGTGGATCGGTGGCATACCGGCTGAAATTACCAGAAGCACTTTCCGGTGTGCACGACGTCTTTCACATTTCCCAGCTGAGGAAGTGTCTTAAGCTATCGACTACCGTTCAGCTGGAAGACATTAAAGAACTGCAACCGGATCTCACCTATCGGGAGGAACCGGTGCAGATTATTGATGAAAAGGCCCGAACCACACGCAACCGTACGTTGTGGTTCTACAAGGTTTTATGGAGTAATCACTCCATGGACGAAGCGACATGGGAGAGCGAAGCATTTCTTCGCGCTAACTACCCCGACTTTTTCACGTCGCATATCCGGTAATTTCCCACCGTCCCCTCTCTCATTTTCATCTTATAATCTCGGGACGAGATTCTTTTAAGGGGGGAGGAATGTAAGGGCCTCAGTTTTTGACACACATTTGCAGTGTTCATCACCACACCACACACCTCATTTGAGGAAGAATGATGAACACAAATGAAGAGCAAGTAACAATTATCAACATGCTCATTAAAGAACAAACTCACACATTGCAAAAGTGGTATTTCCCACATGTGATATAGATGGGCTGGACATATGAAAACTCCTACACTTTGCTAAGGGTGTCCATGCCAAGTTTCACCCAAACTCAAAACCTTTTTGAGGCCATTTTGGGTATAGTTAGGAAGAGGGCAGTTTGAAACCATATTCAAATTCAAACTGTTTTTATCCACTGAATTTAAAAGTGGGGGGCATATTCTTACTCAGCACATTTTTGTGAGCTCACACACCAATTTTCACTCCATTTGGAGTTGATCTTGACATGAGCTAAGGGGGAGAAATTCAAACTTTAGTTGAATTTCAAACTGAACTTGTGCTGAAATTCATTCAAACCAAACCTCATTTGAACTTTGATCAATTCAAATGGCTCTTGGGTGCATAATTTGAATTACCAAGGGTAGAATGGGGTTCACTGTTTACCACAGCTGTTAGGAGTAAATTTCAGAGGTTAAAAGAGGGGTGGGACCCACATGTCAGCCTCTGTCTCAAAACAAACCGACTGAAACTCAGTTCAGTCGGTTCCCAGCTGCTGTGCGCGCGCGCCACCGAAGGGGGCAGCCGGCGCCAGCTCCTGCTGCGCGCCCCAAGCCGGAGGCCAGCCGCTGGGCTATTTATTCCCTCCCCGGCGCGCTTCAGTCGCCATTTACCCGAGCTGCCGACGTACACGACCTGCTTTTCCACTGCCATCGCCGGCGCTCGAGCTCCTGCTTGATCAAGCCGATCGCAGCTCCTTCTTTCCACTCCAGGGTTCCAGCAAGGTACTAGCGACCTTCCTCCATCCTTCCCATCGCTAGAAGTCGATTGAAACCGAGTGCTATCGGCTGTGCCGAAAGATAAAAATCGGAACTGGAAACCGCCGCACCTCGGGCTCTCGTGGACAGCCCAACCTGGGCGTTGTCACGCCCGAGCCAAGACACCCTTGGACGCGCAGGTGACCGGTGCTGCTCATCCCCGAGCCACAGCTCGAGTGATTGCTCACCGGCGGCGAATTTCCACTTTTCCCCTTTCTGTGTGCAGAACGACCTTCGGGTACGATTCCGTTTAATTCGTGCTCTAGAAAGGATTAGAGGGCCTCAGGCCACTCCCACACGAGCTAGACACGGTGACGCACAAGTTGCCTTCACAACTCTGGGCCGGAGAACCTCTGTGCCCGGCGTAATTTAAGGTCTACTAATGGCGGAACGAATGGGGGGTATCGGGCGCACGGTGAGGACCTATTTCGGGCCTTCCCCGAGCTGCCTCGAGCTCACGTCGACCTCCTCTGAGGTCCACTGATGCTCCCCGACCGATTTCCCAAGTAGCTGAGGTACTAGGAGAGTCAGCCGACATGGCCGAAGTCGTTCCGATATGGCGGCTCGTCGCCGACCATGCTCCGGCCGTTGTCATGAGCAGCTGACCCGCAGATCATGTTCCCCAAGTAAAAGTAGGCAGGGGCGGCCAGAATCAAGAAGTTTGGAGCTGTACAGCAGCCGGCGGCGAGCTCTCCGGCGAGGTCCCTCGGCGGCGGAGCGCGGGTGTCGCGAGGTTGAAGAAGGGGGTGGACCCCAGCTGTCAGCGGCCGATATTTTGAATCGGGATCCGGCTGCGGCCAGGATCGGGTGTGCTGGCGCGCAAAATCCTTGTGGGCCGCGGTGTGCTGTCGCTTCGGCGTGCGACGCGTGTCCCCTGGGCCCACGCGCGAGTTTAAACTTTTCCCCGATTTTCAGATTTCCTTCAAACTTCAAATCCTCATAACTTTGGCTAGAAAGCTCCAAATTGAGTGAACCAAATTTTGCTGGATTCAGCTCTCTGAGTACTTTCCAGAAAATCAAGTTTCACTCCATGAAATTCCTTATTTCTCCAGAATTAATTCCTTAAAATTTAAACTGTTAGGAATTTTAACTGGAGAATCCTTTGGAGGAAAATCCTGAAATTTTACTGAGATGTTCACCAAAATATCCTTGAACTACCATAAAAATTTCAGATCCATTTGAGCTCATTTAATCCACCTAATGGTGTGATTAGTGAAACTGTTCCAGAGAAAATAGAAAATGTTCAAAAACATTTTCAGAATTTTCTCTGAAATTGTTTAGCTCATATCTTTAGTTAGAGACTTCCAAATTAAGTGAGACCAACTCCATTAGAACCCTCTGAAAATCTAGTTTTCAGAAAGTCATAGTTTGTCTCATGAGAATTCCTAGAACACCCTAAGAGTTCCAATTAAGGTCAAGGACATAATTATTTGTGGAGGGCTCAAATGAGCTTTGCTGCAACTAAAACTTGACCAGGTCTTTGTTTAGGTTGTAACCAAGTCAAAGTAAAAGTTTCACAGTCATTAGGTCTATCTAGCAAGGGTTATAGACTTCACAACTTCAAACTTAATACAAATGCATTAAATTAATACATGTATTGTTGCTATCATGTAGTCGCTAAGGTCGAGGAGGAACCCGAAGTCTTAGACTTCGTCACTCCGGAGGAACAGCTAGCCTACGACCAAGAGCAGCAAGGCAAGCCCCGGTTTGCATTAACCTTTTTACAAATTTTTATTGTTTTGAGCACATACTTGTTTCCTTTGTTCTTTGCATTAGAGTCTTGATTGGAAACCCAACTGCACAGCCAAGAAAACCATGGGTTAGGTTTAGGATTGCAAACCTCGTTAGCCACTGCATTGCTAGGATAGAGTAGGATTCGGTACAAGTCGAGTAGTTGGAACTACTCGCGAGAATAGGCTAGAGGCACATTGCTCGGGTAGAGATAGCACATGATACACATGGCAAGAAAATGAGACCGAGCGGAGAGTAAGGGCAGCAGGACTTTGGGGCCTGTGTGCTGTAGCTCCGCTTGTGTCGATTGAGGACCGAGCCGTGTGCGGGCCTGTTGAACAAGCTAGAACAGTACCGAAGACCTACCGGCTATATGGGAACCGGGAAACTGATGTAACTCGGGTAGCTGGGTATTGAGGCATTGCCCGTCGTTCAGAGGGTAGGTTGAGAGCTCGAGGTGTAAATCGGCTGGCGGCACGGAGATGCGCGTGCAGAGACCTCTTGCTCGGGACGATGGGACCGGTTCAATATTTGGCTAACGGGTGAAAGGTAGTCGCGTACGGCGTCCGTGATGGTTGTTGTAGGCAACATCGAGTACGGGCGTACGTGACGGGTTGTTCGGGTAACCCTGCAGGTGTAAATCGATTATAATCGTCGTCCCTCGCGGTCAGTGAGTACCACTTGTTCACTGTACCGTGACGTAGAATGAACAGGCTAGTTACATGATAAAATGTTGCTGATTGAAAGATGGACATTGATTGTTAATGATATGCTGTAGCTTAGAGCTAACTAAAGTTCTTTTCAACTTTGGGCAAAGTACATGAGAGAAATGCGTTTCTTGTTTGATTGCGGCTCTCTCATGTGCCTTAGCGTAAGGTTCTCCACAACCTGCTGCTAAAACTTGAAAGTAAGGTTCTACTAATTAGGCGAGTCCTTGCAAATGATTTTTACCTCATGCAACCCATTACCCTCATGTAGAAGTTCCATGTTTAGGTGAGACGGGTCAGACTTGCTGAGCCTTCGTGCTCACTGCTTGTGTTTGAAGCTTTTTGCAGGGTTCTATGGGGAAGGGACTCCCGAAGAGGAGACGGAACCCCAGGAGGGGAACCCCGTCGAGTGGGAGTCGTGCACGCCGCAGAGTTAGTGTGCGTGTGTGCTAGCAAGGACACGTTCAAGGGCTGAACGTGTACTTGATGCTTAGTCTACGCCCGCGAGTGTGGACTAAACTTATTTTGATGTAAACATGTTCATAAAACTGTTTATGTAATAAAACTTCCGCTTCCGCTTTGTACCTTTGACGTGTGTTATACGGTGCTGTGCAACGCAGTACCCCTCAGCGTGATCCTGGCTCGACAGGACCAATGGGGTCGTGTCAGAGTACGTGTTGACACACTCTGGACGGAGTGTGTCGGCGCAAGCTGGAAGCCAGCAGCCGACTCCGGCAATGCAGGCTCCAGCTAGCGTGAGATCTTCTGCAGCGCTGAGCGGTTCCCACGGGGATGCGCTAGCTGCAGCAAGAGCGCTGCTGCGCAATCCTCCCGCTGGGGACGCGCCTCAGGCTGCGACCCAGCAGTGGATTCGCGAGGTAGACCGCCTCGTCGTCGCCGCCGCAAACACTCGGCTTCGGCGGGGACGACGCTCCGGTCAACCGGCTGTATCACTGACGCACACGCCAACGGTTGACGGGCAGACGGCGGATTCCAGCTCCACCAGGCTTCAATCGACGGACCTGAGGACAGAGCTGGAACGGTGCCACTTGGGCCAGGATGCCCGGGTGTACCTCGAGCGACGTCGAGAAAGGCGTCGCAACCAAGAGGCTGGCGACAGCATGACGTCAGCCTCGACCCAGCCTGAGGCGCAGACCTTCGCCACGCGATCTCTGCCCCAGACATACGCCGTGCAGCATATGCCACAGCCATATGCTTTGCAAACGGCGTCCCCGGTCTATGGCGCAGCCTTGCCCATACCGGGGTACACTGTGCCAGCGGTGAACCAAGCGTTCGCGGCACCAACGCCTGCAGCAGCAGGGGCAGGTGTGCGGCCCTGGCGCCCCACCTTTGCTTCGCGAGGTGGCCGCGCAAGTTTCGGCCGCACCTGCCCGAGAAGTACGACGGCAGCGTCAACCCGGCGGAGTTTCTACAGATCTACTCCACCGCCGTACTTGCCGCAGGAGGGGATGAGGCTGTCATGGCCAACTACTTCCCCGTCGCCTTGACCGGCCCAGCCCGGTCTTGGCTCATGAACCTCCCTCAGGGTTCCATAACTTCCTGGGGAGAGCTCTGCCGGCAGTTCACCACCAACTTCGGCAGTTCCTACACCCGGCCTGGCACGGAGCTCAACCTCCACGCCATCCAGAAACAACCTGGGGAGTCGCTGCGCTCCTTCATCCAGCGGTTCTCCCAGGTGCGGAACACCATCCCATACATCCAGAACGCTTCTGTGGTGGTGGCGTTCCGGCAAGGCGTTCGGGACAAGAAGATGCTCGAGAAGCTCGCGACTAGAGAGGTCCGCAACGTCTCGGAGCTATTCAGCCTGGCGGACAAGTGTGCCAGAGCAGCCGAAGGGCGGAACTGGCACTCACTACCAGCCTCCGAGCCAGGGGGCAGCCAAGATCTGGTGCCGCTTCCTATGGAAGCGGCAGGAAGATCAAGAACAGGGGTGGTGGCAAGATGAAACCGCCGGCCGCGGCCCCCGTTGCCGCAGCAGCGGCACCCAGTGGAGCTCGGGGGCCGCGCCCCGACAAAAGGCCGCGACAGTCACCGGCTTCAGACGGGGCCAGGGCGAGCTATGCCCCGTGCACGGCACCAGTTACCATACTGCTGCCGAGTCCCGGGAAATCCAGAAGCTCGCGGAGCGCTTCCGGAAAGGGAAGCAGCTTCTAACTGATGCCCCACCCTACCGTCAAAGGGAGGGCAAGCAGAAGGTCGACGCCCCAGACGACGTCGACCAACAGGTGGAGTTCCAGGAGCCTCAGCGCGCCGTGAAGGCGGTGCGCAATCATGAGAGCTCCAGCTCCAGTGATGATGAGCGCCGGAAGATGCTCTACGTCATCTATGGTGGGTCCGCTGACCCCTCGTCCCGAAGCGCGGTTAAGACCTTGCGCCGAGTGGTAGCATCGGTGGCTCCCCTCCCGAGTGCCGCACCGCACCTTAGGTGGATGGGAACCCCCATCAGCTTTGATGCCACCGACTGCCCCAGGAACATGGCTGGTGCCGGCCAACTACCGCTCTTGGTGGCTCCCACCATCGCCAACGTGAGGATGTACCACGTTTTGGTGGATGGCGGGGCTGGACTGAACCTCATCAGTCGCGCAGCTTTCCAGAAGTTGCAGATCCCGATGGCCAAGCTCACCCCATCGAGCCCGTTCTCAGGGGTAGGGCCGGGACAGGTCGTTCCCTACCACCACATCAGCCTCCCTGTGACCTTTGGGGCACCGGACAGCTATCGGACAGAGTACATTCTGTTCGACGTGGCGGAGATCGACCTCCCCTTCAATGCCATAATTGGCAGGCCAGCCCTGTACCGATTCATGGCAGTAGCCCACTACGGCTACCTCGTCTTGAAGATGCCTACACCAACAGGCGTCCTCAGGATTCGTGGAGACCGTGCTGCCGCAGTATCAGCCATGGAAAAGCTCCAAGCGCTTACAACAGCTAGAGCACCAACCCCCGGCAGTGCAGAACCAAACTGGCTCCACCCGAGTGCACGCCACCGTGCCTCTACCACAGCACCCCGTGTGCAACCCCTCGACGAGGGCAACGTCCCCTTGAGGCTCGTCCAAATCGGCGCCGATGCCACCCAGACCACCCGGGTAGCCGGGGGCCTGGATAGCAAATAGGAAGGCGCGCTCGTCACCTTCCTCCGGCACAACGTTGACGTGTTTGCATGGCAGCCGTCGAAGATGCCGGGGATCCCTAGGGAGGTGATCGAGCACCACCTAAAGGTCTTCCCCGATGCCCGGCCAGTCCAACAGAAGCCCCACAAGCAGTCCATCGAGCGGCAAAACTTCATTCTCGAAGAAATCAAGAAGCTGCTGGACGCTGGCTTCATACGGGAAGTCCACCACCCCCGGTGGTTGGTGAACCCTGTTGTTGTCCCGAAGGCCATCGACTACACCAGTCTCAATAAGGCATGTCCTAAAGATCCATTCCCTCTCCCTAGAATAGATCAAATAGTAGACTCGACATCAGGCTGCGATATGTTGTGCTTCCTAGACGCTTACTCGGGTTTCCATCAGATCCCTATGTCTAGAGAAGATGAAGAGCACACCTCCTTCATCACAGTAGACGGTCTGTACTGTTATGTCTCTATGCCTTATGGCCTAAAGAACGCTCTCCCTACCTTCGTACGTGCAATGCACAAAACCTTCGGGGAGCTGATAAGAGACTTAGTTGAGGTGTATGTCGATTACATCGTTGTTAAGGTTAGTCAGAGTTCATCCCTACTAGATAATCTGGCCTTAGTCCTCGATAAACTGCGCTCTATGCGAACCAAGCTGAACCCCGACAAGTGTGTGTTCAGTGTATCCTCTGGAAAAATCTTAGGATTCCTGGTCTCACACCGAGGAATTGAGGCTAACCCAGAGATGATCAAAGCCATCGACTTGATGCGGCCCCCCGCCCGCATTAAAGAAGTCCAGAAACTCACGGGATGCCTAGCCGCGCTGAGTCGGTTTATACCGAGGTTAGCAGAGCGAGCGCTCCCCTTCTTTAAGCTCCTGCGCAAATCCGGCCCATTTGCTTGGACCGACGAAGCAGAAGAAGCTTTCCAGGAGCTGAAGCAACTCCTGACGACCCTACCCGTAATGGTAGCCCCCGAGCCCGAAGAGCATCTGTTGCTCTACATCGCGGCGACGGCTGAAGTGGTGAGTATGGTCCTCGTCGCAGAGCGGCCGGACCCCTCATCACCACAGCCTGCTCCGGTAGCAGGAGACAGGCGCCAGGAAACCCGGAGGTCCAAGACGACCCCCCGGGTCTCCGAGGCAACCCCCCGGAGGTCCAAAACGGACCCTCGGACCCCCAAAACAACCTCCCGGAGGACCAGCAGGACCTCCCGGAGGTGCAACGGGACCCCCCGTAGGTCCAACAGAACCTCCCGGATGTCCAACGGGACCTCCCGGAGCCCCCGAGAAATCAGAGGGACCTCCCGGAGGTCCAAGACAGCTCGGGAGCCTTCGAGTATCAGCTCCCGGCAGCCTCCCTGGGCCCACCCACCTCCCGCAGGCCTGAGCCCATGGATGTAGATATCTTTGACCTGGGAGGGAGGGTCCGGACCATCCAGAGGCCTGTCTACTACATCAGCGAGGTCCTCCATGACGCCAAGACAAGGTACCTGGAGGTCCATAAGCTGCTGTATGCAGTGCTCGTGGCGTCCAGGAAGCTCCGCCACTACTTCCAAGCCCACCGGGTCTCGGTGGTTACCTCCTATCCGCTGAAGGCTGTCCTCCACAGCCCCCACGCGACTGGCAATGTGGCCAAATGGGCCGCGGAGCTGGCGGAGTTTGAGCTAGACTTCCTTCCTCGTCACGCAGTCAAGAGCAAAGCACTGGCTGACTTTGTGGCTGAGTGGACGCCAACGAAGGCTGACCCAGGGGGCCATGAAGACGGTGAACCAGGGCCCCGAGCTCCGGCCTTCACCGGGCCTTACTGGACGCTCTTCTTCGATGGCTCCTCGCGAAAGCAGGGGGCCGGTGCTGGCGTACTGCTTCTCATGCCATCGGGGGAGCAGTTTGGGTATATGGTGTGTCTCAATTTCAAGGCAACCAACAACATGGCAGAGTATGAAGCACTCATCTTTGGCCTAAAGACAGCCCTGTCTCTAGGCGCTCACCAGTTGTTGGCACAGGGCGACTCCCAGCTAGTTATCAAGCAAGTTAAGGGTGAATGCTCCTGCAATGACCCACAGCTAGCTGCTTATCTGCTCCATGTGCAGATGTTGGAGAAAGACTTCCTCGCCTTGGACCTGCGCCACGTACCGCGCGCTGGCAATGCCGCAGCTGACGACCTCTCAACGAAGGCCTCCACCGGAGCCCCTGCGCCCGAAGGAGTCTTCGAGAGGACGTTGCTGCGGCCCATAGCCCGGCCCGCCAAGCCGGGCGAAGGGGGGCTGGACCAGCACCTCGAAGCTGGCGGCCCTGCAGCCCTGGATGCTGCCAAGGATCGTAAGCGTCACTGGGGACTCCGTGCAACCCAGCGCTCAAGATCCAGACGCTCAAGTCAGACCCGATGCATGGATCACGGAGATCCGGGACTACTTGAAAGACAATATCCTCCCTGATGAACGTGTATCCGCTGAACGGATCGTGCGCATGGCTAAGAGATACGCGTTGGTAGAAGGGGATCTCTACCGACGTGGCGCCAACCACGTCCTATTGCGGTGCATAACCCATGGGGAAGGCTGCGACTTGCTCGCTGAGATCCATGGAGGCGAATGTGGGAGTCACTCTTCCTCACGCACGCTCGTCGGTAAAGCCTTCCGGCATGGCTTCTACTGGCCGACAGCACTCCAGGATACCGTCAAGCTGGTCGAGAGCTGCAAGGCGTGCCAGTTCCACGCCAAGCAGATCCATACACCGGCTCAGACGGTACAGATGATCCCGCCCTCATGGCCGTTTGCCGTATGGGGGCTGGACATCCTGGGACCATTCCCCAGAGCCGTCGGGGGATTCCAGTACCTCTATGTCGCCATCGACAAGTTCACCAAGTGGCCGGAAGCCACACTAGTCACCACCATCAACAAGCAATCTGCAGTAAAGTTCATCAAGTCGATTGTCTGCCGGTTCGGGGTCCCAAACAGGATCATCACCGACAATGGGACCCAATTCACCAGTGCAGCATTCCAAGACTACTGCGGAGACCTCGGCATCCAGGTGTGCTATGCCTCTGTTGCTCACCCGAAGAGCAATGGACAAGTTGAGAGGGCCAACGCTGAGATTCTTAGGGGCCTCAAGACTCGCACATATGCCAACCTGAAGAAACATGGTGCCAATTGGGTGGATGAGCTTCCGAACACACTATGGGCTAACCGGACATCCCAGAGTCGGGCCACCGGAGAGACACCCTTCTTCATGGTGTATGGGGCCGAAGCCGTACTTCCCCCAGAGATCACCATGAAGTCTCACCGTGTCCGGGCTTACGACGAAGCCGCGCAGGACAACCTCCGGCGTGGAGAAATCGACCTCGTCGACGAGGTTCGATTGCATGCAGCACTCCGTAACGCACGGTACAGACAAGCGCTCCGCCGCTACCAACAGAGGTCTGTACGTGCCCGGGAGCTGCAGGAAGGTGACCTGGTGCTGTGGCGCATACTTTCTCGCGAAGGAACCCACAAACTCTCCCGTAGTTGGGAAGGTCCCTTCTGAGTCACAAAAGTGTGCCGTCCCGGGTGCGTACGCCTTTCCACCGAGGATGGGGACCCGCTCCCGAACCCTTGGAACATAGAACACCTTCATAAGTTCTACCCCTAGAGCAACAATAGGACAGACTCTTCTTTTTGTAATAGATTCCATAAAGTCCAGGAACAGTGCTCGGAGCAGCTAAGCCTCAGGGGATGGTCCAGGACTACGTTCAGCTTCGCCTGGTTCCGACCCCAAGCGCGTAGAGTCTTGCTTCCCTTCTTAATGGGGCGGGTCGTGGCCTCCATGTTTAGCCTGCCTTCCTCCTATGGAAATTTATATGAAAAGAAACCTGTCCTACGTTGCTCTTCCTTGGTGCTCATTTAATTTACGTATTAAATTTTTATGACTGCACTTCTGGCGCATGGCCACCATGCGCTCAGCTCCCTCTTCTCATTCTCACATTTAGTCGGCATTTGCCGCCCTACCAAAGGCGGTGGCGTTGGAGGTACCTTCCGATGGCCAGGGGGACCCCGAGCTCCCGGCACTTCGCGCACGGTAGTCCCCAAGCACCGTATAAGTGGATGGGGACCGTAAGCCAAATAAGACTACGAGATAGAGGAGGGGGAGCCCCCAAGGAGAATTACGTTTCCCTTACTTGTGTGCAGGACCTCTCGGCCTCAGCTCCCCGTAGGAGTATGGTAGGTACATCCATCCAATGGAACACACCTACCAGGGGGCCGCTACGGGATCGTGCAAGACCGAAACTCCAAGGTAAGACCGAAGAACCCGGACCTCACCACTTCCGCAGGGGTGAGGCCCGAAGGCCCCATGTGTCCAGCGGGCCCGAAGCTCCCGTCTACGCAGAGGGGGGCTCCAGACTCACCATGTGGCTGGCGGAAACCGGACCTCCCCCTCTGAGGGGGGGCTCCGAAGGCTCCACGTGTCCAGCGGGGCCGGAGCTCCCGCCTCCTCAGGAGGAGCTCCGGACCCGCCGCGTGGCCGGCAGAAGCCGGACCTCCCTCTCCGGGGGAGGAGCTCAGAAGGCTCCACGTGTCCCGCAGGGCCGGACCCCTTCTCCTTAAAAGGGAACTCCGGGCCTGCCACGTGGCCGGCAGATCCGGACCTCCCCATGGGGTGAGCTCCGGAGACCCCAGGGGGCCCTTAATACAGTTAGGACCCGGGGAAGGTGTCTGTGCAGAGCTTCGAGATTGGTGAAGGCCTCTGAGTACCTTGCGGAGCTAAGGACTCGGTCAGGCAAAACCAAGAAGGAGATAAAAGGCATCACAGGCACAAACATTCAAGGGAGTCTATTTATTCATGGCTCCGTGAGCTGGACTACAGACTCGATAAAAGGAAGAGGCAAGTCATAAGGTCCTCCCGGTTCACGTCGGAACCTAGAGGCTACAAGGGCGGCCACGTCCCCGACTTCGGCTTTGGCAGTCTCCTCTCGCTCCGCGGCAGGGCCCACTCTCGCTGGCTCGAGGGAGAAAGAAGGGTCTCGGCTCTTGAAGCATGCCAGCACATGTGTGGCGACCTCCAAGGCCAGGCCCCGTCCCTCGGCCTCAAGCTCGCTGGCGACCACCGAGTCTAGCCTGCCCAGCTTGGTGCCGATCGACTCCAGCGCGGGGATCACCTCCGCCACCTTCAGCGCAGGAGCCGCTGCCCTCACCGGACTGAAGCCAAGGGGGATCAAGGCGGACCCCGCCTGATCGACGAAGCTTGAGACCGCACGTGCCTCGGATGACCGCAAGGCCAAGAGCTCCTCTACCTCGCGGCGGGCTGCCTGCAGGGCGTCGTGGCTTCCCTCGGAGAACTCCTTCTCCTTGGCCGCTAGGGAGCTTTCCCGAAGGCGGAGAGCCTGGGCGAGCCGCTCTAACTCAGAAGCCCTGAAGTCGGCAGCCAACTCCCGATCCAGGATCGCCTAGCATTCGCGGGAGACCTGTTCCTCCCTTGTAGCGAGGTCTGCCTTCCGAGCCTCTAGCTCCCTGGCCTGAGCTCGCAGGTCGTCCTCGCCCGCCGCCAGCTGCGCAGCGACCCTCTCCGCCTCGGCTGCCGTGGAACGCTCCCGGTCCTCAACGGTGAGTTTACGGCGCTCCAACAGCTGCCGTATCTCCTCCGCGGCAGAGAGGCTCTCCTCGGCCCGGGCGTGTGCCTCAAGGGCCTCCCTGTGGAGCCGTCGCGTTTCGGCGTCCAGGCGGTCAACAGACCGCTTCAGCCGGTCGAGGAGCGCTTCCCTGAAGTCAAGCAACTCCCGCCTGGAGTCGAGCTCGCCCTTGACCTTCGCGGTCCGCTCCCGCAAAAGGTTCCCCCAGATGAGGAGGCGATCCCTTTCAACCGTATGCTCCTCCCGCTCACGACCAAGCGCGGCCAAGACCTGCCGGATGCTCGCTTGGGCGAGCGTGAAGGCATCCGCCAGGGGCAGTGGGGCAGCAGAGGCCGGAGCAGCACCCCCGACCTCCTCCATCACATCATCCTCAAGAGAAGGCGATGCACCAGCGACCGGGATGAGACGCCGGTCAGGAGAAGCTGGTGCCGGGACTCCGACAGCCGGACCCGCCGAACTCTCACTAACTTCTGGCCCCTCAGTCCGTGGAGAGGGACGAGTGGGAGAAGTTGACGCTGAAGTAGAAGCCGGGTCGCCTGGTACAGGGTTGACCTGTGCTGGCTTGGGGGCCGCGGCAGCCGTCTCGGCAGGAGGAGATGACGCAGCCGTGGGATCCGGGCACGCTGGAGCAGGGGAAACTCGCGCTGGCTTGGGGGCCGCGGCAGCCGTCCCGGTTTCCGAGTGCAACGGCGCAGACTCCCTACCAGTCGAGGACGGCCGGGAAGCGCGAACACTCCAGCGGGCCCAGAATCCTGACTTCCGAGCCGGGGTAGGATCCCCAGAGCACGCCGTCGTCACTGACGGCCGCTCCGCAGTCGCCTGGACCGACGGAGCAGGGGACGCTCCAGAAGCTCCCCTCGACGCATCAGCCTGGGACCTCTTTGTGTCGCCACCGGAAGGAGTGCCATCTCCAGAAGCGGGAGGTGCAGGCACCCCGGATCCCCGACTTGGCACGGATGCCGCCACTGGAGGAGATCAAGCATATTTCTTCTCTGGGGGTGGGTTAGAAGCCATGACGAAGGAGGACTCAAAGGCACAAGAGTCCGAGGAAAAGCGCTGGGAAGTGCGAAGGGAAGCCGTAATGTGGGTAAGATCCCCTTTTAAAAACTTCCCAGATGTGATTCCAAACGACCTGAAACTCTTCGGATATGCCGCATCAGCAACAGCATCGGCTTCAAGACTGAGCGCCGATGGCAGGTGGGCCCAAGCTGCCCAGCTGGAGCAGCGGCTCAAGGAGTCAGCCCCCCAGGAAGACGAGCCGGCAGGGCGCTCCGGCGGTTCCCGAAGAAAGCGCCGCAACGTGAGGAAGTGGCAGTCTTGGGAAACGCCGCAGTAAAAGCAACCATCAAGTGGGCGCACGCTCCCACGATCCCACGACTGTTCGTGCTCCGGTAGCGGTCAATGCGGGACTTAGAGAAAGTGCGCGGAACAAGAGAGATGGAGGCCCCACCTCAGGCTCACTATCTCCCCTGAGATGGGCCCGGGGGGCCACTGTCGGTACCCGCGATATGGGGTACCCCCGCGCACAGGGGAAAATGCCTGAGGATCTCGCCCTTCTCCGCAGGGAGAGCTCCGAAGGTGCCACGCGTCCAGCGGGGCCGGACCTCCCTCTCCTCAGAGGAGGGCACCGGGCTCACCGCGTGGCCTGCAGAAGCCGGACCTCCCCCCTCCGTGGGGGAGAGGTCCTAAGGCGCCACGTGTCCAGCGGGGCCGGACCTCCCTCTCCTCAGAGGAGAGCTCCGGGCCCACCACGTGGCCGACAGAAGCCGAACCTCCCCCTCCGCGGGGAGAGGTCCGAAGGCCCCACGTGTCCTGCGGGGCCAGACCTCCCTCTCCTCTGAGGAGGGCTCCGGGCCCGCCACGTGTCCAGCAGAAGAGCGCTGCCTGCCTTCGAGCGGTAGGCAGCGGGCGTAAAGACGCCCCATACCTTGCCCGTACAAGGTATTCAAGGCCCGCGCCTTCCCAAGACGCGGAGACGCGGAGCACGCCTCTTTCAGGTGCCGTTGCGCCCAGTCGCATCACAGACTGGCGCGCGGTGTCAGAACCTGCCAGCCAATAAACACAGCGACAAGATATCCCCTGCCGCACCCGCCGTCATCAACCACTACGGCTAGCATGCGGCATGGGCAGGGCGGCAAGAGGAAGACTCAGAAGCCTTCGCCAGAGACAACTACCGGCATAACTGCAGATACGGTAGATGACAGGCAATCTCCCCGGGACCACATGTCGGGTTCCGGGACCCCCCCCCCCCCCTTGTAAGCCACACGAGCCTTGGACTATAAAAGGCTCGGGTAGGCGACGTTAGCAAGGGTTCGTACTCCAGCAACTCATACCCTAGGCATAACTCATCCTCAAGCTCAGGACTCCGGTTCTGAGCAACAAGCAGTACAGCGAGCACCTCAGCTCACCGTGGACGTAGGGTTTTACGCTCCGGCGGCCCGAACCACGTAAAACTCGCCGTGTCAAGCTCCTCCCAAACTCGTCCCTACGCTTAAGCTCTCCGCAAGCGACTAGCCCCTCTGAAAAAGAACCTCCACGGGCTGCCCAGTGCAGATCCAGGGGAAGTGTCGACCACACACTTCGACAGCGTGGAACTGGCACGCCTTGCATCTCTTGACAAGCTTGGCGGCATCCTCGAGAGCTGTCGTCTAGTAGAAGCCATGCCGGAAGGCTTTACCGACCAGCGTGTGTGAGGAAACGTGATTACCGCACTCGCCTCCGTGGATCTCAGCGAGAAACTCGCAGCTTTCCTCCTGGGTTATGCACCGCAACAGAATGTGGTTGGTGCCACGCCGGTAGAGATCCCCTTCTACCAGCGCGTATCGTTTAGCCATGCGCACAATCCGTTCAGCGGATGCATGTTCATCAAGAAGGATGTTATCTTTCAAGTAGTCCCGGATCTCCGTGATCCATGCATTGGGTCTGACTTGAGCTTCTGGATCTTGAGCATTGGGTAGCACGGAGTCCCCAGTGACGCTTGTGATCCTTTGCGGGCGCCATGGTTGCAGGGCCGCCGGGACCACCAGCTTCGAGGTGCTGGTCCTGCCCCCTTCGCCCCGCTCGGCAGGCCGGGCTGTGGGCCGCGACAACGTCCTCTCAAAGGCTCCTTCGGGCACAGGGGCTCCGGTGGAAGCATTCGTTGAGAGGTCATCGGCCGCGGCGTTGTCGGCGCGCGGTATATGGTGCAGGTCCAAGGCAATGAAGTCCTTCTCCAGCATCTGGACATGGAGGAGGTAGACAGCCAGTTGTGGGGCGTTGTAGGAGCATTCACCCTTGACTTGCTTGATGATGAACTGGGAGTCGCCCTTGACCAGCAACTGGCGGACGCCGAGGGACAGCGCCGTCTTCAGGCCGAAGATGAGAGCTTCATATTCGGCCATGTTGTTGGTTGCCTTGGAATTGAGACGCACCACGTACTTGAACTGCTCCCCCGATGGCATGAGAAGCAGTACGCCGGCACCGGCCCCCTGCTTTTGCGAGGAGCCGTCGAAGAAGAGCGTCCAGTGGGGCTCGGTGAATACCAGAGCTCGGGGCTCCGGTTCGCCGTCTTCGGGGCCCCCTGGGTTGGTTGTCGATGGCGTCCATTCGGCCACGAAGTCAGCCAGTGCTTGGCTCTTGACTGTGTGACGTGGTAGGAAGTCCAGCTCGAACTCCACCAGCACCGCTGCCCACTTGGCGATGTTGCCAGTCACATTGGGGCTGTCGAGGATTGTCTTTAGCGGGTAGGAGGTGACCACCGAGATTCGGTGGGCTTGGAAGTAGTGCCGGAGCTTCCTGGACGCCACGAGCACTGCATACAACAACTTATGGACCTCCAGGTATCTTGTCTTGGCGTCGTGGAGGACTTCGCTTGTCGAAGTGTGTAGCCGACACTTCCCTCGGGCCTGCTCTGGGCAGCCCGCGGAGGTTCTTTTTCGGAGGGGCTAGTCACTCATAGAGAGCTTCAGCATTAGAGACGATTGAGGGAGAAGCTTGACACGCGGATTTTTACGTGGTTCAGGCCGCCGGAGCGTAAAACCCTACGTCCACGGTGAGCAGAGTTGCTCGTTGTATTGCTTGCTGCTCAGAACCGGAGTCCTGAGCTTGAGGATGAGTCAAACCGCTAGGGTGCGAGAGTGTGTAAGAGGCGAACCCTCGCTAACGTTGCCTACCCGAGCCTTTTATAGTCCAAGGCTCGAGCGGCTTACAAGGTGGGCCCGGGACCTGACAGGTGGTCCCGGGGAGATTGCCTGACATCTACCGTATCTGCAGTTATGCCGGTAGTTGTCTCTGGCGAGGGCTTCCGAGTCTTCGTTCTGCCACCCTGCCCATGCCGCAAGCTAGTCGTAGTGGTTGATGATGGCAGGGGCGGCAGGGGATGTCTTGTCGCTGTGTTTATGGGCGGGCAGGTTCTGATGCGGCGCGCCAGTCTGCGATGTGACTGGGCGCAACGGCACCTGACAGAGGCGTGCTCCGCGTCTCCGCGCCTTTGGAAGGTGCGGGTCTTGAATACCTTGTACGGGCAAGGTATGGTGCGTCTTTACTCTTGTTGCCTACCGCGCGGGGGCAGGCAGCGCTGCTCTGCTGGCCACGTGGCGGGCCCGGAGCTCTCCTCTGAGGAGAGGGCGGCCCGGCCCCACAGAACACGTTGAGCCTTCGGAGCTTTCCCCCCGGAGGGGGGATGTCGAAGTGTGCGATCGACACTTCCCCCGGGCCTGCACTGGGCAGCCCGCGGAGGTTCTTTTTTCGGAGGGGCTAGTTCCTAGCGGAGAGCTTGCGCGGATGGACGAGTTAGTGAGAGCTTGACACGGGAAGTTTTACGTGGTTCAGGCCGCCGGAGCGTAAAACCCTACGTCCACGGCGAGCTATGGAGCTCGCTGTATTGCTTGCTGCTCAGGGCCGGGGGCCTGAGCTTGGGGGTGAGTTACAGCTTGAGAGTGTATGGCTAGCGTATGAGTTGCAGAATGCGAACCCTTGCTATCGACGCCTACCCGAGCCTTTTATAGTCCAAGGCTCGGGCGGCTTACAAGGGAAGCCGGGACCCGACAGGTGGTCCCGGGAAGATTGTCTATTATCTACCGTATCTGTAGTTATGCCGGTGGTTGCCTCCGGTCGAAGGCTTCTGAGTCTTCCTTTTGCCGCCCTGCCCATGTCGTGCGCTAGTCGTAGTGGTTGATGACGGCGCAGGCGGCATGGGATGTCTTGTCGCGGCGTTTATTACCTGTCAGGTTCTGACACCGCGCGCCAGTCTGTGATGCGACTGGACGCAACGGCACCTGACAGGCGCGTGCTCCGTGTTTCCGCGTCTTGGGAAGACGTGGGCCTTGAATTCCTTGTACGGGCAAGGTGAGGGGCGCCTTTACGCCCGCTGCCTACTGCCCGGGGGCTGGCAGCACCGTTCCTCCAGCCACGTGGCAGGTCCGGAGCTCTTCTCTGAGGAGAGGGAGGTCCGGCCCCGCTGGACGCGTGGCGCCTTCGGACCTCTCTCCCGCGGAGGGGGAGGTCCGGCTTCTGCATGCCACGTGGTGGGCCCGGAGCTCACCTCTGAGGAGAGGGAGGTCCGGCCTCGCTGGACGTGTGGCGTCTTCGGACCTCTCTCCCGCGGAGGGGGAGGTCCGGCTTCTGTATGCTACGTGGCAGGCCCGGAGCTCTCCTCTGAGGAGAGGGAGGTCCGGCCCCGCCAGACGCGTGGCGCCTTCGGAGCTCTCCCTGCGGAGAAGGGCGAGCACCTTAGGCATTTTACCCTGTGCGCGGGGGTACCCCATATCTCAGGTATCGACAGGGGAGGTCCGTCTTCTGCTGGCCACGTGGCGGGCCCGGTGCTCTCCTCTGAGGAGAGGGAGGTCCGGCCCTGTAGTACATGTGGAGCCTCCGGAGCTCTCCCCGCGGAGGGGGGAGGTCCGGCTCAGTTGGCCACGTGGCGGGTCCGGAGCTCTCCTCTGAGGAGAGGGAGGTCCGGCCCCGCTGGACACATGGCGCCTTCGGAGCTCTCCCTGCGGAGAAGGGCGAGGTCCTTAGGCATTTTCCCCTGTGCGCGGGGGTACCCTGTATTGAGGGTACCGACAGTGGCCCCCGGGCCCATCTCGGGGGAGATAGCGAGCCCGAGGTGGGGCCCCCGTCCCTTCCACTCCGCGCACCTTCTCTAAGACCCGCATTGACCGTTGTCGGAGCACGAACAATCGCGGGATCTTGGGATCGTGTGCCACACTTGATGGCTGCTTTTACTGCGGCGGTTCCCAAGGCTGCCACTTCTGCAAATCACAGCGCCTTTTTGGGAACCACCGAAACGTCTTGACAGCTCGTCTCCTTGGGAGACTGACTTCTTGGCCTACCGCTTTAGCTGGACGGCTTGGGTCCACTTGTCATCGACGCTTGGTCTTGGAGCCGAAGCGGTTGTCCAAGCGGTGTATTCGAAGAGTTTCGAGTCGCTTTGAATCGCGCCTGGGAAGTTTAAAAGGGGATCTTACCCGCATCGCGGCTTCCCTTTGCACTTCCCAGCGCTTGCATCTTCTTTGAGTTCTTGCGCCCTTGTTTTCCCTGACCTTGAGCTTCCTCCTGCCATGGCTTCCAACCTGCCTCCGTCGCGTCTCGCTCGGTCGGCCGAGCTCGGGTTAGTGCGCAGGCTGCTGGGCTGGCACACGGAGGAGCAGAAGTGCCGGCTCCGCCAGGGATCTCTCCCCCTGCTCCTGGAGAAAGGGGGAAATGGTCTTCTTTACTGCCTACGCCATGGCGGGGTTTGTCCCGCCAATTTCTTCCTTCTTCATCACGCTGCTGGAGATGTACGGTCTCCAGCTCCACCACCTTTCCCCCAACTCCTTCGTGATGGCCGCCGTCTTCGTCCATTTCTGCGAGATGTTCGTGGGGGTGCACGCTTCAGTGACGCTCTTCCGCTACTTCTTCGTGTTGCGGACGACCGGGCGCAGTTCGAAGACCCAGCTGGGGGCGTACTACTTCCAGCATCGCTGCAAGGATCTGAAGGCCTCTGGGTACCTTCTACCTTTCGGTGCGTCGAGGTGGGAAAACTGGAGGGAGAACTGGGTGATCGTGCAGACCGACGAGCATGATCGCCTGCAGCTCCCAACTGCCGGCCCGACCACCGAGTGTCGCTTCTGGGAGGAGATCCCGGAGCTGGAGCAGGAGTATGCACCGGTCTTGGAGCGGTTCCGTTTCCTGGCCAACAAGGGGCTGACGTCTCTGATGGTGCTGGTGGATTTCTTGTCGCGCCATATTGCGCCCCTGCAGCAACGCAACCGCCCGGCGTGGTACTACACCGGCGAGCTCGACTACACCAGGCTGGAGAGGGGTCTCGGCTCCGATCCTTCCGATGAAGAGCTGTACGATATGGTAGGAAAGGTGAGCAGCGACTACGTCACCGGCGGCGACCTCACCTTCCCGGCCTCTGGCACTCCCCTCTTCTTGGAGCCGCAGAGGAGGGCGGAGTTGCTGCGGAAGATGCCGAATCTTGATGACATTGGGATCGCCGTTCGTCGGGTTGGGGATGCCCTACGGGGGATCTCGATTCCTGGGATCGAGCGCTCCGGGACGGAGCGCGAGGCGTCTGTCTCTGTCCAACCCGCACCGAGGGACGACGGGGCTCTGACCGTCGACAAGGGGAAGGGAAAGGAGCCGGCCCCCGGGCAGCCAGAGAAGAAACGTGCCTGGTCTCCTCTGAGGGCGTCGCTTGCACCGAGCCAGGGGGCCGGGGTACCCTTGCGCCCATCTCCCGGAGGCGCTGGTTCGTCGGGTGGCGACCCAAAGAGACCCCGGGTCTCCCACTCCGGCGGGTCTCTTCTCGGTCAGCGGCGGTCCGAGGAACCCCAGGGATCCCGCCACCCTTCCTCAGGCGGGTGGGGGGGCTTCCAAGAAGGACGCCGGTGGGGCGACGCCCAGGAATGTGCCGGGGGATCAGACGCCACAGCCAGCGAGGGTTCCGGATGCAGGTCCTGGCGGTTCTGCCCCGTCCCAGAGGCCGTGGCTCCAAGCCCGTTGGAGCGCTCACGCCGCCCAGTAAGTGTTGCTCCTTCTGGCTTGTAGAAGTAGCGTTACTTTCTCCATTCTTAGCCTGAGAGCTTCTTTTGTCAGCAGGGACTCACCGGCTGCCAAGGGCGAGCCTACTCCCCGACCATCTCCAGCCAGCGGAGGCTCTGTGCCGCAACATCCGGGAACTGCGGTGGTTCCGACGGCCCCCAAGTCGATGGGGGCTTCTTCTGTGCCGGCAGGTTTGCCCCCCACAGTGGCGGCGGCAGCACCTGCTCGTCCTCCTTCGCCAGCCCGGAAGTCCGGTACTGAGGCTGGAGGGGCTGCTGTGGGCACAGCTCCTGGCCCCCTGGCTCCCCCGGGTCAGCGCCTCGCCTCAGCTGCCGAGGCACCAGCACCTTCACCAGTCGTCGACGCGACGGGAGAGGTCAGGGGCGCGGCTCCTGCCCCCGCCGCCCCGCTGCCCACATGGGATGCCTTGGGGCATGCCCAGGCTGGCGTTTGGCAGGTCCAGGCCACCTTTGAGCGGGAGCGGGAGGTGCTGGCTGGAGAGAGGGAGCGCCTCCTTAGTTGGGAGCATCTCCTGAAGCAGCGGACCCAGGAGGCCAAGGCAGAGCTCGACTCGAGGCAGTCGAGGCTCGATGCCATGGGGGCGCTGCTTGACGCTTAGACGAGGGCCGTCGACCGCCTGGGCTCAGAGACCAGGCGACTCCGCGCTACTTTCCGCGAAGCTCAGGCCAGGGCCGAAGCGCGCTCCACTGCCGTGGAGGAGTTGCAGCTGCAGGTAGCTCACCGAGAGTGCACCGTCGCAGATCGGGAGTGTGCCGTGGCGGCCGAGGAGGAGAAGGTCGCTGCACGCCTGGAGGCCAGAGAGGGCGAGCTGAGGGCTCGGGCCGAGGAGCTGGAGCTCCGCGAGTCGGTTGCTGCCGCGAGGGAGGAGCAATCCTCCCGGGAGCGCCAGGCGGCGCTGGATCACGAGCTGGTGGCTCGCCAAGAGGTGGAGAGGCTCCAAGCTTCGCGGTCTGTCGAGGCCCGGGCGGTTTGGAGCTTTGTTACTGAGCGGGGTCCGCCTTGGTTCCCCTCGGTTTCAGCCCGGTGCGGACGGAGGCTCCAGCGCAGGAGGTGTCTGGGGCTATCCCGGCGCTTGAGTCCATCGGTGCCAAGCTGGGCAGGCTCGAAGCGGTGATCGCCGACGATCTTGAGGTGGAGGGACGAGGCCTGGCGAAGGAGGTCGCCACGCATGTGCTGGCGTGCTTCCGGAGCCAAGACCCTTCCTTCTCTCTGGAGCCAGTGCGACTAGGCCCCGCCGTCGAGCGGGAGGAAGCTGCCAGGGCTGAGATCGGGGACATGGCCGCCCTCGTGGCCTCTAGGTTCCAGCGGGAGTCCGGGGACACTTAGGCAGCTGCCCCCGCGGCCAAAAGGCCCTGTATCTCTTCTCCTTTTTTTGTTGAGTCTGTAGTCCAGCTCATGGAGCTTTGAATGAATAGACTCTTGTTATTTTTCGTGTCTGTATATTTTTATCTTCTCCTTGGCTTGGTCTGGCCGAGTCCTTAGCTCCGCAAGGTACTCAAATGTCTTCACCAACCTTGAAGCCTTGTACAGACACCTTCCTAGGGTCCTTATTGTATTAAGGGCCCAAGGGATCTTCAGAGCTCGCCCCGTGGGAACGGGGAGGTCCATATCCGCCGGCCACGTGGAGGGCCAGGAGCTCTCCTCTGAGAAGATGGTGGCCCGACCCCGCGGGACACGTGGGGCCTTCGGAGCTCACCCCTGCGGAGGGGGCGAGGCCCGGAGCTACCTTCGGAGGAGAGGGGGGCTCCGGCCCCGCCGGACACGTGGGGCCTCCATAGCCCGCCCCTGCAGAGGGGGCGAGGTCCGGATCCATCGGTCTTGCGTTGGAGCTCCGGTCTTGCGCGGTCCATAGTGGCCCCCTGATAGATGTGTGGCCAATTTTTTGGGCGCTTCTACCATACTCCTGCGGGGAGCTAAGGCCGTGAGGTCCTGGACACAAGTAAGGGAAACATAATTATCCTTGGGGCTCCCCCTTCCCTATCTCATAGTCTTATTTGGCTTATGATCCTGATCCGGTATACGGGGCTTGGGAACTTCAGTGTGCGAAATGCCGGGGGCTCGAGGCCCCCTGGCCATCGGTAGGTACCTCAAACGCGACCGTCTTTGGTATGATAGAAAATGCCGACTAAGGGTGAGAATGGGAAAATGATGTTGAGTGCATGGTGAGCATACACAGGAAGTGTGGTCATAAAAATTAATACGTAATTTAAATGAGCACAAGGGAAGAGCAAAGCAGGACAGGTTTCTTTCCATATAAATTTCCATACGAGGAAGGCAGGCTAAACATGGAGGCAACGACCCGCCCCATTAAGAAGGGAAGAAAGACTCTACGCGCTTAGGGTCGGAACCAAACCAAGCTGAACGTAGTCCTGGACCGTTCCCTGAGACTTAGCTGCTCCTAGTGCTGTTCCTGGACTCTAGGGAATCTATTACAGAAAGAAGATATTGTCCTATTATTGCTCTAGGGGTAGAACTTACGGAGGTGTTCTATGTTCCAAGGGTTAGGGAGCGGATCCCCATCCTCGGTGGAAAGGCGTACGCACCCGGGGCGGCAAACTTTCGTGACTCGGAAGGGACCTTCCCAGGTGGGGGAGAGTTTGTCGGTCCCTTCGCGAGAAAGTATGCGCCGCAACACCAGGTCGCCTTCCTGCAGCTCCCGGACACGCACAGACCTTTGGTGGTAGCGCCGGAGCACTTGTCGGTACCGTGCATTGCGGAGTGCTGCATGTAATTGAGCCTCGTCGACAAGGTCGATGTCTTCACGCCGGAGGTTGTCCTGCACGGCTTTGTCGTAAGCTCGGACACGGAGGGACCCCATGGTGATCTATGGGGGAAGCACAGCCTCGGCCCCATACACCATGAAGAAGGGTGTCTCTCCGGTGGCCCGGCTCTGGGATGTCCGGTTATCCCATAGTGTGCTCGGAAGCTCGTCCACCCACTTGGCGCCATGTTTCTTCAAGCCGGCATAGGTGCGAGTCTTGAGGCCCCGAAGAATCTCGGCGTTGGCCCTCTCAACTTGCCCATTGCTCTTTGGGTGAGCAACGGAGGCATAGCACACCTGGATGCTGAAGTCTTCGCGGTATTCTTGGAACGTTGCGCTGGTGAACTGGGTCCCGTCATCAGTTATGATTCTGTTTGGGACCCCGAACCGGCAGACGATCGACTTGATGAACTTTACTGCAGATTGCTTGTTGATGGTGACGACAGGTGTGGCTTATGGCCACTTGGTGAAATTGTCGATGGCGACGTAGAGGTACCGGAGTCCCCCGACGGCTTTGGGGAATGGTCCCAGGATGTCCAACCCCCATACGACGAACGGCCACGAGGGCGGGATCATCTGAACTGCCTGAGCCGGTGTGTGGATCTGCATGGCGTGGAACTGGCACGCCTTGCAGCTCTCAACCAGCTTGACGGCATCCTGGAGTGCTGTCGGCCAGTAGAAGCCATGCCGGAAGGCTTTACCGACAAGCGTGCGTGAGGAAGAGTGACTCCCACATTCGCCTCCATGGATCTCAGCAAGCAAGTCGCAGCTGTCGGTACCCTCGATACGGGGTACCCTCGCGCACAGGGGGAAATTCCTAAGGACCTCGCTCTTCACCGCAGGGAGAGCTCCGAAGGCGCCACGTGTCTAGCGGGGCCGGACCTCCCTCTCCTCAGAGGAGAGCTACGGACTCACCACGTGGCCAACTGAGTCGGACCTCCCCCCCTTCGCGGGGAAAGCTCTAAAGGCTCCACGTGTCCCGCGGGGCCGGACCTCCCTCTCCTCAGGGGAGGGCACCGGGCCCGCCATGTGGCCGGCAGAAGTCGGACCTCCCCCCTTCGCGGGGAGAGCTCCGAAGGCGCCACGTGTCCCGCGGGGCCGAACCTCCCCCTCCTCAGAGGAGAGCTCCGGGCCCGCCACGTGGCCAGCAGGACAACGCTGCCTGCCCCCGCGCGGTAGGCGGCGGGCGTAAAGATGCGCCATATCTTGCCCGTACATGGTATTCAAGGCCCGCACCTTCCCAAGACGCGGAGACGCGGAGCACACCTCTGTCAGGTGCCGTTGCGCCCAGTCGCATCATAGACTGGCGCGCCGTGTCAGAGCCTGCCCGCCAATAAACATAGTGACAAGACATCCCCTGCCGCCCCTGCTGTCATCAACCACTACGACTAGCTTGTGGCATGGGCAGGGCGGCAGAACGAAGACTCCGAAGCCTTCGCCAGAGACAACTGCCGACATAACTGCAGATACGATGATCGGCAGACAATCTCCCCGGGGCCACCTGTCGGGTCCCGGGCCCCCCCTTGTAAGCCACTCGAGCCTTGGACTATAAAAGGCTCGGGTAGGCAATGTTAGCAAGGGTTCGAACTCGGTGAACTCGCATCCTAGGCATTACTCTCCCTCAAGCTCAGGACTCCGGTTCTGGGCAACAAGCAATACAGCGAGCACCTCTGCTCACCGTGGACGTAGGGTTTTACGCTCCGGCGGCCCGAACCACGTAAAACTCGCCGTGTCAAGCTTCTCCCTCACTCGTCCCTCACGCTTAAGCTCTCCGTAAGCGACTAGCCCCTCCGAAAAAGAACCTCCGCGGGCTGCCCAGAGCAGGTCCGGGGGAAGTGTCGACCACACACTTGGACATTTGGCGCGCCAGGTAGGGGCTTTTCCCTTGCGCGACGAGCTTCTGCCGACGAAGATTACGAAGCTTCCTTCAGCGGCAAGCTCTCCTCCCCCGCGTTCACGACGGACTGTGACTAGCGGGGAATACGTGTCGACACACTCAGGATGGAGTGTGTCGGCGCAAGCTGGAAGCCAGCAGCCGACTCCGGCAACGCCGACTCCGGCAATGCAGGCTCCAGCTAGCGTGAGATCTTCTGCAGCGCTGAGCGTCCCCCACGGGGGCGCGCTAGCATCAGCAAGAGCGCTACTGCGCAACCCACCTGCTGGGGACGCGCCTCAGTCAGCGACCCAGCAGTGGATCCGCGAGGTACACCGTCTCGTCGTCGCCGCCGCAAACCCTCGACTTCGGTGGGGACGGCGCCCCGGCCAACCGGCTGTGTCACTGACGCGCACGCCAACGGTTGACGGGCAGACGGCGAATTCCAGCTCCAACAGTGTTCCTCGAGCGACGACGAGAAAGGCGTCGCAGCCAAGAGGCCGGCGACAGCATGACGTCTGCCTCGACCCTGCCTGAGGCACGGACTTTCACCACGAGATCTCTGCCCCAGGCATACGCCACGCAGAATATGCCACAGCCATATGCCCTGCAAACGGTGCGCCCGATCTATGGCGCAGCCTTGCCCATACCGGGGCACACAGTGCCAGCAGCGAACCAAGCGTTCGCGGCACCAACGCCCGCGGCAACCGGAGCAGGATGTGCGGACCTGGCGCCCCACCTTCGCTTTGCGAGGTGGCCGTGCAAGTTTCGGCCGCACCTGCCCGAGAAGTACGACGGCAGCGTCAACCCGGCGGAGTTCCTCCAGATCTACTCTACCGCCGTCCTAGCTGCAGGAGGGGACGAGGCCGTCATGGCCAACTACTTCCCCGTCGCCTTGACCGGCCCAGCCCGATCTTGGCTCATGAACCTCCCCCAGGGTTCCATAACCTCCTGGGGAGAGCTCTGCTGGCAGTTCACCGCCAACTTCAGCAGCTCCTACACCCGGCCTGGCACGGAGCTCGACCTCCACGCCGTCCAGCAACAACCTGGAGAATCGCTACGCTCCTTCATCCAGCGATTCTCCCAGGTACGGAACACCATCCCACATATCCAAAGTGCTTCTGTGGCGGTGGCGTTCCGACAGGGTGTAACAACCTGGAGAATCGCTACGCTCCTTCATCCAGCGATTCTCCCAGGTACGGAACACCATCCCACATATCCAAAGTGCTTCTGTGGCGGTGGCGTTCCGACAGGGTGTAACAACCTGGAGAATCGCTACGCTCCTTCATCCAGCGATTCTCCCAGGTACGGAACACCATCCCACATATCCAAAGTGCTTCTGTGGCGGTGGCGTTCCGACAGGGTGTACGGGACAAGAAGATGCTCGAGAAGCTCGCGACCAGAGAGGTTCGCGACGTTTCAGAGCTCTTCAGCCTGGCGGACAAGTGTGCCAGGGCAGCAGAAGGGCGGAACTGGCACTCACCGCCAGCCTCCGAGTCAGGAGGACAGCCCAGATCTGGCGCTGCTTCCTATGGAGGCAGCAAGAAGACCAAGAACCGGGGTGGTGGCAAGATGAAGTCACTGGCCGCGGCTCCCGTTGCCGCAACAGCGGCGCCCAGTGGAGCTCGGGGGCCGCGCCCCGACAAAAGGCAGCGACAGTCACCAGCCCCAGATGGTGACCAAGGCGAGCTATGCCCCGTGCACGGCAGCAGTCGCCATACTACTGCCGAGTGCCGGGAGATTCAGAAGCTCGCGGAGCGCTTCCGCAAAGGGAAGCAGCTGCGAACTGATGCCCCACCTTTCCGTCAAAGGGAGGGCAAGCAGAAGGCCGACGCCCCAGACAATGTCGACCACCAAGTGGAGTTTCTGGAGCCTCAGCGCGCCGTGAAGGCGGTGCACAACCATGAGGACTCCAGCTCCAGCGATGACGAACGTCGAAAGAGGCTCTATGTCATCTACGGCGGGTCCGCTGACCCCTCGTCCCAAAGCACGGTTAAGACTCTGCGCTGAGTGGTAGCGTCGGTGGCTCCACTCCCAGGTGTCGCGCCGCACCTCAAGTGGATGGGAACCCCCATCAGCTTCAATGCCACCGACTGCCCCAGGAACATGGCTGGGGCCGGCCAACTACCGCTCTTGGTAGCGCCCACCATCACCAACGTGAGGATGTACCACGTTTAGGTAGATGGCAGAGCTGGGCTGAACCTCATCAGCTGCGCAGCTTTCCAGAAGCTGCAGATCCCGATGGCCAAGCTCACCCCGTCGAGCCCGTTCTCAGGGGTAGGGCCGGGACAAGTCATCCCCTACGGCAACATCAGCCTTCCAGTGACCTTCGGGGCACTGGACAGCTATCGGACAGAGTACATTCTGTTCGACGTAGCGGAGATCGACATCCCCTTCAATGCCATAATCGGCAGGCCAGCCCTGTACCGGTTCATGGCAGCAGCCCACTACGGCTACCTCGTCTTGAAGATGCCTACACCAACAGGCATCCTCAGGATTCGTGGAGACCGAACTGCTGCAGTGTCGGCCTTGGAAAAGCTCCAGGCACTTGCGACAGCACGAGCACCAGCCCCTGGCAGTGCGGAACCAGACCGGCTCCACCCGAGGGCACGCCACCGTGCCTCTGCCTCTGCACCCCGTGTGCAACCCCTAGACGAGGGCGACGTCCCCCTGAAGGTCATCCAAGTTGGCGCCGACGCTGCCCAGACCACCCGGGAAGCCGGGGGCCTGGATAGCAAATTAGAAGGCGCGCTCATTACCTTCCTCCGGCACAACATCGACGTGTTTGCATGGCAGCCGTTGCATATGCCGGGGATCCCTAGGGAGGTGATTGAGCACCACTTGAAGATCATCCCCGACGCCCGGCCAGTCCAACAAAAGCCTCGCAAGCAGTCCATCGAGCGGCAGAACTTCATCCGAGAAGAGATCAAGAAGCTACTGGATGCTGGCTTCATACGGAAAGTCCACCACCCCCGGTGGTTGGCGAACCCCGTCGTTGTCCCGAAGGCCGGTGGGAAGCTCCGGATGTACGTCGACTACACCAGTCTCAATAAGGCATGTCCCAAAGATCCATTCCCTCTCTCCAGAATAGATCAAATAGTAGACTCGACATCAGGCTGCGATATGCTGTGCTTCCTAGACGCCTACTCGGGTTTCCATCAGATCCCTATGTCTAGAGAAGATGAAGAGCACACCTCCTTCATCACAGTAGATGGCCTGTATTGTTATGTCTCTATTCCTTATGGCCTAAAGAATGCTGTCCCCACCTTTGTACGTGCAATGCACAAAACCTTTGGAGAGTTAATAAGAGACTTAGTTGAGGTGTATGTCGATGACATCGTTGTCAAGGTCAGGCAGAGTTCATCCTTGTTAGATAACCTAGCCTTAGTCTTTGACAAATTGCGCTCCACACGCACCAAGCTGAACCCCGACAAATGTGTGTTCGGCGTATCCTCTGAAAACTCTTAGGACTCCTGGTCTCACACCGAGGAATTGAGGCCAACCCAGAGAAGATCAAGGCCATCGACTTGATGCGGCCTCCCGCCCGCATCAAAGAAGTCCAGAAACTCACGGGATGCCTAGCCGCACTGAGTCGGTTTATAGCGAGGCTAGCAGAGCGAGCGCTCCCCTTCTTTAAGCTCCTGAACAAATCCGGTCCATTTGCCAGGACTGACGAAGCAGAAGAAGCTTTGCAGGAGATGAAGCAACTCCTGACGACCCTACCTATCATGGTAGCCCCCGAGCCCGGAGAGCATTTGTTGCTCTACATCGCGGCGACAACTAAAGTGGTGAGTATGGTCCTTGTCGCAGAGCGGCCGGACCTCTCGTCATCACAGCCTGCTCCAGTAGCAGGAGACAGACGGCAGGAAACCCCGGAGGTCCGAGACGGCCTCCTGGACCTCCAAGACAACCTCCCGGAGGTCCAGGGCGGATCCCCGGACCTCCAAGACAACCTCTCGGAGGTCCAACGGGACCTCCCAGGGGCCCAACGGGACCTCCTGGAGATCCAGCGGGACCTCCTGGAGCTCCCGGAAAACCAGCGGGACCTCCCGGAAGACCAAGGCGTCTTAGGAGCCTTCGAGTCCCAACTCCCAAAAGCTCCCCTGGATCCACTCACCTTCGGCAGGCCTGAGCCAATGGATGAAGACCTCTCTGACCTGAGAGAAAGGGTCCGGACCATCCAGAGACATGTCTACTACATCAACGAAGTCCTCCATGATGCCAAGACAAGGTACCTGAAGGTCCACAAGCTGCTGTATGCAGTGCTCGTGGCGTCCAGGAAGCTCCGCCACTACTTTCAGGCCCACCAGGTCTCGGTGGTCACCTCCTATCCGCTGAAGGCGATCCTTCACAGCCCCCATGCGACTGGCAATGTCGCTAAATGGGCAGCGGAGCTGGCAGAGTTTGAGCTGGACTTCCTTCCTCACCATGCAGTCAAGAGCCAAGCACTGGCTGACTTCGTGGCTGAGTGGACGCTAACGAAGGCTGACCCAGGGGGCCACGAAGACGGTGAACCAAAGCACCGAGCTCCGGTCTTCACTGGGCCTCACTGGACGCTCTTCTCCGACGGCTCCTCGCGAAAGCAGGGGGCCGGTGCCGGCGTACTGCTTCTCATGCCATCGGGGGAGCAGTTTGGGTACATGGTGCGTCTCAATTTCAAGGCAACCAACAACATGGCAGAGTATGAAGCACTCATCTTTGGCCTACAGACAGCCCTGTCTCTGGGCGCTCGCCAGTTGTTGGCGCAGGGCGACTCCCAGCTGGTTATCAAGCAAGTTAAGGGTGAATGCTCCTGCAATGACCCACAGCTAGCTGTTTATCTGCTCCACGTGCAGATGTTGGAGAAAGACTTCCTCGCCTTGGACCTGCACCATATACCGCGCGCTGGCGATGCCGCAGCTGATGACCTCTCAACGAAAGCCTCCACCGGAGCCCCTGTGCCCGAAGGAGTCTTCGAGAGGATGTTGCTGCAGCCCACAGCCCGGCCCGCCGAGCCGGACGAAGGGGGCTGGACCAGCACCTCAAAGCTAGCGGTCCCGGCGGCCCTGCAACCATGGACGCCGCCAAGGATCGTAAGCGTCACTGGGGACTCCGTGCAACCCAGCGCTCAAGATCCAGAAGCTCAAGTCAGACCCGATGCATGGATCACGGAGATCCAGGACTACTTGAAAGATAACATCCTCCCTGATGAACGTGTATCCGCTGAACGGATCGTGCGCATGGCTAAGAGATACGCGCTGGTAGAAGGGGATCTCTACCGGCGCGGCGCCAACCACGTCCTATTGCGGTGCATAACCCAGGGGGAAGGCTGCGACTTGCTCGCTGAGATCCATGGAGGCGAATGTGGGAGTCACTCTTCCTCACGCACGCTTGTCGGTAAAGCCTTCCGGCATGGCTTCTACTGGCCGACAGCACTCCAGGATGCCGTCAAGCTGGTCGAGAGCTGCAAGGTGTGCCAGTTCCACGCCAAGCAGATCCATACACCGGCTCAGGCGGTACAGATGATCCCGCCCTCATGGCCGTTCGCCGTATGGGGGTTGGACATCCTAGGACCATTCCCCAGAGCCATCGGGGGATTCCGGTACCTCTACGTAGCCGTCGACAAGTTCACCAAGTGGCCGGAAGCCACACCTGTCGTCACCATCAACAGGCAGTCCACAGTAAAATTCATCAAGTCCATCATCTGCCGGTTTGGGGTCCTGAACAGAATCATCACTAACAACGGGACCCAGTTCACCAGCGCAGCGTTCCAAGAATACTGCGAAGACCTCGGTATCCAGGTGTGCTATGCCTCCGTTGCTCACCCAAAGAGCAACGGACAGGTTGAGAGGGCCAACACCGAGATTCTTCGGGGCCTCAAGACCCGCACCTATGATGGCTTGAAGAAACATGGCGCCAAGTGGGTGGACGAGCTTCCGAGCATACTATGGGCTAACCGTACATCCCAGAGCCGGGCCACCGGAGAGACACCCTTCTTCATGGTGTACGGAGCCGAGGCTGTGCTTCCCCTAGAGATCACCATGAAGTCTCACCGTGTTCGAGCTTACGACGAAGCCACGCAGGACAACCTCCGGCATGAAGACCTCGACCTCGTCGACGAGGTCCGATTACATGCAGCACTCCGCAACGCACGATACAGACAAGCGCTCCGGCACTACCACCAAAGGTATGTGCGTGTCCGGGAGCTGCAGGAAGGCGACCTGGTGTTGCGGCGCATACTTTCTTGCGAAGGGACCCACAAACTTTCCCCCAGCTGGGAAGGCCCCTTCTGAGTCACGAAAGTGTGCCGCCCCGGGTGCGTACGCCTTTCCACCGAGGATGGGGATCCACTCCCGAACCCCTGGAACATCGAACACCTCCGTAAGTTCTACCCTTAGAGCAATAGTAAGACAGTCTCTTCTTTTTAATAGATCCCATAGAGTCCAGGAACAGCGCTCGGAGCAGCTAAGTCTCAGGGGACGGTCCAGGACTACGTTCAGCTTGGCCTGGTTCCGACCCTAAGCGCGTAGAGTCTTGCTTCCCTTTTTAATGGGGCGGGTCGCTGCCTCCATATTTAGCCTGCCTTCCTCCTATGGGAGTTTGTAGGGAAAGAACCTGTCCTACTTTGCTCTTCCCTTGTGCTCATTTAAATTACGTATTAATTTTTATAACCGCACTTCCTGGGTATGTTCACCATACACTCGGTCCCCTTTTCCCATTCTCGCCTCTAGTCGGCATTTGCTATCCTGCCTGAGACGGTCGCGTTTGAGGTACCTGCCGATGGCCAGGGGGCCCCAAGCCCCCGGCACGTCGCGCACTAAAGTTCCCAAGCACCGTGCACCGGATCAGGATCGTAAGCCAAATAAAACTATGAGATCGGGAAGGGGGGAGCCCCAAGGAGAATTATGTTTCCCTTATTTGTGTGCAGGACCCTTCGGCCTTGGCTCCCCGCAGGAGTATGGTAGGAGTACCCGAGCAATTGGCCGCACCTACCAGGGGGCCGCTACGGGACCGCGCAAGACCGAGAGATCCGAACCCCGCCCCCTCCGCAGGGGCAGGCTCCGGAGGCCCCACGTTGTAAAAGTCCCAAAACTTGTAAATAGAAAACTTGAGCTATGAATAAAGTTGAGTTTATATGCAAGAAATGGGACTTACAAAAACTTTTGTATACTCATGAAAGTGTTGGCTTGTGCAATAAAACATTGAATTCAGTTTGAACTAAAAGGGTCACTTCAAAGGGAAGAAGGGCATTTTCAAAAGAGGGAATTCAAACTGTTGTTTGAGAAGTTGTATTTGCCATGGCCAACTCAAAGATCAGAGGATATAATTGAATTCCTCAGGTCCAAATTAGGAGGGAGCCAAGTTTTGAGCAAATTTGGAGGTGCTTTGATATGAATGTCAAAGGAACTTGTAAATTTCATCCAAATTTGAATTTAAACTCAAAACTGAGGAACAACTTGTCAAATTGCCAAATGACTTTTGGATTTGAGTTCCTAAGAGCTGATTTTGCACTAGGCCAAAAATCTGGAGATATTTGAGAAAGAAACTTGGTGGGGCCCAATTGTCATAGAAGAGGAGGAAAACTTAACAGCTAAGTGTTTGCTCTCGGGTTAGACCGAGCTCCTGGCGCCACCGAGCCTACCCCGATGCCACAGCCTCAACCGCCCTCGCGCGCTGGCGACCAGCTTACCGCCCCCCTCCCTGCCTCGGCGTGATCTTTTCCCTCTGAACCGAGCCAACGGTGTTTCTCTTCTCCTCCTTGCGCCCGATAAACCCCGAGCTCGCCGCCGCTTCGGGTCTGACCGGAGGTGCATGCAAAACCAGCACGCAGCACTGTCTGAGCCGCAAAACGGCAAGGCCTGATCGCCCTCCACTCCCTCAGCGCAAGAGCAGTCAGGTTCTGGCCTCCCTTCCCTAGCAAAGCTCATTTCCGCGGCAACCGAACTGCACAGCAGCTCGTCGTTCCCATGGACAGCCCACTCCGTGGATTTTCCTAACCAAGCGAGGATGGTCATCGGTGCGCTGCTGGTCACTGCTTCTTCCACCCAAACCACAAGGCGAGCCGTGAACCACCGAGCGAGAATTCGGAGAAACTTCGCCGGCAGCCACAAAACGACGTCTCGGAATGAATTCTCCAAATTTCCCCTCCCTTCTCATCTTTAGGTCACTAAACTGTGCTCAAAGGATCTAGACTCGAGGGCGACCCGATCCCCTCCCCAATTGTGACACCCTCATCTCGGGTGTCAGCATATGTTCATGTTTTATGAAGAAGAAAAACATTTTTAGAAAAGAGGGAACAGAAACAAGTATCAAAAGGATAGCCAGTAAAGCTCCCTGAGAGCGCCGAAGGCAACTTCCACGACCAGCAGACCATGTGGCGTGTTCGGAACTCATTCCCGAGAGATAGGGAGAGGTCCAACGCTAAACTGGATACGTGGCAGACTCGGGGGTCACCTCCGCAATTGGAAAGAGGTCCGACCCTGTGGGACGCGTGTTACCCGTGGAGCTAGCCTCTGCGGAAGAAGCAAAGGCATTTTTCATGGGACACATGTTACCTTCGGAGCTAGTCCTCGCGGAAGTCAGAGGACCAGTCGCACGGGATACGTGTTGATCTCGGAACCCATCTCCGAGAAGTCCGGATCTATTGAACACGTGTCGCCACCGGAGCTTATCTCCGGAGGTCCGTCGCTGCTGGACACGTGTCGACCTCGGGGCATGTCCCTGAGGGAAGGAAAGGCGGAAAGACCGGCACCCACACGTGGCGTGCGCGGAGCTCGTCTCCGAAGAAGAGGGAGGTCTCGATCGATTGACACGCGGCACAACCGGAGCTCGTCTCTGCGGATGAGGAGATACCAGGCCCGGAGAACACGTGGAGCTTCCGGAGCTCATCATCACGGAGGTAGCGAGTTCTGGAGCGGTTTTTACGCGTAAAGATACCAGTACGCAACATAAACCGATCTAAATTCCACGATGTTACCAAAGATAAGACGTTAGGATCCAACAAAGATCTGAATAAGACTCTTATTCGGGATCCAATCAGATTGGGACTCTTCTCTTCCCGATTATAAATAGAACCCAAAACCTCTAGCCGAAACCACAAACTTCTCTTTCAAATCCTGAGCCGACGACTTAGAGCCCTAGCCCTAACTCACCGAGCAAAACATCACCGAAGCACAACAAGGGAGATCATCGGAGAAGAACCGAGCAGTCCGAGGACGACCTCGAAGTCAAGAAGAACGTGAGGTAGGGTTTCAATACCACCTTACGACATCATTGTGTTCATCTCTTGCATCTGTTCTTCAATTCCTTTCGAACAGAAGCCTTCTCGTGGGCAGATCACTCGATGATCAGTTTGATCTAAATAACAAGACCATCGCCACGTTCACCTTTAATCCGAACACCTCTGACCATGCAAGCCATGCAAGAATACATACAGATCAATCTAATAAAACTAATCGTAGGATAGCATGCATGTGCATCATCGCATCTAGTATAAGGATTGTGCATGATATTGATTGCTGTGAATCTTGTATGCACGTGAATCCTACATAGCAGGACAAACTCAGGAAGCTGTCTACGTCGAGCTGCAGCGACAAGATTTTGAGAATCAAGAACAACCGGAACCACAAGAACAAGGCAAGTGCTCTTTGACCATGTTGATCCTATGTTCTGGGTAAAACTATTTTGTTTTGCGAAAAGGTGTGCGTGCTGAGTCAAACATGATGGGAAACCCTTTTTATAGGAGTTTACTAGTTCTGATTAAACCACCCTTGTCGCCTGGGAAGTTTATGAGTCGGGTATGGTTTTTGCTTTATGCTTCGCTGAGTCCATGGGGTTGGGAAGCGAGATAGATGTGTCTAGCTAACTGCACTCGTAATGATGATGAGGAACTGATGATGTTAATGAACATGGATCGGAGGGAGATCTAGGCAAGCCTGGGTTTGTGAATGAGGTAGCATGAGATGGTGGTTTTGCTTGCCGTAGATCTAAGGAACGGTTCATGCATGCACATGTCAGGATAACAGTGCCACCACAAGGCCAAGTATGGGTGCGGCTTAGCTGAGTAATTAGGTAAGTTGCTAGAGTGTTATGGACTGTGGAAGGCGCGGGGAATGGGAGTCGAGTGAGGACTGCCCTGGGAACTGCATGGCACAAGAGGGGGCCCGTGGGTGGGAGAATTGGAGATTCTAGC
Source organism: Neostapfia colusana (assembly GCA_030760725.1). NCBI lineage: Eukaryota > Viridiplantae > Streptophyta > Magnoliopsida > Poales > Poaceae > Neostapfia > Neostapfia colusana. The sequence continues at coordinate 13,637,860 of JASWHV010000001.1, forward strand.
CTGCCGGTGAAACCTTAGTGACTCCATACATCTAGTAACCCCTTTGTAAAGGCTATTTTGTGATCTCTTGACCATACACCGACGGTTGTGTACTGGTATAATGGAGGTTCTGCAGTCGCCGACGGGTGACGAAATCCCAAACTTTTGGGTAAAGAGGTGCAAACTCTGCAGAGTTATTAAAACTATCATGATAGCCGAGCTTACGGTCACGAGCACCTGGCTAAACTGCCATGATTAGATGGGATGGTTACTGGAATGGTTATTGGGAAGGTTCTTGGTTATGGTTTGGTTTGGAATTGTTAAGTCTGGATGATGAAAGGGTTGCATGACTGGTGGGTCATGATACGAGATTGGTCTCGGTGCGAGACAAGGTTGTTTCATGAGGTGAGATGGTAGCGAATACGAGGAGGTATTCGTGAGTATGGGTAAAGGATTGGTTAATGTTTGGATGGAACACGGGAAGTGATGGAGGTATGTTGGTAATTTCATACATGCTGGGACTACATTCATCTAAAGTTAAGTTGCTGTTTTATCATGGTTTTATAAATCTGCTTTTCTGCAAATAAGCCTTTTATACCTACCTTGTTTATGAGCTGCATGTCATGTGTTATTCCCGCACTTGCTGAGTACATCATTGTACTCAAACTTGCATTATTATTTCTTCATCAACAGCAAGAGAAGACTACTATGAAGACCGAGTAGAGCATTATGGCGTGTGATCTGTTCTCAACCTTGCCTGTGGAGGGAGTAGAGATGGAGCCACTTCTGCTTAGTTTTGCTTCCGCATTTAAATAAGATTTCCGCTGCGTAGAAATAAGGACTTCCGCTGTGAGCATGAGTCCAAGACTCATGAGGTGCTGTAATAAACTCTGTTATTCATGGTAATATATAATCTGAATTCATTTTGTGGAACGTATGTGTATGTGTGATGAACATCCTGGGCACACATATGCATTAGTTCTCGGTTCCGTGGTTTTCCACAGAATTGAGGGCGTCACAGATTGGTATCAGAGCCATGGGTTGACAGTAGGTCACACACCTAGATAGAAACCTTAGATTGATATTAGAGCCACGGGTTAACAGCAAGTTACACCCCTGAATAGGAGTCATAGGTAGCTAAGCCACACTGACCAAAGGAAGCATCCTAGGGTGAATAGCCTAGATTGGCCTTGAAACCACCTTGACATAGGAAACCATCCTTGAATAGGAGTTGAGTTGGCCCTTGTAATGATTATTTGTGAATATGTGCTTAAGTGTGAGTGGTGGGACGTCTCAAAAACGTTGTCCATATCCACACATAAGAAGAGGGAGGTGTGAGATGTTTCGGCACTTGCTCACATCCTCATAAGGACTAATATATATAGTCCAACTCACCTTGATGCATATAGTTGAAAGGACCTACCTAATCTCTAACCTTCTATTCTGTTTCGTTCTCTCTCACAGATGGTGAGAGGAAACGCCAGCCGAAGGAACGTCCAGGAAGATGACCACGAGGAAGTTCCTGCTAACCCCGGAGCTGGCGAAAACAACCTAGAAAGGTTGATGGCCATGCAAAACCAGCTTATGCAAACCATGATCCAAACTTTGGGTCAGTTGCAGGCCAACCAAAACTCCGTTCCAGCACCACCGCCACCACCACCGCCGGCTCATAACAGGTTGGGAGAGTTCATGAGGACTCGACCACCCACCTTTGCTCAAGCAAGCGATCCAATGGAGGCCGATGATTGGTTGAAATCCATGGAGAAGAAGCTTGCCATTGTTCAGTGCAACGACCGAGAGAAGGTTCTCTTTGCGTCGCACCAACTGATGGGAGCAGCTGCTGACTGGTGGGATGCCTTGAGCAACGCCCATGCCAACCCGGAGACAATCACTTGGACTGAGTTCAAGGAAAATTTCCGCTCCCACTACATCCCTGTTGGCGTAATGATGCTCAAGAGGCAGGAGTTTGAAGGTCTCCGCCAAGGGCAGAAAAGTGTGAACGAATATCTCAACAAGTTCATACAACTGTCCCGGTATGCCCCCGAAGATGTCAACTCGGATCAGAAGAAGCAGTACCTGTTCATGAGAGGATTGAACAATGAGATCCAAGTTCAGCTCCTCAACAATGACTACGTAAGCTTCCAGAAGCTGGTTGATAAGGCTATTGTGCTGGAAAACAAGATCCGAGAGATTGAGCGCGGGTGCAAAAGGAAGGTGCCATACCAGCCCCAAGGGAGCAACGTACGACCTAGGTACACGCCTCCTGCACCGCAGTATGGACCAACCACTCCTACGTACCGCCCTGGTCAGCCACCACAGCAACGGTTTGTTGCACCGGCACCTTGAGTGCCCATGCCTCCTGCACCCCGGCCTAACAATGGCGCTCCTGTTCAAAACCCCCGCCCCAACGTACCTGCTGCCGTAGGCAACAGGGCATGCTTTGCATGCGGGGAAGTAGGCCACTTCACTAACCAGTGCCCGAAGAGAGGCCCTGGACAGCAAGGTAACGTGCCCAAGCAGAACCAGCGACCAAACGGAGGAGACAACCAAGGGAACCGTGGACCGCAGAACTATGCTCGTGGCCACGTTAACCATGTCACTGCTGAGGAAGCACAACAGGCTGAGGACGTCGCAATTGGTATGTTCCTTGCCAACTCCAACCCAGCCACCATTTTATTTGATTCTGGAGCATCACATTCCTTCATATCATCCGAATATGTTGCCAAACATCATCTACCCGTATCCCACTTAGAATGTGCCATGTTAGTTAATTCTCCCGGAGGAGAAATGAGGACTAGTATAGTATGTCCTAAGGTAAGCCTTAAAATAAGGGGGGTAGACTTCCTTGCCAACCTTATTGTCTTGGACTCCCACGGAATTGACATCATACTCGGAATGGACTGGTTAAGCAAGCACAATGGAGTAATCCAATGCGCTGAGAGAAGCGTGCAGTTGAAAAACGAACACGGTATCCGTGTCGAGTTTGAGTCAGCCCAGCAAGCGACCGAACGGGCGGATCTGAACCATGTTGAAGGAGTAGCATTGGACAACATTCCAGTGGTTCAGGAATTTTCGGATGTGTTCCCGAAAGAACTTCCAGGTATGCCACCTGACCGGGACATTGAGTTTGCCATAGATTTGGTACCTGGAACTGCACCCATAGCTAAGAGACCATATAGGATGCCCGTCAACGAGTTAGTTGAACTAAAGAAGCAAATTCAAGAACAGTTAGAGAAGTGTTTTATCCGTCCAAGATCATCACCATGGGGAGCCCCGGTGCTTTTCGTGGACAAGAAGGACGGAACCCAAAGAATGTGCGTGGACTACAGGTCTCTCAACGAGGTAACAATCAAGAATAAATACCCTCTGCCCCGTATAGAGGACCTGTTCGATCAAATGAAAGGAGCCCAAGTGTTCTCCAAGATTGATCTTTGGTCGGGATATTTCCAGCTGAAGATTAAGCCCTCCGATATACCTAAGACAGCCTTTCGGACGCGGTATGGTTCATATGAATATACCGTTATGTCTTTTGGATTGACGAATGCACCCGCATACTTCATGTACCTTATGAATAAGGTTTTCATGGAGTACTTGGACAAGTTCGTCGTGGTTTTCATCGACGACATTATGGTGTATTCAAAAAGTGAGGAGGAGCATGAAGAACATCTGAGATTGACCTTGCAGAAGTTGCGAGAGCATCAGTTGTATGCCAAGCTCAACAAATGTCAATTTTGGCTAAAAGAAATATCCTTCCTAGGCCACATCATCTCCAAGGAAGGGGTATCGGTTGATCCTGGAAAGGTGAGAGATGTTCTGAAGTGGGACCAACCGAAGAGCGTGAGGGATATTCGGAGTTTCCTTGGGATGGCAGGATACTATCGGCGCTTCATTAAAGACTTCTCTAAGATAGCAAAACCTATGACGGAGTTGCTAACGAAGGGAAAAATCATTCAATGGACACAAGCCTGCCAAGAAAGTTTTGAGGAACTCAAGGAAAGGCTAACCACAGCACCAGTTCTGGTATTGCCAGACGTAAGCAAGAGCTTTGACATATATTGTGACGCATCCAGACAAGGGCTCGGGTGTGTACTCATGCAGGAAGGACAAGTGGTAGCCTATGCCTCACGACAATTAAAGAAGCATGAGCTTAACTATCCTACTCATGATTTAGAGTTAGCACCAGTGGTGCATGCATTGAAGATTTGGAGACACTATATCCTTGGTCATCGATGTGAGATCTATACAGATCATAAAAGCCTCAAGTACATATTTACACAAACGGACTTGAATTTGAGGCAACGTCTATGGTTAGAAATCATCAAGGATTATGATGTGGGAATCAACTACCACCCCGGGAAGGCCAATGTGGTCGCTGACGCACTGAGCAGAAAGGGAGCATGCCACCAACTCACGGTTCGGGAGCTACCACCCGAACTTCGAAAGGAGTTCGAACGGTTACACCTCGGATTCTTGAATAACATGGAAATAATGAAGATCCACTCCTCATTGGAGCAAGAAATAAGAGAGGGCCAAGCAACGGACGAGGGGATCAAGGAGATCAAGGAAAGAATCCGACAAGGGATGGAAAAGGATTTCAAGGAGGATGAAAAGGGTACGCTTTGGCTAGGAAAAAGGATTTGTGTGCCAAACATAAGACACCTTCGTGACATGATATTGAAGGAGGCACATGATTCACCCTATTCCATACATCCAGGGAGAACCAAAATGTACAAGGACTTGAAAACTTGCTATTGGTGGGATGGTATGAAGAGGGATATAGCCGAATACGTTGCCCTATGTGACACATGCCAACGAGTAAAGGCCGAACATCAAAAACCCGCTGGATTGTTGGAACCTTTGAAAATACCTGAATGGAAATGGGAGGACATCAGTCTGGACTTTATTGTCGGATTGCCAAGAACTCAGTCAGGATACGACTCCATCTGGGTCATTGTGGACCGGTTGACGAAAACCGCTCATTTTCTTCCGGTAAAGACCAGTTACAACGTTACACAGTTGGCAGAGTTGTACATGGAGCAGATCGTGTGCCGTCATGGAGTTCCGAAGAGGATAGTCTCAGATCGAGGTTCTCAGTTTACCTCTAGATTCTGGAGGAAGCTGCAGAAAGCCATGGGTACATGACTAGATTTTAGCTCCGCCTATCACCCACAAACAGATGGGCAAACCGAGAGGACGAACCAAATTTTGGAGGACATGCTGAGAGCTTGCGCCTTGAAACATGGGCGTAGTTGGGATAGGAGTTTACCGTATGCCGAGTTCTCCTATAACAACAGCTATCAAGCTAGCTTGAAGATGTCGCCTTTCGAAGCCTTATATGGTAGACGGTGTAGAACGCCACTGTTCTGGAACGAGACTGGAGAGAACCAGGTGTTTGGACCCGAAGTACTACAAGAGGCTGAAAAGCAAGTCCAAACGATACGGGAGAACTTAAAGGCTGCTCAGTCACGACAGAAAGGCTATGCGGACAATAGGCGTAGGAAGTTGACCTTCGAAGTAGGAGACTTCGTATACCTTAAGGTATCGCCTATCCGAGGCCAACGACGTTTTAACGTCAAAGGCAAACTAGCGCCTCGCTACATCGGACCATTTAAGATTTTGGACAAGCGAGGAGAAGTAGCCTATCGACTAGAGCTCCCAAACCACCTCTGCGACGTACATGACGTGTTTCATGTATCCCAGCTCAAGAAGTGCTTGAGAGTACCAGAGGAACAAGTGTCAATGGGAGAACTTGAACTTCAAGAAGACCTGACCTACGCAGAACACCCTGTCCGAATCTTGGACGTAAAGGAAAGGGTCACCCGAAACAAAGTGATTCGATGGTGCAAGGTACAATGGAGTCATCATACTGAAGCTGAAGCCACATGGGAGCGTGAAGAGGATATTAAGGCTGAATTCCCCTATCTATTTTCTACTAACGAATATCGAGGGCGAGATTCAATTTAAGGGGGGTAGATTTGTGACACCCTCATCTCGGGTGTCAGCATATGTTCATGTTTTATGAAGAAGAAAAACATTTTTAGAAAAGAGGGAACAGAAACAAGTATCAAAAGGATAGCCAGTAAAGCTCTCTGAGAGCGCCGAAGGCAACTTCCATGACCAGCAGACCACGTGGCGTGTTCGGAACTCATTCCCGAGAGATAGGGAGAGGTCCGACGCTAAACTGGATACGTGGCAGGCTCGGGGGTCACCTCCGCAATTGGAAAGAGGTCCGACCCTGTGGGACGCGTGTTGCCCGTGGAGCTAGTCTCTGCGGAAGAAGCAAAGGCATTTTTCATGGGACACATGTCACCTTCGCAGCTAGTCCTCGCGGAAGTCAGGGGACCAGTCGCACGGGATACGTGTTGATCTCGGAACCCATCTCCGAGAAGTCCGGATCTATTGAACACGTGTCGCCACCGGAGCTTATCTTCGGAGGTCCGTCGCTGCTGGACACGTGTCGACCTCGGGGCATGTCCCTGAGGGAAGGAAAGGCGGAAAGACCGGCACCCACACGTGGCGTGCGCGGAGCTCGTCTCCGAAGAAGAGGGAGGTCTCGATCGATTGACACGCGGCACAACCGGAGCTCGTCTCTGTGGATGAGGAGATACCAGGCCCGGAGAACACGTGGAGCTTCCGGAGCTCATCATCACGGAGGTAGCGAGTTCTGGAGCGGTTTTTACGCGTAAAGATACCGGTACGCAACATAAACCGATCTAAATTCCACGATGTTACCAAAGATAAGACGTTAGGATCCAACAAAGATCTGAATAAGACTCTTATTCGGGATCCAATCAGATTAGGACTCTTCTCTTCCCGATTGTAAATAGAACCCAAAACCTCTGGCCGAAACCACAAACTTCTCTTTCAAATCCTGAGCCGACGACTTAGAGCCCTAGCCCTAACTCGCCGAGCAAAACATCGCCGAACCACAACAAGGGAGATCATCGGAGAAGAACCGAGCAGTCCGAGGAGGACCTCGAAATCAAGAAGAACGTGAGGTAGGGTTTCAATACCACCTTACAACATCATTGTGTTCATCTCTTGCATCTGTTCTTCAATTCCTTTCGAACAGAAGCCTTCTCGTGGGCAGATCACTCGATGATCAGTTTGATCTAAAAGACAAGACCATCGCCACGTTCACCTTTAATCCGAACACCTCTGACCATGCAAGCCATGCAAGAATACGTACAGATCAATCTAATAAAACTAATCGTAGGATAGCATGCATGTGCATCATCGCATCTAGTATAAGGATTGTGCATGATATTGATTGCTGTGAATCTTGTATGCACGTGAATCCTACATAGCAGGACAAACTCAGGAAGCTGTCTACGTCGAGCTGCAGCGACAAGATTTTGAGAATCAAGAACAACCGGAACCACAAGAACAAGGCAAGTGCTCCTTGACCATGTTGATCCTATGTTTTGGGTAAAACTATTTTGTTTTGCGAAAAGGTGTGCGTGCTGAGTCAAACATGATGGGAAACCCTTTTTATAGGAGTTTACTAGTTCTGATTAAACCACCCTTGTCGCCTGGGAAGTTTATGAGTCGGGTATGGTTTTTGCTTTATGCTTCGCTGAGTCCATGGGGTTGGGAAGCGAGATAGATGTGTCTAGCTAACTGCACTCGTAATGATGATGAGGAACTGATGATGTTAATGAACATGGATCGGAGGGAGATCTAGGCAAGCCTGGGTTTGTGAATGAGGTAGCATGAGATGGTGGTTTTGCTTGCCGTAGATCTAAGGACCGGTTCATGCATGCACATGTCAGGATAACAGTGCCACCACAAGGCCAAGTATGGGTGCGGCTTAGCTGAGTAATTAGGTAAGTTGCTAGAGTGTTATGGACTGTGGAAGGCGCGGGGAATGGGAGTCGAGTGAGGACTGCCCTGGGAACTGCATGGCACAAGAGGGGGCCCGTGGGTGGGAGAATTGGAGATTCTAGCCTGCCGGTGAAACCTTAGTGAGTCCATACATCTAGTAACCCCTTTGTAAAGGCTATTTTGTGATCTCTTGACCATACACCGACGGTTGTGTACTGGTATAATGGAGGTTCTGCAGTCGCCGACGGGTGACGAAATCCCAAACTTGTGGGTAAAGAGGTGCAAACTCTGCAGAGTTATTAAAACTATCATGATAGCCGAGCTTACGGTCACGAGCACCTGGCTAAACTGCCATGATTAGATGGGATGGTTACTGGAATGGTTATTGGGAAGGTTCTTGGTTATGGTTTTTGGTTATGGTTTGGTTTGGAATTGTTAAGTCTGGATGATGAAAGGGTTGCATGCCTGGTGGGTCATGATACGAGATTGGTCTCGGTGCGAGACAAGGTTGTTTCATGAGGTGAGATGGTAGCGAATACGAGGAGGTATTCGTGAGTATGGGTAAAGGATTGGTTAATGTTTGGATGGAACACGGGAAGTGATGGAGGTATGTTGGTAATTTCATACATGCTGGGACTACATTCATCTAAAGTTAAGTTGTTGTTTTATCACGGTTTTATAAATCTGCTTTTCTGCAAATAAGCCTTTTATACCTACCTTGTTTATGAGCTGCATGTCATGTGTTATTCCCGCACTTGCTGAGTACATCATTGTACTCAAACTTGCATTATTATTTCTTCATCAACAGCAAGAGAAGACTACTATGAAGACCGAGTAGAGCATTATGGCGTGTGATCTGTTCTCAACCTTGCCTGTGGAGGGAGTAGAGATGGAGCCACTTCTGCTTAGTTTTGCTTCCGCATTAGTTTTTGCTTCCGCATTTAAATAAGATTTCCGCTGCGTAGAAATAAGGACTTCCGCTGTGAGCATGAGTCCAAGACTCATGAGGTGCTGTAATAAACTCTGTTATTCGTGGTAATATATAATCTGAATTCAGTTTGTGGAACGTATGTGTATGTGTGATGAACATCCTGGGCACACATATGCATTAGTTCTCGGTTCCGTGGTTTTCCACAGAATTGAGGGCGTCACACCAATCCTGGCTTGAAACCCCATATTAGCAGACCATTTTGAAGTTTCCGAGCAGCGATCATGGCGGGAACCGCCGGGCACACGGTGAACCCCCACTTGCCGCCGTTTCCGAGCCAGTTTGAGGCCGTGCCGAGTTAGCCTAACCTCCACTGCTGCTTTAGAGCGCGTCCTCCGAACTTTTGGCGGGCTAGGGTGCTCGTGCCACGGCACCGAAGTCTCACCGAGGTGTGTGCACGTCGCCGGCCTACTTCCGGCCACTGGCAGCCCGAGCCAACCCCATAGACATGTTCCCCGACCCTGAAAACCCCCAGGCGGCGAGTCTCCGGCCAAGGGGCGGCCGGGAAGCCGGGTCCGGCGAGCTCCAGTGGAGCGCCGGCGAGGGGGAGGCGTGGGAGAGGGAGGAAGAAGAAGACCCCCATTGGGCCCACGTGTCAGCAGCTGAAGATTAAAAATCCGGATCGGCTGTGGCGTGTGATCCAGTGTGGTGGCGCGGGAAAAGGTCTGTGGCCCCGTGTGGCTTAGCTCCGGCAACCGACACGTGTTGGAAGGACCCACCGTCAGAGTTTGAACATTTCCCGGATTAATTTGAATTCCAGATTTGGTTCAAACTTTAGACCCTCATAACTTTTGCTAGGAAGATCCAAATTTATTGATTCAAATTGGGTTGGATTCAGGATGAAGAACTATATCCAAATATGCAACCCAATTTGCATGAAAACCAATAGAAAATTCTGGAGAATTCTTTAAAGCTTTTCAGCAAAAGAATTTTAGAGGGAGTTTGGTTCACCAAAAATTCCCCAAATTTTGCCAGAATATTATTTAGACTATTAGGAAACTCCTATAAAAGTTTCAGCTCATTTGGAGTTGATTTAGTTAGGGTAATTCTAATTTCAAGCTCCTGTATTCAAATGAATACAGAAACATTTTCAGAGAATTTCCAAAACTTGGAAATTCAGTTCTGGGCATTCCTTAGCTCCACAAATCCTAGTAAAATTCAGGCATACTCTCTGAGATATGCTTGAAATTGTAGTTCACTTGAATTTGCATGAAAGTGCAAATTTATTCAGAATTAATTCCTGTTTGGCTAAATTCTTAGGGAATTGTTCAGGGTGATCTACTTAATGAATTATTCTGAATTTTGGTCCAGAGGGCCTTCTTGTGACAAGGAACTCATAAGAAAATTTCCAGCTCTATTGGAGCCCTGGATCATTATGTCCTGTTCAAACTCATTAGTTGATCCCCACCCAAGTGATGAAGCCCCACTCATCACTTGATCCTAGTACTTAAACACCAGCCCAGACAACTAACACCAGTGTTATTTTAAATTCTTAAACAGAGTTCCAGTTTTAAACTTGGCTTTAGCATTTGTTAGCAAAAAGTTTTACAATTAAACATGTATGCATGTTCATAACGTGTAGTGTTTAAACGTGGAAGAGTGAAGGAGAAGGTGAACTTGGACCAAGGAACAAGAAGGGCAGGAGTTGAACTTCAAGACATCAGAAACTAACCCCATATTACCTAACTTTAGTCACCTACAAAACCAAGGCAAGCCTCGGTTTGCATTTAAGTTGTTTTCTAAAGTTTTTACTTTGTTCACTACTATGGGTCAAAGTTTGTATGTGCATTAGGTCAAGGATGTTTTATACCCCACTTGCATAACCAAAGATTAACCCTGAGGTCAAGGGTAGAGTTGTGTCATCGTTGTAGAATAAGGCCGTGCTAAATAGGCTAGGACATCCGGTATAAGACGAGTAGTTGGAATCTACTCGCGAGCTATAGTTCAGGTTACATCAGTGGGGTTGGAAAGAGAGGCAAACTAAAGTTTACGTTTCTAAAGATGAGACCGGGCAGGAGAGTTAGGTAGCGACAAGACGAGGTCTTGGTCGAGTAGCTCTGCCTGTGTCGGTCAAGGACCGAAGCGTATGCAGCCCCGCTGAGCAAGTATTGAGTTGTGTACCGGATGCTTACTGATATATGGGAACCAGGAAACCGATGTACCAGGTTCACTGGATTGTAGAGGCATACCACATCGTCTCGTTAGACCTATGAGCCCGAGACGGCGCGACCGGTTCTACAGTTTAGTGTCCTGAGAAAGGTTGCCACATATGACGTAATGAAGGACGCCAGAGTTGGGTCTTCAGAGGCGGGCGTATGTGTCGAGTTATCCGGGTAGTGTTTGATTCGAATCACCGTCCCTCGCGGTTATGAGTACCGTTTGCTCACTGTGTTGTGACGTAGTAATCAAGTTGTGTGGAAATAGTTTGCAAAGTTTTAAATGCTGTTATGATAATTGTAAATTGCATGAAAACCATGTTTGAAGTAGAGATAGAGCAAACTAAAGTTATTTTTCCACCTTGGGACAAGTAACATTGGAACGAAGCGTTTCTTGTTTGATTGTGGAGTTCCAATGTTGCTAAGCGCAAGGTCACTACTATTATGGCTAAAACCTGAAAGTTAAGGATGAACTCATAGGCGAGTCTTTTCGCAAATGACAAGGTTAAGTCTTAGGTTACTTTCATGTAGAGTTTCCTGCCTTAGGAGAGATGGTTAAGTCTTGCTGAGCCTTTGTGCTCACTCTTGCTATATAAGTGGTTTTGCGGGTAAACATCGACGCTATAAAGAAGGTTGTCTGGTGAGACTCGGGAACTTCCGAGTTGTCACCCTTGGAGAACCTAGCCGCTGCCATGTCTTCATGTTGCTAGAGAGAGGAGTCCGCGGGCTGGACCCCTCCTCGAGTGCTTCTTAGATACTCCACGTGAGCTGTTTGTAGACTTCCGCTGTAGCTATTTTATGTAAATTATTTACAAAGAACAATTTGTAATGCTTCCGCTTTGATTTATGTAATAAATTGTTCCTTATATGTGTGCTGTTCGGTGCCGCATTACACGGCACCACCCAATGCGATCCCCGGGCGAGGCGGCACGACCCCGTGATGGAGGTCGGGCCCTCTCAGCGTGGTATCAGAGCTGCATTAGAAATAGCGCACGGAATAAGGAGCGTATTACGACAAAAACTTAGGATACGGTGAGGAAACGATATTAGGCCCACATAAGGACTATAGTAGTGTAGTTACTTAAAGTGGCAAGACTAACATATGTGTTTTAATTCTGAATTTTCATTATGTAACGACGCACCTACGTTCAGGTAAGAATGGTATGGAACGCCACCGAAAGCGGTTCAATTTCGGTTAGCTCCCCTGACGAGGAAAGTGGTTCAGGGCTAGATCTCACAGCTTGGTGTGAGATGTTAATATGAAACTCTTGGACTCTTCATGTTCCTGAGTTCATATGAAACGCTGATCCCTAGCGTGCATTAGGCAAGTAAGTGGAGACCCCATCGTATGGTCAGTAACACGATAGTGTGTTCTTCTGGAAGTAGCCTAGGAGGACATACGCAGCGCTTGCCATCGGCGTGCCCTGCAGGGCAGTAGGTGGTATCCGTTGGGTTGATAACATTCCCAACCGTGACAACCCGTTCATGACATACTCGGGTTCCCCGTCGTGTGGTGTTGAAACACGATCACGTACCTTGAGACGTGGCTTAACTCAAGGACGGCCGTATGGCAATGATACGGGCGTTTGTATTTATTTTCAAATATGGAACTGACTGAAATGAAACAACCTTTGAGTGCACCACTATTGAGTGTTCTTCTGCAGGTACTAACCACGTACGTATCCCGTGTAGTACACGTGTGCGAGAGACCGTCTTAGTGTCACTGATAATACATATATGCTGGTGTAATCCGGTTAGGATTTTTCTTTTGGAGAGGCTACGTAGTACCGACATGTTTCTTACGGTGCATCGACACCGTACTAAACTTAATAACCTCTTCCCTATGAAGAAATGATTCATGAACTAACTTTCAACTAAAATGGAAGTTTGAAACAAGTAGTAGCTACTGAACTCTTATTTTGAGCTAAGATTCAAATGAGAGTATAACTAGGTATCAAAGGTTTCAAAAAACAGAGTGCTCTGTTTCTAGCAGAAATTCTTGCTGGACTCTAACAGAGCATAACTCTGAGTAGCTTGACCAAAATAAGGTGTATGACACAGTTCTGGAAAGATTTTAAAGTGCTCTACAACTTTCTTGTAGACATCCAGAGCAAAATTACACGTTAAGTTGGTGAAGAGTCCAGTTGAAGGCAAACTGTTCAGAACCAGGACAGTAGCAAAAACCTCTCTGGACCTTTCTGTTTTTAAGCCATAATTTCCTATAGAAAAATCTTTAAGGAGCCTATGAGTACTTGTTGGAAAGCTACTGAAGTTTACTAAAACTTTGGTATTGAACTCAAGTCAAGAATCTGTTGATAACTTGAGTAAAATTTGGAGTTTGTGTGAACTGGTCAGGGTAGTTCCGCTGATTAGTTTAGCGTACTTAAGATTTGTTTAAACATGAATGTGGTTATGCTTTCATAAAGTTCATGACATATTCATGTTTTACTTATCTTTACTTACTACTGAGATAGAATTTTAATTGACTCAAAATTTTGTTTCTTGCAGTATGGTTCGCGCACACTCTCAAATGGAGATTGGAGGTTCAAGTCGAGGTGGGAATGACTCGACTTCATCACAAGAGCCATTGCCAACCGGATTGGCTGAAATTATGGCGAAGATGAATGAAACTCTCCAAACTCTAGTTCAGCAAGGCATAGATCGAGAAGCTCAACGTCACATGCCAACCCAGAGCACGTACCTGGATTTTTTGGCGACACAACCGCCGGTATTCTCTGAGGCGGCTGACCATTGTGAAGCAAATCACTGGTTACGTGTCATTGAGTCCAAGTTTGGGTTGATCCAATGTGATGAATTCTCGAAGACTCTATATGCCGCTCAACAGCTTCACGGCTTTGCTGGAGCATGGTGGGCAGAATACCTTGCTGTGCAACCAGCCGGGCATCGTGTCACATGGGCGGAGTTCCAGACTGTATTTCTTGCTCGTTTCATCCCTGCGGGCATAATGCAAACCAGTCTGGATGAATTCTGGAGTCTGAAGCAAGGGGACATGAGTGTTATTGAGTATGCGAAGGAATTCAATCGCTTAGCTCAATATGTCCCTGACTATGTGAAATCACCATCTTTGAAGGGTTATCATTTCTACCGAGGGCTGACCGCTAGGCTGCGATGCGAATTGTCTCAAGTTAGCCAAGAGAATTTTGATGAGTTTGTGAGCTGTGCTATCGCTCAAGAATATTATTCCGACCTCTACCTCAAAGAAAAGAGGGAGAGGGACTCATCACAGAATGAAGACAATCATCTACCTCAGAAGTATCGGTTGGTGATCCGTTCACCTTCCGGTCGAGAGATTCCACAAGAGGTGCAATCATTCTGGGAGTGTGACGACTCTTCTACTCCATAGAGGTCTTATTCACCTCCACCGCAGCAGCAACTTGTTTCTTATGCACCTCAGTATCAACAAGGTGCACTAGAATATTATTACCCTCAAGAGGTTGAAGATGAACAAGGTGATTTCTCAGCTGAACCAAGTGCTGTCCCATTTCATGTTGACAATGAGCTCAACGTCAATGAAGCAACTGAACCGAGCAGCAACGTTCTGTCTGCGGGTCCAGTTCCACAGAGTGATCTTGGGCAGCAAAGAAAAGCTATGTCCAAGGTGGGGACAGTTAATTATGTGTCAGTCGATGATCTGCCAAAGGGAGGACCTGTTCTGGCTGGCAGGTTCACCTTAAATGACAAGCCGGTTGTCATTTTATTCGACTCTGGTGCAACACATAACTTTATTAGCCAGGCAACGGTAATCCGGGATCAGATCTCCACCACTGTCACCAAAGGTTCATACCTTATTCATTCGCCAGGTGGAGACATATCAACTAATGAAGTCGTTTCTCGAGCACCACTTTGTTTGGGTGGAAAAATTTATCCTACCACCCTCATCATTCTCGAAGACCAGGGAATAAATGCCATATTGGGAATATCATGGTTGACCTTCCATAAGGCTGTTCTGGACATCGAGAACAGGAGTGTTTACTTGGACTCTCCACTTCACGGGCGTCAAACATTGTACCTCGGCACAGCGGTCTCTAAAGACCCGGAAGTATGTAATGCCGAGGCTTGCAAGCTAGAAGACATTCCGGTAGTCCGTGAATATCCGGACGTGTTTCCCGAAGATCTTCCGGGCCTACCACCTGAGCGCGAGGTGGAGTTCAAAATAGAGTTGATACCGGGAACCACGCCGATCTCTCGGAGACCATACAAAATGGCTCCGAGTGACTTAGCAGAATTGAAGGAGCAACTCAAAGATCTGATGGACAAGGGGTTCATTCGTCCAAGTTCATCACCATGGGGTTGCTCAGCCTTATTTGTGAAGAAGAAGGGTGAGACGCTGAGGCTATGCGTCGATTATCGTCCTTTGAATGCTGTGACAATAAAGAACAAGTATCCAGTACCAAAAATTGATATCCTCTTCGATCAGCTAGTGGGTGCTAAAGTCTTCTCCAAGATGGACTTAAGGTCGGGATATCATCAAATCAAGATTCGAGCGGAAGATATCCCGAAAACAGCATTCTCGACAAGATACGGACTCTATGAGTATCTTGTCATGTCATTTGGATTGACCAATGCTCCGGCTCACTTTATGTATCTTATGAACTCGGTGTTCATGCCATAGCTGGATCAGTTCATCGTGGTCTTCATCGACGACATCTTGGTCTATTCCAAATCAGAAGAGGAACACGCTAAACATTTGCATATTGTGCTCCAACGACTGAGGGATCATAAACTCTATGCGAAGTTTAGCAAATGTGAATTCTGGATCAACCAAGTGCCATTTCTTGGGCACATTATTTCAGCGGAAGGCATTGCTGTTGATCCAAGCAAGATTGAGCAGGTGCTGAAGTGGAAGTCTCCAACATCAGTCCATGAAGTTCGTAGCTTCTTGGGTTTGGCAGGATATTACCGGAGGTTCATTCCGAGCTTCTCAAAAATCTCCAAACCTATGACGGAGCTACTGAAGAAGGGCATCAAATATGATTGGAGCAAGCCATGTGAGGAAGCTTTTCAAGCGTTGGTGAAACACCTCACAACAGCCCCGGTTCTAGCTCAACCGGATACAACCAAGCCTTTTGATGTTTATTGTGATGCGTCTGGCATCGGACTGGGTTGTGTACTTATGCAAAGAGGATGTGTGGTCGCTTATGGATCACGGCAATTACGGAATCATGAGCAACATTATCCAACTCATGATCTCGAACTGGCTGCCGTGGTATTAGCTTTGAAGATGTGGAGACATTACCTATTGGGAAATCTGGTTCATCTCTACACAGACCACAAAAGTTTGAAGTACATATTCACTCAGAAAGAGTTGAATATGCGACAATGGCGATGGTTGGAGCTGATCAAGGACTATGAGATTGAAATTCATTATCATCCGGGCAAGGCAAATGTGGTTGCCGATGCACTCAGCCGGAAGTCTCATATTCATAACCTGACCATTACGCCGATAGAAGAGGAAGAACCAAGTCTTTACTTGGTTCCATATGGAGCTCTACATAATCTAGCCCTCATACCCACAATAAAAGAGGAGGTTATGGCAGCTCAAAAGAAAGACAAGGGCATGGCTCATATCAGAAGGAGGTTGAAAGACGGGGAGATGAAATGTTTTCGGTTAGATGATGAAGACACCCTATGGTTCAAGAACCGGATAGTCGTAGCCCGTGATATGAGGCTGCGGAAGAAAATTTTGGATGAGGCTCACTTATCCAAATTTTCTATTCATCCGGGCAGCAACAAGATGTACCAAGAGCTGAAGACCAAATTTTGGTGGACCCGGATGAAGAGGGAGGTTGCTAAATACGTATCAGAATGTGATACGTGTCGGCGAGTTAAAGCCGACCACATGAAGAAGGTGGGAACCTTACAACCGCTGGGTGTCCCGGCATGGAAGTGGGAGGATATTAGTATGGACTTTATTGTTGGACTACCTCTCACGGCGAATAAGCATGACTCGGTTTGGGTAATCGTGGATCGGCTAACCAAGTCAGCCCATTTCATCCCGGTGCATACGGGATACCATGCCAAGAAGTATGCGGAGCTATATATTGCAAGAATATTATGCCTACATGGAGTTCCCCGAAAGATCATCTCCGATCGAGGCGCATTGTTCATTGCTCGTTTCTGGGAGCAGCTACATGCATCGCTGGGGACCAAATTGATTAAAAGCTCTGCATATCATCCTCAAACCGATGGGCAAACGGAGAGGGTGAACCAAGTTCTCGAAGACATGCTTCGAGCATGTGCCATTCACCACGGTAAGTGATGGGACGATCACCTACTGTTGGCGGAATTCGCTTATAACAATGGGTATCAAGCGAGCATCAAAATGGCACCGTATGAAGCTCTCTACGGCCGGAAGTGCCGCACACCCTTGAACTGGTGTGAATCTGGCGAGAGAGTGATTTACGGGATTGACCTCGTAAATGAAGCTGAAGAGCGGGTAAGGCTTATTCAAGCAAATCTTCAAGCCGTTCAGTCCAGACAAAAGTGCTATGCGGATAGGAGGCGTCGTCCTCTGGACTTCCATGTTGGGGACCACGTATACCTCCGCGTATCTCCTATGAAGGGCATTCACCAATTCAGAGTGAAAGGGAAATTAGCTCCGCGCTTTATCGGTCCCTTCTTCATCATTGAAAGATGTGGACCCGTGGCATACCGTTTGGAGCTGTCGGCAGCCTTAGCCGGAGTTCATAACGTCTTCCACATATCTCAATTGCGGAAGTGTTTGAAAGTTCCAACGGAGATTCTCACGGAAGGCATAGCAGATCTGAAGCCGGACCTCACTTATGTTGAGCGACCAACCCGGATAATTGATGAGAAGACTCGCGAAACAAGAAATTGGACGTTGCGGTTTTTCAAAGTGCTATGGGAAAATCACACGTACAAGGAAGCTATGACACGACCCCAACGGTCTTGTCGAGCCAGGATCACGCTGAGGGGTGCTGCGTTGCACAGCACCGGATAACACACGTCAAGGTACAAAGCGGAAGCGAAATTTTATTACATAAACAAGTTTATGAACATGTTTACATAAAAATAGATTCCAGTCTACACTCACGGGCGTAGACTACGCATCAAGTCCACGTTCAGCCCTTGAACGTGTCCTTGCTAGCACACACGCACACTAACTCTGCGGCGTGCATGACTCCCACTCGACGGGGTTCCCCTCCTGGGGTTCTGTCTCCTCTTCGGGAGTCCCTTCCTCATAGAACCCTGCAAAAGCTTCAAACACAAGCAGTGAGCATGAAGGCTCAGCAAGTCTGACCCGTCTCACCTAAACATGGAACTTCTAAATGAGGGGTGGTGGGTTACATGAGGTAAAAATCATTTGCAAGGACTCGCCTAATTAGTAGAACCTTACTTTCAAGTTTTAGCAGCAGGTTGTGGAGAACCTTACGCTAAGGTACATGAGAGAGCCGCAATCAAACAAGAAACGCATTTCTCTCATGTACTTTGCCCAAAGTTGAAATGAACTTTAGTTAGCTCTAAACTACAGCAAGTCATTAGCAATCAGGTCCATCTTTCAACCAGCAACATTTTAACATGTAACTAGCCTGTTCTTTCTACGTCACGGTACAGTGAACAAGTGGTACTCACAGACCGCGAGGGACGGCGATTATAATCGATTTACACCTGCAGGGTTACCCGAACAACCCGTCACGTACGCCCGTACTCGATGTTGCCTACAACAACCATCACGGACGCTGTACGCAACTACCTTTCACCCGTTAGCCAAATATTGAACCGGTCCCATCGTCCCGAGCAAGAGGTCTCTGCACGCGCATCTCTGTGCCGCCAGCCGACACCTCAAGCTCTCAACCTACCCTCTGAACGACGGGCAATGCCTCAATACCCAGCTACCCGAGTTACATCAGTTTCCCGGTTCCCATATAGCCGGTAGGTCTTCGGTACTGTTCTAGCTTGTTCAACAGGCCCGCACACGGCTCGGTCCTCAATCGACACAAGCGGAGCTATAGCACACAGGACCCAAAGTCCTGCTGCCCTTACTCTCCGCTCGGTCTCATCTTTCTTGCCATGTGTATCATGTGCTATCTCTACCCGAGTCGAGTGCCTCTAGCTTATGCTCGCGAGTAGTTCCAACTACTTGACTTGTACCGAATCCTACACTATCTTAGCATTGCAGTAGCTAACGGGGTTTGCAATCCTAAACCCAACCCATGGTTTTCTTGGCTATGCAGTTGGGTTTCCAAACAAGACTCTAATGCAAAGAATAAAGTAATCAAGTATGTGCTCAAAACAATAAAAACTTGTAAAAAGGTTAATGCAAACCGGAGCTTGCCTTGCTGCTCTTGGTCGTAGGCTAGCTGTTCCTCCGGAGTAACGAAGTCTAGGACTTCGGGTTCCTCCTCGACCTTAGCGACTACATGATAGAAGCAATACATGTATTAATTTAAATGCAGTTGTATTAACTTGTAACTTGTGAAGTCTATAACTCTTACTAGACAAGCCCAATGACTGTGAAATTTTTACTGTGACTTGGTCACAACCTAAACAGAGACTTGGTCAAGTTTTAGTTGCAACAAAGCTCATTTGAGCCCTCCACAATTAATCATGTACTTGACCTTAATTAAAGGCTTTTAGGGTGTTCTAAGGATTTTCATGAAACAAACCATGACTTTCTGAAAACTAGATTTTAAGAGGGTTCTAATGGAGTTGGTCTCACTTAATTTGAAGGTTCCTAACTAAAGATATGAGCTAAACAATTTCAGAGAAAATTCTGAAAATGTTTCTGAACATTTTCTATTTTCTCTGGAACAGTTTCACTAATCACACCATTAGGTGGATCAAATCAGCTCAAATGGGTCTGAAATTTTTATGGTAGTTCAGGTATATTTTGGTGAACATACCAGCGAAATTTCAGGATTTTCCTCCAAAGGATTCTCCAGTTAAAATTCCAAACAGTTTAAATTTTGAGGAATTAATTCTGGAGAAATAAAGATTTTCATGAAGTGAAACATGATTTGCTGGAAAGTTCTCAGGGAGCTGAATCCAACAAAATTTGGTTCACTCGATTTGGAGCTTCTAGCCAAAGTTATGAGGATTTGAAGTTTGAACTGAAACTGAAATTCGGGGAAAAGTTTAAATTCCTGCTCGTGGGCCCGCACACAGTGCGTCGTCTCCCTCCTCGCGCCAACTGCGCGGCGGCGGCGATCTTCGGCGACCTTCGCTGGAATTGAGTTCCCGGCCACCCCCCGGCCCGAAACTCGCCGTCTGCCCCTATACTGACCCCCTGGACTCGATGGTGGGGTCGTCGGCCACCGGCGATGACCGGAAACCCGTGCGCACCGGTGACAGCACCTGCTAGGGTTCCGGTGAGGTCGGTTCCGCTCTCCCGTGCACCAAATCGATCGGGAATCGGTCGGAGAGCATCAGTAGAGCATGGGAAACACGAACCAGGGCTGGGTGGAAGCTAGAAATACCGGCAACTATGCTCTCGACGGTGAGCCGAGGTGCTCAGCCATGGCGGCGGGGAAAACGGCCATATCATGGCCGATTCTCGATGGTTTTCTCTAATTCCAGTTCGAGCGTGGGTGCTATCGTGCATAGAAGCTACTAGGTAACGAGCTTGTCCAACCTTCGTGTATAGAGCATGAATTTCACCCGAAGGTGAACTCGGTCCTTATGAACTGATCAAGAGTAAATTTGGAAATTCTCGGCCGAGGGTTGATCATTCGCCAAACGGCTTTCGGCTACTCCATCTACATACAATCACGCACCTTTCTTGACTAGAGAAGAGGACGTGACAACGGCTGTGTTGTGCTGTCCACGAGAGCCCGATCGGTGGCGATGCTTGGTTCGCCGGAGAAACGCTTCGGTACAGCTCGAGGACGCTTGCTCACTGGCCTACACGGGGTCTAGGAGGTTGCTCACGATCTCCCGGTGCCGTTTTGCTGTGTAGGAGGCTGTGCTCGCGAGTGATCGGACTTGATCAAGCGTGAGCTCGAGCGGCGGCGGTTGCAGTGGAAGAACATGCCGAGTACGTCGGTAGCTCGGGGAATGGGTGATGGAAGCACGCCGGGGAGGGGATAAGAAGCCCGGCGACTGGTCTCTGGCTTCGGGCACGCAGCAGGAGCTGGCGCCGGCTGCCCCCAGGTGGCGCGCGCACACTGCACCCGGGAACCGAGTGAGCTGTGTTTCAGTCGGTTTGTTTCTTCTCTGTGGCTGACATGTGGGACCCACCCGGGTTTTAACCTCTGAAATTCACTCCTAATCACTGTTGTAAACAGTAAGCCCCAAAATAACCCTGGGTATTCAAATTATTCACCCATGAGCCATTTGAATTGAGTAGAATTCAAATTGGGTTTGGTTTGAAGGAATTTCAACACAAGTTCAGTTTTGAATTCAAATAAAGTTTGAATTTGTCCCACTTAGCTCATGTCAAGATCAACTCCAAATGGAGTGAAAATTGGTGCGTGGGCTGACAAAAATGTGCTGAGTAAGAATATGCCTCCCACTTTTAAATTCATGGAATAAAAACAGTTCGAATTTGAATATGTTTTCAAACTGCCCTCTTTCTAGCTATACCCAAAATGATCTCAAAAGGTTTTGAATTTGGGTGAAACTTGGCATGGACATTCTTAGCAATGTGTAGGAGTTTTCATATGTCCAGCCCACCTATATCACATGTGGAAAATACCACTTTTGCAATATGTGAGTTTGTTCTCTAATGAGCATGTTGATGGTGGTTACTTGCTCTTCATTTGTGTTCATCATCTTTCCTCAAATGAGGTGTGTGGTGTGGTGATGAACACTTCAATTATGTGTCAAAAACTGAGGCCCTTACAATCTACATGGGAAAGCGAGGAGTATTTGCAACGCAATCATCCGGAGTTGTTAGAGGCTTATACTTAGTAGTTGTCCTCTCCATTTTGTCCTTAATCATGAATCTCGGGACGAGATTCTTTTTAAGGGGGGAGGAAGGTAAAAGTCCTAAAACTTGTAAATAAAAAACTTGAGCTATGAATAAAGTTGAGTTTATATGCAAGAAATGGGACTTACAAAAACTTTTGTATACTCATGAAAGTGTTGGCTTGTGCAATAAAACTTTGAATTCAGTTTGAACTAAAAGGGTCACTTCAAAGGGAAGAAGGGCATTTTCAAAAGAGGAAATTCAAACTGTTGTTTGAGAAGTTGTATTTGCCATGGCCAACTCAAAGATCAGAGGATATAATTGAATTCCTCAGGTCCAAATTAGGAGGGAGCCAAGTTTTGAGCAAATTTGGAGGTGCTTTGATATGAATGTCAAAGGAACTTGTAAATTTAATCCAAATTTGAATTTAAACTCAAAACTGAGGAACAACTTGTCAAATTGCCAAATGACTTTTGGATTTGAGTTCCTCAGAGCTGAGTTTGCACTAGGCCAAAAATCTGGAGATATTTGAGAAAGAAACTTGGTGGGGCCCAATTGTCATAGAAGAGGAGGAAAACTTAACACCTAAGTGTTTGCTCTCGGGTTAGACCGAGCTCCTGGCGCCACCGAGACTACCCCGACACCACCGCCTCAACCGCCCTCGCGTGCTGGCGACCAGCTTACCGCCCCCCTCCCTGCCTCGGCGTGATCTTTTCCCTCTGAACCGAGCCAACGGTGTTTCTCTTCTCCTCCTTGCGCCCGATAAACCCCGAGCTCGCCGCCGCTTCGGGTCTGACCGGAGGTGCATGCAAAACCAGCGTGCAGCACTGTCTGAGCCGCAAAACGGCAAGGCCTGATCGCCCTCCACTCCCTAAGCGCAAGAGCAGTCAGGTTCCGGCCTCCCTTCCCTAGCAAAGCTCGTTTCCGCAGCAACCAAACTGCACAGCAGCTCGTCGTCAGCCCACTCCGTGGATTTTCCTAACCAAGCGAGGACGGTCATCGGTGCGCTGCTGGTCACTGCTTCTTCCATCCAAACCACAAGGCGAGTCGTGAACCACCGAGCGAGAATTCGGAGAAACTTCGCTGGCGGCCACAAAACGACGTCCTGGTATGAATTCTCCAAATTTCCCCTCCTTTCTTGTCTTTAGGTCACTAAACTGTGCTCAAAGGATCTAGACTCGAGGGCGACCCGATCCCCTCCCCAATCCTGGCTTGAAACCCCATACTAGCAGACCATTTTGAAGTTTCCGAGCGGCGATCATGGCGGGAACCGCCGGGCACATGGTGAACCCCCACTTGCCGCCGTTTCCGAGCCAGTTTGAGGCCGTGCCGAGTAAGCCTAACCTCCACTGCTGCTTTAGAGCACGTCCGCCGAACTTTTGGCGGGCTAGGGTGCTCGTGCCACGGCGCCGAAGTCTCACCGAGGTGTGCGCACGTCGCCGGCCTACTTTCGGCCACTGGCAGCCCGAGCCAACCCCGTAGACATGTTCCCCGACCCTGAAAACCCCCAGGCGGCGAGTCTCCAGCCAAGGGGCGGCCGGGAAGCCGGGTCCGGCAAGCTCCAGTGGAGCGCCGGCGAGCGGGAGGCGCGGGAGCGGGAGGAAGAAGAAGACCCCCATCGG
Source organism: Neostapfia colusana (assembly GCA_030760725.1). Classification (NCBI taxonomy): domain Eukaryota; kingdom Viridiplantae; phylum Streptophyta; class Magnoliopsida; order Poales; family Poaceae; genus Neostapfia; species Neostapfia colusana. The sequence continues at coordinate 13,661,317 of JASWHV010000001.1, forward strand.
GCCCACGTGTCAGCAGCTGAAGATTAAAAATCCGGATCGGCTGTGGCGTGTGATCCAGTGTGGTGGCGCGGGAAAAGGTCTGTGGCCCCGTGTGGCTTAGCTCCGGCAACCGACACGTGTTGGAAGGACCCACCGTCAGAGTTTGAACATTTCCCGGATTAATTTAAATTCCAGATTTGGTTCAAACTTTAGAGCCTCATAACTTTTGCTAGGAAGATCCAAATTTAGTGATTCAAATTGGGTTGGATTCAGGATGAAGAACTATATCCAAATATGCAACCCAATTTGCATGAAAACCAATAGAATGTTCTGGAATTTTCTTTAAAGTTTTTCAGCAAAAGAATTTTAGAGGGAGTTTGGTTCACCTAAAATTCCCCAAATTTTGCCAGAATATTCTTTAGGCTATTAGTAAACTCCTATAAAAGTTTCAGATAATTTGGAGTTGATTAATTAGGGTAATTCTAATTTCAAGCTTCTGTATTCAAATGAATACAGAAACATTTTCAGAGAATTTCCAAAACTTGGAAATTCAGTTCTGGGCATTCCTTAGATCCAAAAATCCTAGGAAAATTCAGGCATACTCTCTGAGCTATGTTTGAAATTGTAGTTCACTTGAATTTGCATGAAAGTGAAAATTTATTCAGAATTAATTCCTGTTTGGCTAAATGCTTAGGGAATTGTTCAGGGTGATCTACTTAATGAATTATTCTGAATTTTGGTCCAGAGGGCCTTCTTGTGACAAGGAACTCACAAGAAAATTTCCAGCTCCATTGGAGCCCTGGATCATTATGTCCTGTTCAATCTCATTAGTTGATCCCCACCCAAGTGATGAAGCCCCACTCATCACTTGATCCTAGTACTTAAATACCAGCCCAGACCACTAACACCAGTGTTATTTTAAATTCTTAAACAGAGTTCCAGTTTTTAACTTGGATTTAGCATTTGTTAGCAAAAAGTTTTACAATTAAACATGTATGCATGTTCATAACGTGTAGTGTTTAAACGTGGAAGAGTGAAGGAGAAGGTGAACTTGGACCAAGGAACAAGAAGGGCAGGAGTTGAACTTCAAGACATCAGCAACTAACCCCATATTACCTGACTTTAGTCACCTGCAAAACCAAGGCAAGCCCCGGTTTGCATTTAAGTTGTTTTCTAAAGTTTTTACTTTGTTCACTACTATGGGTCAAAGTTTGTATGTGCATTAGGTCAAGGATGTTTTATACCCCACTTGCATAACCAAAGATGAACCCTGAGGTCAAGGGTAGAGTTGTGTCATCGTTGTAGAATAAGGCCGTGCTAAATAGGCTAGGACATCCGGTAGAAGACGAGTAGTTTGAATCTACTCGCGAGCTATAGTTCAGGTTACATCAGTGGGGTTGGAAAGAGAGGCAAACTAAAGTTTACGTTTCTAAAGATGAGACCGGGCAGGAGAGTTAGGTAGCGACAAGACGAGGTCTTGGTCGAGTAGATCTGCCCGTGTCGGTCAAGGACCGAAGCGTATGCAGCCCCGCTGAGCAAGTATTGAGTTGTGTATCGGATGCTTACTGATATATGGGAACCAGGAAACCGATGTACCAGGTTCACTGGATTGTAGAGGCATACCACATCATCTCGTTAGACCTATGAGCCCGAGACGGCGCGACCGGTTCTACAGTTTAGTGTCCTGAGAAAGGTTGCCACATACGACGTAATGAAGGACGCCAGAGTTGGGTCTTCAGAGGCGGGCCTATGTGTCGAGTTATCCGGGTAGTGTTTGATTCGAATCATCGTCCCTCTCGGTTATGAGTACCGCTTGCTCACTGTGTTGTGACGTAGTAATCAAGTTGTGTGGAAATAGTTTGCAAAGTTTTAAATGCTGTTATGATAATTGTAAATTGCATGAAAACCATGTTTGAAGTAGAGATAGAGCAAACTAAAGTCATTTTTCCACCTTGGGACAAGTAACATTGGAACGAAGCGTTTCTTGTTTGATTGTGGAGTTCCAATGTTGCTAAGCGCAAGGTCACTACTATTATGGCTAAAACCTGAAAGTTAAGGATGAACTCGTAGGCGAATCTTTTCGCAAATGACAGGGTTAAGTCTTAGGTTACTTTCATGTAGAGTTTCCTGCCTTAGGAGAGACGGTTAAGTCTTGCTGAGCCTTTGTGCTCACTCTTGCTATATAAGTGGTTTTGCAGGTAAACATCGACGCTATAAAGAAGGTTGTCCGGTGAGACTCAGGAACTTCCGAGTTATGTCACCCTTGGAGAACCTAGCCGCTGCCATGTCTTCGTGTTTCTAGAGAGAGGAGCCCGCGGGCTGGACCCCTCCTCGAGTGCTTCTTAGATACTCCACGTGAGCTGTTTATAGACTTCCGCTGTAGCTATTTTATGTAAATTATTTACAAAGAACAATTTGTAAAGCTTCCTCTTTGATTTATGTAATACATTGTTCCTTATATGTGTGCTGTTCGGTGCCGCATAACACGGCACCACCCAATGCAATCCCCAGGCGAGGCGGCACGACCCCGTGATGGAGGTCGGGCCCTCTCACACGTATCTGGTTCGGAGCCCCCCCCCCCTGCTCAGCGGGTAGCTCTGGACCCGCCACGTGGCCGGCAGAGCTGGGTGTCGCCCCCTCCTCAGGGGTGAGCTCAGGAGGCTCCACGTGTCCCACGGGGTCGGGCCTCGCTCCCCTCAGGGGGGAGCTCCGGGCCCGCCACGTGGCCGGCAGATCCGGACCTCCCCATCCTCATGGGGCGAGCTCCGGAGACCTCCGGGGTCCTCAATACAATAAGGACCCAGGGAAGGTGTCTGTGCAGAGCTTCGAGATTGGTGAAGGCCTCTGAGTACCTTGTGGAGCTAAGGGCTCGGCCAGGCGAAACCAAGAAGAAGACAAGCATAACAGGCACAAAAGGTCACAAGAGTCTATTTATTCATGACTCCATGAGCTGGACTACAGACTCGAAAAAAATAAAAATAAAGAGAAGAGTCCTAGGGTTCCCCTGGCACATCCAGAATCTAGAAGCTACAAGAGCGGCCACGTCCCTGACTTCAGCCCTGGCGGCGTCCTCCCGCTATGCGACTCGAGCGCGGGGATCACCTCGACCACTACCAGCGCAAGTGCCGCTGTCATCAAGGGCCGCTACAGCCCGCCGTCGCCGCCGACAGTTGCCCCGCAGTTGCTTGAACTGACGGAGCAGGGGATGCTTCTGAAGCCCCCTCCGCCGCTTCAGCAGTTTCCTTGGAGACTCCACCGCCTGAAGTCCTCCTCGGCGCTTCAGCAGTTTCCTTGGAGACTCCTCCGCCTGAAGCCCTCCTCGACGCATCAACAGTTTCCCTGGAGACTCCACCGCCAGAGGAGGGAGGATGCAACGCCTGGGAACCTTCAGCCTGTCGTTGCTCAAGAAGAGTCCCGTCGGGATGATGAACCTGAGGCCTCTTGGGTCGCCATCGGATGGGGCGCCATCTCTAGAAGAAGGGCGCGCAGTCTCCCTGGATCCCTGACTCAGCGTAGAAGCCACCGCCGGAGGAGATCGAGTGCGCCCCTCCTCCGAAGGCGGGTTAGAAGCCATGGCAGAAGACAAGGCCGCAGGGACTCAAGGAAGGTGCAAACGCTGGGAAGTCTTATAAGGGGAGCCTACCCGCGTTGCGGTTTCCCTTCGCACTTCCCAGGTGTGATTCCAAGCGATTCAAAACTCTTCGAACACGCCGCATAGGCAACCGCTTCGGCTCCAACGTCGAGCGCCGATGACAAGTGGACCCGGGTCGTCCAGCTGAAGCGGTGGGCCAAGAAGTCAGTCTCCCAAGGAGACGAGCCGGCAAGGCGCTTCGGCGGTTCCCGAAAAAAGCGCCGCAACATGCAGAAGTGGCGGCCTTGGGAACCGCCGCAGTAAAAGCAACCATCAAGTGGGCGCACGCTCCCATGATTCCGCGACTGTTCATGCTCCGGCAACGGTCAATGCGGGACTTAGAGAAAGTGCGCGGAACGGAAGAGATGGAGGCCCCACCTCGAGCTCGCTATCTCCCCCGAGATGGGCCCGAGGGCCACTGTCGGTATCCTCGATACGGGGTACCCTCGCGCACAGGGAGAAATGCCTAAGGACCTCACCCTTCTCCGCAGGGAGAGCTCCGAAGGCGCCACGTGTCTAGTGGGGCCGGACCTCCCTCTCCTCAGAAGAGAGCTCCGGACTCGCCACGTGGCCAACTGAGCTGGACCTCCCCCTCCGCGGGGAGAGCTCCGAAGGCTCCACGTGTCCCGCGGGGTCGGACCTCCCTCTCCTCAGGGGAGAGCTCCAGGCCCGCCACGTGGCCGGCAGAAGCCGGACCTCCCCCCCCCCCCCCCCCCCCCCCCCCCCCCCCCCCCCCCCCGCGGGGAGAGCTCCGAAGGTGCCACATGTCCCGCGGGGCCAGACCTCCCCCTCCTCAGAGGAGAGCTCTGGGCCCGCCACGTGGCCAGCAGGACAACGCTGCCTGCCCCCGCGCGGTAGGCGGCGGGCGTAAAGACGCGCCATACCTTGCCCGTTCATGGTATTCAAGGCCCGCGCCTTCCCAAGACATGGAGACGTGGAGCACGCTTCTGTCAGGTGTCGTTGTGCCCAGTCACATCACAGACTGGCGCGCCGTGTCAGAGCCTGCCCGCCAATAAACACAGCGACAAGACATCCTCTGCCGCCCCTGCCGTCATCAACCACTACGACTAGCTTGCGGCATGGGCAGGGCGGCAGAACGAAGACTCGAAAGCCTTCGCCAGAGACAACTGCCGACATAACTGCAGATACGATAGTCGGCAGACAATCTCCCCGGGGCCACCTGTCGGGTCCCGGGCCCCCCCTTGTAAGCACTCGAGCCTTGGACTATAAAAGGCTCAGGTAGGCAACGTTAGCAAGGGTTCGAACTCGGTGAACTCGCATCCTAGGAATTACTCTCCCTCAAGCTCAGGACTTCGGTTCTGGGCAACAAGCAATACAGCGAGCACCTCTGCTCACCGTGGACGTAGGGTTTTATGCTCCGGCGGCCCGAACCACGTAAAACTCGTCGTGTCAAGCTTCTCCCTCACTCGTCCCTCACGCTTAAGCTCTCCGTAAGCGACTAGCCCCTCCGAAAAAGAACCTCCGCGGGCTGCCCAGAGCAGGTCCGGGGGAAGTGTCGACCACACACTTCGACAGCAGCCTTCCCCCTAGGTTATGCACCGCAATAGGACGTGGTTGGCGCCACGCCGGTAGAGATCCCCTTCTACCAGCACGTACCTTTTAGCCATGCGCACGATCCGTTCAGCGGATACACGTTCATCAGGGAGGATGTTGTCTTTCAAGTAGTCCCGGATCTCCGTGGTCCATGCATCGGGTATGACCTGAGCTTCTGAATCTTGAGCGCTGCGTTGCACGGAGTCCCCAGTGACGCTTACGATCCTTGGCGGCGTCCATGGCTGTAGGGCCGCCGGGACCGCCAGCTTCGAGGTGCTGGTCCAGTCCCCTTCGCCCGGCTCGGCAGGCCGGGCTGTGGGCCGCAGCAACGTCCTCTCGAAGACTCCTTCGGGCACAGGGGCTCCGGTGGAGGCCTTTGTTGAGAGGTCGTCAGCTGCGGCATTGCCAGCGCGCGGTACATGGCGCAGGTCCAAGGCGAGGAAGTCTTTCTCCAACATATGCACGTGGAGCAAATAAGCAGCTAGTTGTGGGTCATTGCAGGAGCATTCACCCTTAACTTGCTTGATGACTAGCTGGGAGTCGCCCTGTGCCATCAACTAGCGAGCGCCCAGAGACAGGGCTGTCTTTAGGCCAAAGATGAGTGCTTCATACTCTGCCATGTTGTTGGTCGCCTTGAAATTGAGACACACCATGTACCCAAACTGCTCCCCCGATGGCATGAGAAGCAGTATGCCAGCACCGGCCCTCTGCTTTCGCGAGGAGCCGTCAAAGAAGAGCGTCTAGTGAGGCCCGGTGAAGACCGGAGCTCGGGGCTTTGGTTCACCGTCTTCATGGCCCCCTAGGTTAGCCTTCGTTGGCATCCACTCGGCCACGAAGTCAGCCAGTGCTTGGCTCTTGACTGCATGGCGAGGAAGGAAGTCCAGCTCAAACTCCGCCAGTTCTGCTGCCCATTTAGCGACATTGCCGGTCGCGTGGGGGCTGTGAAGGATCGCCTTCATCTAGTAGGAGGTGACCACCGAGATCCGGTGGGCTTGAAAGTAGTGGCGGAGCTTCCTGGATGCCACGAGCACTGCATACAGCAGCTTGTGGACCTCCAGGTACCTTGTCTTGGCGTCGTGGAGGACTTCGCTGATGTAGTAGACAGGCCTCTGGATGGTCCGGACCCTCCCTCCCGGGCCTGGGATGTCCTCATCCATTGGCTCAGGCCGACCGGAGGTAGGTTGGTCCGGGGGAGTGAGACGGCCCCACGGGACCTCGTCGGGTGGTGCCGTGTTATGCGGCACCCAACAGCACACGGGTTGCAGAAACACATCATATTACATAAATAGTTTAGCGGAAGCGTACAAGATTGTTTTACAAATAAGTATACCAGAGTAAACTACAGCGGAAGACTATCACTCTCACGACTCATATCTAAACTAGCAACAAAGAAACGGTCCAGCCCGCGGACGTTTCTTACTAGCAACACGAAGACAATCTGCAGCGGCGAGGATGCTCTTTGAGTAAGCACTCGGAGGTTCCCGAGTCTCATCGGCATCCCTTCTCATAAGCATCGAGTCAATTACCTGCAAAACAACTCGGATTGCATCCGTGAGCATAACGCTCAGCAAGACTTAACCGTCACCCTAAACATGAAACTCTAAGTGAGGTTATGAACCTAACATAGGATGGCATAAGCATAATTAAACTCGCCTAAAAGTGAATCCATACTTTCAGTATTAATTGCAGCATTTTAAGTAACCCTGGGCACGCCACATCGGGAGTCCACAATCAAACAAGAAACGCTTTCCCCCGATGTAAATTGCTCATGGCATAAAAGAATCGAGTTTGCACTAGCCTATTCATCAAGTTCCAATACAAAGGTAGGATAATACTTCACATCAAAATGATTAGTTCCTTTCTCATGCAAGTTCTTACTACGTCACGACTGTGAGAACAAGTATGCTCGGTCCATTCCGTGAGCGACGGTGATTCGAATCAATAACACCCGGACTACACGACACGTACGCCCGTACTCGACGTTGCCTACAACAACCATCACTGACGTCGTACGTGGCAGCCTTTCCCCCGATTCACCCCCGCTGAATCGATCAAGTCGCCCCGTACAGTAGCTACTCTCATGGTGCACCTTCCGACGTGAGATGTCATGAGAATATTCCCCACATACTGCACACCGGCCGTCTGCCTGAGGCGACCCGAAAAGTCCCAACAACAGCTTCCCGAGGTACATCGGTTTACTGGGTCCCATATAGCCAGCATGAGCTCAGTACACAACTCAAACTTGTTCAACAGGGCCGCATACGGATCGGTCCTTTACCGACACGGACTGGTCTACAGCACCCAGGCCCCTATGTCCTGCTGCCCCTACAACCTTAAGGTCTCAACTTTAACTTGCTAATTCATTTACGAACCAATCCCGTATGCCCCTGTTGTTCCTGAAACTGCGAGTAGCATCTCACTACTCGACTTCTACCGAACCGTACTTAAGCATGGCAGTTGTACACGGTGAAAGACACCTACCCAATACTCCATGGGTCATTTTGTTATGCAAGAGGAGTATCAATCACTGGACCTAATGCACAGTTCATGTCTTAACCGAAAGTGAATACAAAACAAAAACTTAACAGCTGTTAAATGCAAACCGGAGCTTGCCTGTTTTGCAGGGTAGTCGTATATATCAGTTAGTGTCCTTGCAGATCCACCCTTGACTCTCTGGAGCTTGATCCACTTCAGTGAATCACTCCTTTGAGTCCCCTTCGTTGTGGTTCCTATTGAGATGCATATGCACATATTTTATAGAATGTAATGGAAAGAAGTTATGGAATTAATTTCTTAGGACAGAGGTTGTGTGGAAAAGTCAAGCATGGCTTGGTTTGCCTCTGTTGTGCAAAGAACAGAAATAAACTAAATTGACCTTAAGGCCTTGGCTATACACTAATCATTTTCCCTAATGATCATACTAGACAAGCTGAAAAGATTTGAGTGCAACTAAAGAACAAGAACTCCAATGGCCTCAAAACTTTTACAGCAGGTTCTATACTACCTAAGGATTTAGCTTGCCAAATTGCAGCTAATGTGGAGTCATATTGTGTCCTCCCCAATTCTCACAATATCTCTTATGTATTTTTCCCTTATACATAAGTATGGAGAATAAGAACAGGGAGTTCAAGGACTCATCTTGGGCTGGTCATTTACATGTGAGTTATTGATCACATGAGAGTAATCTGGTCCAAAATTCAGCCCTTTTACTTGAGTAGTTCTCCCAGAACAATTCTTTAAGCATTACTACTCAAAAGAATTACTTCTGAGGTAATGTGCATTTTCATGCTCAATTAAGTGAACTACAATTTCATGTATGTCCCAGAGAGCTTGCCTAAATTTTCCTATGATTGTTGGAGCTATGGATTGCTCAGAATAGATTTTTGAGGTGAGAAACATTTTCGGAAAATGTTTCTGGACTCCTTTGAGCACAGTAGTTTTCATTTAGCAAATTCCTCCTCAAATTATCTCCAAATGAGCTGAAAGTTTGCTAGTAGGTCAACAATATGCTAAGGAATATTCTGGCAAAATTTGGGGATTTTTGGATAACCCAAACTCTCCCTATAATTCTTTTTCAGAAAACCTTCAAAGAATTTTCCAGAATGTAATATTGACTTTCATACAAAACTGAGTTCATATTTGGATAGAACTCGGAAAGATGAACCCAACCCAATTGGAATCACTCAAATTGGAGTTTTCTACAGGGAGATATGAATTTCCAAAGTTTGGGCCCTCACTGGAATTGTTTTCCCACAGAAATTCCCACAGGGCCCGCTTATTTGAATTCCAACCTATCAGAACTGGGCCACACCGGGGCCACGGGGTTTTTTGCTCCAGCACACAGGATCCCGGCCACACCCGATCCCGGATTTGAATTCTCTGCTGCTGACAGACGGGTCCCATGCCTCTTCTTCTTCCTCCGGCTTCCTCGCTCGCGCCCGCGCTGCCCCTCGCCGGCCCGACGCTGGAGCTCGCCGGCTCGCATTTTCCGGCCACCGCCTGAACTGAAACTCGCCGCCAGGGAGTTTGTGACACCGTGGAACACGACTGTGGGGTCTGCTTGGGCTGCCGGCGATCGGAACATGGCCGGCGACGTGTAACTGTCTCTGTGGTAGTTCGGCAGCGTCGCCTAGGGTTTCCGGCCCGCCAAAACCTGCGTCGACGCGCTCTACAGCACCAGCGCAGCTCTAGGAAGATCGGCACGACCTCAAAATGGCTTGGGAGTGGCTGTAAATAGGTTGTCGCCATGCGACCGAATGGGTCCGCCATGAACACCTTTAGTCGAGCTTGAATTCCGTCGTGCTGAGGCGTTTTCATGCGCTGGATCCTAAAGGAGAAATGACCGCCGGCTAATCCAGCGTCTATGTGCCAAATTTGATGACCTAAGGAGGATCAGAGGGCAAGAATTTGAAAGAATCATACCGGAAGCTCGGGATGAGGTCGCCGGAGCAAAACCTCAAAATTCGCCGCCGATAGCTTATGGCACGGCCTGAGCTTGGACTGAGAGCAGCACCGCACCCGTGCGCGTCCGTAGGTGTGATTGCTTGGCCGTGAAACCCGCTGTGGAGGGCTGTACACGAGCACCCGATCACGCTTTTAAGCTAGGTCGCCGCGGCGGTGGTTGTTCTCGGGCACTGGAGGCCGCAGCTCGCTGGCTTGCGGGTCAGGGAGGTGGAGGCCGAGCTCGCGGCGATGTTTAGCAGCTCGGGGGAGGGAAGGACGTGACGATTTCTTCGGTTTCCTGATCGACCGAGAGGGCGGAGGAGAGGAGCTCGGGTCGCTCGGTGTTCTCGCGAGGAGAGGAAGCAAATGCTGTTGGCTTGGTCCGAGGAGGGAGAGATCACGTTGCTGAAGCGGTGAGAACCGACCCTGGGGCGCCAGCGCGTGGAGGCTGGCAGCAGGAGCTGGCGCCGGCAAGCTGCTCGGTGGCGCTCGCGAGCTGCTCGGGAAAAGTTCCCACCGAGAGCAAAACTTAGTGAGTAAGTCTCCTCCTTTAGCTCTATGACCTGTGGGTCCCACCCCACATTTCTTCCCCAAATATCTTCTCAAGCTGATCTTTTCAATCCCCAGAATGCTAAGTTTTAAAAAGGTGGGCTAGAATTTGGATTCTTCAAATTCAGTTTGAATTTGCAAGACTAAATCTGAATTTGGTTTAGAATTTGCAATTTCTTCTTTTTAGCTCTCTTTTGAGCCCACCCTACAAATGGAAAGTTGGTGATAAAACTTTTCTCTCTAAATCCAACTATATGGCTGCATGTTTATTCAAAGTTTTTGGTTACCCCATGTGTGAACTTTGAATTTCAAATCTGAATTTTAAACTTTCATGCAAAGAGGTATTTAACTCCTTATTGGTCCAACACTTTTAAATAAAAAGGTGAACCTCATGTTGGATGTTCATCCATGTATTACCTTGCATGAAGAAAAGTTTTAGCAAGTCCCATTTTTCATGTCTTTGCCACACATATGAACTCAAACCTTGGTTTTTATTCATACACATTTTTGGGACTTTTACAGGGAGCCTCCGGGAGCTGGGACTCGAAGGCTCCTAGGCCGTCTTGGACCTCCGGGAGATCCCGCTGGTTTTCCAGGTGGTCATCTTGGACCCTCGGGAGGACGTCTTGTCCTCCTAGGAGGTTCCTTTTGGTCTCCGGGGGGTTACCCCGGAGCTCCGGGAGGTTGTCTTGGAGCTCCGAGAGGTCCCGTTGGACCTCCGGTAGGTTGTCTTGGAGATCCGGAAGGTCGTCTTGGACCTCCGGGGTCTCCTGGTGCTTGTCTTCTGCTATCGGAGAATGCTGCGGTGACGGGAGGTCTGGCCGCTCTGCGACGAGGACCATGCTCACCACTTCAGTTGTTGCCGCGATGTAAAGCTACAAATGCTCTTTGGGCTCGGGGGCTACCATGATGGGTAGGGTCGTCAGGAGTTGCTTCAACTCCTGGAAAGCTTCTTCTGCTTCGTCGGTCCAAACAAATGGACTGGATTTGCGCAGGAGCATAATGAAGGGGAGCGCTTGCTCTGCTAGTCTCGGTATGAACCGACTCAACCCGGCTAGGCATCCCGTGAGTTTCTGGACTTCTTTGATGTGGGCGGGGGGCCGCATCAGATCGATGGCCTTGATCTTCTCTGGGTTGGCCTCAATTCCTCGGTGTGAGACCAGGAATCCTAAGAGTTTTCCAGAGGATACGCCGAACACACATTTGTCGGGGTTCAGCTTGGTGCGCGTGGAGCGCAATTTGTCAAAGACTAAGGCTAGGTTATCTAACAAGGATGAACTCTGCCTGACCTTGACAACGATGTCATCGACATACACCTTGACTAAGTCTCTTATTAGCTCTCCAAAGGTTTTGTGCATTGCACGTACAAAGGTGGGAAGAGCGTTCTTTAAGCCATTAGGCATAGAGACATAACAATACAGGCCGTCTACTGTGATGAAGGAAGTGTGCTCTTCATCTTCTCTAGACATAGGGATCTGATGGAAACTCGAGTAGGCGTCTAGGAAGCATAGCATATCACAGCCTGATGTCGAGTCTACTATTTGATCTATTCTAGGGAGAGGGAATGGATCTTTTGGACATGCCTTATTGACACTGGTGTAGTCGATGCACATCCGGAGCTTCTCGCCGGCCTTCGGGACGACGACGGGGTTCGCCAACCACCGGGGGTGGTGGACTTCCCGTATGAAGCCAGCGTCCAGCAGCTTCTTGATTTCTTCTTGGATGAAGTTCTATCGCTCGATGGACTGCTTGCGAGGCTTCTGTTGTACTGGCCGGGCGTCGGGGAATATCTTCAAATGGTGCTTGATCACCTCCCTAGGGATCTCCGGCATCTGCGATGGCTGCCATGCAAACACGTCGACGTTGTGCCGGAGGAAGGTGATGAACGCGCCTTCCTATTTGCTATCCAGGCCCCCAGCTACCCGGGTGGTCTGGGCAGCATCGGCGCCGACTTGGACGACCTTCAGGGGGACGTCGCCCTCGTCGAGGGGTTGCACGCGGGGTGCTGCGGTAGAGGCACGGTGGCGTGCACTCGGGTGGAGCCGGTCCGGTTCTGCACTGCCAGGGGCTGGTGCTCGAGCTGTTGCAAGTGCCTGGAGCTTTTCCAAGGCTGACACTGCAGCAGTGCGGTCTCCACGAATCTTGAGGACGTCTGTTGGTGTAGGCATCTTCAAGACAAGGTAGCCGTAGTGGGCTACTGCCATGAATCGATACAGGGCTGGCCTGCCGAATATGGCGTTGAAGGGGAGGTCGATCTCCGCCACATCGAACAGAATGTACTCTGTCCGATAGCTGTTCGGTGCCCCAAAGGTCACTGGAAGGCTGATGTTGCCGTAGGGAACGACTTGTCCTGGCCCTACCCCTGAGAACGGGCTCGATGGGGTGAGCTTGGCCATCAGGATCTGCAGCTTCTGGAAGGCTGCGCGGCTGATGAGGTTCAACCCAGCCCCGCCATCTACCAGAACATGGTACATCCTCACGTTGGCGATGGTGGGTGCTACCAAGAGCGGTAGTTGGCCGGCCCCAGCCATGTTCCTGGGGCAGTCGGTGGCATCGAAGCTGATGGGGGTTCCCATCCACTTGAGGTGCGGCGCGACACTTGGGAGGGGAGCCACCGATGCTACTGCTTGGCGCAGAGTCTTAACCGCGCTTCGGGACGAGGGGTCAGTGGACCCGCCGTAGATGACGTAGAGCATCTTCCGGCGCTCGTCATCGCTGGAGCTGGAGTCCTCATGGTTGCGCACCGCCTTCACGGCGCGCTGAGGCTCCTAGAACTCCACTTGGTGGCCGACGTTGTCTTGGGTGTCGACCTTCTGCTAACCCTCCCTTTGACGGAAGGGAGGGGCCTCAGCACGCGGTTGCTTCCCCTTGCGGAAGCGCTCCGCGAGCTTCTGAATCTCCCGGCACTCAGCAGCAGTATGGCTACTGGTGTCGTGCACGGGGCATGGCTCGCCTTGGTCACCATCTGGAGCTGGTGATTGTCGCTGCCTCTTGTCGGGGCGTGGCCCCCGAGCTCCGCTGGATGCTGCTGCTGCAGCAACGGGAGCTGCGGTCGGTGGCTTCATCTTGCCGCCGCCCCGGTTCTTGATATTCTTGCCGCTTCCATGGGAAGCAGCGCCAGATTCGGGCTGTCCTTCTGACTCGGAGGCTGGCAGTGAGTGCCAGTGTAAGGGCTCAGTTTTTGACACATAATTGAAGTGTTCATCACCACACCACACACCTCATTTGAGGAAAGATGATGAACACAAATGAAGAGCAAGTAACCACCATCAACATGCTCATTAGAGAACAAACTCACACATTGCAAAAGTGGTATTTTCCACATGTGATAGAGGTGGGCTGGACATATGAAAACTCCTACACATTGCTAAGAATGTCCATGCCAAGTTTCACCTAAATTCAAAACCTTTTGAGGTCATTTTGGGTATAGCTAGAAAGAGGGCAGTTTGAAACCATATTCAAATTCAAACTGTTTTTATCCCATGAATTTAAAAGTGGGAGGCATATTCTTACTCAGCACATTTTTGTGAGCTCATACACCAATTTTCACTCCATTTGGAGTTGATCTTGACATGAGCTAAGTCGGACAAATTCAAACTTTTATTTGAATTCAAAACTGAACTTGTGCCGAAATTCATTCAAACCAAACCCAATTTGAATTGTAATCAATTCAAATGGCTCAAGGGTGAATAATTTGAATCACCATGGGTATTTTGGGACTCACTGTTTACAACAGTGATTAGGAGTAAATTTCAGAGGTTAAAATTGGAAGTGGGACCCACATGTCAGCCACTGAAGGAAATCAACCGAGTGGACTTTCAGTACTCGGGTCCCCGAGCTTCTCCTGAGAGTGCCACCGAGGGGAGGCCGCCGCGCCACCACCTGCTTGCCGCCCACGGTCGCTGAACCGACTCCCGGGGCCCTTATCTAGGCGTCCGAGCAGCCGCCGGTGCTCCCCATCCCTGCCCCGACGCGCTCTCGCCCAACAGACTGAGACTCCTCGCCGCCCGAGTGAATTTTCGGTCCCTCATCGCCCGGCCGATCCAGTGACCCTCCCGGCAATCTGAGACCAGCACCGGGTGCGCCAAGACATCTTCGACACCTTCGCATCGGTTCCAGACCCTGCGCGGTCTTCCCCGAGCTCCACCGCGGCGATCTTGTCTCCGCCGGTTCAGCTCGAGCCGCCGCTGCGGGATCCGCCCTTCCGGCCACCACAGCCCACGGTTCACGGGGCTGTAAACAGCAAAGAGGTTCGCCTTCAACCCCTCTTTCTTTTCCGTAAGCTCCGGCGGCGTGACAAGCGCTGCTCAAGCCGGAATTTCATGTTTTCGCGACGGTGTGCAAAAGTGAGGTTTGCACCGATCCGAGAAATTTGTAAGCCACACTGCATCATTTGTCCTCTCATGGAGAGGATCACTTCTAGTAGCCCGTGCGGGTCCATAGGAGCAGGAACCACGAAGAACCGTGGAGAGAAACCGCTGTTCTTCGAGTTTTAGTAGAAATCCCAATTTCCGGCCTAGGACGCACGGTGACAGCCCAATACAGCTCTTCCCGAGCTCAGTAGAGCTCATGTCGACCTTTCCTATGGTCCACTGATGCTCGACGACCCTTAGCTCGATCGGGTTAGGTGCTAGGGAGGACGGGCAACATGGCCGAAGTTCTCCCGAGTCTGCGGCTCGTCGCCGACCATGTGGCGGCCATTTTCATGGCGAGCTGGCCCAAGAATCCTGTTCCCCGAGAGAAAATAGGCAGAGGCGGCCAAAATCGTGAAGTTTGGAGCTTTACAGAAGCCGGCGGCGAGCTCTCCGGCGAGGTTCCTCGGAGGCAGAACGCGGGCGGCGGGAGGTTGACGAAGGGGTGGATCCCAGCTGTCAGCGGGAGATATTTTAAATCGGGATTGGGCTGCGGCCGGGATCGGCTGTGCTGGCGCGCAAATACCCTGTGAGCCCCGGTGTGCCGGACACCTCCGCGCTCGACACATGTCCCCGCGGGCCCCGAGAGTGACACGACCCCAAGGTCCTGTCGAGCCAGGATCACGCTGAGGGGTGCTGCGTTGCACAGCACCGTCTAACACACGTCAAAGGTACAAAGCGGAAGCGAAATTTTATTACATAAACAAGTTATTAACATGTTTACATCAAAATAAATTCAGTCTACACTCGCGGGCGTAGACTAAGCATCAAGTGCACGTTCAGCCCTCGAACGTGTCCTTGCTAGCACACACGCACACTAACTCTGCGGCGTGCACGACTCCCACTCGACGGGGTTCCCCTCCTGGGGTTCCGTCTCCTCTTCGGGAGTCCCTTCCTCATAGAACCCTGCAAAAGCTTCAAACACAAGCAGTGAGCACGAAGGCTCAGCATGTCTGACCCGTCTCACCTAAACATGGAACTTCTACATGAGGGTAATGGGTTACATGAGGTAAAAATCAGTTGCAGGGACTCGCCTAATTAGTAGAACCTTACTTTCAAGTTTTAGCAGCAGGTTGTGGAGAACCTTACGCTAAGGCACATGAGAGAGCCGCAATCAAACAAGAAACGCATTTCTCTGATGTACCTTGCCCAAAGTTGAAAAGAACTTTAGTTAGCTCTAAGCTACAGCATATCATTAACAATCAATGTCCAGCTTTCAATCAGCAACATTTTAACATGTAACTAGCCTGTTCTTTCTACATCACGGTACAGTGAACAAGTGGTACTCACTGACCGCGAGGGACGGCGATTATAATCGATTTACACCTGCAGGGTTACCCGAACAACCCGTCACGTACGCCCGTACTCGATGTTGCCTACAACAACCATCACGGACGCCGTACGCGACTACCTTTCACCCGTTAGCCAAATATTGAACCGGTCCCATCGTCCCGAGCAAGAGGTCTCTGCACGCGCATCTCCGTGCCGCCAGCCGATTTACACCTCAAGCTCTCAACCTACCCTCTGAACGACGGGCAATGCCTCAATAACCAGCTACCCGAGTTACATCAGTTTCCCGGTTCCCATATAGCCGGTAGGTCTTCGGTACTGTTCTAGCTTGTTCAACAGGCCCGCACACGGCTCGGTCCTCAATCGACACAAGCGGAGCTACAGCACACAGGCCCCAAAGTCCTGCTGCCCTTACTCTCCGCTCGGTCTCATTTTCTTGCCATGTGTATCATGTGCTATCTCTACCCGAGCAATGTGCCTCTAGCCTATTCTCGCGAGTAGTTCCAACTACTCGACTTGTACCGAATCCTACTCTATCCTAGCAATGCAGTAGCTAACGGGGTTTGCAATCCTAAACCCAACCCATGGTTCTCTTGGCTATGCAGTGGGGCTTCCAAACAAGACACTAATGCACAGAATAAAGGAAACAAGTATGTGCTCAAAACAATAAAAATTTGTAAAAAGGTTAATGCAGACCGGAGCTTGCCTTGCTGCTCTTGGTCGTAGGATAGCTGTTCTTCCGGAGTAACAAAGTCTAGGACTTCGGGTTCCTCCTCGACCTTAGCGACTACATGATAGAAACAATACATGTATTAATTTAATGCATTTGTATTAAGTTTGAAGTTGTGAAGTCTATAACCTTTGCTAGACAGACCTAATGACTGTGAAACTTTTAGTGTGGCTTGGTTACAACCTAAACAGATACTTGGTCAAGTTTTAGTTGCAGCAAAGCTCATTTGAGCCCTCCACAATTAATTATGTACTTGACCTTAATTAAAGGCTTTTAAGGTGTTCTAAAGATTTTCATGAAACAAACTATGACTTTCTGAAAACTAGATTTTCAGAGGGTTCTAATGGAGTTGGTCTCACTTAATTTGAAGGTTCCTAGCTAAAGATATGAGCTAAACAATTTCAGAGAAAATTCTGAAAATGTTTCTGAACATTTTCTATTTTCTCTGGAACAGTTTCACTAATCACACCATTAGGTGGAATAAATGAGCTCCAATGGGTCTGAAATTTTTATTGTAGTTCAGGGATATTTTGGTGAACCTCTCAGCAAAATTCCAGGATCTTTCTCCAAAGGATTCTTCAGTTAAAATTCCAAACAGTTTAAATTTTGAGGAATTAATTCTGGAAAAATAAGGAATTTCATGAAGTGAAACTTGATTTGCTGGAAAGTGCTCAGAGAGCTGAATCCAGCAAAATTTTGTTCACTCAATTTGGAGCTTTCTAGCCAAAGTTATGAGGATTTGAAGTTTTGGAAGAATTCTGAAAATCGGGGAACAGTTTAAACTCTCGGGGCCCGCGGGGACACGTGTCGAGCGCGGAGGTGTCCGGCACACCGGAGCTCACAGGGTATTTGCGCGCCAGCACAGCCGATCCCCGGCCACACCCAATCCCGATTTAAATTCTTCAGCCGCTGACACGTGGGCCAGCCGGCTTCGTCTTCCTCCCGCCGTTCTCTCGCGCCCGCGCCGCCGACCTCGCCGGAGCAGACTCGGGGCTCGCCGGCTCGCCGCTGCCGGACCTCCCATGGTCTGAAACTCGCCGCAGGGGGTTGTCGACGTCGAGGAACACGTCGGTGGTGTCAGGTCGGGCTGGGTGTGACCGGAAATAGCTCGGCGACGTGCCGCGGCCTCGGTTGAGGTTCGGCACCGTCGACCGTGGTTTCTAAACCCGCCAACACCTCAAACAAACGGTCCTACAGCATCAGTGTACCTCTAGGAAGCTCAACAAGGTGTCAAAAGGGTTCAGGGATGGCGTCAAGTCGATCGGCACCGTGTGACCGATCGTGTCCGCCATGACCGCCCTTGATCGAGCTCGAAATTCGTTACTCCTAGACAGTTTCACGCCACGGATGCAGAAAAGAACTTGATCGCCGGCTAGTCCAGCGTCTACGTGCAAGATTTGATGACCTCCGAAAGATCATAGAGCGAGAATTTAAAGAAACTGTACCGGAAGCTCGGTTTACGGTCGCCGGAGCAAAAACTGGAAATTCTCTGCGGATTCTTCACGGTTGGCTTCCAAACTTGGAGGAGAGCAGCACGGTGGTTGCGCGCTCCTGTTGCCTCTCTTGCTGGACCATGTATACGCCTGTGGAACGCTGTCCACGGGCGCCCGACTCTCGGCTGAGGCTAGGTCGCCGCGGGTGGCGATCGCTCTTGGGCAAAGGAGGTCGGAACTCGGGGTTTCTGGTGTTGGGAAGGTGAAGTGCGACCTCAGGTGGCTGTCTAGCAGCTCAAGGATGAAGGAGGAGATGGTTTTGCTGATTTTCCCGATTGAGCAGAGAGCTGCGGCGAGAGACAATGCCGCTGCTCGGGTCTGCCCACGAGAAGATAAAGCCGGCCGACTCCTGCTCAGTAGAGGCGGTGCTGGTCGCATGGGGGCGCGAGCAAGCCGCCCTGGGCGCCAGCGCGCGGAGGGGGAAGCAGCTGGTGGCGCCGGTAGCTGCTCGGTGGCACAGCCGACAGCTGCTCGGTGGAATTTCCCACCGAGACTCTGACTTTGGTTGCAAGTTTCTCCTTCTTCCCTCTATGACATGTGGGTCCCACCCGGGGTTTTAACCTCTGAAATTTACTCCTAATCACCGTAGTGAACAGTGAACCCCCATAATACCCCTGGTGATTGAAATTATTCACCCTTGAGCCATTCGAATTGAATAGGATTCGAATTGGGTTTGGTTTGAGTGAATTCCAGCACAAGTTCAGTTTTGAATTCAAATAAAGTTTGAATTCGTCCCACTTAGCTCATGTCAAGATCAACTCCAAATGGAGTGAAAATTGGTGTGTGGGCTCATAAAAATGTGCTGAGTAAGAATATGCCTCCCACTTTTAAATTCATGGGATAAAAAAACAGTTTGAATTTGAATATGGTTTCAAACTGCCCTCTTCCTAACTATACCCAAAATGACCTCAAAAAGGTTTTGAATTTGGGTGAAACTTGGCATGGACATCCTTAGTAAAGTGTAGGAGTTTTCATATGTCCATCCCATCTATATCATATGTGGGAAATACCACTTTTGCAATGTGTGAGTTTGTTCTCTAATGAGCATGTTGATAATTGTTACTTGCTCTTCATTTGTGTTCATCATCCTACCTCAAATGAGGTGTGTGGTGTGGTGATGAACACTGCAAATGTGTGTCAAAAACGGAGGCCCTTACATTCCTCCCCCCTTAAAAGAATCTCGTCCCGAGATTATAAGGTAAAAATGAGAGAGAGGATGGTGGAAAATTACCGAATATGCGACGTGAAAAAGTCGGGGTAGTTAGTGCGAAGGAACTCTTCGCTCTCCCATGTCGCTTCGTCCATGGAGTGATTACTCCATAGAACCTTGTAGAACCACAACGTCCGGTTGCGTGTGGTTCGGGCCTTTTCATCAATAATCTGCACCGGTTCCTCCCGATAGGTGAGATCCGGTTGCAGTTCTTCAATGTCTTCCAGCTGAACGGTAGTTGATAGCTTGAGACACTTCCTCAGCTGGGAAATGTGAAAGATGTCGTGCACACCGGAAAGTGCTTCTGGTAATTTCAGCCGGTATGCCACCGATCCACATCTTTCGGTAATCTGGAATGGACCGATGAATCGGGGTGCTAACTTTCCTCTCACCCCAAATCTGTTTACGCCCTTCATTGGAGACACCCGTAGGTATACGTGATCTCCATCTTCGAATTGTAATGGGCGCCTTCTCCGGTCCGCATACTGTTTCTGACGGGATTGAGCGGCTTTTAGGTTCGCTTGAATTAGTCGAACCTTTTCTTCCGCGTTGTTGACAAGGTCAATCCCGAAGGTAACCCTTTCGCCAGACTCACACCAGTTCAACGGTGTGCGGCATTTCCGCCCGTATAGCGCCTCGTAAGGTGCCATCTTGATGCTGGCTTGGTACCCATTATTGTACGAGAACTCGGCTAACGGCAAGTGATCATCCCAATTCTTGCCGTGGTTGATAGCGCAAGCTCGTAGCATGTCTTCTAAAATCTGATTTACCCGCTCTGTCTGCCCATCCGTCTGCGGGTGGTAGGCTGAACTACGGATCAGCTTCGTCCCCAAGGCAGCGTGTAGCTGCTCCCAAAAACGGGACACAAATAAAGTGCCCCGATCCGATATAATAGTACGGGGTACGCCGTATAAGCATAGGATCCGTGAGATGTACAGTTCAGCGTACTTCTTGGCGTTGTAGTTGGTGTTGACCGGGATGAAATGGGCAACTTTGGTAAGCCGATCGACGATCACCAACACAGAATCATGTTTCTGCAAGGTGGTGGGTAAACCGACGATGAAATCCATGCTCACATCCTCCCACTTCCAGGCAGGAACGCCCAGTGGTTGTAGCAGTCCCGGTTTCCGCATGTGGTCTGCCTTCACCCTTCGACATGTATCACACTCGGACACGTATTTTGCAGTCTCTCGCTTCATCCGTGTCCACCAAAACTTGCTTCTGAGTTCTTGATACATCTTGTTGCTGCCGGGGTGAATAGAAAACTTTGATAAGTGAGCCTCATCAAAGATTTTCTTCCGTAATTCCGGGTTACGGGGTACGACGATCCGGTCCTTGAATCATAGGACGCCGTCTCCGTCTTTCCGGAAACATTTCAGCTCCCCACTATCTACACGTCTCCGCAAATGTGACATGCCCTTGTCATTCTTCTGGGCTGCCACTATCTCTTCACGGATGGTGGGGATCAAAGCTAGGTTGTAGAGAGCTCCGTATGGAATCACATGTAGTGGTGGTTCGCTCTCTTCCAACGGTGTGATGGTCAGATTGTTGACGTGTGACTTGCGGCTCAGCGCATCTGCCACTACGTTTGCCTTGCCCGGATGATAATGGATCTCTATCTCGTAATCCTTTATCAGTTCTAACCATCTTCGTTGCCTCATGTTCAGCTCCTTCTGAGTGAATATGTATGTCGAAGTGTTCAGTCGACACTTCCCCCGGGCCTGCACTGGGCAGCCCGCGGAGGTTCTTTTTTCGGTGGGGCTAGTCTCTAGCGGAGAGCTTGCGCAGATGGACGAGTTAGTAAGAGCTTGACACGGCGAGTTTTACGTGGTTCAGGCCGCCAGAGCGTAAAACCCTACGTCCACGGCGAGCTATGGAGCTCGCTGTATTACTTGCTGCTCGGGGCCGGAGGCCTGAGCTTGGGGGTGAGTTACAGCTTGAGAGTGTATGGCTAGCGTATGAGTTGCAAAGTGCCCACCCTTGCTATCGACGCCTACCCGAGCCTTTTATAGTCCAAGGCGCGGGCAGCTTACAAGGGGGGCCGGGACCCGACAGGTGGTCTCGGGAAGATTGTCTATCATCTACCGTATCTGCAGTTATGCCGGTAGTTGCCTCTGGTTGAAGGCTTATGAGTCTTCATCTTGCCGCCCTGCCCATGCCACATGCTAGTCGTAGTGGTTGATGAAGGCGCAGGCGGCATGGGGTGTCTTGTCGCGGTGTTTATTGGCTGGCAGGTTCTGACACTGCGTGCCAGTCTGTGATGCGACTGGGCGCAACAGCACCTGACAGAAGCGTGTTCCGCGTCTCCGTGTCTCGGGAAGACGCGGGCCTTGAATACCTTGTACGGGCAAAGTATGGGGCGTCTTTACGCCCGCTGCCTATCACTCGGGGACAGGCAGCGCCGTTCTGCTGCCACGTGGCGGGCCCGGAGCTCTTCTCAGAGGAGAGGAGGGCCCGTTGCACGGGGCACGTGGAGCCTCCGGACCTCTCCCCGCGGAGGGGGAGGCTCGGCTCCTGTTGGCCACGTGGCGGGCCCGGAGCTCTCCTCTGAGGAGAGGGGGGCCCGGTCCCGCTGGACGCGTGGCGCCTTCGGACCTCTCTCCCGCGGAGGGGGAGGTCCGGCTTCTGTATGCCACGTGGCGGGCCCGGAGCTCTCCTCTGAGGAGAGGGAGGTCCGGCCCCACCGGACGCGTGGCGCCTTCGGAGCTCTCCCTGCGGAGAAGGGCGAGTTCCTTAGGCATTTCACCCTGTGCGCGGTGGTACCCCATATCTCAGGTACCGACAGTGGCCCCCGGGCCCATCTCGGGGGAGATAGCGAGCCCGAGGTGGGACCTCCGTCTCTTCCGATCCGTGCACTTTCTCTAAGTACCGAATTGACCGCTGCCGGAGCACGAACGGCCGCGGGATCGTGGGAGCGTGCGCTCAATTGATGGTTGCTTTTACTGCGGCGGTTCCCAAGACCACCACTTCTGCACGTTGCGGCTCTTTCTTCGGGAACTGCCGAAGTGCCATGCCGGCTTGTCTTCTGGGGCGTCTGACTCCTTGACCCATCGCTTCAGTTGGGCGGCTTGGGTCCACCTTTCATCGGCGCCCGGTCTCGGAGCCAACGAGGTCGCCGATGCGATGTTTCCGGAGGTTTTCGAATTACCTCGAACCATCCCTGGAAAGTTTTAAAAGGGGATCTCACCCGCATCGCGGCTTCCCTTCGCATTGCGCTCGTACTTCCCTTGAACTCTTGCGCCCCGGCTCTCCTGCCCTTGCGCCCTCTTTCGCCATGGCTTCCAACTTGCTCCCGAAGCGCCTCGTTTGTTCTTCAGAGCTCGGGACAGTGCGCAGGCTGCTGGGCTGGCGCTCAGAAGAGCAGAAACATCGGCTTCGCCGAGGATCTCTCCCCCTTGTCCTGGAAAAGGGGGAGATAGTCTTCTTCACCGCTTATGCTCTGGCGGGGTTCGTTCCGCCGATTTCTTCCTTCTTTGTCACCCTGCTGGAGACATATGGTCTCCAGCTCCACCATCTTTCCCCCAACTCCTTCGCAATGGCTGCTGTTTTTGTCCACTTCTGCGAGATGTTCGTGGGGGTGCACGCCTCCGTGACACTCTTCCGCCACTTATTTGTGCTGCGGACGACTGGGCGCGGCTCAAAGACTCAGATGGGGGCATACTACTTCCAGCATCGCTGCAAAGACCCCAAGGTCTCCGGATACCTTCTGCCCTTCAGCGCATCAAGGTGGGAAAACTGGAGGGAGAGCTGGGTGGTAGTGCAGACCGACGAGCACGATCGCCTACAACTCCCAACCGCCAGCCCAACCACCGATCGCCGCTTCTGGGAGGAGATCCCTGAGCTGGAGCAGGAGTACTCCCCGGTCTTGGAGCGGATCCGGTTCTTGGCCAACGAGGGGCTGACGTCTCTAATGCTGCTGATGGACTTTATGTCGCGCCGTATTGCTCCCTTGCAGCAGCGTAGCCGCCCAGTGTGGTACTACACCGGCGAGCAGGACTGTACCAGGCTGGAGAGGGGGCCCGGCTCTGACCCTTCCGACGAGGAGCTAAACGAGATGGTGAGCAAGGTGAGCGGTGACTACATTCCCAGCGGCGACCCCGCCCTTCCGCCCTCTGCCACCCCCCTCTTCTTGGAGCCTCAGAGGAGGTCAGAGCTCCTGCGGAAGATGACGAACCTTGATGATATCGGGATCACCGTCCGGCAGGTCGGGGATGCCTTCCGGGGTATCACCATTCCAGGAACCGAGCACCCCGGGTCAGGGCATGAGGCATCCGCTGCTGTCAAACCCTCCCCCAGAGCCGACGGAACTCAAGCCGCCGACAAAGGGAAAGGAAAAGAGCCGGCCCCTGGGCATCTAGAGAAGAAACGCGCCCGGTCTCCTCCGAGGGTGCCGCCTGTGCCGAGTCAGGGTGCCGGAGCTACTTTGCTCCCATCTCCCGGAGGTGCTGGTCCATCGGGTGGCGACCCGAAGAGGTCCCGAGTGTCCCTCCCCGGCGGGTCTCTCCCCAGACAGCAGCCGTCCGAATCAGCCCAAGTACCTCGCCATCCTTCCTCAAGCGGAGGGGCTCCCAGGACGGATGTTGGTGGGGCGACGCCGGCGAGTGCGCCGGGGATCTAGGCGTCCCATTCCGCGACCGTTCCAGCCGCTGGTCCCGGCGGTTCAGCTATAGCCCAGAGGCCAGTGCTGCAAGCTCGTTGGAGCGCTCATGCCGCCCAGTAAGTGTTGCTCTTTCTGGCTTGTAGGAGCAGAGCTCTTGTCTCTTCTCTTATTCTGAGGGCTTCTTCTTCTTGCAGGGACCGACCAGCTGCCAGGGGCGGGCCTCTTATCCGGCCGCCTTCAACCGACGGAAGCTCCGCGCCTCAGCACCTGGGGACCGTGGCGGCTCCCATGGCTCCTAAATCGACGGGGGCACCCTCTGCGCCAGCGGGTTCATTTTCCGCGGTGGCCGCATCTGCTCCTACCCGCCCTCCTTCACCAGTCCAGAAGCCAGGTCTTGAGACCGGGAGGGCTGCTGTAGGTGCGCCTGCTGGCCCCCTGGCCTCCTTAGGACAGCGCCCCAACGTGGTTGTTGAGGCGCTGGCGCCCCCGCCGGTCTTAGACTCGTCAGGGGGGTCCAGCGGCGCAACTCCTATCCCCCCTGCTCCGGCGCCCGTGTGGGACGCCCTGGGGCGTGTCCAGACCAGCGCCCGGCAGCTCCAATCTGCCTTTGAGCAGGAGCGGAAGGCATTGGCCGGCGAGAGGGAACGCCTTCTTAGCTGGCAGCAGCGGGCCCGGGCGGACCTTGACTCAAGGCAGTCAAGGCTTGAGGCCATGAGTGCTCTGCTTGGCACTCAGAAGAAGGCCAATAGCCGCTTGGAGTCAGAGGCCCAGCGGGTTCATGCCACCTACCGCGAGGCTCTGGCCCAAGCTGAAGCCAAAGCCAAGGAGCGTTCCACCGCCGCGGAGGAGTTGCAGCTGCAGGTAGCCCGTCGGGAGCACGCCGTCGCTGATCAGGAACGCGCCGCTGCGGCCGAGGAGGAGAAGACCACCGCCTGGCTGAGGGCCAAGGTGAAGGAGCTAAGGGCTCGGTCCGAGGAGCTGGAGCTCCGTGAGTCGGCTGTCGCCGCGAGGGAGGAGCAGTTCTCCAAGGAGCGCCAGGCGGCGATGGATCGCGAGCTGGCGGCTCGCCAAGAGGTAGAGAGGCTCCAGTCCTTGCAGACTGCCGAGGCCCAGGCAGTCTGGTGCTTCATTGCCAAGGCGGGGTCCGCCTTGGCTCCTCTTGGTTTCAGCCCTGTGCAGGTGGAGACTCCAGCGTGGCCGATGTCCGAAGCGACCCCAGCCCTTGAGTCTCTCGGCGACGAGCTAGGTCGGCTCGAATCAGTGATCGCCGACGAGCTGGAAGCGGAAGGTCGGGGCCTTGCGAAGGAGGTTGCTATGCACGTTCTGTCGTGCTTCGTTAGCCGAGACCCTTCCTTTTCTCTGGGGCCGGTTCGTCTAGGACCCGTCGCCGATCGGGAGGAAGCTGCCAGGGCCGAAGTCGAGGACTTAGCTGCCCTCGTGGCCTCTAGGTTTCATCGGGAGTCCGGGGACTCTTAGGCCTCTGCCCTCGTGGCCACAAGGCCCTGTACTTCCTTTTTTATTTTTGTTGAGTCTGTAGCCCAGCTCGTGGAGCCTTCGTATGGACAGACTCCTGTTTCTTTCTGTGTCTGCATGTCCTAGTCTTCTTCTTGGCTTTTCCTGACCGAGTCCTTAGCTCCGCAAGGACTCGGAGGCCTTGACCAATCTCGAAGCTCTGCATAGACACCTTCTCCGGGTCCTCACTGTATACTAAGGGTTCCGGAGGTCTCCAGGACCCCTCACGAGATCGGAGGGGGGGGTCCGGGCCTGTTGGTCACGTGGTGGGCCCGGAGCTCCCGCCTGAGGGGAGGTCCGGGCTTGCGAGGCACGTGGAGTCCTCGGGCCTCTCCCCGCAGAGGGGGGAGGTCCGACTTCTGTAGACCACGCAGCGGGCCCGGAGCTCCCCTCAAGGAGGTGGAAGGTCTGGCCCTGCTGGACACGTGGGGCCTTCGGGCCTCGCCCCTGTGAGGTCTAGTTCTTTGATCTTACCTTGGGGTTTTGGCCTTGCGCGATCCCGTAGCGGCCCCCTGGTAGGTGCGTTCTATTGGATGGATGCGCCTACCATACTCCTGCGCGGAGCTGAGGCTGAGAGGTCCTGCACACAAGTAAGGAAAAAGTAATTCTCCTTGGGGGCTCCCCCCCCCTCTATCTCTTAGTCTTATCTGGCTTACAGTCCCCGTCCACTTATATGGTGCTTGGGAACTACCGTGCGCGAAGTGCCGGGGGCTTGGGGCCCCCCTGGCTTTCGGCCGGTACCTCCCACGCAACCGCCTTTGGCAGGGCAGCAAATGCCGACTAAAGATGAGAATGAGAAGAGGGAGTTGAACGCATAGTGAGCACGCGCTAGTAGGGTAATCATAAAAATTTAATAAGTAAATTAAATGAGTACCAAAGAAGAGCAACGTAGGGCAGGTTTCTTTTCATATAAATTTCCATATGGGGAAGGCGGGCTGAATATGTAGGCCACGACCCACCTCAAGGGAAGCAAGACTCTACGCGCTTGGGGTCGGAACCAGGCGAAGCTGAACGTAGTCCTGGACCATCCCCTGAGGCTTAGCTGCTCCAAGCACTGTTCCTGGACTTTTATGGAATTTATTATAAAAAGAAGGGTCTGTCCTATTGTTGCTCTAGGGGTAGAACTTACAGCGGTGTTCTGTGTTCCGAAGGTTCGGGAGCGGGTCCCCATCCTCAGTTCTGGGGAATGGTCCCAGGCCCAGGATGTCCAGCCCCAGTATGGCAAATGGCCATGTGGGCTGGATCATCTGTACCGTCCAAGCCGGTGTATGGATCTGCTTGGCATGGAACAGGCACGCCTGGCAGCTCTCGACCAGCTCGACGGCATCCTGGAGTGTTGCCGGCTAGTAGAAGCCATGCCGAAAGGCTTTACCGACAAGCGTGCGTGAGGAAGAGTGACTCCCACATTCGCCTCCATGGATCTCAGCGAACAAGTCGCAGCCTTCCCCCTGGGTTATGCACCGCAATAGGATGTGGTTGGCGCCACGTCGGTAGAGATCCCCCTCTACCACCATGTGTCTCTTAGCCATACGCACAATCCGTTCAGCGGATACACGTTCATCAGGGAGGATATTGTCTTTCAAGTAGTCCCGTACCTCCGTGATCCATGCATCGGGTCTGACTTGAGCATCTGGATCTTGAGCGCTGGGTTGCACGGAGTCCCCAGTGACGCTTGTGATCCTTGGCGGCGTCCATGGCCGCCGGGACCGCCAGCTTCGAGGTGCTGGTCTAGCCCCCTTCGCTCGGCTCGGCGGGTCGGGCTGTGGGCCGCGGCAACGTCCTCTCAAAGCTCCCTTCAGGCACAGTGGCTCCGGTGGGGGTCTTCGTTGAAAGGTCGTCAGCTGCGGCCTTGCTAGCGCGCGGTACGTGGTGCAGGTCCAAGGCGAGGAGGTCTGTCTCCACCATCTTGGTTGATAACCAGACTGGGAGTTGCCCTGAGCCAACGACTAGCAAGAAGGATGAGCACTTCATACTTTGCTATGTTGCTGGCTGCCTTGGAATTGAAACGCACCACATACCCAGACTGCCCCCCAATGGCGTGAGGAACAGTAAGCTAGCACCGACCCCCTGCTTTCGCAAGGAGCCATCGGCGAACATCATTCGGTAAGGCCTGGTGAAGGTCAGGGCTCAGGGTCCTGGTTCACCGTCTTCGTGGCCCCCTGAGCATGCGTCTACTTCAGCCACAAGTCAACTAGTGCTCGGTTGATGTCTGCATGACGGGAAAGGGAGCCTAGGTCAAACTTCAGTAGCTCCGCCGCCCATTTGGCGGCATTGTCCGTCGCGTGGGGGCTGTGGAGGATAGCTTTCAGCCTGGGGAGACCGCCGGGTGCTCGATACTCGGAGGTCCCCAGGCTGCTTTGGACCTTCCCGGAAGCTCCGCTGATGTCCCGGGAGCTCCGGGGGGTCCCGTTTGGGAGTCCGGGAGGTCCTGTTGGGCCTCCGGGGGGGGGGGGGTCCCGTTGCACCTCCGGGAGGTCCTGCTGGTCCTACGGGAGGTTGTGTCGGGGATCCGAGGTCCGGTTTGGGCCTCCGGGGTTTTTTGGTACTTGCTTCTTGGTAGCGAAACAGGTTACGGTGGTATGGGGTCCAGCCACTCTGCGGTGAGGACCACACTCACTTCTGCAGCCATCGCCGTGATGCAGAGCAGGAGATGCTCTTCGGGCTCGGGGGCTCCTGGCCGGATTTACGTAGGGGCTTTAGAGAAGCTTCACTTTGCTAACCCCGGCATAAACCGACTCGGCGTAGCTAGGGGTCCCGCGAATTTCTGGTCTTCGCGCCAATGGCTTTGATCCTCTCTGGGTTAGCCTCAGCTCCTCGGCGTGAGGCCAGGTATTCTAAGGGTTTTCCAGAGGGTATTCTCTGGCGTTTGTCGGGCGGACGAAGACTAAGGCCAGGTTATCTAGTAGGGACGAACCCTGTCTGATCTTGACAATCAATGCCTTCGACACACACCCCAACTGAGTCTCTCATTAGCTCTCCTAAGGCCTTGTGCATTGCACGTACGAAGGTAGGGAGAGCATTCCTTAGGTCATAAGGCATAGGGGCATAACAGTACAGGGCGATTACTGTGGTAAAGGGTGCCCTTCAACTACTCCAGACACAGGGGTCTGGTGGGAGCCCTAGTAAGCATTTAGGAAGCACAGCATATCACAGCCTGGCATCGAGTCTACTATTTGGTCTATCATAGGGAGAGAAAATAGGTCTTTAGGGCATGCCTTATTGAGGCTGGTGTAGTCGATGCACTTCCGGAGCTTCTCGCTGGCCTTCGGGACAACAACACGGTTCGCCAAGCACCGGGGGCGGCGGACTCTCCGTCTTGTCGGACAGCTGGACGTCGGGAAAGACCTTTAAGTAGTGCTCAATCACCTCCCTAGGGATCTTTGGCCTCCGCGACGGCTGTCATGCAGCACATCGACATTGTGCCGGAGGGGGGCAACGAGCGCGCCTTCCTATTTGCTATCCAGGCCCCCGGCTATCCGGGTGGTCTGGGTGGCATCGGCGCTGATTCGGACGAGCCTTGTGGGGACGTCGTCCTCATCGAGGGATTGCATGCGGGGTGCTGTGGTAGAGGCACGGTGGCGTGCACTTGGGTGGAACTGGTTTGGTTCTGCGCTGCCGAGGGTTGGCGCTCTAGTTGCTGTAAGCGCCTGAAGCTTTTCCAAGGCTAACACTGCGGCAGCACGGTCTCCACAAACCTTGAGGACGCCTGTTGGTGTAGGCATCTTCAAGACAAGGTAGCCGTAGTGGGCTACTGCCATGAATCGGTACAGGGCTGGCCTGCCGATTATGGCGTTGAAGGGGAGGTCAATCTCGGCCACGTCGAACAGAACGTACTCTGTCCGGTAGCTGTCCGGTGCCCCAAAGGTCACCGGGAGGCTGATGTGGCCGTAGGGAACGACCTGTCCCGGCCCTACCCCTGAGAACGGGCTCGATGGGGCGAGCTTGGCCATCGGGATCTGCAGCTTCTGGAAGGCTGCGCGATTGATGAGGTTCAGTCCAGCTCCGCCATCCACCAAAACGTGGTACATCTTCACGTTGGCGATGGTGGGGGCCACCACGAGCGGCAGTTGGCCAGCCCCAGCCATGTTCCTGGGGCAGTCGGTGTCATCGAAGCTGATGGGGGTTCCCATCCACCTGAGGTGCGGTGCTGCACCTGGGAGGGGAGCCACCGACGCTACCGCTCGACGCAAGGCCTTAGCCATGCTCCGGGACGGGGGGTCAGCGGACCCGCCGAAGATGACATAGAGCATCTTCCAGTGCTCGTCATCACTGGAGCTGGAGCTCCCATGACTGCGCACTGCCTTTACGGCGTGCTGAAGCTCCTGGAACTCCACCTCGCGGTCGACGCCGTCTCGGGCCTCGACCTTCTGCTTGCCCTCCCTTTGATTGTTGGGTGGGGCATCAGTTAGGGGCTGCTTCCCTTTCTGGAAGCGCTCCGCGAGCTTCTGGATTTCCCGGCATTCGGCAGCGGTATGATAACTGGTGTCATGCACAGGGCATAATCCATCCTGGCCCCCGTCTGGGGCCGGTGATTGTCGCGGCCTCTTGTCAGGGCGCGGCCCCCGAGCTCCACTGGGCGCCGCCGTTGTGGCAACAGGGACCGCGGCTGATGACTTTATGTTGCTTCCGTACGAAGCGTCGCCGGATCCAGGCTGACCCCCTGGCTTGGGGGCCGGCAGAGAGTGCCAGTTCCGCCCTTCGGCTGCTCTGGCACACTTGTCCGCCAGGTTGAAGAGTTCTGAGACATCGCGGACCTCCCTGGTCGCGAGCTTCTCGAGCATCTTCCTGTCCCGAACGCCTTGCCGGAACGCCACCACCACAGAAGCGTTCTGGATATGTGGGATGGTGTTCCGCACCTGGGAGAACCGCTGGATGAACGAGCGCAGCGACTCCCCTGGTTGCTGTTGGATAGCGTGGAGGTCGAGCTCCGTGCCAGGGCGGGTGTATGAGCTGCCGAAGTTGGCGACGAACTGTCGGCAGAGCTCTCCCCAGAAAGTTATGGACCCCTGAGGTAGATTCATGAGCCAAGACCGAGCTGGGCCGGTCAAGGCGACGGGGAAGTAGTTGGCCATGACTGCCTCTTCCCCTCCTGCGGCAAGTACGGCAGTGGAGTAGATCTGGAGGAACCCCGCCGGGTTGACGCTACCGTCGTACTTCTCGGGCAGGTGCGGCCGGAACTTGCGCGGCCACCTCGCGAAGCGAAGGTGGGGTGCAAGGGCCGCACATCCTGCACCTGCTGCTGCAGGTATTGGCGCTGCGAACGCTTGGTTCGCACTTGGCACCGCGTATCCCAGCATGGGCAAGGCTGCACCATAGACCGGGGGCGCTGCTTGCGGCGCATATGGTTGTGGCATATGCTGCGCGGCATATGCCTGAGGCAGGGCTCGCGTGGCGAAGACCTGCCCTTCAGGATGTGTCGAGGCCGACGACATGCTGTCGCCAGCCTCATGGTTGCGACGCCTTTCTCGGCGTCGCTCGAGGTACACTCGGGCGTCCTGGCCCAAGTGGCACCGTTCCAGCTCCCTTCTCAGGTCCGTCGACAGGAGCCTGGAGGAGCTGGAATCCGCCGTTAGCCCGTCAACCATGGGCGTGCGCGTCAGCAACACAGCCGGTTGTCCTGGGCGCCGTCCTCGCCGAAACCGAGGGTTCGCGGTGGCGACGACGAGGCGGTCCACCTCGCGGACCCATTGCTGGGTCGCTGAATGGGGCGCATCCCCCACAGGTGGGTTGCGCAGCAGCGCTCTTGCTGCAGCTAGCGCACCTCCATGGTGTACGCTCAGCGCTGCAGAAGATCTCACACTGGTCGGGGCCTGCATCGCCGGAGTCGGCTGCTGGCTACCAGCTTGTGCCGACACACTCCGTCCTGAGTGTGTCGACATGTACTCCCCAGTGGTCACGGTTCGCCGTGAACGCGGAGGGGGAGAGTTTGCCGCTGAAGGAAGCTTGGTCATCTTCGTCGGCGGAAACTCATCGCGCTAGGAGAAAGGCCCCCTACCTGGCGCGCCAAATGTCGAAGTGTTCAATCGACACTTCCCCTAGGCCTGCACTGGGCAGCCCGCGGAGGTTCTTTTTTCGGTGGGGCTAGTCTCTAGCGGAGAGCTTGCGCAGATGGACAAGTTAGTAAGAGCTTGACACGGCGAGTTTTACGTGGTTCAGGCCGCCGGAGCGTAAAACCCTACGTCCACGGCGAGCTATGGAGCTCGCTGTATTACTTGCTGCTCGGGGCCGGAGGCCTGAGCTTGGGGGTGAGTTACAGCTTGAGTGTATGGCTAGCGTATGAGTTGCAAAGTGCCCACCCTTGCTATCGACGCCTACCCGAGCCTTTTATAGTCCAAGGCTCGGGCAGCTTACAAGGGGGGCCGGGACCCGACAGGTGGTCCCGGGAAGATTGTCTATCATCTACCGTATCTGCAGTTATGCCGGTAGTTGCCTCTGGTCGAAGGCTTCTGAGTCTTCATCTTGCCGCCCTGCCCATGCCGCATGCTAGTCGTAGTGGTTGATGAAGGCGCAGGCGGCATGGGGTATCTTGTCACGGTGTTTATTAGCTGCCAGGTTCTGACACTGCGCGCCAGTCTGTGATGCGACTGGGCGCAACGGCACCTGACAGAAGCGTGCTCCGCGTCTCCGCGTCTCGGGAAGACGCGGGCCTTGAATACCTTGTACGGGCAAAGTATGGGGCGTCTTTACGCCCGCTGCCTATCACTCGGGGGCAGGCAGCGCCGTTCTGCTGCCACGTGGCGGGCCCGGAGCTCTTCTCAGAGGAGAGGAGGGCCCGCTGCGCGGGGCACGTGGAGCCTCCGGACCTCTCCCCACGGAGGGGGAGGCTCGGCTCCTGTTGGCCACGTGGCGGGCCCAGAGCTCTCCTCTGAGGAGAGGGGGACCCGGTCCCGCTGGACGCGTGGCGCCTTCGGACCTCTCTCCCGCGGAGGGGGAGGTCCGGCTTCTGTATGCCATGTGGCGGGCCCGGAGCTCTCCTCTGAGGAGAGGGAGGTCCAGCCCCGCCGGACGCGTGGCGCCTTCGGAGCTCTTCCTGCGGAGAAGGGCGAGTTCCTTAGGCATTTCACCCTGTGCGTGGGGGTACCCCATATCTCAGGTACCGACAATGTACTTGAGGCTTTTGTGGTTGGTATATAAATGTACGAGGTTACCGAGTAGGTAGTGCCTCCACATTTTTAGTGCAAGTACCACGGCAGCGAGCTCCAAGTCGTGAGTTGGATAATTCTGCTCATGGTTCCTAAGCTGCCGTGATCCATACGCGACCACTCTTCGGTCTTGGATCAGCACACATCCGAGCCCAATGCCGGATGCATCGCAGTACACATCGAACGGTTTTGTTGTGTCTGGCTGCGCCAAAACCGGTGCTGATGTCAGGTGCTTGACTAAAGCCTTGAATGCTGCTTCACATGTTGGACTCCAAACATATTTGGTAGCCTTCTTCAGCAGCTCTGTCATTGGCTTGGCAATCTTCGAGAAGTTTGGAATGAACCTCCGATAATATCCCGCGAGTCCGAGGAAACTCCGTACCTCGTGAACAGTGCTCGGGGATTTCCAATTCAGCACTTGAGTGATCTTGCTCGGGTCCACAGCGATACCCTCCGCTGAGATGATTTGCCCGAGGAACGGCACTTGCGATATCCAAAACTCGCATTTGCTGAATTTTGCGTATAACTTGTGATCCCGCAGCCGTTGCAAGACTATACGCAGATGTTTCTTGTGATCTTCCTCCGACTTGGAATACACCAGAATGTCGTCGATGAAGACCACGACAAACTTGTCCAGCTCCGGCATGAATACTGAGTTCATTAAGTACATGAAGTGAGCTGGAGCATTGGTGAGGCCGAAGGACATGACCAGGTACTCATAAAGTTCGTACCTCGTCGAGAAATCCGTCTTCGGAATGTCCTCAGCCCTTATCTTAATCTGATGGTACCCGGATCTTAAATCCATCTTGGAAAAGATCTTTGCTTCGACCAACTGATCAAACAACATGTCGATCCGTGGCAACGGGTACATGTTCTTGATGGTTACGGCATTCAATGGACGATAGTCCACGCAAAGCCGCAACGTCTCATCCTTCTTCTTGACAAATAACGCCGAACAACCCCATGGTGAGGAGCTCGGCCTAATAAAACCCTTCTCCAGAATGTCCGTGAGCTGAGTCTTCAGTTCAGCCAACTCCTTGGGCGCCATCTTGTACGGCCTTCGGGATATCAGCATAGTTCCCGGTGCAAGTTCAATCTTGAACTCCACCTCTCTATCAGGCGGCATCCCCGGCAAATCATCCGGGAATACGTCAGGGAACTCTCGGACCACTGGAATATCTTCCAATCTAATGGTTGTGGCTTGATAGACACTTGGAAGTTTTATTTCCGGACTGTCCAGAAATAATGAGTGAGAACCGTGCACCTCTGAGTTTAAGTGCACGACTCGATGGATGGTGTCTAAAACAGCGCCGTGGCGTGTTAACCACGACATCCCTAGGATGACATCGACCTTCTGTCCCTCTAGGATAATGAGAGACGTGGGGTACACTCTACCCACTAAGCATAATGGTGCTTTGGAAACCATTACGCTTGCTGAAATCTTCCCACCCGGTGAACAAATTAAATATGGACTATTGGTGGGTAGTATTGGCAAACTGTGTTTAGCAATGAAAGCTTGGCTAATCAAATTATGCGTGGCGCCTGAATCAAACAGTACTATAGCGGGATGCTGGTGGAGTTGGAACATACCCGCAAGGATTGGCTCGCCCTCCGGCACGTCCTCAATGGCAAGTTGGTGGACAGTGCCGGGCCTAGGGTTTGCCCGCCGCGCATTAGTAGGGTTCCAGGGTTGATTCCTCCCCGGAAACTGCAGTGCCACTCCGCCGCCTTGCCGCTCCGGGCAACTGCTCGCGAAGTGTCCTGGACGACCACACTTGTAACATGTGGCCGCTGCTGGTGGAGTGCTCGGTAGACGAAAGCCCGGCATGCGTTGCTGAGGTGCAAACGCACGCGGCATCGCCCGCTGCTGCTGTTGTGGTTGCGGTGGTGCTGGCAGTGCCGGCCGGAATGCCGGTGAAGAGTACGGCCGACTGCGGAACGGCATCGACCGCTGTGGTGGTTGCCAGCGTGGACCTGATGGTGGGCGATTCACCATCCGAAACTTCGGAGAAGGACCGCCTCCTTCTCCACTGCTCTGCGGCGCACTTCGCTTTCTCTCCGCCGCCGCTAACTCCTTGCCGGAGTCCTCCTGAACAATCGCAGCATCAATGATGTCGTTGAGGCTGCCGCGATTGAACATCGCCAACTTGTCCTTCAGGAGCGGGTTAAGCCCCTGGTAGAAGTGGTCCCGCCGCTTCTCGTCTGTATCTGCGTGATACGACGCGTAGAACGCGAGATCGTTGAACGCTCGGGAGTATTCCAGCGCGTTCCGGCTCCCTTGCTGCAAGTGTAAGAACTCCTGCATCTTCCTCTTCATTAAACCTGGCGGTATATGATAGGCCCTGAAGGCCGTCCGGAACTCCGTCCAGGTCATCACTCGGTCGGTGGGCTGTGAAGCACAGAAGTTGGCCCACCACGCGCTCGCGGATCCTTGGAGCTGCTGGACCGCGAACTGAGTCTTGCGCTGCTCGCTTATCTGGAGCAGCCCGAACTTCATCTCTATTGCGCGGAGCCAGTTGTCCGCGTCAAGTGGTTCATCCACCCTTGAGAATACAGGGGGATGAGTCGCCAGGAAGTCGGAGTAGGAGCTCTGTTGACGCTCCTCCCGGTCTTGACGTCTCTCTGGGCGAGACGTATTGGCGATGAGAGTCTGCAGCAACTCTGTGTGCTGCTGATGCGAGCCCGCCATTGCCGCGACGATGTCGGCCAATGTAACCGTTGGCGGTGGCGGTGGTGGTGTTTGCTGTTGCTGTTGCTGCTTCTGTCCCGAGGAGTCCTCGGGAGGTGGTTTGGAGGTCTCTCCCCCTTGACTGGTACCCCCAACGTCAGGGTTGGCACGAGTACGCGTCATTCTGAAATTCAAAACCGCAGCGATTAGCACATGTCTTACTTAAAATTTCCATAAGAAACAGTAGGTATTGAAGTGACACATGATTAATTTGCACAACATTCACATATATTGATAAAGCATAAACTTTATACAAGATACATTACTCTCGGGTCTCCGAGAAGTCATGCTCATGTCGTCACTACCTATACATACACCACTGTCTACTCGACATGTCACCGATTACAAAAGTTGGGTTACGCTACCCTAGCTGCCCTACTTGGCAACCGTAACCCCCTACTCGGAGTAGAACTCGACCTCCTGCGGGTCGTCCTCCTACGGTACCTCTGCTGATGGCTCTGGATCTACCACCTCTTCTCCTATCCCGGGTTCTCCCATTGCTGGAAGACCCAAGACCACCAGTATGCCCAATACCGGAGGTACGAGGTCCTGCAAAGCATGCACCTCGTCCATAGCCTGGTTATAATCTTCTTCCCAGCCTTGCCCTTCCTCAATAGTGTCGTCTCGCTCTTGAGCAAGGTCCTCGTTCTGCTGGCTCAGATTCTGTACCAGTTCTTGTAGTGCCGCGATGTCAACACGGCTCTTTTTCCTTGCCTTCTTCAGACGACGCAACTGATTGTGTTGTTCATTCAGTCGCTTGATCGTCGGAAGGAGCACATTGCGGAGTGCGCTGTGAGCACTCTCAGAATGGTCCCCACGGCTTGTGCTCTCCTTGAGCTTCGTAGCGAGATGCTCCGTATGAACAGCTTGGCTGTCCATCACGGCGTTTCCCGCCCTCATCTGGAGGCTGAGATTTGCCTCCGCGAGGTTGTACCTTGGGCAACTCGGGTCCGTTGCCTCCAGGTACCTCTCTTCCCACACATGCTGAGCCCGTCCCTCCACCGGAACGAGCGCGTATGGAGTGCCCTCCATAGCATGCACGTGTAGTTGGCAGAAACGTGGCATGGTGTCACGGGCTGCCACTTGCCACATCCCTTCCGGTTGTCTTCCTCTCACCGTGACGGTGAACGGCACCCAACCGGGGGGTGTAGGTCCTGCAGGGACTTCGACATGGGTCGTCCACGTCTTGTTCCCCTCTTCGCCTTCTTCCTTGGCGAAGTACTGCGGCATCTGGATGTACCCGAAATATTGAACCATTTGCCACAATGCTTCCGGGTAGCCGCTACGGTGAGAACAGTGGGAAGCCACCCACCCGTTCTCCAATTGTTTATCTGCTGTCATCTGTAAAAACATATTTGAGAAATGTCAAATATTTATTTAAACAGTAAACCTCTGAGTTATAACATAAAACATGTCATTGAACCCATAAAACTTGGAAACACAGTTC
This sequence comes from Neostapfia colusana, assembly GCA_030760725.1. Lineage (NCBI taxonomy): Eukaryota > Viridiplantae > Streptophyta > Magnoliopsida > Poales > Poaceae > Neostapfia > Neostapfia colusana. The sequence goes on from JASWHV010000001.1 coordinate 13,698,037, forward strand.
AAATTTTTAAACAAATTTGACTGCTGATCTGCTGTTCCCATGACAGCCCTGACCAGTTTCCATCTCAACCTGATTTAGGCCATGTTAAAGGCAAAACTAGTTCTGGAGCTCAACATAAAAGTTAAAGCTAACTTCAGTAGCTTTCCAGAAAGTATTTGATTGTCCTAAAATCTGTCCTGGTTCAAAAGTTATGAGGTGTCAAAATTAACAGAATTTCTGGAGAAAATTGGACAACACCTCCTTGCTTTAGGTACTGATTTGATCCAAGGATTCCAGTTAATTATGTTCCTAATCTGACAAAACTTTCTGTTACAAAGTTGTAACCCATCTCATAAGCTTTCCAGAACTACCTCATTTGCTATTTTTGGATTTTTTATGCAGGAAGTTATACTCAATTTACAGAGAGTTTACAGCAAGTCTTTACTCTGTCCTGTTTTCTGGACAGTTTCAACTCTACTGTATTTTTCGATTGGTTAAGGGATGAAACACCTCTGGACCTCAACAGAAGAGTTGTAAAGCTCTTCTAAAGCTTTCCAGAAATGTATCATATGAACTCAACCTCGAAAGAACTCAACCTCTAACCTCTGATTAACTTCAGCCTTGATCCAGCTGGAAACAGAGTGCTCTGTCCTTAACAACCTATAAGTTGAAAACTTGTTAACTTTGAATATCCTGTTCAAGGGAAGGAGTTACATCAAGTTTTACTACTTTGGATCAAAACCTTCAAGTTTTAAATGAAGTTATTCATTTAATGGGGTGTGACGTCGATGCGTCACCAGATTATGTCGGTACTACGTCCTCACAAAGAAAAACCTATACCGGACTTAGCCGGCTTCGTTATTTCAGTGGCACTAAACGTCACTCGCACACGGATGCTACACGTCTACCGTTTTGTGGTCAGGCTACCTGCAGAAACTCAAGCAATCGTCAGACTCGGCTGCACACCGAGCCCGGAATCCATACAGTTCGTACACCTGGCCGTCATCATTCGCCCGGATGTTCTCAAGCCAAACACGCCTTGAGTTATGTGTTCATGTTTCAGACCACGTGATGGGGTCTCCCAAATTGCACCACGCACGCCAGGGACAGGCGTTGCTCGAATACCCCAAACGACATGAAGAGTCGTAGAGGATATCAAAGCGGGTCGGGTTACCTGCCATCCGTGGGGCTCCACCCTTCAGCTTGTGCGCACTGGTGGACAGCGCTTACGTGCACCCCCCAATACATGAACGTCCCGAGATGCACAATTTTCCGACATAACAAATAGGTTAATATGCCACTTTCTATATGCTAATAACATCCTTATATGGGCTACTAACTCGTTCCTCACTGGATTTTTGAAAAAGAAGACCTTTGTAGTGTGTTAAACCTCAAGCGAGCTCTGATACCACGCTGACACGACCCCAAGGTCCTGTCGAGCCAGGATCACGCTGAGGGGTTCTGCGTTGCACAGCACCGTATAACACACGTCAAAGGTACAAAGCGGAAGCGAAATTTTATTACATAAACAAGTTATGAACATGTTTACATCAAAATAAATTCAGTCTACACTCGCGGGCGTAGACTAAGCATCAGGTGCACGTTCAGACCTCGAACGTGTCCTTGCTAGCACACACGCACACTAACTCTGCGGCGTGCACGACTCCCACTCGACGGGGTTCCCCTCCTGGGGTTCCGTCTCCTCTTCGGGAGTCCCTTCCTCATAGAACCCTGCAAAAGCTTCAAACACAAGCAGTGAGCACGAAGGCTCAGCAAGTCTGACCCGTCTAACCTAAACATGGAACTTCTACATGAGGGTAATGGGTTACATGAGGTAAAAATCAGTTGCAGGGACTCGCCTAATTAGTAGAACCTTACTTTCAAGTTTTAGCAGCAGGTTGTGGAGAACCTTACGCTAAGGCACATGAGAGAGCCGCAATCAAACAAGAAACGCATTTCTCTCATGTACCTTGCCCAAAGTTGAAAAGAACTTTAGTTAGCTCTAAGCTACAGCATATCATTAACAATCAATGTCCAGCTTTCAATCAGCAACATTTTAACATGTAACTAGCCTGTTCTTCCTACGTCACGGTACAGTGAACAAGTGGTACTCACTGACCGCGAGGGACAGCGATTATAATCTATTTACACCTGCAGGGTTACCCGAACAACCCGTCACGTACGCCCGTACTCGATGTTGCCTACAACAACCATCACGGACGCCGTACGCGACTACCTTTCACCCGTTAGCCAAATATTGAACCGGTCCCATCGTCCCGAGCAAGAGGTCTCTGCACGCGCATCTCCATGCCGCCAGCCGATTTACACCTCAAGCTCTCAACCTACCCTCTGAACGACGGGCAATGCCTCAATAACCAGCTAGCCGAGTTACATCAGTTTCCCGGTTCCCATATAGCCGGTAGGTCTTCGGTACTGTTCTAGCTTATTCAACAGGCCCGCACACGGCTCGGTCCTCAATCGACACAAGCGGAGCTACATCACACAGGCCCCAAAGTCCTGCTGCCCTTACTCTCCGCTCGGTCTCATTTTCTTGCCATGTGTATCATGTGCTATCTCTACCCGAGCAATGTGCCTCTAGCCTATTCTTGCGAGTAGTTCCAACTACTCGACTTGTACCGAATCCTACTCTATCCTAGCAATGCAGTAGCTAACGGGGTTTGCAATCCTAAACCCAACCCATGGTTCTCTTGGCTATGCATTGGGGCTTCCAAACAAGACTCTAATGCACAGAATAAAGGAAACAAGTATGTGCTCAAAACAATAAAAAATTGTAAAAAGGTTAATGCAAACCGGAGCTTGCCTTGCTGCTCTTGGTCGTAGGCTAGCTGTTCTTCCGGAGTAACGAAGTCTAGGACTTCGGGTTCCTCCTCGACCTTAGCGACTACATGATAGAAACAATACATGTATTAATTTAATGCATTTGTATTAAGTTTGAAGTTGTGAAGTCTATAACCTTTGCTAGACAGACCTAATGACTGTGAAACTTTTAGTGTGGCTTGGTTACAACCTAAACAGAGACTTGGTCAAGTTTTAGTTGCAGCAAAGCTCATTTGAGCCCTCCACAATTAATTATGTACTTGACCTTAATTAAAGGCTTTTAAGGTGTTCTAAAGATTTTCATGAAACAAACTATGACTTTCTGAAAACTATATTTTCAGAGGGTTCTAATGGAGTTGGTCTCATTTAATTTGAAGGTTCTTAGCTAAAGATATGAGCTAAACAATTTCAGAGAAAATTCTGAAAATGTTTCTGAACATTTTCTATTTTCTCTGGAACAGTTTCACTAATCACACCATTAGGTGGACTAAATGAGCTCCAATGGGTCTGAAATTTTTATGGTGGTTCAGGGATATTTTGGTGAATCTCTCAGCAAAATTCCAGGAATTTTCTCCAAAGGATTCTCCAGTTAAAATTCCAAACAGTTTAAACTTTGAGGAATTAATTCTGGAAAAATAAGGAATTTCATGAAGTGAAACTTGATTTGCTGGAAAGTTCTCAGAGAGCTGAATCCAGCAAAATTTGGTTCACTCAATTTGGAGCTTTCTAGCCAAAGTTATGAGGATTTGAAGTTTTGGAAGAATTCTGAAAATCGGGGAACAGTTTAAACTCTCGGGGCCCGCGGGGACACGTGTAGAGCGCGGAGGTGTCCGGCACACCGGAGCTCACAGGGTATTTGCGCGCCAGCACAGCCGATCCCCGGGCACACCCGATCCCGATTTAAATTCTTCAGCCGCTGACACATGGGCCAGCCGGCTTCGTCTTCCTCCCGCCGTTCTCTCGCGTCCGCGCCGCCGACCTCGCCGGAGCAGACTCGGGGCTCGCCGGCTCGCCGCTGCCGGACCTCCCATGGTCTGAAACTCGCCGCCAGGGGGTTGTCGACGTCGAGGAACACGTCGGTGGTGTCAGGTCGGGTTGGGGGTGACCGGAAATAGCTCGGCGACGTGTCGCGGCCTCGGTTGAGGTTCGGCACCGTCGACCGTGGTTTCTAAACCCGCCAACACCTCGAAGAAACGGTCCTACAGCATCAGTGTACCTCTAGGAAGCTCGACAAGGTGTCAAAAGGGTTCAGGGATGGCGGCAAGTCGATCGGCACCGTGTGACCGATCGTGTCCGCCATGACCGCCCTTGATCGAGCTCGAAATTCGTTACTCCTAGACAGTTTCACGCCACGGATGCAGAAAAGAACTTGATCGCCGGCTAGTCCAGCGTCTACATGCAAGATTTGATGACCTCCGAAAGATCATAGAGCGAGAATTTAAAGAAACCGTACCGGAAGCTCGGTTTACGGTCGCCGGAGCAAAAACTGGAAATTCTCTGCGGATTCTTCACGGTTGGCTTCCAAACTTGGAGGAGAGCAGCACGGTGGTCGCGTGCTCCTGTTGCCTCTCTTGCTGGACCGTGTATACGCCTGTGGAACGCTGTCCACGGGCGCCCGACTCTCGGCTGAGGCTAGGTCGCCGCGGTGGCGATCGCTCTTGGGCAAAGGAGGTCAGAACTCGGGGTTTCTGGTGTTGGGAAGGTGAAGTGCGACCTCAGGTGGCTGTCTAGCAGCTCAAGGACGAAGGAGGAGATGGTTTTGCTGATTTTCCCGATTGAGCAGAGAGCTGCGGCGAGAGACAATGCCGCTGCTCGGGTCTTCCCACGAGAAGATAAAGCCGGCCGACTCCTGCTCAGTAGAGGCGGTGCCGGTCGCATGGGGGCGCGAGCAAGCCGCCCTGGGCGCCAGCGCGCGGAGGGGGAAGCAGCTGGTGGCGCCGGTAGCTGCTCGGTGGCACAGCCGACAGCTGCTCGGTGGAATTTCCCACCGAGACTCTGACTTTGGTTGCAAGTTTCTCCTTCTTCCCTCTATGACATGTGGGTCCCACCCGGGTTTTAACCTCTGAAATTTACTCCTAATCACTGTAGTGAACAGTGAACCCCATAATACCCCTGGTGATTCAAATTATTCACCCTTGAGCCATTTGAATTGAATAGGATTCGAATTGGGTTTGGTTTGAGTGAATTCCAGCACAAGTTCAGTTTTGAATTCAAATAAAGTTTGAATTCGTCCCACTTAGCTCATGTCAAGATCAACTCCAAATGGAGTGAAAATTGGTGTGTGGGCTCATAAAAATGTGCTGAGTAAGAATATGCCTCCCACTTTTAAATTCATGGGATAAAAAAACAGTTTGAATTTGAATATGGTTTCAAACTGCCCTCTTCCTAACTATACCCAAAATAACCTCAAAAGGTTTTGAATTTGGGTGAAACTTGGCATGGACATCCTTAGTAAAGTGTAGGAGTTTTCATATGTCCAGCCCATCTATATCATATGTGGGAAATACCACTTTTGCAATGTGTGAGTTTGTTCTCTAATGAGCATGTTGATAATTGTTACTTGCTCTTCATTTGTGTTCATCATCCTACCTCAAATGAGGTGTGTGGTGTGGTGATGAACACTGCAAATGTGTGTCAAAAACGGAGGCCCTTACAGAGAGTTTAAACTTTTTCCCCGATTTTCAGAATTCTTCCAAACTTCAAATCCTCATAACTTTGGCTAGAAAGCTCCAAATCGGGTGAACCAAATTTTGTTGGATTCAGCTCTCTGAGCACTTTCCACCAAATCAAGTTTCACTTCATGAAAACCCTTATTTCTCCATAATTAATTCCTCAAAATTTAAACTCTTAGGAATTTTAACTAGAGAATCCTTTGGAGAAAAATCCTGAAATTTTGCTGGGATGTTCACCAAAGTAGCCCTGAACTACCATAAAAATTTCAGACCCATTTGAGCTCAATTGATCCACCTAATGGTGTGATTAGTAAAACTGTTCCAGAGAAAATAGAAAATGTTCAGAAACATTTTCAGAATTTTCTCTGAAATTGATTAGCTCATATCTTTAGCTAGGAACCTTCAAATTAAGTGAGACCAACTCCATTAGAACCCTCTGAAAATCTAGTTTTCAGAAAGTCATAGTTTGTTTCATGAAAATCCTTAGAACACCCTAAAAGCCTTCAATTAAGGTCAAGTACATGATTAATTGTGGTGGGCTCAAATGAGCTTTGCTGCAACTAAAACTTGACCAAGTCTCTGTTTAGGTTGTAACCAAGCCACAGTAAAAATTTCACAATCATTGGGCTTGTCTAGTAAGAGTTATAGACCTCACAAGTTAAAAGTTAATACAACTGCATTTAAATTAATACATGTATTGCTTCTATCATGTAGTCGCTAAGGTCGAGGAGGAACCCGAAGTCCTAGACTTCGTTACTCCGGAGGAACAGCTAGCCTACGACCAAGAGCAGCAAGGCAAGCTCCGGTTTGCATTAACCTCTTTACAAATTTTTATTGTTTTGAGCACATACTTGAATACTATTGTTCCTTGCATTAGAGTCTTGTTTGGAAACCCAAGTGCATAGCCAAGAAAACCATGGGTTGGGTGTAGGATTGCAAAACCCCGTTAGCTATTGCAGAGCTAAGATAGTGTAGGATTCGGTACAAGTCGAGTAGTTGGAAATACTCGCGAGCATAGGCTAGAGGCACTCGACTCGGGTAGAGATAGCACATGAAACACATGGCAAGAAAATGAGACCAAGCGGAGGGTAAGGGCAGCAGGACTTTGGGGCCTGTGTGTTGTAGCTCCGCTTGTGTCGATTGAGGACCGAGCCGTGTGCGGGCATGTTGAACAAGCTAGAACAGTACCGAAGACCTACCGGCTATATGGGAACCGGGAAACTGATGTAACTCGGGTAGCTGGGTGTTGAGGCATAGCTGGTCGTTCAGAGGGTAGGTTGAGAGCTCGAGGTGTAAATCCGGCTGGCGGCACTGAGATGCGCGTGCAGAGACCTCTTGCTCAGGACGATTGGACCAGTTCAACATTTGGCTAACGGGTGAAAGGTAGTTGCGTACGGCGTCCGTGATGGTTGTTATAGGCAACATCGAGTATGGGCGTACGTGACGGGTTGTTCGGGTAACCCTGCAGGTGTAAATCGATTATAATCGCCGTCCCTCGCGGTCAGTGAGTACCACTTGTTCACTGTACCGTGACGTAGAAAGAACAGGCTAGTTGCATGTTAAAGTGTTGCTGATTGAAAGATGGACTTGATTGCTAATGACTTGCTGTAGTTTAGAGCTAACTAAAGTTCATTTCAACTTTGGGCAAAGTACATGAGAGAAATGCGTTTCTTGTTTGATTGCGGCTCTCTCATGTACTGTAACACCCCAAAAAATATTGTTAAGACCCTAAATCATGTTAAGAGGGGAATTTAAAAAATTTTGGACGTGTTGCATGTTTTGCAAAAATTCAAATTCAAACTGGAATTCAAATTAAACTCAAATCAGAAAAGAAATAGAAAAAGAAAAAGAGAAAACAGAAAAAAAATGGCCAGTGGGCCGAAACCCACCAGCCGGCCCACCCAGCAACCACGCCAGCCCGCAGCCGTGCGCGCTGTTTCCTTCCACTGACAGGTGGGACCCACCAGCTCGTCTTCTACCTCGCGCCGCGCCGGACTCCCTCTCACCCGAATCAAAACCGATCGGGATTTCTGCGTATCCCCGCTGAATTCTATTCGTAGGCGACGCGGACTTGATCTAAACCACCCCGCCGCCCTCCCACGTCTATAAAAACCCCGGCCTCGTTCTGTTTTTCCCACGCGATCCACCGATTTTCCTCCGGTGAGAACCGAGACTTCTCCAGCGAATTATGGCCGATCTAAGCTCGGAAATTCCGATCTAACTCGCTGGTCTTGATCCACCGCCTCCGGGGAACCTTGCAGGTGCAGAAAACTCGGTGACTTGCGGTGTAAACACAGCGCCGACGAGCCTCGCCGTTGTTTCACCTCGGACCTCGTCGCCGATCGCTTTCCAGGACCTCCGAGCTCAAGAAAACCCCCGAGATGAGATCCCCGACCTCCCCTCTACCGATCTATGCCATAAAATCACGGTTCTAGGGAGAATTCTCGAAGATCCGAAAGTCTCCGGCGAGCTCGCCGCTTCCCGCCACCGTGCGCCGCCGGCAGCGCCTCCCGCGCTCGATCAGAGCGACGTGGCCGCTTGTGCGCCGTTTATTTTAAATCGCACGGTAGGGTTTAAACCCCCGCGTACCGGTTCGATGTTATAATCTCGGCCGTCGGTTTAAAATTGGACGGTCCACGTCAGCCCCACGTTATAAAGACTGGAAATCTTACGTGCTACCCCCTGGGGTTCTCGGGAAATAAGAGCTAGCCCCAGAAACTTCTGATCTAGCCCCTGGAACTTCAGAAAATCATGTAAATTCATTTAAAAATCAGTTTTAGCCCCTGGACTTAATAAAAATTAGGAAAAACACCTCTGTTATGAGTAGCTAGACCCCTGAAAATTCTTAAAATAATATTATAGACCCTGTAGTGGGGTAAGTTTAACTTTTTAGCCCTGTTTAGTATTTAATTTAGGAAATTGAATATGTAGCTAGTGTTTAAAAATTAAAAAGTGGGACAAACATATTGTCAAAATTAAATTAAAGACTTTCTCAGTATTTAGGAAACTTTGGAGTGAGATAAAAACATATTTTGGGCTGAATTGAATCTGTTTAATTTATTATTCACATTTAGAGACACATTTTTAAGTAAAGAATAGTTCTAGGAAATAGGGAAAATAATTGTGAAATAGTTTACATCAGAGGCAAAGGTCAAAATATGTTATTAAATTATTTAGGACCAGAACCTATTCTGTTTAGATGATGTGTCTTGTTATTTTCATAATAAAGTACACATTTAAGCATAGGAAATAAATTTGAAAACATAGCAACTAGTAAATGATAAATGGAGTTTCTAAAAATCCAAAAGAATTCAGTTTAGGGTTGGTAGAAATTCTGAAGACACATATGGAGAAGGAAAATACCTTTCATGCATACTTGGTAGCTAAAAGGTGTAGAAATTAAATATAAGGAATTTATTTAAATTGGAAACTCATATATGTATATATAGTATGTAAGTATAAATGTGAACACCAAAGTAGGAATCATATACACATGATTAAAAGTGTATGCAAGCCACAAATCAACACACATAGAGTAACCACAACACATATAATTGTGAATGACTTTCATAAATGTGAATGTGTGGTTTGTATGAAGTGGAAGTGTGAACTATGTCTTATGGGTTGTTATTTTTCTTTTGCTATGTGTGATGGTATGATGTAGAACCTGCTCAAGAGCAAGTTATTCCTTTCCAAGATCAGAACTACCTATTTCAAGAGCAGCAGGAAGGAGGCAAGTGTCCTTGACCACTTTGATCCTATGCTAGGATGTGTAGCTAGAATTATTTGCATTGTCAATTTAAATATGAAACCCATGATAGGAAGTTTCCCTAGAATTGCATTACCTTGTTCCCTTGTAGCTTGGGTTGGGATTTATTTTATCATGTCATTATGCATATGCTTAGCCATGCTTAGAATGGGACATTTGGGATATGAGATCATCAGTTTATTTTACCATACTCTTGAATGAGATATTGTGAGTTATGTAGAGGTAGGGATCAAGGCATGTTGGATGTTTTGGTTGTGTGTTGGGTGCACGAGACTTGGGTTTGTGTTTAGTACTTGCCTGGATCCTAAGGACCGGTTCATGGAGCATGTAACCTGGCTTTACCGTGCCAACCACATGCTGATATGGGGCAGCTTGGCCAATTAATTAGGTGTATCCCCGGCGTAGTATGGGTGTGTTGGATGGTGCGGGGAATAGGTGTCAGCTGGACTACCATATGAACCACAAGGCTCAAGAGGGGGCCACTGCAGCGGGGTTGGAGCCTCTTGTATGCTGTTAGGGGTGAAACCTCAGTGGGCCCACGCTCGTCGGGAATCCCTTTGTAAAGGCTTCGTAGTGATCTCCTGGCTACACACCTGGGAAGTGTGAATGTGGTCCGTAGCCACTGGCATAATGGAGGTTCTTTTAGTCCACCCGGCAACGGGGGATGAAATCACTACATGTGGGTACAGTGGTACAAACTCTGCAGAGTCAAAACTGTCATGACAGCCGTGCTCACGGTCAAGAGCGGCTTGGACTTATTCATGATTAGAGTATGATGGCCTTGGAGGGTGTGAGTGTTAAGCGGGGAGCTTAACATTAGAAATGATGTTATAGTTATTTGATTATGATGATGGGATGGGAGATTGGGACCATTTCACCTGTGTAGTAATGTAGGTGCTTAATAAGCTAAGGTGATAGGTATTAATTGCGTAGTGCTCTAACCATGAGTTCAACCTCTCCTTGTTCTAGCCATGCATGATATAATTTTCCCACACTTGTTGAGTACCATTGGTACTCAACCTTGCATATTTTGTTGGTTTATATTGCTGCTCAGGTCAAGATAATGAGGTGGTATATAATGACCAAGACTTTGGACCCGAAGAAGGTTTCTAGGTTCATGGAGACCCCGGGCAACGCCTGCAATGGAGCCCACAAGAATAATATTCTGCTGCTAGTTTATTTACTTGTGATGAACTTATTATTGTCCATCGAGACATTTGCTATGTAAGACTTATTTATATTCGACACCTGGCTTGTAATAAATGATGCTTCACTATTTGTCATCACATGTATGAGAAAATGATCCTGGCATACATGTGATATTCACTTGGTTGTTCTTCGGAAAAACCGGGTGTGACAGAAGTGGTATCAGAGCCAAGGTTGCCCGTAGGAACGTGGACCTAGGTAGAAATGGACGTATTTAAGGGCCCTATTTTCTTAAAAACTATTTTACAAGGTGTGTGTTGAAAAGTGTTATTCAATGAGTCACTTTCTTCATCTTACCCTAATTTTCATTCAAAATAGGATTTTTGTTTAAAAGTTTAACTAACCTAAGTTTAAATGCTTTTTGTTTTAGATGGTTCGCATGATTCGCACCGCTCGCAAGTCCACAGGAGGGAGAGTTCCCGTAGTTGCCCTTTCCGAGAGAGAGGAGAGCCGTCCGGTGACGTACCTTTCCTACGGATTGGCAGTAGGAGGCTTATTGCGCCGTCTTCGGCGTATGCTCGAAGCCGCCGGCAACACGGGCAAGCTAATCATCCACTATAACTCCACCAGGACCATCCGTGAGAAGAGGGAAGAATGGAGCTCAGAGATGAGGATTATACACGAAAATCAGCTGCTTAAGATTCACCACTCTCCAGCTTGTCGAGCGACACAGGTCGATGTGGAGAAAGATGTCACCTGAGAGGCCATCACCTGCCAGAGTCACATCTATCGTCGCCACTTGGACAAAACTGAGTACATTATGTCCTCCAACGTGAGAGTGGTACCACGGAGTACAAGTCTCCGCCGGTGCAACAGGGGACTTCCCATGAGCACATGGACTTGTGCTTGGAGGATGCTTCTATGCTCAGCACTCGACTGCAAGAGTGTCAGCAAGAGCTTCAGGATGTTCAGGACACCCTGAAGGAAACGGAGGCATTGCTGCGAGCCTGCTTAAGGGCGAGAGAAAGAGGAGATGGGAATGAACTATGTGTCACCGCGAATGATACATGGACTCCTGACTCCCCAGATTGCCGGGCGATTAGGCGTCGTCGCACTTCACCACCAACAGCCTCCCCACCCAAAGCAGAGTCAGAAGGAAGCCGAAATGATGAGGAAGATCCCGAGGAGCCTGCTCAAGAAAACGAGTAGTGTAGAATCCTTCCCTTAGCTAGCAAGATGTCGCATAGTCGAGTCGTTAAGTTAAGTTAATGGTGTGTTAATGCTTGGTGTGTGACGTGAGTTGTGGAAGCCATGAGCAAATGTCCACAGCCTCGTCCTTAGATTGCTTTGCTTTGGTGTGTGAACCCACATGAAATAATATTGTGTTTATTTTTGTGTGAGAAGTGAACCCTTAGAGAAGTATAACAAAGCATCAACACTTCAAAGTACAAACAAATGAAAGTAGTAAGATGATACTAATTGCTTTCAAATTAACATTGGTTGATTCTGCCAGATGGGCGGAAGAGGAAAAGGACGTGCTGCCAACCCCGCCAACAACAACGATGAGGCATGCAACTCTCATCTTTCTGGAGGCCAGGACCGGGGTGGTCGCCGTGAAGAAGTTGATCCCCTCCACCAAATGCTGGAGAATCAAAATCAGCTCATCCAGAACTTGACTCAAGTGGTGGCCAACTTGCATCAAGTTCCACCTCCACAAGCTGCACCACGCCAACCAAGGTTGAGTGAGTTTCTAGGAACTCAACCTCCAAAGTTCGCAAGTGCTGCTGAACCTCTGGAGGCAGATGATTGGCTGAAGACCATTGAAAGTAAGATGAGGATCATACAGTGCCAAGGGTATGAGAGGGTGCTGTTTGCCTCTCATCAATTGCATGGACCTGCTGCTGATTGGTGGACCGCCTACGTGGCCGCCCATCATGACCCTGAGAACATCACTTGGGAAGAGTTCAAGCGTAGTTTCCGCAACTATTACATCCCAAGAGGTGAACTCAAAAACAAGAGGAAGGAGTTTCTGGGGTTGCAGCAAGGTAACATGACTGTGAGGGAATACCTCACTAAATTTACTCAACTATCCCGTTATGCCCCACGAGACATAGAGACTGATGAGCAGAAACAAGATTGTTTTGTGGAAGGACTTACCGCGGAGATGCAGTGTGCAATGTCCTCAAATGAGTATGAAAGCTTCCAAAAGATGGTGGACAGAGCATTTGTGGTAGAAAGGAAGCTAAAGGCCTTGGAAAATGAGAATAAGAGGAAGGCCGGTTGGTCACATCAAGCCTCGGGTAGCAACACCCGCCCCGTCTGATGCAGCAACCAGCAGGGCAGACGAACCGTGCTGCGGTACCCTACTCAGCACCAAGAGGGTACAACCCGAACTACAGGCCTCCGGCAGCACCAGCACAGCCGCAACGTCAGTTTGTACAGCAGCCTCGCCCCGCATATCCACCTCGACCAGCAGTGCAAGGACCCCCAAACCAACCCCAAGACAACAAAGGCCAGGCACCTAAGGTTGGGGTGCAATGTTTTAGCTGCGGAGAAGTGGGGCACTACGCCCATAAGTGCCCAAAGAAGAAGCCCACGCAGCCACAACAGCAGAATGTAATGAGAGGACGGGTGAACCACGTCACTATGGAGGAAACACAAGAGGCACCCGACGTGGTAGTTGGTAAGTTTCCTGCCAATTTACACCTTGCAACCCTGCTGTTTGATTCTGGTGCTACCCACTCGTTCATTGCTCAAGGGTTTGTTAAGAAGCATGACCTAGCAACAACACAAATGAACCATATGCTAGCTGTAAACTCTCCCGGGGGAGAAATAAGGACAAGACAAGTGTGTCCCAAAGTGAACCTAGACATTAATGGGGTAGTATTTACTGCTAACCTCATAGTGATAGATTTACAAGGGATAGATATTATTTTGGATATGGATTGGTTGACAAAACATAAAGGAATCATCCATTGTTCGACCAGAACGGTGGAACTAACTCACCCTAATGGCACCAGAGTAAAGTTCATAACAATACACGAGCCTAGGAGGGACATTAAATTAAATCAAGTTGAGGTGAAAGTTGAGGAGATCAGGACCATCATGGAATATCCAGATGTTTTTCCGGAGGAGTTGCCAGGTATGCCTCCCGATCGTGAAGTGGAATTTGCAATTGAGCTAGTGCCTAGAACAGCCCCGATATACAAGAGACCTTATCGGATGGACTCCAAGCAGCTGGGAGAACTCAAGGATCATTTGAGAGAATTGACGGAGAAGGGGTATATTCGTCCTAGTTCCTCACCATGGGGAGCTCCGGTGATATTTTTTCCCAAGAAGGACGGAACCCAAAGGTTATGCGTGGATTACTGACACGACCCCACTGGTCCTGTCGAGCCAGGATCACGCTGAGGGGTGCTGCGTTGCACAACACCGTATAACACACGTCAAAGGTACAAAGCGGAAGCGGAAGCTTTATTACATAAACAAGTTTATTAACATGTTTACATCAAAATAAGTTTAGTCCACACTCGGGGGCGTAGACTAAGCATCAAGTGCACGTTCAGCCCTCGAACGTGTCCTTGCTAGCACACTCGCACACTAACTCTGCGGCGTGCACGACTCCCACTCGACGGGGTTCCCCTCCTGGGGTTCCGTCTCCTCTTCGGGAGTCCCTTCCTCATAGAACCCTGCAAAAGCTTCAAACACAAGCAGTGAGCACGAAGGCTCAGCAAGTCTGACCCGTCTCACCTAAACATGAAACTTCTACATGAGGGTGATGGGTTGCATGAGGTAAAAATCATTTGCAAGGACTCGCCTAATTAGTAGAACCTTACTTTCAAGTTTTAGCAGCAGGTTGTGGAGAACTTTACGCTAAGGCACATGAGAGAGCCGCAATCAAACAAGAAACGCATTTCTCTCATGTACTTTGCCCAAAGTTGAAAAGAACTTTAGTTAGCACTAAGCTACAACATATCATTAACAATCAATATCCAACTTTCAATCAGCAACATTTTAACATGTAACTAGCCTGTTCTTTCTACGTCACGGTACAGTGAACAAGTGGTACTCACTGACCGCGAGGGACGGCGATTATAATCGATTTACACCTGCAGGGTTACCCGAACAACCCGTCACGTACGCCCGTACTCGATGTTGCCTACAACAACCATCACGGACGCCGTACGCGACTACCTTTCACCCGTTAGCCAAATATTGAACCGGTCCCATCGTCCCGAGCAAGAGGTCCCTGCACGCGCATCTCTGTGCCGCCAGCTGATTTACACCTCGAGCTCTCAACCTACCCTCTGAACGACGGGCAATGCCTCAATACCCAGCTACCCGAGTTACATCAGTTTCCCGGTTCCCATATAGCCGGTAGGTCTTCGGTACTGTTCTAGCTTGTTCAACAGGCCCGCACACGGCTCGGTCCTCAATCGACACAAGCGGAGCTACAGCACACAGGCCCCAAAGTCCTGCTGCCCTTACTCTCCGCTCGGTCTCATTTTCTTGCCATGTGTATCATGTGCTATCTCTACCCGAGCAATGTGCCTCTAGCCTATTCTCGCGAGTATTTCCAACTACTCGACTTGTACCGAATCCTACTCTATCCTAGCAATGCAGTGGCTAACGGGGTTTTCAATCCTAAACCCAACCCGTGGTTTTCTTGGCTATGCAGTTGGATTTCCAAACAAGACTCTAATGCACAACATAAAGAAAACAAGTATGTGCTCAAAACAATAAAAATTTATAAAATGGTTAATGCAAACCGGGGCTTGCCTTGCTGCTCTTGGTCGTAGGCTAGCTGTTCCTCCGGAGTAACGAAGTCTAGGACTTCGGGTTCCTCCTCGACCTTAGCGACTACATGATAAGAACAATGTATGTATTAATTAAATGCTTTTGTATTAACTTTGAAGTTGTGAAGTCTATAACCTTTACTAGATAGACCTAATGACTGTGAAACTTTTACTGTGGCTTGGTTACAACCTAAACAGAGACTTGGTCAAGTTTTAGTTGCAGCAAAGCTCATTTGAGCCCTCCACAAATAATTATGTCCTTGACCTTAATTAAAGGCTTTTAGGGTGTTCTAGGTATTTTCATGAAACAAACTATGACTTTCTGAAAACTAGATTTTCAGAGGGTTCTAATGGAATTGGTCTCACTTAATTTGGAAGTCTCTAACTAAAGATATGAGCTAAACAATTTCAGAGAAAATTCTGAAAATGTTTCTGAACATTTTCTATTTTCTCTGGAACAGTTTTACTAATCACACCATTAGGTGGACTAAATGAGCTCAAATGGATCTGAAATTTTTATGGTAGTTCAAGGATATTTTGGTGAACATCTCAGCAAAATTTCAGGATTTTCCTCCAAATGATTCTCCAGTTAAAATTCCTAACAGTTTAAACTTTAAGGAATTAATTCTGGAGAATTAAGGAATTTCATGAAGTGACACTTGATTTTCTGGAAAGTACTCAAAGAGCTGAATCCAGCAAAATTTGGTTCACTCAATTTGGAGCTTTCTAGCCAAAGTTATAAGGATTTGAAGTTTGAAGGAAATCTGAAAATCGGGGAAAAGTTTAAACTCGCGCGTGGGCCCAGGAGACACGCGTCGCACGCCGAAGCGACAGCACACCGCGGCCCACAAGGCTTTTGCGCGCCAGCACACCCGATCCCGGCCGCAGCCGGATCCCGATTCAAAATATCGGCCGCTGACAGCTGGGGTCCACCCCCTTCTTCAACCTCGCGACACCCGCGCTCCGCCGCCGAGGGACCTCGCCGGAGAGCTCGCCGCCGGCTGCTGTACAGCTTCAAACTTCTTGATTCTGGCCGCCCCTGCCTACTTTTACTTGGGGAACATGATCCGAGGGTCAGCTGCTCATGACAACGGCCGGAGCATGGTCGGCGACGAGCCGCCATATCGGAACGACTTCGGCCATGTCGGCTGATGCTCCTAGTGCCTCAGCTACTTGGGAAACCGGTCGGGGAGCATCAGTGGACCTCAGAGAAGGTCGACATGAACTCGGGGCAGCTCGGGGAAGGCCCGAAATAGGTCCTCACCGTGCGCCCGATACCCCCCGTGCGTTCCGCCATTAGTAGACCTTGAATTACGCCGGGCACAGAAGTTCTCCGGCCCAGAGTTGTGAAGGCAACTTGTGCGTCACCGTGTCTAGTTCGTGTGGGAGTGGCCTGAGGCCCTCTAATCCTTTCTAGAGCACGAATTAAACAGAATCGTACCCGAGGGTCGTTCTGCACACAGAAAGGGGAAAAGTGGAAATTCGCCGCCGGTGAGCAACCACTCGAGCTGTGGCTCGGGGATGAGCAGCACCGATCACTTGCGCGTCCAAGGGTGCCTTGGCTCGGGCGTGACAACGCCCAGGTTGGGCTGTCCACGAGAGCCCGAGGTGCGGCGGTTTCCAGTTCCGAGTTTGATCTTTCGGCACAGCCGATATCACTCGGTTTCAATCGATTTCTATCAATGGGAAGGATGGAGGATGGTCGCTAGTACCTGGCTGGGACCCTGGAGTGGAAAGAGGAAGCTGCGATCAGCTCGATCCAGCAGGAACTCGAGCGCCGGTGATGGCAGTGGAGAAATGGATCGTGCACGTCGGCAGCTCGGGGAATGGCGACTGAAGCACGCCGGGGAGGGAATAAATAGGCCGGTCGGCCGGTCTCCGGCTTGGGGCACGCAGCAGGAGCTGGCGCCGGCTGCCCCCTTCGGTGGCGCGCGCGCACAACAGCCGGGAACCGACTGAACTGTGGTTCAGTCGGTTTGCTTTGAGGCTGAGGCTGACATGTGGGTCCCACTCCTCTTTTAACCTCTGAAATTTATTCCTAACAGCTGTGGTAAACAGTGAACCCTATTCTACCCTTGGCAACTCAAATTATTCACCCAAGAGCCATTTGAATTGATCAAAGTTCAAATGAGGTTTGGTTTGAATGAATTTCAGCACAAGTGCAGTTTGAAATTCAAATAAAGTTTGAATTTCTCCCCCTTAGCTCATGTCAAGATCAACTCCAAATGGAGTGAAAATTGGTGTGTGAGCTCACAAAAATGTGCTGAGCAAGAATATGCCTTCCACTTTTAAATTCAGTGGGTGAAAACAGTTTGAATTTGAATATGTTTTCAAACTGCCCCTTTCCTATCTACACCCAAGATGACCTCAAAAATGTTTTGAATTTGGGTGAAACTTGGCATGGACATCCTTGGCAAAGTGTAGGAGTTTTCATATGTCCAGCCCGTCTATATCACATGTGGGAAGTACCACTTTTGTAATGTGTGAGTTTGTTCCCTAATGAGCATGTTGATAATTGTTACTTGCTCTTTATTTGTGTTCATCATTTTTCCTCAAATGAGGTGTGTGGTGTGGTGATGAACACTGCAAATGAGTGTCAAAAACTGAGGCCCTTACATTCCTCCCCCCTTAAAAGAATCTCGTCCCGAGATTATAATGTGAAATGAGAGAGAGGACGGTGGAAATTTTACCGAATATGCGACGTGAGAAAGTCGGGGTAGTTAGTGCGAAGAAATTCTTCGCTCTCCCATGTCGCTTCATCCATGGAGTGATTACTCCACAGAACCTTGTAGAACCACAACGTACGGTTGCGTGTGGTTCGGGCCTTTTCATCAATAATCTGCACCGGTTCCTCCCGATAGGTGAGATCCGGTTGCAGTTCTTCAATGTCTTCCAGCTGAACGGTAGTTGATAGCTTGAGACACTTCCTCAGCTGGGAAATGTGAAAGACGTCGTGCACACCGGAAAGTGCTTCTGGTAATCTTAGCCGGTATGCCACCGATCCACATCTTTCGGTAATCTGGAATGGACCGATGAATCGGGGTGCTAACTTTCCTCTCACCCCAAATCTGTTTACGCCCTTCATTGGAGACACTCGTAGATATACGTGGTCTCCAGCTTCGAATTGTAACGGACGCCTTCTCCGGTCCGCATACTGTTTCTGTCGGGATTGAGCGGCTTTTAGGTTCGCTTGAATTACTCGAACCTTTTCTTCCGCGTTGTTGACAAGATCAATCCCGAAGGTAACCCTCTCGCCAGACTCACACCAATTCAATGGTGTGCGGCATTTTCTCCTGTATAGCGCCTCGTAGGGCGCCATCTTGATGCTGGCTTGGTACCCATTGTTGTACGAGAACTCGGCTAACGGCAAGTGATCATCCCAGTTCTTGCCGTGGTCGATAGCGCAAGCTCGTAGCATGTCTTCTAAGATTTGATTTACCCGCTCCGTTTGCCCATCCGTCTGCGGGTGGTAGGCTGAACTACGGATCAGCTTCGTCCCCAAGGCAGCGTGGAGCTGCTCCCAAAAACGGGACACAAATAAAGTGCCCCGGTCCGATACGATAGTACGGGGTACGCCGTATAAGCATAGGATCCGTGAGATGTACAGTTCAGCGTACTTCTTGGCGTTGTAGTTGGTGTTGACCGGGATGAAATGGGCAACTTTGGTGAGCCGATCGACGATCACCCACACAGAATCATGTTTCTGTAAGGTGGTGGGTAAACCGACGACGAAATCCATGCTCACGTCCTCCCACTTCCAGGCAGGAATGCCCAGTGGTTGCAGCAGTCCCGGTTTCCGCATGTGGTCTGCCTTCACCCGTCGACATGTATCACACTCGGACACGTATTTTGCAGTCTCTCGCTTCATCCGTGTCCACCAAAACTTGCTTCTGAGTTCTTGATACATCTTGTTGCTGCCGGGGTGAATAGAAAACTTTGATAAGTGAGCCTCATCAAAGATTTTCTTCCGTAACTCCGGGTTTCGGGGTACGACGATCCGGTCCTTGAACCATAGGACGCCGTCTCCGTCCTTCCGGAAACATTTCAACTCCCCACTGTCTACACGTCTCCGTAAATGTGACATGCCCTTGTCATTCTTCTGGGCTGCCGCTATCTCTTCACGGATGGTGGGGATCAAAGCTAGGTTGTAGAGAGCTCCGTGTGGAATCACATGGAGTGGTGGTTCGCTCTCTCCCAACGGTGTGATGGTCAGATTATTGACGTGTGACTTGCGGCTTAGCGCGTCTGCCACAACGTTTGCCTTGCCCGGATGATAATGGATCTCTATCTCGTAATCCTTTATCAGTTCTAACCATCTTCGTTGCCTCATGTTCAGCTCCTTCTGAGTGAATATGTACTTGAGGCTTTTGTGGTCGGTATATAAATGTACGAGGTTACCGAGTAGGTAGTGCCTCCACATTTTCAGTGCAAGTACCACGGCAGCGAGCTCCAAGTCGTGAGTTGGATAATTTTGCTCATGATTCCTAAGCTGCCGTGACCCATACGCGACCACCCTTCGGTCTTGCATCAACACACATCCGAGCCCAATGCCGGATGCATCGCAGTACACATCGAACGGTTTTGTTGTGTCTGGCTGCGCCAAAACCGGTGCTGATGTCAGGTGCTTGACTAAAGCCTTGAATGCTGCTTCACATGCTGGACTCCAAACATATTTGGTAGCCTTCTTCAGCAGCTCTGTCATTGGCTTGGCAATCTTCGAGAAGTTCGGAATGAACCTCCGATAATATCCCGCGAGTCCGAGGAAACTCCGTACCTCATGAACAGTTCTCGGGGATTTCCAATTCAGCACTTGCGTGATTTTGCTCGGGTCCACAGCGATACCCTCCGCTGAGATGATATGCCCGAGGAAAGGCACTTGCGATATCCAAAACTCGCATTTGCTGAACTTTGCGTATAACTTGTGATCCCGCAGCCGTTGCAAGACTATACGCAGATGTTTCTTGTGATCTTCCTCCGACTTGGAATATACCAGGATGTCGTCGATGAAGACCACGACAAACTTGTCCAGCTCCGGCATGAACACCGAGTTCATTAAGTACATGAAGTGAGCTGGAGCATTGGTGAGGCCAAAGGACATGACCAGGTACTCATAAAGTCCGTACCTTGTCGAAAAAGCTGTCTTTGGAATGTCCTCAGCCCTGATCTTAATCTGATGGTACCCGGATCTTAAATCCATCTTGGAAAAGACCTTTGCTTCGACCAACTGATCAAACAACATGTCGATCCGTGGCAACGGGTACTTGTTCTTGATGGTTACGGCATTTAATGGACGGTAGTCCACGCAAAGCCGCAACGTTTCATCCTTCTTTTTGACAAATAATGCCGAACAGCCCCATGGCGAGGAGCTCGGCCTAATAAAACCCTTCTCCAGAAGGTCCGTGAGCTGAGTCTTCAGTTCAGCCAACTCCTTGGGCGCCATATTGTACGGCCTTCGGGATATTGGCATGGTTCCCGGTGCAAGTTCAATCTTGAACTCCACCTCTCTATCGGGTGGCATCCCCGGCAAATCATCCGGGAATACATCAGGGAATTCTCGGACCACTGGAATGTCTTCCAATCTGATGGTTGTGGCTTGATAGACACTTGGAAGTTTTATTTCTGGACTGTCCAGAAATAATGAGTGAGAACCGTGCACTCCTGAGTTTAAGTGCACGACTCGGAGGACGGTGTCTAAAACAGCGCCGTGGCGGTTTAACCACGACATCCCTAGGATGACATCGACCTTCTGTCCCTCTAAGATAATGAGAGACGTGGGGTACACTCTACCCGCTAAGCATAATGGTGCTTTGGAGACCATTACGCTTGCTGAAATCTTCCCACCCGGTGAACAAATTAAATATGGACTATCGGTGGGTAGTATTGGCAAGCTGTGTTTAGCAATGAAAGCTTGGCTAATAAAATTATGCGTGGCGCCTGAATCAAATAGTACTATAGCGGGATGCTGGTGGAGTTGGAACATACCCGCAAGGATTGGCTCGCCCTCCGGCACGTCCTCAATGGCAAGCTGGTGGACAGTGCCGGGCCTAGGGTTTGCCCGCCGCGCATTAGTAGGGTTCCGGGGTTGATTCCTCCCCGGAAACTGTGGTACCACTCCGCCGCCTTGCCTCTCCGGGCAACTGCTCGCGAAGTGTCCTGGACGACCACACTTGTAACATGTGGCCGCTGCTGGTGGAGTACTTGGTGGACGAAAGCCCGGCATGCGTTGCGGAGGTGCAAACGCACGCGGCATCGCCCGCTGCTGCTGTTGTTGTTGCGGTGGTGCTGGCAGTGCCGGCCGGAATGCCGGTGAAGAATACGGCCGACCGCGGAACGGCATCGACCGCTGTGGTGGCTGCCAGCGCGGACCTGAGGGTGGGCGATTCACCATCCGAAACTTCTGAGAAGGACCGCCTCCTTCTCCGCTGCTCTGCGGCGCGCTTCGCTTTCGCTCTGCCGCCGCCAACTCCTTGCCGGAGTCTTCCTGAACAATCGCAGCATCAATTATGTCGTTGAGGCTGCCGCGATTGAACATCGCCAGCTTGTCCTTCAGGAGCGGGTTAAGCCCCTGGTAAAAGTGGTCCCGCCGCTTCTCGTCCGTGTCTGCGTGATACGACGCGTAGAGTGCGAGATCGTTGAACGCTCTGGAGTACTCCAGCGCGTTCCGGCTCCCTTGTTGCAGGTGTAGGAATTCCTGCGTCTTCCTCTTCATCAAACCGGGCGGTATATGATAGGCCCGGAAGGCCGTCCGGAACTCCGCCCAGGTCATCACTCGGTCGGTGGGTTGTGAAGCACAAAAGTTGGCCCACCACGCGCTCGCGGATCCTTGGAGCTGCTGGACCACGAACTGAGTCTTGCGCTGCTCGCTGATTTGGAGCAGCCCGAACTTCATCTCTATGGCGCGGAGCCAGTTGTCCGCGTCAAGTGGTTCATCCGCCCTTGAGAATACAGGGGGATGAGTCGCCAGGAAGTCAGAGTAGGAGCTCTGTTGGCGCTCCTCACGATCTTGACGTCTCTCTGGGCGAGACGTATTCGCAATTAACGTTTGCAGCAGCTCTGTATGCTGCTGATGTGAACCCGCCATTGCCGCGACAATGTCGGCCAATGTAACCGTTGGCAGTGGCGGTGGCGGTGTTTGCTGTTGCTGTTGCTGCTGCTGTCCCGAGGAGTCCTCGGGAGGTGGTTGGGAGGTCTCTCCCCCTTGGCTAGTACCTCCAACATCGGGGTTGGCACGAGTACGCGTCATTCTGAAATTCAACACAGCAGCAATTAGCACATGTCTTACTCAAAATTCCATAAACAGGAGTAAGTATTGAAGCGACGCATGATTAACTTGCACAACATTCACATATATTGATAAAGCATAAACTTTATACAAGATACATTATTCTCGGATCTCCGAGAAGTCGTGCTCATGTCGTCACTACCTATACATACGCTACTGTCTACACGACATGTCACCGATTACAAAAGTTGGGTTACGCTACCCTAGCTGCCCTACTTGGCAACCGTAACCCCCTACTCGGAGTAGAACTCGACCTCCTGTGGGTCGTCCTCCTCCGGTACCTCTGCTGGTGGCTCGGGGTCTACCACCTCTTCTCCCATTCCAGGTTCTCCCATGGCTGGAAGACCCAAGACTACCGGTACGCCCAATACCGGGGGCACGAGGTCCTGCAATGCATGCACCTCGTCCATAGCCTGGTTGTAGTCCTCTTCCCAGCCTTGTCCTTCCTCAATAGCGTCGTCCCGCTCTTGAGCAAGGTCCTCATTCTGCTGGGTTAGGGTCTGCACCAGCTCTTGCAACGCCGCAATGTCAACACGGCTCTTCTTCTTTGCCTTCTTCAGACGACGCAACTGATTGTGTTGTTCATTCAGTCGCTTGATCGTCGGAAGGAGCACATTGCGGAGTGCACTGTGAGCACTCTCAAAATGATCTCCACGGCTTGTGCTCTCCTTGAGCTTGGTGGCGAGATGCTCCGTATGAACAGCTTGGCTGTCCATCACAGCGTTTCCCGCCCTCATTTGGAGGCTGAGATTTGCCTCCGCGGGGTTGTACCTTGGGCAACTCGGGTTCGTTGCCTCTAGGTACCTCTCTTCCCACACATGCTGAGCTCGTCCCTCCACCGGAACGAGTGCGTATGGAGTTCCCTCCATAGCCTGTACGTGTAGTTGGCAGAAACGTGACATAGTGTCACGGGCTGCCACTTGCCACATCCCTTCCGGTTGTCTTCCTCTCACCGTGACGGTGAATGGCACCCAACCGGGTGGCGTAGGCCCTGCAGGAACCTCGACATGGATCGTCCACGTCTTGTTCCCCTCTTCGCCTTCTTCCTTGGCGAAGTATTGCGGCATCTGGTTGTACCCGAAATATTGGAGCATTAGCCACAATGCTCCCGGGTAGCCGCTACGGTCAGAGCAGTGGGAAACTACCCACCCGTTCTCCAACCGTTTATCTGCTGCCATCTGTAAAAATATATTTGAGAAATGTCAAATATTTATTTAAACAGTAAACCATTGAGTTATAACATAAGATATGTCATTGAACCCTTAACACTTGGAAACATAGTTCAAATTTTTAAACAAATTTGACTGCTGATCTGCTGTTCCCATGACAGCCCTGACCAGTTTCCATATCAATCTGATTTAGGCCAGGTTAAAAGCAAAACCAGTCCTGGAGCTCAACATCAAAGTTAAAGTTAACTTCAATAGCTTTCCAGAAAGTATTTGGTTGGCCTAAGATCTGCTCTGGTTCAAAAGTTATGAGATGTCAAAGTTAACAGAATTTCTGGGAACAATTGGACAGCACCTCCCTGCCTTAGGTACTGATTTGATCCAAGAATTCCAGTTAATTCTGTTCCTAATCTGACAAAACTTTCTGTTACAAAGTTGTAACCCATCTCATAAGCTTCCCAGAACCACCTCATTTTCTATTTTTGGATTTTTTATGCAGGAAGTTATGCTTAATTTACAGAGAGTCTACAGAGAGTCTTTGCTCCGTCCTGTTTTCTGGACAGTTTCAACTCTACTGCATTTTTCGAGTGGTTAAGGGATGAAACACCTCTGGAACTCAACAGAAAAGTTGTAAAGCTCCTCCAAAGCTTTCCAGAAATGTATCATACGACCCCAACCTCGAAAGAACTCAACCTCTAACCTCTGATTAACTTCAGCCTTGATTTAGCTGAAAACAGAGTGCTCTGTCCTTAACATCCTATAAGTTGAAAATTTATTAACTTTGAATATCCTGTTCAAGGGAAGGAGTTACATCAAGTTTTACTACTTTGGATCAAAACCTTCAAGTTTTTAAATGAAGTTGTTCATTTAGTTGGGTGTGACGTCGAGGCGTCACCAGATTATGTCGGTACTACGTCCTCACAAAGGAAAAACCTATACCGGATTTAGCCGGCTTCGTTAGTTCAGTGGCACTACTCGTCACTCGCACACGGATGCTACACGTCTACCGTTTCGTGGTAAGGCTACCTGCAGAAACTCAAACAATCATCAGACTCGGCTGCACACCGAGCCCGGAATCCATACAGTTTGTACACCCGGCCGTCATCACTCGCCCGGATGTTCTCAAGCCAAACACGCCTTGAGTTACGTGTTCACGTTTCAGACCACGTGACGGGGTCTCCCATGTTGCACCACGCACGCCAGGGACAGACGTTGCTCGAATACCCCAAACGACATGAAGAGTCGTAGAGGATATCAAAGCGGGTCGGGTTACCTGCCACCCGTGGGGCTCCACCCTTCAGCTTGTGCGCACTGGTGGACAGCGCTTACGTGCACCCCCCAAGACATGAACGTCCCGAGATGCACGATTTTCCGACATAACAAATAAGTTAATAAGCCACTTTCTATATACTAATAACATCCTTATACGGGCTACTAACTCGTTCCTCACTGGATTTTTGAAAAAGAAGACCTTTGTACTGTGTTAAACCTCAAGCGAGCTCTGATACCACGCTGACACGACCCCACTGGTCCTGTCGAGCCAGGATCACGCTGAGGGGTGCTGCGTTGCACAACACCGTATAACACACGTCAAAGGTACAAAGCGGAAGCGGAAGCTTTATTACATAAACAAGTTTATTAACATGTTTACATCAAAATAAGTTTAGTCCACACTCGCGGGCGTAGACTAAGCATCAAGTGCACGTTCAGCCCTCGAACGTGTCCTTGCTAGCACACTCGCACACTAACTCTGCGGCGTGCACGACTCCCACTCGACGGGGTTCCCCTCCTGGGGTTCCGTCTCCTCTTCGGGAGTCCCTTCCTCATAGAACCCTGCAAAAGCTTCAAACACAAGCAGTGAGCACGAAGGCTCAGCAAGTCTGACCCGTCTCACCTAAACATGAAACTTCTACATGAGGGTGATGGGTTGCATGAGGTAAAAATCATTTGCAAGGACTCGCCTAATTAGTAGAACCTTACTTTCAAGTTTTAGCAGCAGGTTGTGGAGAACTTTACGCTAAGGCACATGAGAGAGCCGCAATCAAACAAGAAACGCATTTCTCTCATGTACTTTGCCCAAAGTTGAAAAGAACTTTAGTTAGCACTAAGCTACAACATATCATTAACAATCAATATCCAACTTTCAATCAGCAACATTTTAACATGTAACTAGCCTGTTCTTTCTACGTCACGGTACAGTGAACAAGTGGTACTCACTGACCGCGAGGGACGGCGATTATAATCGATTTACACCTGCAGGGTTACCCGAACAACCCGTCACGTACGCCCGTACTCGATGTTGCCTACAACAACCATCACGGACGCCGTACGCGACTACCTTTCACCCGTTAGCCAAATATTGAACCGGTCCCATCGTCCCGAGCAAGAGGTCCCTGCACGCGCATCTCTGTGCCGCCAGCTGATTTACACCTCGAGCTCTCAACCTACCCTCTGAACGACGGGCAATGCCTCAATACCCAGCTACCCGAGTTACATCAGTTTCCCGGTTCCCATATAGCCGGTAGGTCTTCGGTACTGTTCTAGCTTGTTCAACAGGCCCGCACACGGCTCGGTCCTCAATCGACACAAGCGGAGCTACAGCACACAGGCCCCAAAGTCCTGCTGCCCTTACTCTCCGCTCGGTCTCATTTTCTTGCCATGTGTATCATGTGCTATCTCTACCCGAGCAATGTGCCTCTAGCCTATTCTCGCGAGTATTTCCAACTACTCGACTTGTACCGAATCCTACTCTATCCTAGCAATGCAGTGGCTAACGGGGTTTTCAATCCTAAACCCAACCCGTGGTTTTCTTGGCTATGCAGTTGGATTTCCAAACAAGACTCTAATGCACAACATAAAGAAAACAAGTATGTGCTCAAAACAATAAAAATTTATAAAATGGTTAATGCAAACCGGGGCTTGCCTTGCTGCTCTTGGTCGTAGGCTAGCTGTTCCTCCGGAGTAACGAAGTCTAGGACTTCGGGTTCCTCCTCGACCTTAGCGACTACATGATAAGAACAATGTATGTATTAATTAAATGCTTTTGTATTAACTTTGAAGTTGTGAAGTCTATAACCTTTACTAGATAGACCTAATGACTGTGAAACTTTTACTGTGGCTTGGTTACAACCTAAACAGAGACTTGGTCAAGTTTTAGTTGCAGCAAAGCTCATTTGAGCCCTCCACAAATAATTATGTCCTTGACCTTAATTAAAGGCTTTTAGGGTGTTCTAGGTATTTTCATGAAACAAACTATGACTTTCTGAAAACTAGATTTTCAGAGGGTTCTAATGGAATTGGTCTCACTTAATTTGGAAGTCTCTAACTAAAGATATGAGCTAAACAATTTCAGAGAAAATTCTGAAAATGTTTCTGAACATTTTCTATTTTCTCTGGAACAGTTTTACTAATCACACCATTAGGTGGACTAAATGAGCTCAAATGGATCTGAAATTTTTATGGTAGTTCAAGGATATTTTGGTGAACATCTCAGCAAAATTTCAGGATTTTCCTCCAAATGATTCTCCAGTTAAAATTCCTAACAGTTTAAACTTTAAGGAATTAATTCTGGAGAATTAAGGAATTTCATGAAGTGACACTTGATTTTCTGGAAAGTACTCAAAGAGCTGAATCCAGCAAAATTTGGTTCACTCAATTTGGAGCTTTCTAGCCAAAGTTATAAGGATTTGAAGTTTGAAGGAAATCTGAAAATCGGGGAAAAGTTTAAACTCGCGCGTGGGCCCAGGAGACACGCGTCGCACGCCGAAGCGACAGCACACCGCGGCCCACAAGGCTTTTGCGCGCCAGCACACCCGATCCCGGCCGCAGCCGGATCCCGATTCAAAATATCGGCCGCTGACAGCTGGGGTCCACCCCCTTCTTCAACCTCGCGACACCCGCGCTCCGCCGCCGAGGGACCTCGCCGGAGAGCTCGCCGCCGGCTGCTGTACAGCTTCAAACTTCTTGATTCTGGCCGCCCCTGCCTACTTTTACTTGGGGAACATGATCCGAGGGTCAGCTGCTCATGACAACGGCCGGAGCATGGTCGGCGACGAGCCGCCATATCGGAACGACTTCGGCCATGTCGGCTGATGCTCCTAGTGCCTCAGCTACTTGGGAAACCGGTCGGGGAGCATCAGTGGACCTCAGAGAAGGTCGACATGAACTCGGGGCAGCTCGGGGAAGGCCCGAAATAGGTCCTCACCGTGCGCCCGATACCCCCCGTGCGTTCCGCCATTAGTAGACCTTGAATTACGCCGGGCACAGAAGTTCTCCGGCCCAGAGTTGTGAAGGCAACTTGTGCGTCACCGTGTCTAGTTCGTGTGGGAGTGGCCTGAGGCCCTCTAATCCTTTCTAGAGCACGAATTAAACAGAATCGTACCCGAGGGTCGTTCTGCACACAGAAAGGGGAAAAGTGGAAATTCGCCGCCGGTGAGCAACCACTCGAGCTGTGGCTCGGGGATGAGCAGCACCGAGCACTTGCGCGTCCAAGGGTGCCTTGGCTCGGGCGTGACAACGCCCAGGTTGGGCTGTCCACGAGAGCCCGAGGTGCGGCGGTTTCCAGTTCCGAGTTTGATCTTTCGGCACAGCCGATATCACTCGGTTTCAATCGATTTCTATCAATGGGAAGGATGGAGGATGGTCGCTAGTACCTGGCTGGGACCCTGGAGTGGAAAGAGGAAGCTGCGATCAGCTCGATCCAGCAGGAACTCGAGCGCCGGTGATGGCAGTGGAGAAATGGATCGTGCACGTCGGCAGCTCGGGGAATGGCGACTGAAGCACGCCGGGGAGGGAATAAATAGGCCGGTCGGCCGGTCTCCGGCTTGGGGCACGCAGCAGGAGCTGGCGCCGGCTGCCCCCTTCGGTGGCGCGCGCGCACAACAGCCGGGAACCGACTGAACTGTGGTTCAGTCGGTTTGCTTTGAGGCTGAGGCTGACATGTGGGTCCCACTCCTCTTTTAACCTCTGAAATTTATTCCTAACAGCTGTGGTAAACAGTGAACCCTATTCTACCCTTGGCAACTCAAATTATTCACCCAAGAGCCATTTGAATTGATCAAAGTTCAAATGAGGTTTGGTTTGAATGAATTTCAGCACAAGTGCAGTTTGAAATTCAAATAAAGTTTGAATTTCTCCCCCTTAGCTCATGTCAAGATCAACTCCAAATGGAGTGAAAATTGGTGTGTGAGCTCACAAAAATGTGCTGAGCAAGAATATGCCTTCCACTTTTAAATTCAGTGGGTGAAAACAGTTTGAATTTGAATATGTTTTCAAACTGCCCCTTTCCTATCTACACCCAAGATGACCTCAAAAATGTTTTGAATTTGGGTGAAACTTGGCATGGACATCCTTGGCAAAGTGTAGGAGTTTTCATATGTCCAGCCCATCTATATCACATGTGGGAAGTACCACTTTTGTAATGTGTGAGTTTGTTCCCTAATGAGCATGTTGATAATTGTTACTTGCTCTTTATTTGTGTTCATCATTTTTCCTCAAATGAGGTGTGTGGTGTGGTGATGAACACTGCAAATGAGTGTCAAAAACTGAGGCCCTTACAATTACCGTGCCTTGAATGAGGTAACTATCAAGAACAAGTACCCATTACCCCGCATTGAAGACTTGTTTGATCAGTTGAGGGGAGCTTGTGTGTTCTCGAAAATTGATCTCAGGTCGGGGTACCACCAACTCAAGATAAGGCAATCTGATATTCCCAAGACAGCTTTCGTATCTCGGTACGGACTGTATGAATACACTGTCATGCCTTTCGGGCTAACTAATGCCCCGGCATACTTCATGTATCTCATGAACAAGGTATTCATGGAATATCTGGACAAATTTGTGGTGGTTTTCATAGATGACATTCTTGTCTTCTCCAAAGATGAAGAAGAACATGAGAAACATCTAAGTTTGGTGTTGCAAAGGCTGAGAGAACACCAACTATATGCCAAGTTGAGCAAGTGTGAGTTTTGGCTGAAGAGAGTTCCCTTCTTAGGACATATAATCTCGGAGGGAGGAATCTCCGTAGATCCCGCCAAAATCGAGGATATCCAGAAGTGGAAGACCCCTGAAAATGTCGGGGAAGTTCGAAGCTTCTTGGGATTGGTTGGATACTATCGACGGTTTATTGAAGGATTCTCCAAGATCTCGAGACCTCTCACCAAACTGTTGGAGAAGGGAATCACATTCACCTGGACGCCACAGTGCGAGACGAGTTTTCAGGAGTTAAAGAAGAGATTGACAACAGCCCCAGTGCTCGTTATGCCAGATATGCAGAAGAACTTTACGGTGTATTGCGATGCTTCTGGAAACGGGTTGGGATGTGTTCTCATGCAAGAAGGGCATGTCGTGGCATATGCATCCCGGCAGCTTCGGAAGCACGAGAAAAACTATCCTACACATGACTTAGAACTAGCCGCAGTGGTACACGCGTTGAAAATTTGGCGGCACTATTTGATGGGGAAGAGGACCGAGATATATACGGATCATAAGAGTTTGAAGTACATTTTCACACAGCCAGATCTCAACCTCAGACAAAGGAGATGGTTAGAGCTAATCAATGACTTTGATGTAGGCATCAACTACCATCCTGGGAAAGCAAACATCGTGGCCGATGCTTTAAGTCGGAAAGTGCAGGTCAATAAGTTGAGCTTGAAGGACATGCCTGCAGAATTGAAGGACGAGGTTATAAGGCTCAGTCTATGCCTGGTGAATAGTGGTGAAGCTATCGCCATGGAAGTGGACTCCACACTAGAGCGAGACATCCGCGAGGGTCAAAAGAAAGACGAGAAGATACAAGAGATCAGACAACTCATCAAGGAAAATAAAGCTCCGGGTTTTAGAGAGGATGAACAAGGAACGGTGTGGCACGGGAAAAGAATCTGTGTGCCAGAAGTAAAGGAGATCCGTGAATTGATTCTAAAGGAGGCTCATGATTCTGACTATTCCATTCATCCTGGGAGTACGAAAATGTATCAGGACCTTAAGAGCAGGTATTGGTGGTATGGTACGAAGCGAGATGTCGTGGAACATGTTGCTCTATGTGACACATGTCAGTTGGTGAAAGCAGAACATCAACGACCCGCGGGATTATTGCAACCACTCAAAGTGCCTGAATGGAAATGGGAAGAAATTAGCATGGATTTCATCGTGGGATTGCCTAGGACCCAATCAGGGTACGATTCGATATGGGTCATCATTGATAGGCTAACCAAGGTAGCTCACTTTATCCCCGTGAAGGAAAGCTACAGTGGATCCAAATTGGCAGAGTTGTACATGTCAAGGATCGTGTGTTACCATGGAGTGCCAAAGAAGATAGTGTCGGATCGAGGGACACAGTTCACCTCAAGATTCTGGCAGAAGTTGCACGAAACCATGGGAACCCATCTAAACTTTAGTTCTGCCTATCATCCCCAAACTGATGGGCAGACGGAAAGAACCAATCAGATCCTTGAAGATATGCTAAGGGCATGTGCACTCAAAAACAATAGGAGTTGGGACAAGAACTTACCGTATGCGGAGTTTTCCTATAACAACAGCTATCAAGCTAGTATGAAGATGTCACCGTTTGAAGCTTTCTACGGAAGGAAGTGCAGAACTCCCCTATTTTGGAACCAAACAGGGGAAAGTAAAGTGTTTGGTCCAGAAGTACTACAAGAAGCCGAGGCGAAGGTGAGGGAAATTCGCAATAACTTGAGGATAGCACAGACACGCCAAAAGAGCTATGCCGATGTACGAAGAAGAGAGCTCGTTTTCAACGTAGGGGACTATGTCTATCTCAAGGTGTCCCCTATCAGAGGACTTCGTCGGTTCAAGGTGAAAGGGAAGTTGTCACCTCGATACATCGGACCCTTTCAAGTTTTGGAGAGGAAAGGCGAAGTGGCGTATCAACTAGAGTTACCAGCTCGTCTATCGGATGTGCACGATGTATTCCATGTGTCACAACTCAAGTAATGCCTGAGGACGCCTGAAGAGGTGTTACCCATGAATGAATTGGACGTAGCTGAGGATTTGTCTTATGCCGAGCAACCATACAAGATTTTGGAGACAATGGAACGTCTCACCAGAAATAAAAGAATCCGGATGTGCAAGGTGCAGTGGAAGCATCACTCAGAAGAGGAAGCCACCTGGGAGCGGGAAGATGAGCTCAAGGCACAATTTCCGGAATTGTTTTCTTAGAACCACCAATCTCAAGGACGATATTTCTTTTAAGGGGGGTTGAGCTGTAACACCCCAAAAAATATTGTTAAGACCCTAAATCATGTTAATAGTGGAATTTAAAAATTTTTGGACGTGTTGCATGTTTTGCAAAAATTCAAATTCAAACTGGAATTCAAATTAAACTCAAATCAGAAAAGAAATAGAAAAAGAAAAAGAGAAAACAGAAAAAAAAACGGCCAGTGGGCCGAAACCCACCAGCCGGCCCACCCAGCAACCACGCCAGCCCGCAGCCGTGCGCGCTGTTTCCTTCCACTGACAGGTGGGACCCACCAGCTCGTCTTCTACCTCGCGCCGCGCCGGACTCCCTCTCACCCGAATCAAAACCGATCGGGATTTCTGCGTATCCCCGCTGAATTCTATTCGTAGGCGACGTGGACTTGATCTAAACCACCCCGCCGCCCTCCCACGTCTATAAAAACCCCGGCCTCGTTCTGTTTTTCCCACGCGATCCGCCGATTTTCCTCCGGTGAGAACCGAGACTTCTCCAGCGAATTATGGCCGATCTAAGCTCGGAAATTCCGATCTAACTCGCTGGTCTTGATCCACCGCCTCCGGGGAACCTTGCAGGTGCAGAAAACTCGGTGACTTGCGGTGTAAACACAGCGCCGACGAGCCTCGCCGTTGTTTCACCTCGGACCTCATCGCCGATCGCTTTCCAGGACCTCCGAGCTCAAGAAAACCCCCGAGATGAGATCCCCGACCTCCCCTCTACCGATCTATGCCATAAAATCACGGTTCTAGGGAGAATTCTCGAAGATCCGAAAGTCTCCGGCGAGATCGCCGCTTCCCGCCGCCGTGCGCCGCCGGCAGCGCCGCCCGCGCTCGATCAGAGCGACGTGGCCGCTTGTGCGCCGTTTATTTTAAATCGCACGGTAGGGTTTAAACCCCCGCGTACCGGTTCGATGTTATAATCTCGGCCGTCGGTTTAAAATTGGACGGTCCATGTCAGCCCCACGTTATAAAGACTGGAAATCTTACGTGCTACCCCCTGGGGTTCTCGGGAAATAAGAGCTAGCCCCGGAAACTTCTGATCTAGCCCCTGGAACTTCAGAAAATCATGTAAATTCATTTAAAAATCAGTTTTAGCCCCTGGACTTAATAAAAATTAGGAAAAACACCTCTGTTATGAGTAGCTAGACCCCTGAAAATTCTTAAAATAATATTATAGACCCTGTAGTGGGGTAAGTTTAACTTTTTAGCCCTGTTTAGTATTTAATTTAGGAAATTGAATATGTAGCTAGTGTTTAAAAATTAAAAAGTGGGACAAACATATTGTCAAAATTAAATTAAAGACTTTATCAGTATTTAGGAAACTTTGGAGTGAGATAAAAACATATTTTGGGCTGAATTGAATCTGTTTAATTTATTATTCACCTTTAGAGACACATTTTTAAGTAAAGAATAGTTCTAGGAAATAGGGAAAATAATTGTGAAATAGTTTACATCAGAGGCAAAGGTCAAAATATGTTATTAAATTATTTAGGACCAGAACCTATTCTGTTTAGATGATGTGTCTTGTTATTTTCATAATAAAGTACACATTTAAGCATAGGAAATAAATTTGAAAACATAGCAACTAGTAAATGATAAATGGAGTTTCTAAAAATCCAAAAGAATTCAGTTTAGGGTTGGTAGAAATTCTGAAGACACATATGGAGAAGGAAAATACCTTTCATGCATACTTGGTAGCTAAAAGGTGTAGAAATTAAATATAAGGAATTTATTTAAATTGGAAACTCATATATGTATATATAGTATGTAAGTATAAATGTGAACACCAAAGTAGGAATCATATACACATGATTAAAAGTGTATGCAAGCCACAAATCAACACACATAGAGTAACCACAACACATATAATTGTGAATGACTTTCATAAATGTGAATGTGTGGTTTGTATGAAGTGGAAGTGTGAACTATGTCTTATGGGTTGTTATTTTTCTTTTGCTATGTGTGATGGTATGATGTAGAACCTGCTCAAGAGCAAGTTATTCCTTTCCAAGATCAGGACTACCCATTTCAAGAGCAGCAGGAAGGAGGCAAGTGTCCTTGACCACTTTGATCCTATGCTATGATGTGTAGCTAGAATTATTTGCATTGTCAATTTAAATATGAAACCCATGATAGGAAGTTTCCCTAGAATTGCATTACCTTGTTCCCTTGTAGCTTGGGTTGGGATTTATTTTATCATGTCATTATGCATATGCTTAGCCATGCTTAGAATGGGACATTTGGGATATGAGATCATCAGTTTATTTTACCATACTCTTGAATGAGATATTGTGAGTTATGTAGAGGTAGGGATCAAGGCAAGTTGGATGTTTTGGTTGTGTGCTGGGTGCACGAGACTTGGGTTTGTGTTTAGTACTTGCCTGGATCCTAAGGACCGGTTCATGGAGCATGTAACCTGGCTTTACCGTGCCAACCACATGCTGAGATGGGGCAGCTTGGCCAATTAATTAGGTGTATCCCCGGCGTAGTATGGGTGTGTTGGATGGTGCGGGGAATAGGTGTCAGTTGGACTACCATATGAATCGCAAGGCTCAATAGGGGGCCACTGCAGCGGGGTTGGAGCCTCTTGTATGCTGTTAGGGATGAAACCTCAGTGGGCCCACGCTCGTCAGGAATCCCTTTGTAAAGGCTTCGTAGTGATCTCCTGGCTACACACTTGGGAAGTGTGAATGTGGTCCGTAGCCACTGGCATAATGGAGGTTCTTTTAGTCCACCCGGCAACGGGGGATGAAATCACTACATGTGGGTACAGTGGTACAAACTCTGCAGAGTCAAAACTGTCATGACAGCCATGCTCACGGTCAAGAGCGGCTTGGACTTATTCATGATTAGAGTATGATGGCCTTGGAGGGTGTGAGTGTTAAGCGGGGAGCTTAACATTAGAAATGATGTTATAGTTATTTGATTATGATGATGGGATGGGAGATTGGGACCATTTCACCTGTGTAGTAATGTAGGTGCTTAATAAGCTAAGGTGATAGGTATTAATTGCGTAGTGCTCTAACCATGAGTTCAACCTCTCCTTGTTCTAGCCATGCATGATATAATTTTCCCACACTTGCTGAGTACCATTGGTACTCAACCTTGCATATTTTGTTGGTTTATATTGCTGCTCAGGTCAAGATAATGAGGTGGTATATAATGACCAAGACTTTGGACCCGAAGAAGGTTTCTAGGTTCATGGAGACCCCGGGCAACGCCTGCAATGGAGCCCACAAGAATAATATTCCGCTGCTAGTTTATTTATTTGTGATGAACTTATTATTGTCCATCGAGACATTTGCTATGTAAGACTTATTTATATTCGACACCTGGCTTGTAATAAATGATGCTTCACTATTTGTCATCACATGTATGAGAAAATGATCCTGGCATACATGTGATATTCACTTGGTTGTTCTTTGGAAAAACCGGGTGTGACATGTACCTTAGCGTAAGGTTCTCCACAACCTGCTGCTAAAACTTGAAAGTAAGGTTCTACTAATTAGGCGAGTCCTTGCAAATGATTTTTACCTCATGTAACCCACCACCCCTCATTTAGAAGTTCCATGTTTAGGTGAGACGGGTCAGACTTGCTGAGCCTTCGTGCTCACTGGTTGTGTTTGAAGCTTTTGCAGGGTTTTATGAGGAAGGGACTCCCGACGAGGAGACGGAACCCCAGGAGGGGAACCCCGTTGAGTGGGAGTCGTGCACGCCGCATAGCTAGTGTGCGTGTGTGGTAGCAAGGACACGTTCAAGGGCTGAACGTGAACTTGATGCGTAGTCTATGCCCGTGATTGTAGACTGGACTTATTTTGATGTAAACATGTTCATAAACTTGTTTATGTAATAAAATTTCGCTTCCGCTTTGTACCTTTGACGTGTGTTATCCGGTGCTGTGCAACGCAGCACCCCTCAGCGTGATCCTGGCTCCACATGACCATTGGGGTCGTGTCAGCGTGGTATTAGAGCTCGCTTGAGGTTTAACGCACTACAAAGGTCAACTTTTTCAAAAATCCAGTGAGGAACGAGTTAGTAGCTCGTATAAGGATGTTATTAGCATATAGAAAGTGGCATAGTAACTTATTTGTTATGTCGGAAAATCGTGTATCTTGGGACGTTTATGTCTTGGGGGGTACACGTGAGCGCTGTCCACCAGTGCGCACAAGCTGAAGGGTGGAGCCCCACGGGTGGCAGGTAACCCGACCCGCTTTGATATCCTCTACGACTCTTCATGTCGTTTGGGGTATTCGAGCAACGTCTGTCCCTGGCGTGCGTGGTGCAATTTGGGAGACCCCTTCACGTGGTCTGAAACGTGAACACGTAACTCAAGGCGTGTTTGGCTTGAGAACATCCGGGCGAGTCATGACGGCCGGGTGTACGAACTGTTTGGATTCCGGGCTCGGTGTGCAGCCGAGTCTGATGATTGTTTGAGTTTCTGCAGGTAGCCTGACCACGAAACGGTAGACGTGTAGCATCTGTGTGCGAGTGACGTTTAGTGCCACTGAGTTAACGAAGCCGGCTAAGTCCGGTATAGGTTTTTCTTTGTGAGGACGTAGTACCGACATAATCTGGTGACGCATCGACGTCACACCCCATTAAATGAACAACTTCATTGTAAAAATTTGAAGGTTTTGATCCAAAGTAGTAAAACTTGAGGTAACTCCTTCCCTTGAACAGGATATTCAAAGTTAACAAGTTTTTAACTTATAGGTTGTTAAGGACAGAGTACTCTGGTTTCAGCTGAATTAGGGCTGAAGTTGATCAGAGGTTAGAGGTTGATTTCTTTCGAGGTTGGGGTCATATGATACATCTATAGAAAGCTTTGGAAGAGCTTTACAACTTTTATGTTGAGGTACAGAGGTGTTTCATCCATTAACCAACTGAAAATGCAGTAGAGTTGAAACTGTCCAGAAAACAGGGCAGAGCAAAGACTCTCTGTAAACTCTCTGTAAATTGAGCATAACTTCCTGCATAAAATTCTAAAAATAGAAAATTAGCTAGTTCTGGAAAGCTTATGAGATGGGTTACAACTTTGTAACAGAAAGTTTTGTCAGATTAGGGAGAGAATTAATGGGAATTGTTGGATCAAATCAGTACCTATAGCAGGGAGGTGCTGTCCAATTGTTTCCAGAAATTCTGCTAAATTTGACGTCTCATAACTTTTGAACCAGGACAGATCTTAGGCCAAGCAAATACTTTCTGGAAAGCTATTGAAGTTAACGTTAACTTTGATTTTGAGCTCCAGAACTAGTTTTGCTTTTAACATGGCCTAAATCAGGTTGAAATGGAAACTGGTCAGGGCTGTCATGGGAACAGCAGATCAGCAGTCAAATTTGTTTAAAATTTGAACTATGTTTCCAAATTTTATGGGTTCAATGACATATCTTATGTTATAACTCAGAGGTTTACTGTTTAAATAAATATTTGACATTTCTCAAATATATTTTTACAGATGACAGCAGATAAGCAATTGGAGAACGGGTGGGTGATGTCCCACTGTTCTCACCGTAGCGGCTACCCGGAAGCATTGTGGCAAATGCTCCAATATTTCGGGTACAATCAGATGCCGCAATACTTCGCCAAAGAAGAAGGCGAAGAGGGGAACAAGACGTGGACAATCCATGTCGAGGTCCCTGCAGGACCTACGCCACCCGGTTGGGTGCCGTTCACCGTCACGGTGAGAGGAAGACAACCGGAAGGGATGTGGCAAGTGGCAGCCCGTGACACTATGTCACGTTTCTACCAACTACACATGCAGGCTATGGAGGGCACTCCATATGCGCTCGTTCCGGTGGAGGGACGGGCTCAGCATGTGTGGGAAGAGAGGTACCTGGAGGTAACGGACCCGAGTTGCCCAAGGTACAACCCCGCGGAGGCAAACCTTAACCTCCAGATGAGGACGGGAGACGCCGTGATGGACAGCCAAGCTGTTCATATGGAGCATCTCGCCACGAAGCTCAAGGAGAGCACGAACCGTGGAGACCATTTCGAGAGTGCTCACAGCGCACTCCGCAATGTGCTCCTTCCGATGATCAAGCGACTGAATGAACAACACAATCAGTTGCATCGTCTGAAGAAGGCAAAGAAAAAGAGTCGTGTCGACATCGCGGCGTTGCAAGAACTGGTACAGAATCTGACCCAGCAGAACGAGGAACTTACTCAAGAGCGGGATGACGCTATTGAGGAAGGGCAAGGCTGGGAGGAAGATTACAACCAGGCTATGGACGAGGTGCATGCTTTGCAGGACCTCGTACCTCCGGTATTGGGCATACCGGTGTTCTTGGGTCTTCCAGCAACGGGAGAACCCGGGATGGGAGAAGAGGTGGTAGATCCAGAGCCACCAGCAGAGGTACCGGAGGAGGACGACCCACAGGAGGTCAAGTTCTACTCCGAGTAGGGGGGTTACAGTTACCATGTAGGGCAGCCAGGGTAGTATAGCCCAAATTTTGTAATCGGTGACATGTCGTGTAGACAGTAGCGTATGTATAGGTAGTAACGACATGAGCACGACTTCTCGGAGACCCAAGAATAATGTATCTTGTATAAAGTTTATGCTTTATCAATATATGTGAATGTTGTGCAAATTAATCATGTGTTACCTACTGTTGCTTATGGAATTTTAAGTATGACATGTGCTAATCGCTGCTGTTGAATTTCAGAATGACGCGTACTCGTGCCAACCCGGACGTTGGGGGTACTACCCAAGGGGGAGAGACCTCCCAACAGCCTCCCGAGGACTCCTCGGGACAGCAGCAACAACAGCAAACACCGCCACCGCCACTGCCAACGGTTACATTGGCCGACATCGTCGCGGCAATGGCGGGTTCACATCAGCAGCACACGGAGTTGCTGCAGACTCTCATCGCCAATACGTCTCACCCAATGAGACGTCAAGATCGTGAGGAGCGCCAACAGAGCTCCTACTCCGACTTCCTGGCTACTCATCCCCCGGTATTCTCAAGGGCGGATGAACCTCTTGACGCGGACAACTGGCTCCGCGCCATAGAGATGAAGTTCGGGCTGCTCCAGATAAGCGAGCAGCGAAAGACTCAGTTCGCGGTCCAGCAGCTCCAAGGATCCGCGAGCGCGTGGTGGGCCAACTTCTGTGCTTCACAGCCCACCGACCGAGTGATGACCTGGACGGAGTTTCGGACGGCCTTCAGGGCCTATCATATACCGCCAGGTTTGATGAAAAGGAAGACGCAGGAATTTCTACACCTGCAACAAGGGAGCAGGAACGCGCTGGAATACTCCAGAGCGTTCAACGATCTCACGCTATATGCGTCGTATCGTGCCGATACCGACGAGAAGCGGCGGGACCACTTTTACCAGGGGCTTAACCCGCTCCTGAAGGACAAGATGGCGATGTTCAATCGCGGCAGCCTCAACGACATCATTGATGCTGCGATTGTTTAGAAGGACTCCGGCAAGGAGTTGGCGGCGGCAGAGCGAAAGCGAAGCGCGCCGCAGAGCAGTGGAGAAGGAGGCGGTCCTTCCCAAAAGTTTCGGATGGTGAATCGCCCACCATCAGATCCATGCTGGCAGCCACCACAGCGGTCGATGCCGTTCCGCAGTCGACCGTACCCTTCACCAGCACTCAGGCCGGTACTGCCAGTACTACCTCCGCAACAACAGCAGCAGCGGGTGATGCCGCGTGCGTATGCACCTCAGCAGCGCATGCCGGGCTTTCGTCCCCCGAGCACTACACCAGCAGCGGCCACATGTTACAAGTGTGGTCGTCCAGGACACTTCGCGAGCAGTTGCCCGGAGAGGCAAAGTGGCGGAGTGGCACCACAGTTTCCGGGGAGGAATCAACCCCGGAACCCTACTAATGTGTGGCGGGCAAACCCTAGGCCCGGCACCGTCCACCAGCTTGCCATTGAGGACGTGCCGGAGGGCGAGCCAATCCTTGCGGGTCTGTTCCAACTCCACCAGCACCCCGCTATAGTACTATTTGATTCAGGCGCCACGCATAGCTTCATTAGCCAAGCTTTCATTGATAAGTATAGCTTGCAAATACTACCCACCGATAGTCCTTATGTGATCTGTTCACCGGGTGGGAAAATTTCAGCAAGCATGATGGTCCCAAAAGTGCCATTGTTCTTAGAGGGTAGAGTCTACCCTACGTCTCTCATAATCCTAGAGGGACAAAAGGTCGATGTCATCTTAGGGATGTCGTGGTTAACCCGCCACGGCGCTGTTTTAGACACCGTCCTTCGAGTTGTGCACTTGAACTCAGAAGTGCACGAGTCTCACTCATTATTTCTGGACAGTCCAGAAATAAAACTTCCAAGTGTCTATCAAGCCACAACCATCAGATTGGAAGATATTCCAGTGGTCCGAGAGTTCCCTGATGTATTCCCGGACGATTTGCCGGGGATGCCACCCGATAGAGAGGTGGAGTTCAAGATTTGCACCGGGAACCATGCCAATATCCCAAAGGCCGTACAAGATGGCGCCCAAGGAGTTGGCTGAACTGAAGACTCAGCTTACGGACCTTCTGGAGAAGGGTTTTATTAGGCCGAGCTCCTCGCCATGGGGCTGTTCGGCATTATTTGTCAAGAAGAAGGATGAGACGTTACGGCTTTGCGTGGACTATCGTCCATTAAATGTCGTAACCATCAAGAACAGGTACCCGTTGCCACGGATCGACATGTTGTTTGATCAGTTGGTCGAAGCAAAGATCTTTTCCAAAATGGACTTAAGATCCGGGTACCATCAGATTAAGATAAGGGCTGAGGACATTCCGAAGACGGCTTTCTCGATGAGATACGGACTTTATGAGTACCTGGTCATGTCCTTCGGCCTCACCAATGCTCCAGCTCACTTCATGTACTTGATGAACTCGGTATTCATGCCGGAGCTGGACAAGTTTGTCGTGGTCTTCATCGATGACATCCTGGTATATTCCAAGTCGGGGGAAGATCACAAGAAACATCTGCGTATAGTCTTGCAACGGCTGCGGGACCACAAGTTATACGCGAAATTCAGCAAATGTGAGTTTTGGATATCGCAAGTGCCTTTTCTCGGGTATATCATCTCAGCGGAGGGTATCGCTGTGGACCCGAGCAAGATCACTCAAGTGCTGAATTGGAAATCCCCGAGAACTGTTCATGAGGTGCGGAGTTTCCTCGGGCTCGCGGGATATTATCGGAGGTTCATTCCGAACTTCTCGAAGATTGCCAAGCCAATGACAGAGCTGCTGAAGAAGGCTACCAAATATGTTTGGAGTCCAGCATGTGAAGCAGCATTCAAGGCTTTAGTCAAGCACCTGACATCAGCACCGGTTTTGGCGCAGCCAGACACAACAAAACCGTTCGATGTGTACTGCGATGCATCCGGCATTGGGCTCGGATGTGTGCTGATGCAAGACCGAAGAGTGGTCGCGTATGGATCACGGCAGCTTAGAAACCATGACCAAAATTATCCAACTCACGACTTGGAGCTCGCTGCCGTGGTACTCGCACTCAAAATGTGGAGGCACTACCTACTCGGTAACCTCGTACATTTATATACCGACCACAAAAGCCTCAAGTACATATTCACTCAGAAGGAGCTGAACATGA
Organism: Neostapfia colusana; assembly: GCA_030760725.1. NCBI lineage: Eukaryota > Viridiplantae > Streptophyta > Magnoliopsida > Poales > Poaceae > Neostapfia > Neostapfia colusana. Next base: position 13,739,462 of record JASWHV010000001.1, read on the forward strand.
GGCAGCGAAGATGGTTATAATTGATAAAGGATTATGAAATAGATATCCATTATCCTCCGGGCAAGGCAAACGTAGTGGTGGATGCGCTGAGCCGCAAGTCACACGTCAACAATCTGACCATCACACCGTTCGAAGAGAGTGAACCACCACTACATGTGATTCCACACGGAGCTCTCTACAACCTAGCTTTGATCCCCACCATCCGCGAAGAGATAACGGCAGCCCAGAAGAATGACAAGGGCATGTCACATTTGCGGAGACGTGTAGACAGTGGGGAGCTGAAATGTTTCCGGAAGGACGGAGACGACGTCCTATGGTTCAAGGACCGGATCATCGTACCCCGAAACCCGTTGTTACGGAAGAAAATCTTTGATGAGGCTCACTTGTCAGTTTTCTATTCACCCCGGCAGCAACAAAATGTATCAAGAACTCAGAAGCAAGTTTTGGTGGACACGGATGAAGCGTGAGACTGCAAAATACGTGTCCGAGTGTGATACATGTCGAAGGGTGAAGGCAGACCATATGCGGAAACCGGGACTGCTACAACCACTGGGCATTCCTGTCTGGAAGTGGGAGGATGTGAGCATGGACTTCATCGTCGGTTTACCCACCACCTTGCAGAAACACGATTCTGTGTGGGTGATCATCGATCAGCTCACCAAAGTTGCCCATTTCATCCCGGTCAACACAAACTATAACGCCAAGAAGTACGCTGAAATGTACATCTCATGGATCCTATGCTTGTACGGCGTACCCCGTACCATCATATCAGATCGGGGCACTTTATTTGTGTCCCGTTTTTGGGAGCAGCTGCACGCTGCATTGGGGACGAAACTGATCCGTAGTTCAGCATACCACCCGCAGACGGATGGGCAAACGGAGCGGGTAAATTAGATCCTAGAAGACATGTTACGAGCTTGCGCTATCAACCACGGCAAGAATTGGGATGATCACTTGCCATTAGACGAGTTCTCGTACAATAATGGGTACCAAGCCAGCATCAAGATGGCGCCTTATGAGGCGCTATATGGGAGAAGATGTCGCACACCATTGAACTGGTGTGAGCCTGGCGAGAGGGTTACCTTCGGGATTGACCTTGTCAACAACGTGGAAAAAAAGGTTCGACTAATTCAGGCGAACCTAAAAGCCACTCAATCCCGTCAGAAACAGTATGCGGACCGGAGAAGGCGCCCATTACAATTCGAAGTTGGATATCACGTATATCTACGGGTGTCTCCAATGAAGGGCGTAAACAGATTTGGGGTGAGAGGAAAGTTGGCACCCTGATTCATCGGTCCATTCCAGATTACCGAAAGATGTGGATCAGTGGCATACCGGCTGAAATTACCAGAAGCACTTTCTGGTGTGCACGACGTCTTTAACATTTCCCAGCTGAGGAAGTGTCTCAAGCTATCAACTACCGTTCAGCTGGAAGACATTGAAGAACTGCAACTAGATCTCACCTATCGGGAGGAACTGGTTCAGATTATTGATGAAAAGGCCCGAACCACACGCAACCGTACGTTTTGGTTCTACAAGGTTCTATGGAGTAATCACTCCGTGGACGAAGCGACATGGGAGAGCAAAGAATTTCTTCACACTAACTACCCCGACTTTTTCACGTCGCATATCCGGTAATTTTCCACCGTCCTCTCTCGTTTTCACCTTATAATCTCGGGACGAGATTCTTTTAAGGGGGGAGGAATGTAAGGGCCTCAGTTTTTGACACATAATTGAAGTGTTCATCACCACACCACACACCTCATTTGAGGAAAGATGATGAACACAAATGAAGAGCAAGTAACCACCATCAACATGCTCATTAGAGAACAAACTCACACATTGCAAAAGTGGTATTTTCCACATGTGATAGAGGTGGGCTGGACATATGAAAACTCCTACACATTGCTAAGAATGTCCATGCCAAGTTTCACCTAAATTCAAAACCTTTTGAGGTCATTTTGGGTATAGCTAGAAAGAGGGCAGTTTGAAACCATATTCAAATTCAAATTGTTTTTATCCCATGAATTTAAAAGTGGGAGGCATATTCTTACTCAGCACATTTTTGTGAGCTCACACACCAATTTTCACTCCATTTGGAGTTGATCTTGACATGAGCTAAGTGGGACAAATTCAAACTTTATTTGAATTCAAAACTGAACTTGTGCTGAAATTCATTCAAACCAAACCCAATTTGAATTCTAATCAATTCAAATGGCTCATGGGTGAATAATTTGAATCACCATGGGTATTTTGGGACTCACTGTTTACAACAGTGATTAGGAGTAAATTTCAGAGGTTAAAATTGGAAGTGGGACCCACATGTCAACCACTGAAGGAAATCAACCGAGTGAACTTTCAGTACTCGGGTCCCCGAGCTTCTCCCGAGAGCGCCACCGAGGGGAGGCCGCCGCGCCACCACCTGTTTGCCGCCCACGGTCGCTGAACCGACTCCCGGGGCCCTTATCTAGGTGTCCGAGCAGCCGCCGGTGCTCCCCATCCCTACCCCGACGCGCTCTCGCCCAACAGACTGAAACTCCTCGCCGCCCGAGTGAATTTTCTGTCCCTCATCGCCCGGCCGATCCAGTGACCCTCCAGGCGATCTGAGACCAGCACCGGGTGCGCCAAGACATCTTCGACACCTTCGCATCGGTTCCAGACCCTGCGCGGTCTTCCCCGAGCTCCACCGCGGCGATCTTGTCTCTGCCGGTTCAGCTCGAGCCGCCGCTGCGGGATCCGCCCTTCCGGCCACCACAGCCCACCGTTCACGGAGCTGTAAACAGCACGGGGAAAATGCCTAAGGACCTCGCCCTTCTCCGCAGGGAGAGCTCCGAAGGCGCCATGTGTCCTGCGGGGCCGGACCTCCCTCTCCTCAGAGGAGAGCTCCAGGCCCGCCACGTTGCCAGCAGCAGCCGGACCTCCCCCCTCCGCGGGGAGAGCCCCAAAGGCTCATGTCCCGCGGGGCCGGTCCTCCCTCTGCTCAGAGGAGAGCTCCGGGCCCGCCACGTGGCCAGCAGAGCGGCGCTGTCTGCCCCCACGCGGTAGGCAGCAAGAGTAAAGATGCGCCATACCTTGCCTGTACAAGGTATTCAAGACCCGCGCCTTCCCAAGACGCGGAGACGCGGAGCATGCCTCTGTCAGGTGTTGTTGCGCCCAGTCACATTGCAGACAGGCGCGCCGTGTCAGAGCCTGTCCGCCAATAAACACAGCGACAAGACATCCCCTGCCGCCCCTGCCATCATCAACCACTACGACTAGCTTGCGGCATGGGCAGGGCGGCAGAACGAAGACTCGGAAGCCCTCGCCTGAGACAACTACCGGCGTAACTGCAGATATGGTAGATGGCAGGCAATCTCCCCGGGACCACCTATTAGGTCCCGGGCCCACCTTGTAAGCCGCTCGAGCCTTGGACTATAAAAGGCTCGGGTAGGCAACGTTAGCAAGGGTTCGCCTCATACGCACCCTTGCACTCTAGCCATTCGACATCTCTCACCCTCAAGCTCAGGACTCCGGTTCTGTGCAGCAAGCAATACAGCGAGCATCTCTGCTCACCGTGGACGTAGGGTTTTACGCTCCGGCGGCCTGAACAACGTAAAACTCCCCGTGTCAAGCTTCCCCTCAATCGTCCCTAACGCTGAAGCTCTCCGTGAGTGACTAGCCCCTCCGAAAAAGAACCTCCGCGGGCTGCCCAGAGCAGGCCCGAGGGAAGTGTCGGCTACACACTTCGACATTTGGCGTGCCAGGTAGGGGGCTTTTCCTTGCGCGACGAGCTTCTGCCGGCGAAGATGACGAAGCTTCCTTCAGCGGCAAGCTCTCCTCCCCCACGTTCACGACGAACGGTGACTAGCGGGGACTACGTCTCAACACTCTGGACGGAGTGTGTCAGCGCAAGCTGGAAGCCAGCAGCCGACTCCGGCAGCGCCGACTCCGGCAACGCAGGCTCCAGCGAGCGTGAGATCCTCTGCAGCTCTGAGCGTCTCCCACGGGGCACGCTAGCTGCAGCAAGAGCGCTACTGCGCAATCCACCTGCTGGGGACGCGCCTCAGTCAGCGACCCAGCAGTGGATTCGCGAGGTAGACCGTCTCGTCGTCGCCGCCGCAAACCCACGACTTTGGCGGGGATGACGTCCCGGCCAACCGGCTGTGTCGCTGACGCGCACGCCAACGGTTGACGGGCAGATGGCAGATTCCCGCTCCACCAGGCTCCCATCGACGGACCTGAGGACGGGCTGGAACGGTGCCACTTGGGCAAAGATGCCCGAGTGTTCATTGAGCGATGACGAGAAAGGCGTCGCAACCAGGAGGCTGGTGACAGCATGTCGACTGCCTCAACCCAGCCTGAGGCGCAGACGTTCGCCACGCGATCTCTGCCCCAGGCATACGCCATGCAGCATATGCCCCAGCCATATGCCCTGCAAATGGTGCCCCCGGTCTATGGCGCAGCCTTGCCCATACCAGGATACACAGTGCCAGCAGCGAACCAAGCGTTCGCGGCACCAACGCCTGCAGCGACAGGAGCAGGATGTGCGGCCCTAGCGCCACACCTTTGCTTCGCGAGGTGGCCGCGCAAGTTTCGGCCGCACCTGCCCGAGAAGTACGATGGCAGTGTCAACCCGGCGGAGTTCCTCCAGATCTACTCCACCACCATCCTTGCTGCAGGAGGGGACGAGGCCGTCATGGCCAACTACTTCACCGTCGCCTTGACCGGCCCAACCCGGTCTTGGCTCATGAACCTCCCCCAGGGTTCCATAACCTCCTGGGGAGAGCTCTGCCGGAAGTTCACTGCTAACTTCGGCAGCTCCTACACCCGGCCTGGCACGGAGCTCGACCTCCACGCCATCCAGCAACAACCTGGAGAGACGCTGCGCTCCTTCATCCAGCGTTTCTCCCAGGTGCGGAACACCATCCCGCATATCCAAAATGCTTCTGTGGCGGTGGCGTTCCGGCAGGGTGTACGGGACAAGAAGATGCTCGAGAAGCTCGCGACCAGAGAGGTTTGCGACGTCTCAGAGCTCTTCAGCCTGGCGGACAAGTGCGCCAGGGCAGCAGAAGGGCGGGACTGGCACTCACTGCCAGCCTCCGAGTCAGGAGGACAGCTCGGGTCTGGCGCTGCTTCCCATGGAAGCGGCAAGAAGATCAAGAACCGGGGCGGTGGCAAGATGAAGCCGCCGACCGCAGCCCCCGTTGCTGCAGCAGCAGCACCCATTGGAGCTCGGGGGCCACGCCCCGACAAGAGGCAGCGACAGTCACCAGCTCCAGATGGTGACCAAGGCGAGCCATGCCCCGTGCACCACACCAGCTACCATACTGCTGCTGAGTGCTGGGAGATTCAGAAGCTCGCGGAGCACTTCCGCAAAGGGAAGCAGTTGCGAGCTGATGCCCCTCCTTTCCATCAAAGGGAGGGCAAGCAGAAGGTCGACGCCCCGGGCAACGTCGGCCACCAGGTGGGGTTCCAGGAGCCTCAGCGCACCATAAAGACGGTACACAACTATGAGGACTCCAGCTCCAGTGACGACGAGTCAGGGCGGTAACCCACTACGGCGGCCCCAAAAGATCTGTGGAGACTGCACTGCTGTGGTATCAGCCTTGGAGAAGTTCCAAGCAGTTGCAGCAGCCCAAGCACCAGCCCCAGGCGGTGCAGAACCGGGCCAGCTCCACCCGAGTGCACGTCTCTGTGCCTCGGCCTCACCGCCCGGGGGCCGCTCAGGATCCGTCAACCTCCTGTCGGCCTGAGCCAATGGAGGAAGACATCCTGGGTCTCCCAAGAAGAGTCTGGGTCCTCCTACCTCTTGTCGGCCTGAGACGATAGGGGAAGGTACCCTGGGGCTCTCGGGAGAAGCCGCGCAGGACCCGCTCCAGCGTGAAGATATTGACCTCGTCCGCGAGGCACGATTGCAGGCAACACCCCACAACGCACGGCCCCGGCTGGTGCTCTGGAACTACCGCCAAAGGACCAAGCGTGCCTGGGAGCTACAAGAAGGCGACCTGGTGCCATGGCGCACACTTTCCCGCGAAGGACCTATAAACTCTCCCCCAGCCGGGAAGGTCCCTTCCGAGTCACGAAAGTTGCCGTCCCAGGTACACACGCCTCTCCACCAAGGATGGGATCCGCTCCCGAACCCTTGGAGCACGGAACATCACAGTAAATTCTACCTCCTGAGCATTAGTAGAACAGGCCTTTACCTTTCTGTAATAGATCCCATAGGATCCAGGAACAGCGCTCGGAGCAGCTAAGCCTCAGGGGACGGTCCAGGACTACATCGAGCTTGGCCTGGTTCCAACCCCAAGCGCGTAGAGTCTTGCTTCCCTTCTTAATGGGGCAGGTCGTTGTCTCCATGTTCAGCTTGTCTTCCTCCTATGGGCATTTACACAGAAACCTGTTCTACCATGCTCCCACTTATGTGCTCATTTAAATTACGCATTAATTTCTATGACCGCACTTAATATGTATGCTCACCGTACATTTAGCTCCCCTTTCCCGCTCTCATCCATAGTTAGCATTTGCTATCCTACCGAAGGCGGTTGCGCTTGAGGCACCTGCCGATGGCCAGGGGGCCTTTCGGGCCTCCCCCAGTCAGGTGTTGCGGTGCCAGTTGGTCACCTCCAAGAAAGGCCTGTGCTGTGCATGGGGGGTCCAGGTTGCGTAGCCTGCTTTGCCGGTTCCGACCCAAAGCGTGCGCACCCTGCCCTTCGGAGGTCCAGGGGAGTACAGCCGCTTTGCCTAGTTCCGTACCCAAAGCCTGTGCACTCTGCTTCCCCGGCGTGCGGTCCGGTACTAGGGGTCGGACGGTCGTACCCTGACCTCAGAGGGAGCCGGAGCCCCGGCGCCTCGCGCACAGAATTGCCCAAGCCCCGTATACCGGACTAGGACCGTAAGCCAAATAAGACTAAGAGACAAGGAGGGGAGAACCCCCTGAGGAGAATTACGCTTCCTCTACCTCTGTGCAGGATCTCCAGGTTTTAGCTACTGGGACCACATGAAGGGGGGGAAAAGAGCCATCGACTACTCCACCGCAAGACCGGAGCATCCGGGTTTCGCCCTTCCTGCAGGGGCAAGCCCCGAAGGCCCCACATGTCCAGCAGGGCCGGAGCTCCCCTCTCCTCAGGAGGAGCTCCGGGCCCACCACGTGGCCGGCAAAAGCTGGACCTCCCCCCTCCGTGGGGGGAGCTCCGAAGGCTCCACGTGTCCTGCGTGGCCGGACCTCCCTCTCCTCAAAGGGGAGCTCCGGGCCCGCCACGTGGTCGGTAGATCCGGACCTCCCCGTTCTCACGGGGCGAGTTCCGGAGACCTCTGGGGCCCTTAACACGATGAGGACCCAGGGAAGGTGTCTGTGCAGGGCTTCAAGATTGGTAAAGACCTCTGGGTACCTTGCGGAGCTAAGGACTCGGCCAGGCCAAACCAAGAAGAAGACAAAAGCACACAGACACAGAAAATAACAGGAGTCTATGCATTCAAGGCTCCATGAGCTGAACTACAGACTCAATAAAAAAAGAGAGAAGGGAAAAGGTACAAGCCCTAGGATTCCCCTGGCTCTCGCCGGAACCTAGATGCCATGAGGGCGGCCACGTCCCGGACTTCGACCCTAGCGGCTTCCTCCCGTTCCGCGGCGGGGCCCTGACTTGCGGGCTCCAGGGAGAAGGAGGGATCCCAGCTCCGGAAGCACGCCAACACGTGTGTAGCGACCTCCATGGCCAGGTCCCACCCCTCGGCCTCGAGCTCACCGGCGACCACCGCTTTGAGCCTATTCAACTTGGCGTTGATAGACTCGAGCGCAGGGATCACCTCAGCCACCTTCTGAGCCGGGGTCGCTGCCTTCACTGCGCTAAAGCCGAGAGGGACCAGGGCGGACCCCGCCTAGTCTACGAAGTTCGAGACCGCCTGGGCCTCGGAGGACCGCAAGGCCAGCAGCCCCTCCACCTCGCAGCGGGCTGCGAGCAAGGCATCAAGGCCCTCCTTGGAGAATTCCTTCTCCTTGGTGGCCAGCGAACTCTCCCGAAGCTGGAGGCGCTGAGCGAGCTGGTCCAACTCCGAAGCTCGGAAGTCAGCTGCCAGCTCCCGGTCCAGGGCCGCCTGGTGCTTCCGGGAGACCTCCTCCTCCCGTGCGACCAGGTCTGCCTTCTGGGCCTCCAACTCTTTGGCACGAGCCCTCAGGTCGCCTTCGCTAGCCGCCAGCCGTGCGGCGATCTTCTCTGCCTCGGCCGCTGTAGAGCGCTCCTGCTCCGTGACGGCGTGCTCACGACGCTCCAGCTTCAGGCGCAGATCCTCCAAGGCAGAGAGACGCTCGTCAGCCTGAGCGTGAGACGCGCGGGCCTCCTTGTGGAGCCGCCGCGTCTCGGAGTCTAGACGGTCGATGGCCCTCTTCTGACGGTCGAGGAGCTCCTTCATGACATCAAGCGACGCCCGCCTAGAGTCAAGCTCCCCCTTGACCTTCGTGGTCCGCTCCCTCAAAAGGCGCCCCCAGGTGAGGAGGCGATCCCTCTCATCTACCTGCTCCTCCCGCTCGTGACCGAGCATGGCCAAGACCTGCCGGACGCTCGTCTGGGCGAGCACGAGGGCGTCTGCCAGGGGCAGTGGGGCGGCTGAGGCCGGAGCAGCGCCTCTGACCTCCTCCATCACGTCGTCTTTGGGAGAAGTCGACGCTCCGGCAACCGGGACAAGGCGCCGATCAGGAGAAGCCGGCACTAGGACGGGCTTGCTCCTGGTGTGCCCTGGTTCGCTGCCCACCGTAAGGCCCGTAGCAGTTCCTCCCGCTCCGGCAACAGGGGGCGGGACATCGACGGCCGGTCCCACCGAACTCTCAGTGACAGCCAGCTCCCGAGCCGGAGAAGAGGGACGAGTGGGAGGAGTCACCGCTGCCGCAGGGGCCGGGCTGACCGGCACAGAAGGAACTTGCGCTGGCTTGGGGACCGCAGCGACCGTCTTGGCTTCCGAGCGCTGTGGCGCGGATCTCCCGTCAGTCGGGGATGGCCCGGAAACGGGAGCGTTACCGATACTCAGGGAGTCCCTACAAACATGGGAAACTCCTGAGTTAAGAAATGAAGAAAACAACACAGGCTCTAGAATCCGGTAGGCGTCGCTTACCGAGAGACACCAGCGCTCCAACGAGCTCTGAACCCCCGCTTCCGAGCCGAGGTAGGTCCGCTAGAGCACGCCATCGCCACCGACGGCTGTCCCGCAGTCGCCTGGGCTGGCGGAGCAGGGGATGCTTCTGAAGCCCCCCTGGACGCCGACCCGGCCCCTGAAGCCCGGGGCACCTGAGCTCTTGGCTCGCCCCTGGGAATCGACGTACCAGCACTTTCCCTCGAGGCTCCATAGCCTAAGGATGGAGGTCGCGACGCCCGGGAACTTTCAGCCTGTCGTCGCTCAAGAGGAGTCCCGTCGGGATGATGAGACCGAGGCCTCTTGGGGTCACCACCGGACGGGGCGCCATCTCCAGAAGCAGGGTGCGTAGGCACCCTGGATCCCTGACTCAGCGTGAACCCCACCGCCGGAGGAGACCGAGCGCGCTTCTTCTCTGAAGGCGGGTTGGAAGCCATGGCAGGAGAAAGCTCAAGGACAGGGAAGACAAAGGCGCAAGAACTCAAGGAAGACGCAAGTGCTGGAAAGTGCGAAGGGAAGCCGCGATGCGGGTAAGATCGCCTTTTAAAACTTCCTAGGTGCGATTCAAAGCGATTCGAAACTCTTCGAATACGCTGCTTGGGCAACCGCTTCGGCTCCAAGGCCAAGCGTCGATGACAGGTGGACCCAAGTCGTCCAGCTGGAGCGGTGGGCCAAGGAGTCAGTCTCCCAAGGAGACGAGCCGGCAAGACGCTTCGGCGGTTCCCGAAAAAGCGCCGCGAAGTGCAGAAGTGGCAGCCTTGGGAACCGCCGCAGTAAAAGCAGCCATCAAGTGGGGGACACGCTCCCACAATCCCGCGATTGTTCGTGCTCCGGCAACTGTCAATGCGGGTCTTAGAGAAGGTGCGCGGAATGGAAGAGATGGAGGCCCCACCTCGGGCTTGCTATCTCCCCCGAGATGGGCCCGGGGGCCACTGTCGGTACCCTCAATATGGGGGTCCGACTTACTTTTCAGAGAGGAGAGACATGAACTTGTTTTAGGCGTAGAAAAGGCGCATAGGGGAAAATGCCTAAGGACCTCGCCCTTATCCGCAGGGAGAGCTCCGAAGGCGCCATGTGTCCAGCGGGACCGGACCTCCCTCTCCTCAGAGGAGAGCTCCGGACCCGCCACGTGGCCAGCTGAGCCGGACCTCCCCCCTCCGCGGGGAGAGCTCCGGAGGCTCCACGTGTCCTGCATGGCCGGACCTCCCTCTCCTCAGAGGAGAGCTCCGGGCCCATCACGTGGCCAGCAGCAGACGGACCTTCCCCCTCTGCGGGGAGAGCTCCATATTTTCCACGTGTCCCGCGGGGCCGGACCTACCTCTCCTCAGAGGAGAGCTCTAGGCCCGCCACGTGGCCAGCAGAGCGGCGCTTCTTGCCCCCACGCGGTAGGCAGCAAGAGTAAAGACGCGTCATACCTTGCCTGTACAAGGTATTCAAGACCCGCGCCTTCCCAAGACGCGGAGCAGGCCTCTGTCAGGTGCCGTTGCGTCCAGTCACATCGCAGACTGGTGCGCCGTGTCAGAGCCTGCCCGCTAATAAACACAGCGACAAGACATCCCCTGCCGCCTCTGCCATCATCAACCACTACGACTAGCTTGCGGCATGGGCAGGGCGGCAGAACGAAGACTCAGAAGCCCTCGCCTGAGACAACTACCTGCATAACTGTAGATACAGTAGATGGCAGGCAATCTCCCCGAGACCACCTGTCAGGTCCCGGGCCCACCTTGTAAGCCGCTCGAGCCTTGGACTATAAAAGGCTCGGGTAGGCAATGTTAGCAAGGGTTCGCCTCATATGCACCCTCACACTCTAGCCATTCGACATCTCTCACCCTCAAGCTCAGGACTCCGGTTCTGTGCAGCAAGCAATACAGCAAGCATCTCTGCTCACCGTGGACGTAGGGTTTTATGCTCCGGTGGCTTGAACCACGTAAAACTCCCCGTGTCAAGCTTCCCCTCAATCGTCCCTAACGCTGAAGCTCTCCGTGAGTGACTAGCCCCTCCGAAAAAGAACCTCCGCGGGCTGCCCAGAGCAGGCCCGGGGGATGTGTCGGCTACACACTTTGACAGCATGTACAAAGATAGGGAGAGCATTTTTCAGACCATAAGGCACGGAAACATAAAAGTACAGGCCATCTACAGTGATAAAAGCAGTATGTTCTTCATCTTCTCTAGACATGGGAATTTGGTGGAAGCCTGAGTAGGCGTCTAGGAAGCATAACATATCCCAGCCTGATATAGAGTCTACTATTTGATCTATTATAGGGAGAGGGAATGGATCTTTGGGACATGCCTTATTGAGACTGGTGTAGTCGATGCACATCCGGAGCTTCCCGCTGGCCTTCGGGACGACAACAGGGTTTGCCAACCACCGAGGGTGGCGGACCTCCCATATGAAGCCAGCATCCAGCAACTTCTTGATTTCTTCACGGATGAAGTTCTGCCGCTCGATGGACTGCTTCCGAAGCTTCTGCTGGATCGGCCGAGCGTCGGGGAAGATCTTCAGATGGTGCTCGATCACCTCCCTAGGGATCCCGGGCATCTGCAACGGTTGCCACGCAAACACGTCGACGTTGTCCAAGAGGAAGGTGATGAGCGCGCCTTCCTATTTGCTGTCCAGGCCCGCGGCTACCCGGGTGGTCTGAGCAGCTTCGACGCCGACTTGGACGACCTTTAGGGGGACGTCGCCCTTGTCGAGAGGTTGCACCCGGGGTACAGAGGTCGAGGCACGGTGGCGTGCACTCGGGTGGAGCTGACCCGATTCTGCACCGCCAGGGGCTGATGCTCAGGCTGTCGCAAGTGCTTGGAGCTTCTCCAAGGCTGACACTGCGGCAGTGCGGTCTCCACGGATCCTGAGGACGCCTGTTGGTGTAGGCATCTTCAGGACGAGGTAGCCGTAGTGGGCTACTGCCATGAATCAGTACAGGGCCGGCCTGCCGATGATGGCGTTGAAGGGGAGGTCGAACTCCGCCACGTCGAACAGAATGTACTCTGTCCGGTAGTTGTCCGGTGCTCCGAAGGTCACCGGAAGGCTGATGTTGCCGTATGGAACGACTTGTCCCGGCCCTACCCCTAAGAATGGGATCGAGGGGGAGAGCTTGGCCATCAGAATCTACAGCTTCAGGAAAGTTGCGCGGCTGATGAGGTTGAGGCCGGCCCCGCCATCCACCAAGACGTGGTACATCTTCACGTTTGCGATGGTGGGAGCTACCAAGAGTGGTAGCTGTCCGGCTCTAGACATGTTCTTGGGGCAGTCGGTGGTGTCGAAGCTGATGGGGGTCCCTACCCACTCGAGGTGCGGTGCTGCACTTGGTGTAGGGGCCACCGACGCCACTGCTCGGCGTAGGGTCCTGACCACATTCTAGGACAAGGGGTCTGAGGACCCGCCATAGATGACGTGGAGCGCCTTCCGGTGCTCGTCGTCACTGGAGCTGGAGCCCTCGCGGTGACGGACCGCCTTCAGAGTGCGTTGGGGCTCCTGGAACTCCATCTCCTGGTCGATGTCGTCCTGGGGGTCGACCTTCTGCTTGCCCTCCCTCTGGCGGAAGGGAGGAGCATCTACGCGTGGCCGCCTCCCCTCACGGAGGTGCTCCGCGAGCTTTTGGATCTCCCGGCACTCACCAGCAGTGTGGCTCCTGGTGTTGTGCACGGGGCACGACTCACTATGGTCACTGCCAGGAGCAGGTGACTGTCGTGGCCTCTTGTCGGGGCGTGGCCCCCGATCTCCACTGGGTGCTGCAGCTGCAGCAACGAGAGCTCCGGCCGGCGGCTTGATAGTGCGACCGCCCTTCTTCTTGATATTCTTGCTGCCCCCATGGGAAGCAGCGCTAGGTCCGGGCTGTCCTCCGGCCTCGGAGGCTGGCTGTGAGTGCCAGTTGCGCCCTTCTGCTGCTCTGGCGCACTTGTCCGCCAGGCTGAAGAGCTCCGAGACGTCGTGCACCTCTCTGGTGGCCAACTTCTCGAGCATCTTCTTGTCTCTCACACCCTGTCGGAACGCCACCACCACTGAAGCATTCTGGATGTGGGGGATGGTGTTCCGTACCTGGGAGAACCGTTGGATGAAGGAGCGTAGCGACTCTCCAGGTTGCTGTCGGATGGCGTGGAGCAAGCTCCGTGCCGGGACGGGTGTAGGAGCTACCGAAGTTCGCCGTGAGCTGTTGGCACATCTCTCCCCAGGAGGTTATGGAACCCTGGGGGAGGTTCATGAGCCATGACCGGGTCGGGCCGGGCCGGTCAAGGCGACGGGAAAGTAGTTGGCCATGACGGCCTCATCCCCTCCTGCCGCTAGGATCGCGGTGGAGTAGATCTGCAGAAAATCCACCAGGTTGACTCTTTCATCGTATTTCTCTGGCAGGTGTGGCCTGAACTTGCGTGGCCACCTTGCGAAGCGAAGGTGGGGCACCAGGGCCGCACACCCTGCTCCTGCTGCTGCAGATCCTGGTGCCGTGAACCCTTGGTCTGCCGCTGGCACAGTGTACCCCGGCATGGGCAAAGGTGCTCCATAGGTCGGGGCGCCGTCTGCAGGACATATGGCTGTTGCATATGCTACGTGGCGTACGCCTAGGGCAGAGGTCGCCTGGCGAACGTCTGCGGCTCAGGGTGTGTTGAGGCGGTCGACATGCTGTAGTCGGCCTCATGGTTGCGACGCCTTTCTCGCCGTCGCTCAATGGTCACGCGGGCATCCTCGCCCAGGTGACGTCGCTCTAGCTCTGACCTACGGTCTGCCATTGGGAGCCTGGTAGAGCGAGAGTCTGTCGTCTGCCCGTCAACCGTTGGCGTGCGTGACAGCGACACATCCGGTTGACTGGGGCGTCGTCCCCGCCGGAGCGGAGAGTTGACGGCAGCGACTACGAGACAGTCGATGTCGCAAATCCACTCCTGGGTAGCCCCCTGGGGAGCGTCCCCAGCAGGTGGATTGTGTAGAAGTGCCCATGCTGCAGCTAGTGTACCCCCATGGGTGACACTCGGCGCTGCAGCAGGTCTTGGGCTTGCTGGAGTCCGTGTTGTTTGGAGTTCGACGCGGGCTCTCGGCCTGTCCCGACACACTCCTCCGAGAGTGCGTCGAGACGTAAGCCTCGCTGGTCATCGTTCGCCGGGAACGAGGGCGAGGAGAGCTTGCCGCTGAATGAAGCTCAGTTATCTTCGTCGGCGACGACTCGACGCAAGAGGGAAAAGTCCACCTACCTGGCGCGCCAAATGTCGAAGCGTCTGCGGACGACACTTCCCCCGGGCCTGCTCTGGGCAGCCCGCGGAGGTTCTTTTTCGGAGGGGCTAGTCCTTTTGCGTGGGTCTCGCTGGAATGGATGAAGGAAGGATATGAAAGTAGTTTGACACGGGGATTTTTACGTGGTTCGGGCCTCTGGAGCGTAAAACCCTACGTCCACGGTGAGCAGAGTTGCTCTGTGTATTGCTTGAAGCTTAGAACCAGAGTTCTAAGCTTGGGGATGAAGTGAGTACGGAGTCAGGGTTGAAATGAGCCGAACCCTTTGCAACGTTGCCTACTCGATCCTTTTATAGTCCAAGGCTCGGACAGCTTACAAAGGAGGGGGGCCGAGACCCGACAGGTGGTCCCGGGGTGATTTCCTGCCATCTACCGTATCATGCAGTAATGCCGGTAGCTGTCTTTGGCAGTAGCTTCTGAGCTTCCGTCCTGCTGCCCTGTCCACGCCGCAAGCTAGGCATAGTGGTTGATGATGGCAGGGGCAGCAGGGGTTGTCTTGTTGCTGTGTTTATTGGTGTACAGCCTTTGATACTGTACGCCTGTCCTGACTGTGACCGGACACAGTGCCTCATGACAGGTGTGTGCCACGTCTCCGCGCTTTGGGAAGGTGTGGGTCTTGAATGCCGCGTCTTGGGAAGGCACGGGTATTTACTCCCGCTGCCTACCGCGCCAAGGCAGGCAGCGCGGCTCTGCTGGCCACGTGGCGGGCCCGGAGCTCTCCTCTGAGGAGGGGGAGCTCCGGCCCCGCTGTACACGTGGAGCCTTCGGGGCTCACCCCCGCGGAGGGGGGAGGTCCGGCTCTGCTCGCCACGTGGCGGGCCCGGAGCTCTCCTCTGAGGAGAGGGGGAGCTCCGGCCCTGCTGGACACGTGGAGCCTTCGGAGCTCACCCCCGTGGAGGGGGGAGGTCTGGCTCTGCTCGCCACATGGCGGGCCCAAAGCTCTCTTCTGAGGAGAAGGGGAGCTCCGGCCCCGCTGGACACGTGGAGCCTTCGAAGCTCACCCCCGCGGAGGGGGGAGGTCCGGCTCCACCTCGCTACGTGGCTGGCCCGGAGCTCTCCTCTGAGGAGACGGGGAGCTCTGGCCTGGCTGGACACGTGACGCCCTCGGAGCTCACCTCTGCGGAAGGGGCGAGGTCCTTAGGCGGTTTTGTCCTATGTGCGGGGGTACCCGGTATTGAGGGTACCGACAGCAGTCAAAATATTATAAACATCAACACTAGGCACACACACCACACTACACACAACCACGTGCGCTACCTCCAGAACCCGGGAACTCGTCCTCTAGCCTTCGTCCTCCCGGTAGCTGCGGCTATGACGTGTGAGACTCAGTCGGGGAGCTCTGTTATTGTGACGCCCTCAATTCTGTGGAAAACCACGGAACCGATAACTAATGCATATGTGTGCCCAGGATGTTCATCACACATACACATACGTTCCGCAAACTGAATTCAGATTATATATTACCACGAATAACAAAGTTTATTACAACACCTCATGAGTCTTGGACTCATGCTCATAGTGGAAATCTTGAATTCTATGCAGCGGAAGTCCTTATTTAAATGCGGAAGCAAAACTAAGCAGAAGTGGCTCCATCTCTACTCCCTCCACAGGCAAGGTTGAGAATAGATCACACGCCATAATGTTCCACTTGATCTTCATAGTAGGGTTCTCTTGCTGTTGATGAAGAAATAATAATGCAAGTTTGAGCACAATGATGTGCTCAGCAAGTGCGGGAATAACACATGATATGCAGCTCATAGAACAAGGTAGATACAAAAGGTTTATTTGCAGAAAAGCAGATTTATAAAACCATGACAAAATAGCAACTTAACTTTAGACGAATGTAATCCCATCATGTATTAAATTACCAACATACCTTCATCACTTCCCATGTTCCATCCGATCGTTAACCAATCTTTTATTCATACTCACGAATACCTCCTCATATTCGCTACCATCTCACCTCATAAAACAACCACATCTCACACCGAGACCAATCTCATGTCATGAACCATCAGTCATGCAACCATCTTATCTCCCGGACTCAACAGTTCCAAACCAAACCATAACCAAACCAATAACCATAACCAAGAACCTTCCCAATAACCATTCGAATAACCATCCCATCAATCATCCCATCTAATCATGGCAGTTTAGCCAGGGGCTCGTAATCGTAAGCTCGGCTATCATGATAGTTTTAGCAACTCTGCAGAGTTTGTACCTCTTTACCCACAAGTTTGTGATTTCGTCACCCGTCGGCGACTGCAGAACCTCCATTATACCAGTACACAACCGTCGGTGTATGGCCAAGAGATCACAAAATAGCCTTTACAAAGGGGTTACTAGATGTATGGACTCACTGAGGTTTCACCGGCAGGCTAGAATCTCCAATTCTCCCACCCACGGGCCCCCTCTTGTGCCATGCAGTTCCCAGGGCAGTCCTCACTCGACTCCCATTCCCCGCGCCTTCCACAGTCCATAACACTCTAGCAACTTACCTAATTACTCAGCTAAGCCGCACCCATATTTGGCCTTGTGGTGGCACTGTTATCCTGGCATGTGCATGCATGAACCAGTCCTTAGATCTACGGCAAGCAAAACCACCATCTCATGCTACCTCATTCACAAACCCAGGCTTGCCTAGATCTCCCTCCGATCCATGTCCATTATTAACATCAGTTTCTCATTATTATTACGAGTGCAGTTAGCTAGACACATCTATCTCGTATTTCCAATCCCATGGACTCAGCGAAGCATAAAGCGAAAACCATACCCGACTCATAAACTTCCCAGGCGACAAGGGTGGTTTAATTAAAACTAGTAAACTCCTATAAAAAGGGTTTTCCCATCATGTTTGACTCAGCACACACACCTTTTCGCAAAACAAAATAGTTTTACCCAGAACATAGGATCAACATGGTCAAGGAGCACTTGCCTTGTTCTTGCGGTTCCGGTTGTTCTTGATTCTCAAAACCTGGTTGCTGTAGTTCGTCGTAGACAGCTTCCTGAGCCTGTCCTACTATGTAGGATTCACGCGCATACAAGATTCACAGCAATCAATATTATGCGCAAACCTTAAACTAGATGCGACGATGCATATGCATGCTATCCAATGATTTTTATTAGATTGGTGTGCTCTTGCATGGCTTGCATGGGCAGAGGTGTTCGGATCAAAGGTGGTCGTGGCGATGATCTTGTCTTTAGATCAAACTGATCATCGAGTGATCTGCCCATGAGAAAGCTTCTGTTCGAAAGGAATTGAAGAACAGATGCAAGAGATGAACATCATGATGTCGTAAGGTGGTATTGAAGTCCTACCTCACGCTCTTCTTGTCTTTGAGGTCCTCCTCAGACCGCTTGGTTCTTCTCCGATGATCTCCCTTGTTGTGCTTTCGGCGATGTTTTGCTCGGCGAGTTAGGGCTAGGGCTCTAAGTCGTCGACTCAGGAGTTGAAAGAGAAATTCGTGGTTTCGGCCAGAGGTTTCAGGTTCTATTTATAACCGAGAAGAGAAGAGTCCTAATCTAATTGGATCCCGAATAAAAGTCTTATTCAGATCTTGTTGGATCCTGACGTCTTATCTTTGGTAACATCGTGGAGTTTAGATCGGTTTCTGTTGCGTACTGGTATTTTTACGCGTAAAAACCGCTCTAGACTAGTTACCTTCGTGATGATGAGTTCCGGAAGCTCCATGTGTCCTCGGGGCCTGGTATCTCCTCATCCGCAGAGATGAGCTCCGGTTGTGCCGCGTGTTAATCGATCGAGACCTCCCTCTTCTTCGGAGACGAGCTCCGCGCATGCCACGTGTGGGTGCCGGTCTTTCCGCTCTCCTTTCCTCAGGGACATGCCCCGAGGTCGACACGTGTTTAGCTGCGACGGTCCTTCCGGTGATAAGCTTCGGTGGCGACACGTGTTCGATAGACCCGGACTTCTCTCTGAGATGAGCTCCGAGATTGACATGTATTCCCCGCGACTGACCCACTTATTTCCGCGAGGGCTAGCTCCGGGGATGACACGTGTCCTATGAAAAATGCCTTTGCTTCTTCCGCAGAGGCTAGCTCCGCGGCAGCACGTGTCCACAGGGTCGGACTTCTTTCCAATTGCGGAGGTGACCCCCGAGCCTGCCACGTACCTAGTTTAGCGGCGGACCTCTCCCAAATTTCTCGGGGATGAGCTCCGAACACGCCACGTGGTCTGCTGGCCGTGGAAGTTTTCCTTCGATGCTTTCAGAGAGCATTATTGGCTATCCTTTTGATACTTGTCTCTGTTTCTACTTTTCTTAAAATGTTTTTCTTCTTCATAAAACATGAACATATGCTGACACCCGAGATGAGGGTGTCACAAATCTACCCCTCTTAAATTGAATCTCGCCCTCGAGATTCGTTAGTAGAAAATAGATGGGGAAATTCTGCCTTGATATCCTCTTCACGTTCCCATGTGGCTTTAGCTTCAGTGTGATGGCTCCATTGTACCTTGCACCATCGAATCACTTTGTTTCGGGTGACCCTTTCCTTTACATCCAAGATTCGGATAGGGTGTTCTGCGTAAGTCAGGTCCTCTTGAAGTTTAAGTTCTCCCATTGACACTTGTTCCTCTGGTATTCTCAAGCACTTCTTGAGCTGGGATACATGAAACACGTCATGTACGTCGGAGAGATGGTTTGGGAGCTCTAGTTGATAGGCTACTTCTCCTCGCTTGTCCAAAATCTTAAATGGTTCGATGTAGCGAGGCGCTAGTTTGCCTTTGACGTTAAAACGTCGTTGGCCTCGGATAGGTGTTATCTTAAGGTATACGAAGTCTCCTACTTCAAAGGTCAACTTCCTACGCCTATTGTCCGCATATCCTTTCTGTCGTGACTGAGCAGCCTTTAAGTTCTCCCGTATCGTTTGGACTTGCTTTTCAGCCTCTTGTAGAACTTCGGGTCCAAACACCTGGTTCTCTCCAGTCTCTTTCCAGAACAGTGGCGTTCTACACCGTCTACCATATAAGGCTTCGAAAGGCGACATCTTCAAGCTAGCTTGATAGCTGTTGTTATAGGAGAACTCAGCATACGGTAAACTCCTATCCCAACTACGCCCACGTTTCAAGGCGCAAGCTCTCAACATGTCCTCCAAAATTTGGTTCGTCCTTTCGGTTTGCCCATCTGTTTGTGGGTGATAGGCGGAGCTAAAATCCAGTCGTGTACCCATGGCTTTCTGCAGCTTCCTCCAGAATCTAGAGGTAAACTGAGAACCTCGATCTGAGACTATCCTCTCCAGAACTCCGTGACGGCACATGATCTGCTCCATGTACAATTCTGCCAATTGTGCAACGTTGTAACTGGTCTTTACCGGAAGAAAATGGGCGGTTTTCGTTAACCGGTCCACAATGACCCAGATGGAGTCATATCCTGACTGAGTATGTGGCAATCCGACGATGAAGTCCATACTGATGTCCTCCCATTTCCATTCAGGTATTTTTAGAGGTTGCAACAATCCAGCGGGTTTTTGATGTTCGGCTTTTACCCGTTGGCATGTGTCGCATAGGGCAACGTATTCGGCTATATCCCTTTTCATACCATCCCACCAATAGCAAGTTTTCAAGTCCTTGTACATTTTGGTGCTCCCTGGATGTATGGAATAGGGTGAATCATGTGCCTCCCTTAATATCATGTCGCGAAGGTGTCTTAGGTTTGGCACACAAATCCTTTTTCCTAGCCAAAGCGTACCCTTTTCATCCTCCTTGAAATCCTTCTCTACCCCTTGTCGAATTCTTTCCTTGATTTCCTTGATCCCCTCGTCCATTGCTTGGCCCCTTCTTATTTCTTGCTCCAATGGGGAATGGATCTCTATTATCTCCACGTTATTCAAGAATCCGAGGTGTAACCGTTCGAACTCCTTTCGTAGTTCGGGTGGTAGCTCCCGAACCGTGAGTTGGTGGCATGCTCCCTTTCTGCTCAATGCATCAGCTACTACATTGGCCTTCCCGGGGTGGTAGTTGATTCCCACATCATAATCCTTTATAAGTTCTAACCATCGACGTTGCCTCAAATTCAAGTCCGTTTGTGTAAATATGTACTTGAGGCTTTTATGATCCGTATAGATCTCACATCGATGACCAAGGATATAATGTCTCCAAATCTTCAATGCATGCACCACTGCTGCTAACTCCAAGTCGTGCGTAGGATAGTTAAGCTCGTGCTTCTTTAATTGTCGTGAGGCATAGGCTACCACTTGTCCTTCCTGCATGAGTACACATCCGAGCCCTTGTCTGGATGCGTCACAATATACGTCAAAACTCTTGCTTACGTCTAGTAATACCAGAACCGGTGTTGTGGTTAGCCTTTTCTTGAGCTCCTCAAAACTTTCTTGGCAGGCTTGTGTCCATGAAAGACTTTCCCCTTCATTAACAACTCCGTCATAGGTTTTGCTATCTTGGAGAAGTCTTTAATGAAGCGTCGATAGTATCCTGCCATTCCAAGGAAACTTCGAATATCCCTCACGCTCCTTGGTTGGTCCCACTTTAGAACATCTCTCACCTTTCCAGGATCAACCGATACCCCTTCCTTGGAGATGATGTGGCCTAGGAAAGATATTTCCTTTAGCCAAAATTGACACTTGTTGAGCTTGGCATACAATTGATGCTCACGCAACTTCTGCAAGGTCAATTTCAGATGTTCTTCATGCTCCTCCTCACTTTTTGAATACACCATAATGTCGTTGATGAAAACCACGATGAACTTGTCCAAGTACTCCATGAAAACCTTATTCATAAGGTACATGAAGTATGCGGGTGCATTCGTCAATCCAAAAGACATAACGGTATATTCATATGAACCATACCGCGTCCGAAAGGCTGTCTTAGGTATATCGGAGGGCTTAATCTTCAGCTGGAAATATCCCGACCGAAGATCAATCTTGGAGAACACTTGGGCTCCCTTCATTTGATCGAACAGGTCCTCTATACGGGGCAGAGGGTATTTATTCTTGATTGTTACCTCGTTGAGAGACCTGTAGTCCATGCACATTCTTTGGGTTTCATCCTTCTTGTCCACGAAGAGTACCGGGGCGCACCCATGGTGACGAACTTGGACGGATAAAACCCTTCTCCAACTGTTCTTGAATTTGCTTCTTGAGTTCAACTAACTCGTTGACGGGCATCCTATATGGTCTCTTAGCTATGGGTGCAGTTCCAGGTACCAAATCTATGGCAAACTCAATGTCCCGGTCAGGTGGCATACCTGGAAGTTCTTCCGGGAACACATCAGAAAATTCCTGAACCACTGGAATGTTGTCCAATGCTACTCCTTCAATATGGTTCAAATCCGCCCGTTCGGTTGTTTGCTGGGCTGACTCAAACTCGACACGGATACTGTGTTCGTTTGTCAACTGCACGCTTTTCTCAGCGCATTGGATTACTCCTTTGTGCTTGCTTAACCAGTCCATTCCGAGTATGATATCAATTCCGTGGAAGTCCAAGACAATAAGGTTGGCAAGGAAGTCTACACCCTTTATTTTAAGGCTTACTTTAGGACATACTATATTAGCCCTCATTTCTCCTCCGGGAGAATTAACTAATCATAGCACATTCTAAGTGGGATACGGGTGGATGATGTTTGGCAACATATTTGGATGATATGAAGGAATGTGATGCTCCGGAATCAAATAAAATGGTGGCTGGGTTGGAGTTGGCAAGGAACATACCAATTGCGACATCCTCAGCCTGTTGTGCTTCCTCAGCAGTGACATGCTTAACATGGCCACGAGCATAGTTCTGCGGTCCACGGTTCCCTTGGTTGTCCCCTCCGTTTGGTCGCTGGTTCTGCTTGGGCACGTTACCTTGCTGTCCAGGGCCTCGCTTCGGGCACTGGTTAGCAAAGTGGCCCACTTCCCCGCATGCAAAGCATGCCCTGTTGCCTACGGCAGCAGGTACGTTGGGGTGGGGGTTTTGAACAGGAGCGCCATTGTTAGGCCGGGGCGCAGGAGGCATGGGCACACGAGGTGCCGGTGCAACGAACCGTTGCTGTGGTGGCTGACCAGGGCGGTTCGTAGGAGTGGTCGATCCATACTGCGGTGCAGGGGGCATGTACCTAGGTCGTACGTTGCTCCCTTGGGGCTGGTACGGCATCTTCCTTTTGCACTCTCGCTCGATTTCTCGGATCTTGTTTTCCACCACAATAGCCTTATCAACCAGCTTCTGGAAGCTTACGTAGTCATTGTTGAGGAGCTGAACTTGGATCTCATTATTCAACCCTCTCATGAACAGTTACTGCTTCCTCTGATCTGAGTTGACATCTTCGGGGGCATACCGGGACAGTTGAATGAACTTGTTGAGATATTCGTTCACACTTTTCTGTCCTTGGCAGAGATCTTCAAACTCCTGCCTCTTGAGCATCATTACGCAAACAGGGATGTAGTGGGAGCGGAAACTTTCCTTGAACTCAGTCCAAGTGATTGTCTCCGGGTTGGCATGGGCGTTGCTCAAGGCATCCCACCAGTCAGCAGCTGCTCCCATCAGTTGATGCGACGCAAAGAGAACCTTCTCTCGGTCGTTGCACTGTACAATGGCAAGCTTCTTCTCCATGGATTTCAACCAGTCATCGGCCTCCATTGGATCGCTTGCTTGCGCAAAGGTGGGTGGTCGAGTCCTCATGAACTCTCCCAGCCTGTTATGAGCCGGCGGTGGTGGTGGCGGTGGTGCCGGAACGGGGTGTTGGTTGGCCTGCAACTAACCCAAAGTTTGGATCATGGTTTGCATAAGCTGGTTTTGCATGGCCATCAACCTTTCTAGGTTGTATTCGCCAGCTCCGGGGTTGGTAGGAACTCCCTCGTGGTCATCTTCCTGGGCGTTCCTTCGGCTGGCGTTTCCTCTCACCATCTGTGAGAGAGAATGAAATAGAATAGAAGGTTAGAAGGTTGGGTAGGTCCTTTCAACTATATGCATCAAGGTGAGTTGGACTATATATATTAGCCCTTATGAGGATGTGAGCAAGTGCCGAAACATCTCACACCTCCTTCTTTTTATGTGTGGATATGGACAACGTTTTTGAGACGTCCCACCACTCACACTAAGCACATATTCACAAATAATCATCACAAGGGCCCACTCAACTCCTATTCAAGGATGGTTTCCTATGTCAAGGTGGTTTTAAAGGTCAATCTAGGTTATTAACCTTAGGATGTTTCCTTGGGTCAGCGTGGCTTAGCTACCTGTGACCCTTATTTAGGGTGTAACTTGCTGTTAACTCGTGGCTCTACTATCAATCTAAGGTTTCTATCTAGGCGTGCAACCTGCTGTCAACCCGTGGCTCTGATACCAATCTGTGACGCCCTCAATTCTGTGGAAAACCACGGAACCGAGAACTAATGCATATGTGTGCCCAGGATGTTCATCACACATACACATACGTTCCACAAACTGAATTCAGATTATATATTACCACGAATAACAAAGTTTATTACAACACCTCATGAGTCTTGGACTCATGCTCACAGTGGAAATCTTGAATTCTATGCAGCGGAAGTCCTTATTTAAATGCGGAAGCAAAAACTAATGCGGAAGCAAAACTAAGCAGAAGTGGCTCCATCTCTACTCCCTCCACAGGCAAGGTTGAGAATAGATCACACGCCATAATGTTCCACTTGATCTTCATAGTAGGCTTCTCTTGCTGTTGATGAAGAAATAATAATGCAAGTTTGAGCACAATGATGTACTCAGCAAGTGCGGGAATAACACATGATATGCAGCTCATAGAACAAGGTAGATACAAAAGGTTTATTTGCAGAAAAGCAGATTTATAAAACCATGACAAAACAGCAACTTAACTTCAGACGAATGTAATCCCATCATGTATTAAATTACCAACATACCTTCATCACTTCCCATGTTCCATCCGACCGTTAACCAATCTTTTATTCATACTCACGAATACCTCCTCGTATTCGCTACCATCTCACCTCATAAAACAACCACATCTCACACCGAGACCAATCTCATGTCATGACCCATCAGCCATGCAACCATCTTATCTCCCGGACTCAACAGTTCCAAACCAAACCATAACCAAACCAATAACCATAACCAAGAACATTCCCAATAACCATTCGAATAACCATCCCATCAATCATCCCATCTAATCATGGCAGTTTAGCCAGGGGCTCGTAATCGTAAGCTCGGCTATCATGATAGTTTTAGCAACTCTGCAGAGTTTGTACCTCTTTACCCACAAGTTTGTGATTTCGTCACCCGTCGGCGACTGCAGAACCTCCATTATACCAGTACACAACCGTCGGTGTATGTCCAAGAGATCACAAAATAGCCTTTACAAAGGGGTTACTAGATGTATGGACTCACTGAGGTTTCACCGGCAGGCTAGAATCTCCAATTCTCCCACCCACGGGCCCCCTCTTGTGCCATGCAGTTCCCAGGGCAGTCCTCACTCGACTCCCATTCCCCGCGCCTTCCACAGTCCATAACACTCTAGCAACTTACCTAATTACTCAGCTAAGTCGCACCCATATTTGGCCTTGTGGTGGCACTGTTATCCTGGCATGTGCGTGCATGAACCGGTCCTTAGATCTACGGCAAGCAAAACCACCATCTCATGCTACCTCATTCACAAACCCAGGCTTGCCTAGATCTCCCTCCGATCCATGTCCATTATTAACATCAGTTTCTCATTATTATTACGAGTGCAGTTAGCTAGACACATCTATCTCGTATTTCCAATCCCATGGACTCAGCGAAGCATAAAGCGAAAACCATACCCGACTCATAAACTTCCCAGGCGACAAGGGTGGTTCAATTAAAACTAGTAAACTCCTATAAAAAGGGTTTTCCCATCATGTTTGACTCAGCACACACACCTTTTCGCAAAACAAAATAGTTTTACCCAGAACATAGGATCAACATGGTCAAGGAGCACTTGCCTTGTTCTTGCGGTTCCGGTTGTTCTTGATTCTCAAAACCTGGTTGCTGTAGTTCGTCGTAGACAGCTTCCTGAGCCTGTCCTGCTATGTAGGATTCACGTGCATACAAGATTCACAGCAATCAATATTATGCGCAAACCTTAAACTAGATGCGACGATGCATATGCATGCTATCCTATGATTTTTATTAGATTGGTGTGCTCTTGCATGGCTTGCATGGACAGAGGTGTTCGGATCAAAGGTGGTCGTGGCGATGATCTTGTCTTTAGATCAAACTGATCATCGAGTGATCTGCCCACGAGAAAGCTTCTGTTCGAAAGGAATTGAAGAACAGATGCAAGAGATGAACATCATGATGTCGTAAGGTGGTATTGAAGTCCTACCTCACGCTCTTCTTGTCTTCGAGGTCCTCCTCAGACCGCTTGGTTCTTCTCCGATGATCTCCCTTGTTGTGCTTTCGGCGATGTTTTGCTCGGCGGGTTAGGGCTAGGGCTCTAAGTCGTCGACTCAGGAGTTGAAAGAGAAATTCGTGGTTTCGGCCAGAGGTTTCAGGTTCTATTTATAACCGAGAAGAGAAGAGTCCTAATCTAATTGGATCCCGAATAAAAGTCTTATTCAGATCTTGTTGGATCCTGACGTCTTATCTTTGGTAACATCGTGGAGTTTAGATCGGTTTCTGTTGCGTACCGGTATTTTTACGCGTAAAAACCGCTCCAGACTAGTTACCTTCGTGATGATGAGTTCCGGAAGCTCCACGTGTCCTCGGGGTCTGGTATCTCCTCATCCGCAGAGACGAGCTCCAGTTGTGTCGCGTGTTAATCGATCGAGACCTCCCTCTTCTTCGGAGACGAGCTCCGCGCACGCCACGTGTGGGTGCCGGTCTTTCCGCTCTCCTTTCCTCAGGGACATGCCCCGAGATCGACACGTGTTTAGCTGCGACGGTCCTTTCGGTGATAAGCTCCGGTGGCGACACGTGTTCGATAGACCCGGACTTCTCTCTGAGATGAGCTCCGAGATTGACACGTATCTCCCGCGACTGACCCTCTTATTTCCGCGAGGGCTAGCTCCGGGGATGACACGTGTCCTATGAAAAATGCCTTTGCTTCTTCCGCAGAGGCTAGCTCCGCGGCAGCACGTGTCCACAGGGTCGGACTTCTTTCCAATTGCGGAGGTGACCCCCGAGCCTGCCACGTAGCTAGTTTAGCGGCGGACCTCTCCCAAATTTCTCGGGGATGAGCTCCGAACACGCCACGTGGTCTGCTGGCCATGGAAGTTTTCCTTCGATGCTTTCGGAGAGCATTATTGGCTATCCTTTTGATACTTGTCTCTGTTTCTACTTTTCTTAAGATGTTTTTCTTCTTCATAAAACATGAACATATGCTGACACCCGAGATGAGGGTGTCACAGTTATGTATAAGTGTAGTTAGATAAGTTATAAGTTTAAAAATGCATGTTTGCCTACGTGAGCTTATTATAACGTAGAATTGATCAAGTTAAACTAGTTTTGTCTATGTTTGACTAAGTTTAGTGATAATCTAATAAATTTGGCTAAATTTCATCAAATATGGCTATGTTATTGAAGTTTGAGTAAATTTGTACCTCTGCTCCTGTAAACGGGGCTTGTTGCTCCTGTGGGGGCTGCCACTATGGAAAGACGACAAGCTCCCCTGCCGCCATAGCCTGTGAACATAAAACATTATTATATAACCATCATTGATATGTTAGAAATATTAAGTAAAACGACCGGTGCATACCTGCATTGCCGTTTGCATCTGTAGCATGAAGTTCGCTTGATACTCGTCCCGAGCCCTGCTTGACGCTCCCTTTCTAACCGAAGCTCCTCCTGTGTCCTGCGGAGCTCGTCCCGGTCACTCTGGAGCTCCAGGGAGCTAGGCTCTCTCGATCCCGCCTGCTGCGATGAAGAGCCACTCGAGGAAGGTCGTGCCTCCCTCGAGTCGACAACTCCATTGAAGATGGCGAACCTCCAAAAGAAGAAAGATTATTAAATTTTCATATCTCAAATTCAATTGACATTAAATAAAAAAAGAACTTACCATCCGTGAGGTTTCCCGCCTCCTCTGAGTGATGCCCATTCTTTTTCCAACCAGAATACGTCCAAGTCCGGTCTTCAGCCATGTCTGAGGTTATACCTTCAAAGCAGACAAATTATTATTAGTATATTTTTATGTCTTGTCGCGACCCCTACAACTAGGCAGATAGGTCATAAACCTACCTAAGAGTGACTGAGGTTACGTGCTTATGACGAGAAACGGTGTCCGAATCCGGACGAAATTTTGGTAGTATAACCCCGCTGTTCTTCAACTGCACGTCAAAAAATGGTGCAACAGAGAACATTGAGGTTATGTTGTCGAAATCATGTCCAGATCTAGACTCCGTACCTAACTCGTCAAAAGCACGTCCTCGACCACTCTCAAACTGTCCAAAAAGAGACAATTCTGAACCTGCACGCCTCACATGCCTATCGCATGTGAGACGTACAGATTTGAAACGGGTAACAAATTTCTATAGGTTATGTTACTCATTTTTATTTTTCAGTCATTTACAAGATAGGAAAGAACGAGAAAGAGAGGGTAAGTTGGTCAGAGTTGAAAATTCAAAGGGCTGACGTGTCACCGTTGAAAGTTCCAAGTCATTGTCGCCGTTCGCCTTCGTGCTCTTCTCGACACATAAGTTACAACTAAAACCATCTAGGCCATGTCGGGTCAGGCCGGGTTGGGTCGTGCCGTGTTGGGCCGTGCCGGGTCGGATCGGCTCGAAACCTATTAATATACGTATAAATATTACACACTCATAATCAATTAATTAACTAATTATAATCTAATTGAACAATTCAAAACAAAATAAATAATTAAAAAATTAAAACAATAGTAAGCTGGCAGGCGGGGCGGGCAGGGAGCCGGTGGGTGGGGCGGGTAGGGAGCCGGCGGCGGCGTGCGGGGCCGGGGCAAGATCCAGCGACGGCGTGCGGGGCCGGGCAGCGTGGGAGCGGCGGCGGCGCGAGCAAGCGACTGCGTGGGAGTAGCGGAGAACGGTGGCGGCGCGAGAGTCGGATGAGCGAGTGGGGCGGCCACGCGCGGGTGTAAGTTAGGCACTTATTCACGACTGTGCCGATGCGCCGTCGTGAATAAGCTAAACTAAACTAATTTAAAGTAATTAAACTAAACTAAACTAATTAAAACATAATTACAAACTAAAATAAAATAATTAAACTAACCTAATTACAACTATTTAAACTAAATTAAATTAAACTAAACTAAGCTAATTAATTAAAACTAATTAAAAACCTCAATGGCCCAAGGCAGGGCAGCGGTTCGGGCCGGGGTCGGGTCGGCGGTGGGGCGGTCGAGGCCGGAGGCGGGGGGCCGGTCGGGGCAGCGGCGGGGGACGGACGGGGCGGCGGCCGGTCCAGGGCGGGGCGGCGTGGCGAGGGGGCGGGGCGAGCGGCGGCGGCGGTGAGTGGGTCGGGCGCGTGAGTGGGGCGGGTGGGCGGCCGCGCGACTGATAACTAGGGCATGTTTACGACGGTTCTTCACATATAGCCTGGAGTTGAAGCTAGTTAGGGTTCCAAATCCAACAATCCCCTGCTCCGTTTCGATTTGAAATGTGCATGCCACACCATACAGAGCTAGTGCTTTATCACCAACCAAGTTCTCCTTTTCGTTTGAGGAGCTGTACGTAGCTACCTCCGGCCACACAGAGCTTTTTTTCAGATAATGGAAGAACACAATGCCGGTTCTTCGCCTGACAGAGACTCCCATCCTTCAATTCCTACAAATTCACAGCGTATCGCCGTTGATGCCAACAATCTCGTCAAGCCAAATGATTGGAGACAACAGCAAAACGGTGTGCGTCCAACCGGAGCTGCCGGACGCTGGATCGACTGACCGATCAGCCGTGCCCCGTTGCCAGCTCTTCTTCCCAACCCGGCCGGCGCGCGCGCCCCAGGATCCCGGAGATTTATCGCGTTCTTTCCGCCGCGTCTTGGGTCCCTGCCGGCTGCCGAGCATGCCGCGCCACGACCGTGCGCGAGAGGCAAGCTCCGCGGCCGGGCGGGGTGATGGGCGTGCCGCGTGCCCAGCACACCGGCCCAACCGCGCGTTCGCGTCCCACATGGAGTGGAGCCACGACCACGAGAAGGGCGTGTCTGCACAGAACGACTGGTATGGGTGTGTACTTGCATGCAACAACTGGTGCTTTGACCAGGCTAGTAAGTACACCTGAACCTGAACGAGACGACGGCTATGGCGACTGACCCGTGCCTCCGGCGTGCGGCCGTTATGTGAACGGAAGTCATCACAGAATGCATGGTTTATTACGGCGGCCGAGATCATCGTGTAGGACTATAAGCGAAACGATATCAGAAGTTTTTTAGCATCGGTGGTTTGAGATACTACCGTACGTGTTTGTCTTTGATAGGTCACCCGAGTGCAAAAACATGCTGGTGCCAATGCACACGCATACATGAAGCATGATCCAGCGCTGCAATGTGCTGCTTCCGCTGCTGCGCAGGGCAAGCGCGCAGTACGGTTGGGAAAAGAGAGAGGGGGCGCGCGGTACCACGTACTGTGGCTGCAGGGTCGATGGGGCCGATCGACGAGTAGAGTAACGTGCTGGAGCTGTCGGTTGTCCTCTGAGCGCCGTCACATGCCCACCTGATCGGCTGCATGCATGCATGCTCACCCGCACTGCAAGCGTCAACTGGCCTAGCTAGTGGCATGCAGCTGCAACCACTGTCGTCGACCTACTTGGTGGAACAAAAGCTTACTTATGCCACGAGGGTTATCTATCTTTGTATCGCTGCAAGAAGAAAGAGGCAGCGATACAAAAAAAGAGGCAGCGATACAAGAGGGTTATCTATCTTTTTATTCCTAGCAGTATTGTCAAGCAGTACCTGTGGGTTCACGGGACCCTGCATGAAGAGGCAGCGAGCGTGTGCTGTCTCTGAAGCTGCTTTGACCTGCCGGCGAAGAGCTGGTGCAAGTGTAACGTAGGTCGCTTTTGCCAGGCCGGAGACGGACTGACTGACACGCGCGCGCATATATCCCGCTTTCCGAAAAGATGGCGCATGTGCGCGTTGCTACCGAGGCGGCAACAACATTGCAGTTGCAGCAACAGGGGCATATGGCATCCTCTGCCCTGCTGCCTTTCGTTTCATAGGGATCAGATCGTCATGAGTGTAGAGCAGCGTAGCCTCGTCGTCGCACTCACAACGACGCGTGCGTCGCGTCCCTTTCTTCCTCCCTCCCTGCATCATTAGCTCCTCTCTCTCTCTCTCTCTCACACACACACACACACTGATTCGCTCACTCACACACAGACCGAGATGAGAGGAGGGATCTGCAGGCAGAGGCCACGGTTGCAAGAGGCAGACTCGCCACAGCAACAGACAGCGGCACAGTATTACCTGCGTGTGTATAGCCTAGGGTCATGCAGACCACGGACTCACATGTTAGTGACTGTTACTGCATGTGTATTAATTTGAGTCCCTCTCCCGCCCCCATCTGTATCGCTTTCACTGCTCGGAGACGCGTCGCCGTCGCGGGGCCTGCGTTTCGCAGTTGCGGTCGTCACAGTGGTTGCTTGCTTGCTTGGGGCGGGCGGGCGCTGATGAGATGCGTCGCTCTCTCTCACAGCGCACGCGATCGATTTACCTCGCTCGTCATTGATTTCCCGGTAGCTTTTTCAGAGAAAAAAGGAAGGGCATCAGGATGGTTCGAGAGGTTTGTGTAGAGATAAGATGCCTCGAGTACTTTTCTTGCGCCTGCAGTGCAGCCTCACTCTCACACCCGAAATGGAAAACCGCCACTTGACCGGGCACACCCGAGTCGCGTCACGGTTTGGCAAGTCGGGGAAACAGACAAGGCGTGTGTTGCCGACCAGACTAACATTTAAAGCACCGTACGTCGACGGTGGGAGCCCGGAAAGCGGCGTCTGCCGTCCCGCGACACGGTACAGCGCGCGGACGCCGACGTGCCGGCGTACTGGGTACTGCACTGCACGGGCGTGGGATCCGCGTCGCCGTCGACGGGGAGGGACCAGCGAACCCAGTGGATCACGTCGGTGTGGAACGGCGAGACGACGCGCATACGACGACGCCGGCCGGCGTTGGCCACGGCCACCGACAGCGACCCAGCTCGCGGGTCGGACGGCCGGTTGGCGACCTGGCGGCGTGCCGATGGGCTCTACCTGACCTGACGCTGTGCGTACGGAGCTTACAGTCTGGATCTGGCATGCAGTCCCCTCCCTCCCGTCCGGGTCGTGTCGTGTCGAGACCGGGAAGGTGTTCATGGTTCAGCGATGAGCTTCGATAGTTGGTTGGACTCCAAGTATCCTTTTTTTCTTTCTTTTTCGATGTGTGCTCCATGATCGGGTGGAATGCAGGTTCGGACCGAGGCCGAAAGTTCGGAGATAGTCCGCATAAGTCCGGTCCGGAAAGATGAGGATTCGGCCCCGCCCTCATTTCCTGACCTCATGGTTTCCAAATGTTGGGCTAAGCAAATCCAGCTTTTTTGTAGGGGAATCTGTGGTAGCGGTGTCGAGGGAACGGAGCACACTCCAGATCTGATTTTCCTGAGATAGTGGGCGCTGCGGTTGTGCGCGATGCCGTCCTCTCGAACGTATTGCAGAAGATACTCTGTTTCAATGACAATGACCCAGTTAAATACGTGTTGCAGATAAGTAGAAGCTGCAGGGGCTATAATCTGGGGAACATCTAAAATGCAAATAGACATTTGGGAGGGTTTAAGTGTAAAAATACACTCACCGTAGAATGTAGATCGTGTAGTTTAGAAGAGATTTTTGCACGATTGCAATAAATGACTGTTTGCATTCTAGTCGTTTCCAATCTGGGGAACATCTAAAATGCAAATAGACATTTGGTGCAATCGTGCAAAAATCCATTCTAAACCACACGATCTACATCCTGCGGTGAGTGTATTTTTACACTTAAACCCTCCCATCTGCACACTTCAATTCTTTCAACTTATATTGTCAGGTGGGAGGGTTTAAGTGTAAAAATACACTCACCGCAGATCGGGTAGTTTAAAAGAGATTTTTGCACGATTACATCAAATGACTGTTTACATTCTAGTCGTTTCCCTATAATCTGACGGCTTTCTTTGTTGCGTCTTAAGATTTCCAACGAGACGCCTTGGCATTCATCGTGGAAAATACGCCCATGGCCGGCATCAGCGTTCTACCTTGCCTGGGCTGCGTCCACTCATGGAGTCGAAACAAGAGGCGTCACTATCTGCAGTTGCCAGAAGGAATTAATTGTACCGAGCGCCTGGAAAGAAAGATGTCGATTCTCTTGATCAATGCTTATAGTTCTTGCATTACAAGTGATCCCACTTACATCTATAAATGATTCCACTAATTAATGAATGCTTATAGTCCTTGCGGAGACGTCATGCAGAAATGACATGCCAGAAAGGTACTGTGATTCTCGACAAATTTTCAATAGTGAAAGGGCATATCTCATATAATTCAACTGCAATCCCACAGACCAAAGATGCCAACATCTGCAAACTTCAAAGTCATCCACTAGCCTCAATATAATTCATAAAGCACGCCCTTGAACACATCATTCTCCCTGTCCATCTCAACTCTTGCGGGCATGTCCCAAAGCATTAATATGGGCATCAATCGTCAATCCATCAACAGAACAAACGGATGGCAGGAGATACGAGATACATAACTCAAACAGCTTACATGAACAAGTTTTGATACCAAGTACCATTATCCAGTTAGGTACGTTGAAGAAAACACACAAAAGTTATCCAGTTAAGTATATTAAAGGAAACATAGAACATAAGCTAAGAAACAGCAGTTGCAATTATAGCGACAAACATCCAGATTGGAGATGACCTCCACCGAAATGATAAATGTCGAGAACTACCGATATACTGGCCCACCAGAGAAGGAATAGAGTGACGAAACTGGCCCACCAGGTGCATTTGCCCTTCCAGAGTAAGACCTTTGGCTAGGTTCAGCATAAGCAGGGTGAGTCTCGTAAGCTGACGAGATATAGGTTGAATGACGCGGGTGGTCCACAGCCCGGGCATCAAGTTGTTCAGCACGGTACAGCTCCTCCAAACGATCACCTCGAGTGGAGATCCCCACGCGATCAGCACGAACAGCAAGCTCCCCTGGACGGTAGAGCTCCTCCACATGAGCACCACGAGTTCCCCCAGTCCGATAGAGCTCCTCCAAACGATCTGTGCGAGCAGATAACTCAACAGGCAGAGTTGTATGATCCCTGGTAATGAATGGATCCCTAGCAGTTCTCTCAGCAAGGGTTCTGTCAGCAAAACTAGAATTAAAGAATTTTGATTAGTCAAGAGCACAGTGCATGGTTCTATACTTGCAATAGATAGATGAAAGACGTAATCACAGGCATGACAGTATGTAAATCTGAACTAGCATGCAGATCCACCAAAACACCCACAATGATCATGTCCAAACTGGATGTTAAGCCAAAATAGCAACTGATAGAACCATATGGTGCATGTAACTGAGTAGGATAGCCACAATGGTAACTTACCGTTCAGGCCCTAGATCTGGAACAGACTGATAGTAGGAACCATCAGATGGAGCCAAAGTGTGGTAATATGCAGATGGCACATGTCGAGGCTCTGGCACAGAATGCACATGTTGACGTTCTAAAACCAGTGGGACATGGTGGGAATCTGTAGCAAGAGGAATGCGTCGAGGCTCAGGAGCAAGATGCACTGGGTCATAATATGGAGCGTAGCGTGGAACCCTGTATGGATCCTCAACAGGAGCATGTATAACTGCAGGGTGCCTTTGCTCATCAAACCTAGTCTGGCGCACTTCTTCAATAGGCAATGAACGCCGTCGTTCTTCAAAATGATATGGCTGCCTTTGTTCTCTATTGTGACGCCTTTCATCAAGGCGATTATTTGGAACAGA
Organism: Neostapfia colusana; assembly: GCA_030760725.1. Taxonomy (NCBI): domain Eukaryota; kingdom Viridiplantae; phylum Streptophyta; class Magnoliopsida; order Poales; family Poaceae; genus Neostapfia; species Neostapfia colusana. Next base: position 13,773,636 of record JASWHV010000001.1, read on the forward strand.
CTGAGGTACATTGACAGGCTTAAACAGTGCGATTAGGCTTTGAACCTGCAAAATATTATGTACACAAAATATTAAGATATAATGTTCAAAATTTCCCAAACCACTTGTAAAATAAGATTTGCAGAAAAGATTCAAAGATGCTCACTTGTTTCAAGCTGAGTTCCGGGTCAAATTTACTCTTTGCACTGTAATTTTCCTTAATTGCATGCTTGAAACTGCTCTCACGAAGAGGAAGGCAGTCTCTATCAATCTTAAATTTGACCTGCATAGCGCATGTAACATAGTTTGAATATAACAGGAATATCAAATATTTAACACCAGGTTCATCTTCCAAAGTGGCCCCATATAGGGCAGCTACTACTTTAGCATTCCCAAGATGCAAGGATAATGTAGTGCGAAATGGTAGGATTCTTCACCAGCTAGTGAGGAAACAGAAGCTGGAATTGAATTGAGAAACACAGGCTGCCACCCACCAGATTCTCCCATAAGCCTACTTCTACGCATGCTTACTAATGCCAAAGGGGGACCAATTTTGTATCAACGGAATAGAATTTTAAGAACTGAACAACAACCAAGCCTTTATCGCAAGCATGTTGGGGTAGGCAGTTTTAGTAACTGAAGGAAAACAAAAATGTGTAAACGTAACTACAGAGCCACAATTCATACCATACAGTTGAAAATTTATGCCCTCTTCACATTATAGTAAACTACATTGTGTCATTGTTGGTCCCTAAAGATATCTTGACAAAAGGACACAGTCATAGCCCACAGTCGCCGCCTCACCACAACCAGCCGCCTCCTCCTCCATGTAGTAGGCGCAGTCGCCACTGCCAGCGCGCTGTCGCCAGCCGACGAGCCGGCGGCGGCCCGCCGCAGCACCTCTGACCCCGCCGCCGCCGCATCTCTGGCCACCGCACACGTGCAGCACCTCGACAAGCAGGCAGCGGCCCGCCTCATGCCTCCCCTAGATCTGTCGCCAGCTTCCCCAGCCTCGGCGCGGCTGGGTTAGCCGCCGCCTTCCCCGGGCAAGGCACGGCTGGATCCGCCGCCGGCTTCCCTAGCCTCGGCGTGGCTGGGTTAGCCGCCGCCTTCCCCAGGCAAGGCACGGCTGGATCCGCCGCCGGCTTCCCCAGCCTCAGCGTTCTCGAGGGATCCACCGACTCCTCCCCACTGGCCGTCGACGCCAAGGCCACGGAGGCGCTGCTCCCGTCGCTCCGCATCTGGCCGCCGTCGTGCGCCGCCTCGTGCAAACGCTGGCGGCACCCAGCGTCCTCTCCCAGCGCTACGGCACCGTCCTGGAGCCCGAGGCTGAGCGCGCTGCCGCCGCCGTCGAGGCCGTCGCCACCGGCCCACTACCTAGGCAAGCGAGCGTGCCGAGACGTAGCTACCTAGATGGACGGAGCAGGGCAGAAGGGGCGGCCGATGTTGGTGGTGGCATCCTCCTCCCCCTCGACGCGTTGCTGCGACAGAGCGTGTTGTGCTCCGTCTGCCGGTCCTTGCTCATCCCCACACCCGTCTCCTCCCGCCTCTACACTTGCCTCTCCTGTACCGCCACCAACCCTAGCCTGACCGGCACCGCTCAGGGCGCGGCCGTCGCCAGCTCTGGCTAGGCTGGCGTTGCCCCGAGCGCTGCCTTGGGTCCCGCTGCAGGGGCCTCTGGACCGATCCAAGCGCTGGCCGGGCGTATGGTGGCCCGATCTGGGGTCGCCGCCCCTCTTCATGGCTCTGTGGCGGCCCGATCTCGAAGCGCCGCCCTCCCCTTGCTCTGCCGCTGATGCCCCTGGTCAGAGCGCCTCCTGCTGTCGCGCCTCTAGCTGCGCTCCTGGCCAGCGCGCCTATGACCTAGTCGTGCCCCTGGCCGGCGCTTCCATCGCATCCACCGCCGCGCCTCCGATGGACACCACCGCCGCCGTCGTGCCTCCCATGGTCGCCGTCACCGCGTCTCCCACAGCCGCCGCCACGCCTCCCATAGCCGCAACGCCTCCTCTTGCTGTCGCGCCTCCCATGACCTCCAGCCTCCGCTCCTCCCCATGGCTGCAGTAGCACCCCCGCACCACCCCATGGCCGCCGCAGTGTCTTCACCCATCTCCGTCCCTTCCCTCCTACCGTGCGCTGTCGGCCTTCGCCGCACGCACCCCTCCTACCCCGCACTGCCGGCCTTCCGCGCGCATCACTCCTACCCCGCGCTGCCGGCCTTCCGCGCGTGTCCTTGCCCTCCTATCCCGCGCTGTCGGCCTTCCGCGCGCGTCTCTGCCCTCCTATCCTGCGCTGTTGGCCTTCCGCGCGCGTCCCTGCCCTCCTACCCTGCGCCGTCGGCCTTCGCCGCGCGCGTCCCTGCCCTCCTACCCTGCGCCGCCGGCCTTCGCCGCGCGCATCCTTCCTACCTCGTGCTGCCGGCCTTCCGCGTGCGTCTCTGCCCTCCTATCCCGCGCTGCCGGCCTTCCACGCGCGTCCTTGCCTTCCTACCCCACGTCGTCGGCCTTCCGCGCACGTCCATAACACCTACTCTGCACCTTTCGCATGCGTCGCCGCCCTCCCCCACACGCACTTGGGCCATCTCTACGGGTCGTGCCCCTTATGGCGAGGTGCTTGCGGCCCACTCCGTCCTCGCCACTGCTCGGGAGCGTGAGTGGGCTCTTCTACAGTGTTCTCCGCGGGAAGCTGTTAGTGTGTATGTGTGTTTACTCATGTATGTAGGGTCTTTTGGTTCAGTTTCAACATATGCCACGGCTAGATGTTGTGACTGCGAGGGGGTCTTATTAGAGTGTTTGTGTTTCCTCATGTAGTGTGTTGTTGTCCAGTCTCAACATCTGTCGCAGCCAGAGTTTCGACTGCGGGGGGATGTTAGACTCTGTGTGTCAAGGGGTATTGTGGTCCTTTGAGTTGGGCTTCATAGCCTATATATGTAACCCTCCTCTTGCATTATCAACTATGACTTCATTTCCTTCTTACACTCACATCCTCCCTAAGCGGTTTGTGCCAGCACAGCGTGACCAACCATCTTCTTAGCGAGGCGGAATTGCATGAGCATGTAAAGAGCCTCAGATCCATGTGGGCAACAAGTAACATGCAGAGCCACAGCACATAGTACCCAAACTACTTGTGTCTTCATGGCTACACCATTAGAGGAGCATCTCGACAAGGTCAATAGACTTGTCATGGCTCTGCCCCAACAAGATTAAGGCGGCATGGCATTGGAAATTGCAAGAAGCCACAACCTTTTTGACATTTAGCCTCTGTATAATCTAACCTCGACAATTGAATGAAGCACTTACCCAAGAGCAGAGCCAAAAGGAGGGTGGCAAATGGACATAATGCAAGCTCCAATGAGGTGAAGCGAGAGGGATAGAGTGGCCGCAACCCGCTATCTCCAATACGTGGTGCATGTTTTGGTATATATTCTATAAAGAGAAGTGATTGTGTGGCTGAAAATGATTCTCTAGGATAGACACTTCAAATTAGGGTAGAGAATGACTCCACATAATTAGGAGAAACTACTTTTTTCAACTTTCAGCCCTTGGTTCTAGTAAGATAATCACTTCCCCTAGAAAACAATGTTTGGTACAATGAGACTGATTATGTTTGAGAATTAGCTCTATAATGAAAGGAGGTTAGCCTAGTGGTTAGGACTCTTAATAGCACCCCAAGGCCATGGGTTGATTCCCCATGGGAGGGAATGGTTACCTTTTGGTTCCTCTAGTTGTGCACATGGGATGGATGAACCGTCGGGGGTAGATCCTCATGTAGGGGCTAGTGTTGGCTCAAAACACTAGCAAAGATCAAATCCACAGGAGGGTATGCCCTCGTGTTGCAGGGGGGTAACTTTCGTGACCTTTCTCGACCGGACTCCAGTTGAGTATCTTACTAAGTGGCCAAGATTTTTAATAGCTTTGTGAAGGTGTATCAAACATGCCCTCCAATCTAATTCATTGCTTCTACTCCTTTGTCTCCAATCCATGTCCGACAGCTTAGGCACGCGCAATTGACATTTCATAAAGTGTTAAAAGGGAGCACGGCACAGAATCAGTATTTCATGCATGCAATTAGTCCATGTCATGGGAGTTTGAATGAGTGCAGAGTTAGTCATATTTACAACTGTGGAGGTCGGGTCATATTTACAGAGCTTTAGGACCTATAGTGAAGCAATTTTCGGGACTGTTCTAGCACTCATTCTGAACCTTTATAGATGTTGTATTCACAAGATGAGTTATAAGGATTAGCATGTTAGCACAATGTGTACACTCCCTCCATTTTTAAATTGCCATTACAACAAGATAGTTCAAAAATAAAGTAAAGTTGTTGCCCTAACGACAACATTTTGAGAACAGATACATATACCTTCTACTAGAATAAGATTCAAATCACAACTCCTAAAGGCTCCATAGCCATGCATACATCAATGGTAACATGTTTTTTAACAAAAATAATAGGCAGAACAAAATGATGTACAAGGGATGATGTAGAAAGGACACTAAATTGAATGGGAGCAAAATGACCGATCTGAACATGATTATCCTTATAACTACATATACTAATCACCTAACGAGTTTCTCAACTTATAGACAAAGTGCATGCTACTCATAATAAATATATACATTAAATTATCCACTTTTAATCTGATATTCCATTATTAATATTTAGTCTAATACATTTAAAAATAAAAACACACTCCTTTGCTAGTAAAGGTGTACTCTTCCATTCTATGTTTGATGCTGGATAGCTTAGTTTTGAACTAACTGGCTTCAAATATAAAATAACAGAGGAAAATTCTAACTACCTTGATGCTACTCTAATTTTCAGAAACATGTGGACTGAACTCATGCCATTTGTATTAAATACAAAAGTTCATTGTTATTTCTTAGTCTTATATATTCCATTGCCGATATTTAGTCTAACATCTAAAACACATTCCTGCTTTGCTAACAAGGATGCACACTTCTAACTATCTCTGTCTATAAAACTTACCATTTCTTCGTAGGGGGGTATAAAGCTTACCATTACAATTCTGAACTAAAGCTACAATGACCACATAAACATAAATAAAAGCATATTTTGTATTAATGAAAGACTCTGTAGAAATAACCCTTCCTCAGACCCCACAATGTGTAGTAGCCTTCGCCACTAGGAACGCCCATTTTTTTTTACCCTCTAGGAACTACACCTATGCCTTTCTAGGTATAGCTGGTCCCAAGCCCGGATAAAAGAGGAGGGTTGTGATAGGCTTGGCGAGCCATCATCAAAACCAGCCATTCCTATAGATATCAAACCCAGTTCGGGTTTCATATCTAGCCTACCTCAACATGCTCGAGACAAAGGTTTTGTTGTTGCTGTTGAAGGACCCTCTAGGCCTACAGCAATGCAATTCTCGGAACTAGTATTACCCTAGTGTAATCTATTGATGCCCACTGTTTCTTAGCATACCTAAACCACTGGTAAATTTTATTCTCCAAAACCCTTGAGGAGAATACATACACTGCTCAAGGCAAAAACAGATCACCTGACTACCACATTTGCCACGAGGGTATGAGTCTAAACAATGAAAGACCACAATTACCTGTGCTGGAAACTTCCCTCGAAATGCTTCCTGGACAAGGTTCACCCCTCCGTTTGATGCTGCCTTGTACACACCATACAGAAGCTTCAAATCAAAATCATACAGGAAGAGTTTTGCACCTGGCCTAATCTTCTTGACCATTTCAATCTTCCCATTGGGCAGCCCAAACAAGCGGTTCTGGTAGCACTCCTGCTTAGTCTGTTGATTGCACATAAATATAAACCCTGCCCCCTTATTCTCCCCCTTTCCTTCCTTCTTGGCCACAGCCTTATACCCCTTTCCTTTCTTTCCTCCATCATCCTTTCCCTTGCCATTCAATACCTTCTCCTTAGCCTTCTCTTTTCTGTTCATCTTCCTGTCACCACCACTATTATTACTCACACCCTTATCCTTGTTGGAATTAGCTGCAGCATCAGCATCAGCAACGGTATCAGCTGGATTTTGCTTTGCTGCTGATGCTGAAGCTTTGGCACTGGCTAGCACTGGTGCAGGCACCGATCCTTCAGCATCAGTGGCTGGCTTCAGTGCCTGTGCCACAGGTGATGCCTCGGCAATAGCAGGTGGTTGCATCTCGGATACCGATGCAAGAGCTCCACCAGCAGCGCCTGCACCCACCGAGGCGACCTCATCAGCGGCTGCAGCAGCAGAAGCAGCAGCTGCCTTCGCGCGCTTGATTTTGATGAGCTTCCGTGCCTTAAGCTTTGAGGTCTTGACGGATCCACGGGAGGACGCGTTCAACTTGAAGGCCTCCACAGCCGAGCTGTCTCCCGCGCGGGCAGTGTCCACCTGGGACTTGGCCACGCTGTTGGGCTTCTTCACCATGGCCGCTACTGGAAGCAGCTTTGGAGAAGAAACGAGAAATATCACCACAAAAGCAAAATCGGATCTACCAAAATCGGCAGGTGTCTTCGTCAACAGGGAGCACGAATGAACAGATCGTACGCCCCAAACGAGGGATTTCAATAGAAAACCGATGATTCTACTCGACTCCAGAGGAAAACTTTTGGGTATAAAATCAATCGAACGCACCAAGATCTACTGACGAATAGGGTGCAGAGTGAATAAACCATACGACCTAAAGAAGTCTTATAAAAAAAGAAACGACGATTCTACTCAATCCCAGAGGAAAATATTTGGGGGAGGAAATCGAGCATAAGACACTTCTTTGGGTCGGGGGAATGTGATTGTACCAGATCCGATAAACAAGGGATTTGAGGTGGAAATTTCTGGGAGAGACGATGGATCCGAACAGAACCAAGGGAAATTTTAACGGCGGCCAAGCAGGAAACTAACCCTAATCACGGCAAGGAGGGGGAGGGGGGGTCAGAGGCATACCTGGAGGACGGGCGATGGTCGGCGGCCGAGGGGACGAGAATCTGGAAAGGCGAGGGCTTGAGGCGACCGAATAAATAGGATGAGGCCAACCCGGACTTCCCCGGTTACGATCCAACGGTCCCGATGGAGCGGGCCGGAGACACCAGAGGATTTCAGTGAAAATGTGCTCCGCCGCCGTGGATGGTTTGGGCTCCGTGGGCCGTGGTTGCCACACAGGTAGCACAGTTTTAACACCACTTTCAGACCCCTGTTTTTTTTGGGTCGCACTTTCAGACCCCTGTTATCAATGATGGGTTACATGTATTAGGCCTCGTGGACCCGTTTGATTTTGTGCCGGTAAACAAGCCGTTTTTGTCCTCCCCACTCTTTTTTTCCATATATTATGATTTCCCCATAACGAAATCGTTCAAGTTGTGGCCCGAAATTACCATGTGACCCCCGATAAAATTTAGATGAAACGGTCCTATAACAAAAATTCATCATGGCCTTGCCTGAGCCTCATGCCTGCTCGAGTTTGGGCCTCCTTTGCACCGTCTCACGTCAACAACAACGGCATGGGAGCAAGCCTGCCGCCCTTGCCGGTGCGGGAGTGCCGCAGCACCGACGGCCCTTGTACTACTTTGAGTGTCTAATACAACACAAAATTTGCAAAAATCAGCGGCTGATCGCAGCTCATTCCGTAGCTAATAGAGAGAGAGAGAGAGAGAGAGAGAGAGAGAGAGGAGACATTACGATTTACGAGTTGCGCGGATAGTGAAAAATAACGCCCGCGGCATATGAAAAACGAGAAAGCAAGTTGATCGAGAAGAGACGCGATCGTGAACTGAAAAAGGTTCATACAGTCATGGGATGTGTGATGGATGGCATACATGCCCACGATTTGTTTTTTGTTCAGCTGCATCATACCTGGAATAACGTTAGTGCACAAGAGTAAGCGAGGCTGGGGAAGTCCGATGCCAACCTGGACCCAATAGCGCATGTCTTTTCCTTCTGAAATCCAATCAGGTAATGGTCGTTTATAATTCCCCCTTTAAACATGTTAATCATTCTCCATGCTAATCCAGCACGTCTTAGCTTAGAAAATAATTACTAACAGAAAAAGGGTACAAAAATGTACATGGCCATTGTTGCCCTTGCCTAGCACGAATATGTGAAGGTCTTACAAAGTAGTAGCATTTCTACAGATAACAGAGAGCACTTTCATATTGCAATCGGAAGGGTATGGGTAATACTCTTCACACTAAATCCAACATAGGCGGCACTATATAGCACTTGTGTAGGTTAGGCCCCCAAAAGATGACCATGTGTCAGTTGTTTCCTTATTACTGGATAAGTTCTTGAGCTCATCCATCCTTCAAAGACCAAAGTTACAGAGTGTCAGAAATTCCATTTCAGTGTCCACATACTTGGTCCACAGAGCCTTGTATTGGTTCAATGCGACATCGAGCCACGGCTTCATGTTCCCATCAAAGTGTATCACTGCTGCCCCGCGGATTGCGTCAGGGCTGATGCTTGGATTGTAGCCTAGACCCATAGCATGCCATGACCTGTCCAATGGCTTGGTATTGCCGTAAAACGTCATCAGTCCAGCTGATAGAACAGATGCTGGATACCACAGCTCACCATCCTCATTCTGCAATGACGACATACAAATATCAGTTCCCTCAAAAAAAAGCATACAAATATTAGTCACTGAGAGTCACTTGGTGCACAGCAGATAAATTTGGTTGCAATAAAGAACGAGTAACTATGAGCATAACTGCATACAGTTATGAGATGTGGCACAGCTGAGCACAATGCAGAACATGTTTCTAGTCTGCATATAAAGTACAAAAGCTTAGGTTCAGAGCAAATAAATGCATGGATTATTAAAAGATAGTAGAGTCCAACCAATAACAACCTGCCCTGGCACTCAATTTAGTGGATCTTAACAACATCTGAACCACAAAAATTAGATACATCCTTAGCGTAACTGAACTAAGAGGGTAGCAAAAGTAACATAGGTCTTCTAAAACAGTCCCCTAAAAAGATGTGGTTCAAGAATAAAACTGAGCCCGTCACTGAAACCTATCCAAACTTAAGAAAGATGGAAAAGTGTGATTCAACAAAACAACTCTTGCTAAGACAGACAGACTAATTTGAAATGAGAAGCATTATAACATTAGAGCTTAGTAGCCGATTACATAAACCACACCATGCAATAGTTTGGGTCATGTATTGGATTGGAAAATATATACGGTCTATATATATTATATAAATGCAACCCACTAAAGATCATTAATTGCTATTTCTCTGCTCCCTGTTGAGCCACATCATCTGCAAATCTACATCCTTCTGATCTTAAGCTTCCATCGATCATGTGTTTTTTCTTTATAAAGAAACTCATCAGAATATCGAGTGTTTTTGGCTGAACCACTATATACTTGATGCCCATAAAAGCATTTTTTATAAATTGAGGGTGAGGTTCAGGTGTCTAAATTCGCATTATCAGTGAAAGTGACAAAAAATATTGAGGGTAAAGTTAAAGCCCACAGATTAATAACGCACAAGGACACTGGACAGTATTAATAACAATCAGCCATCTGTAACCACACATATCAACCGCAATAGAACACAATACAACTTGTGAAGCTATAACTGGAGTCTGGAGATCAGAGCAACTTACCATTTCCATGTACTGATGGAACAACTCTGTACAGCCATCCCGCCGCCATGCCTGGAGATCAAACACATTTACCCCGTATGCCCATGCACAGGCGCCTGGATTGAACCGATCCCGGACTATGGGCTGAGTGAAGTTGAGATACTTCCTATATCTCCTGAAACCCCCGAAGCACATCTCAACAGCACCATTGACTTTCCCATCCAACTCGAACTGCCAGAGCGCCGCCAAATCTTTTTGCACGACCACATCGTCCTCCAAAAGCACAACCCGCGGCAGCCCCGGGAACATATCTGGGAGGTAGAACCTGAGGTAATCCAGCAATACGACATCGCCCTTGTTGGCCTCGATCTGCCTGATCACCGGCGAGTTGGTGGCGTTGAAGAACGGGAAGTCGGTGTAGGCAAGGAGCTGGACGTGCACGCCGAGCGGCGGCGGACGTCGTGCAAACCAGACGCGGAATGCTGGAAGGTACATGGGAGCGGTGACCACGTGGAAGACATGCCGCGAGGGGTTGGCCGCGGCGAGCGCGGCCGAGGCCACCACGACGGAGACGGCGAGCACATTGTCTGAGAAGACAGCGTAGTGGTACAGCGAGGGGTCGTCTAACTGAGGAGACGGATCTGGGTCGTCCGCGAAGGCGCTGGGGTTGGCGAGGCGCGCCTCGAGGAGGCGCATGGCGAGGCAGTGGAGGGACTTGGGGGTGGATCCCGCGGCGACGCGGGAGGACATGCGGCCGCCGCGGCGCGCGCGCGCGAGCTGCTCGCGGACGGCGAAGACGGCGTCGGAGAGCTTTTGTATCTTGGACTGCGTGTCGAAGCCCTCCTTGGCGTCGGCGGCGAGGGCGCGGGCGAGCTTGATGCGCTCGCGCGCCTCCTTCTCGAGGGGCTTGCGCGCCTCCTCGGGGAGTGAGCGGTGGGAGGCGAGGCGGGAGGAGAGCGCGGAGAGGTCGGACGAGAGCGTGGAGAACGACAGGGACTGCGCCGCGGAGGCATCATTGAGCTTCCGCGCGTGCGCGGCGTACGTGGCGAGCACGGCCGCGTGGTCCGCCGCGAGGCGGGCGGACGGCGGGGAAGAGGAGGAGCGGGCGGAGGCGGGCCCGGATGACAGGAGGAAGGAAATGGAGGCGAGTAGGAGCAGCGTGAGCAGCGCCGCGAGTGCCGCGCGGCGCGGCGCGGACGGCCGGAAGGCGCGGCCGCCGGCCATCGGGACGGTGTGACAGCGGAGGGACAGGGGGAGTGAGACTGTGAGTGGGGTAGGGAAGCGCGTCCTCGGATCTGAGCCAATACTGGGGCGGAAGCAGACTGTGGGCCCTCGGCATCCAGTAGGCCCGCTTGGAATTAACTGTGGGCCGGCGATGTTAGATTTGGGCCGTAGATTTTATGGGAAAAGCAGTAGGAAACTGTGGGTGTGGATGTCGTTGTCGCATTGGCTTGCGCCTCCTCACCGCATCGGGGATCACCGGGTGCTTAGCTCCGTCACCCTCGACAGGGTCCTTCGCCTCCAAGGGCGGTGGGGATGGGGACTCGTCCATGACCGGCGTCGGATTCCTACATGCATCAACCTCCGCGGCGGCGGCAGCGGCGGCTGGCGTAACACGGCAGCCGCTGCTGAAGGGCATACAATATGATGGGAATTTCAGTTTTTCCTTGTGGAATCGGTGAAGAAGATAAGGCTCATGTGGGATTTCCTCTCTTTTTTTCCCTGAACGAGACAGCTTGTATTTCGGTTTGAGAAATAAAAAGTATTTTTTAAGCCTCTCTATCTGATATAGTATTTGTGTACACTATTTATACCATTACAATTATACATAATTTTAAAGACAGCTTCCCACCTCTTTTCAAAATAAATAGAGGTAAACGCCGGACAGTGGCGGAGACGATGCAACACAGTCGTTGGATCAATGATCTTCAAAAGAATATAACAGCCGACTTGCTTGTTGAGTTTCTGAGATCATGGATCCTTAACGAGGAGGTGCAAGTAATATTGAACCAAGATGGATCGGATCAAATTAAATGGGTGCATACTTCAAGTGGGGAGTACAAGGCGACATCCGCTTATCTCCTGCAGTTTGAGGGCAGTACTCGGTCCACCCTGCTAAAGTATGGGCACCCCCATGGTACAAAACTTTTCTTTGGTTGCTCTTAGAAAATAGAATCAGAACTGCCGACGCGTTACAACAAAGACAATGGTCAAACAACTATTTTTGTGTACTCTGTTACCGTAACCTTGAGATGGTGTGGCATCTCTTCCGCGATTGTCCGCTAGCACGTCGAATATGGTCTAGAACAAGTAATTGGATAAGGGAGTCCAAACTTCATCCATTTTCTTGGGACCCATATGCTTTAATGTCTAACTGGTTTAATTGTTTGACGTCAAATTCTAGGATGCCGAGGTGTGTTCGGTCCATTGTCATCGCTGTGATGTGGGCAATTTGGCGAGAGCACAACCAGAGAATCTTCTAGACAACGAAGCACACTATCGACGAGATTATCTCTATGTTGCAAGATGATATAGGGTTCCCATCTCTAGCTGGTTGTACGCAACTCTCAGCTGTAGTAGTACTAAGTACCTCTAGTTCAAGCTCTGCTGTGAGCTAAACTTTTTGTACATATTTTTTAATCATTATATTCTTATAATATAAAGCCAGATCTTCTGACGGTTCTTTCAAAAAAAATCCAAGACAACATACTTCAAAAAATCAACGAGCATGACGGAGCGTCACATTTTTATTGTGGCTCCACGCGCGCTCAGACACTTGGAGATTCTTTGTGGAGTCAACCTCTGTTCAAGACCAGAGGCGATCTGAGAAATCAAACTCAGGAGGGTAATCTGGGGACCTTCAGCACCACTAGGATAATTACCCGTTCACAAAAGGAGGGCTCTTTGTACAGGCCGCTCTATTTGAACAGGGCGCTGTTTAATTTGCCTTCAAAATTTCGGCTGGGTTCCATTTTTACATGTATTGCTATCTACGCTAGCGCTTGATGTTTATGGTAATCAAAACTTAGTGGCCATTTGATTATACTCCTCGAGCTCGTTCGGGCCGGCCTCAGGACAGCTGAACTAACCTGTATGGACCATAAACCAGTTCCTGGTCTGTTATCTATGAGATCGGGTCGAAAAGGCACAGCATTATCGGTGGGCTAATCGATAAGGCCGGCCTTGTGCTGTTCGAGGCACTCGTCACTGGCCCAGATAACTTCAGATACGCCAGCCGTTCCTCTGCCCCCCTCTTTCTTGTTTCAGAAAAATAAAAAACCGATAAAAATGATTGACGAGCGGTACTGCAAATAAAAATTCAATACAAATGCTTGTTATGTCATGGGGGACATGTAACATCAGAATAAGACAGCAGGTAGTTTTCGTTGAATTTAGTGGCTTCCAAGATAACTGCAAGATGGTGATTGGTGATGTAAAGAGGACCGGATCATGCATACCAATCTTTCCGATGGGTACCAGGCAATTGATTACATCAATGGTTGCTTTGTAAAGTCTTGCTCTTGGATCAGGGGAAAACCTTGAGTTGTGTGTTACCTTCCTACAAATAATTGATTAGCCTAGTCACTAAACCGGATTTTTCTACACCACCCATTCATGGTTCTATTCAGGTTGCAGACTCTCAGATCTGCATCGTTTATGCAAGTCTACGGCTAGGATAGCACCCTAAATCTAACCCTAAAAAAAGCACCCTAGATCTAGGGTGCCCTGAAAATCTATTTATCTGCCTAGCCACAATACTTGCAGTGAACAATCCTCTTCAAACTTTTTTCCGTTAAAGTAGAACATCAGTTGTATGTTCTGATAAATTCAACCAACGTAAATGAGCGGTCAAAATAATCAATAAATTAGTGTCAACACTGTCAATGTGGCATACCCATATATTGCACAGGTACATATATTTTTTCCAAGGGATACATACATAGCAAGAAGTACAGGTTTTTGATTGTTGAATGCTTCTGTAGAAAACACACACACACACACATAAAAAGAACATTTTACTCTGAAAATGTGGAGTATATAGATTCTATGGTGCAAACAAAAAGTTGATCCAGGAAAAGTTGTCAGGTTATTTTTCAAGAACTGTGTGGAAGGAAAAATGGCAAAGCAGAGGTCGACAATCCTCCATAGTTATGTAGAAGTAACCTGAGGCCCAAACTCCGCAATTTTTTTCTTCCTTCGATCAAAGTAAAGCTGAACACGCTAACCTTTCAAATCACGCAGAATCGCAAAGCACTTGCCGTCGCCAACGTTTTTTCTTAACTCTCCTTCGTCATGCATCCTGACAGTTAGTTACCTTGAAGCAGTTCAGCTTAGCCATTACAGTCCATGTTTGAACATTGCGTCTTTCCAGGCCGTCCGATGTAAGGAAACTGACACAAGGGCACCATATGCCGCCTGCCTTTTACCAGACATCTACCGCCAGCCCGTTATAAAATTTCTCAGATTCTAGCCACCAGTTCCGGTTAGCAAAAGACCTACTCCATTATATAAAACACATCATAAAAGTGATCTCTTAACTAAGAAGCCATTATGTTATGCAAGTCCAATTTTAATATGACTCCAAGAGTTATGCTTTTGTTCAATTGTTCTCAGTGCGCTTTCGATCATTATGGACTGTCCATCCTGAGGTCCGTCAATCTTTTTTTTTTTGATCCTTCGAAAGGTTCATCAGAGCAAAGTAGCATTTCATTTACGGGATTGATCTGACCAACCACTATCTTACCGTTAGTGAACCCAATCCATGGAGTGCAATCACTCAACAACATGTTTGTCAGTGATTAATCATCGACTGTTTTGTGAAAGATTGCTCATACGTGGAGCACCCAGGTAATGAACTGACCATGAGAAAACACTCTAGAAGGGTGGTGTCTTTTATGTGTGTGACCAGTGATGCACAACCCCAATACAATTCACAGTCGGCAAAAGTAGAAAATGGTGTGGTGCAGAAAGCTACTAAGCAACTTGCATGTTTTGGATCAACTTGTTCATCATTCAGAGAAAGTACAAGTCCGGGTCTGAATTAAATGGGTTTAAGTGCGACCACTACAGTAAACACGTAAATTTATGACGGCCAAATTTATTTACGATGAAGAGTCACTCGAGGAAGGTCGTGCCTCCCTCGAGTCGACAACTCCATTGAAGATGACGAACCTCCAAAAGAAGAAAAATTATTAAATTTTCGTATCTCAAATTCAATTGACATTAAATAAAAAAAGATAACTTACCGTTCGTGAGGTTTTCCGCCTCCTCTGAGTGATGCCTATTCTTTTTCAAACCAGAATACGTCCAAGTCCGGTCTTCAGCCATGTCTGATGTTATACCTTCAAAGCAGACAAATCATTATTAGTACATTTTTATGTCTTTGTCGCGACCCCTACAACTAGACAGATAGGTCTTAAACCCACCTAAGAGTGACCGAGGTAACGTGCTTATGACGAGAAACGGTGTCCGAATCCAGACGAAATTTCGGCAGCATAACCCCGCTGTTCTCCAACTGCACGCCAAAAAATGGTGCACCAGAGAACATTGAGGTTATGTTGTCGAAATCATGTCCAGATCCAGACTCCGTACCTAACTCGTCAAAAGCACGTTCTCGACCACTCTCAAGCTATCCAAAAAGGGATCATTCCGAACCTGCACGCCTCACATGACTATCGCATGTGAGACGTACAGATTCGAAACGGATAACAAATTTCTATAGGTTATGTTACTCATTTTCATTTTTCAGTCATTTACAAGATAGGAAAGAACGAGAAAGAGAGGGTAAGTTGGTAAGAGTTGAAAATTCAAAGGGTCGGCGTGTCACCGTTGAAAATTCCAAGTCATTGTCGTCGTTCACCTTCGTGCTCGTCTCGACGCATAAGTTGCGACTAAAATCATCTAGGCCGTGTCGGGTCGGGTTGGGTCGTGCCGTGTTGGGCCATGTTGGTTCAGACCGGCTCGAAACCCGTTAATATACGTATAAATATTACACACTCATAATCAATTAATTAACTAATTATAATCTAATTGATCAATTTAAAACAAAATAAATAATTAAAAAATTTAAAAAAATAATAAGCTCGCAGGCGGGGTGGGCAGGGAGCTGGCGGGTGGGGCTGATAGGGAACCGGCGACGGCGGGCGGGGCCGGGGCAAGATCCGGCGACGGCGGGCGGGGCCGGGCGGCGTGGAAGCGGCGGCGGCGCGAGCAAGCGACTGCGTGGGAGCAACGGAGAACGGCGGCGGCGCGAGAGTCGGATGAGCGAGTGGGGCGGCCACGCGCAGGTGTAAGTTAGGCACTTATTCACGATGGTGTCGATGCGCCGTCATGAATAAGCTAAACTAAACTAAACTAATTTTAAGTAATTAAACTAAACTAATAAAAACATAATTACAAACTAAACTAAACTAATTAAACTAACCTAATTACAACTATTTAAACTAAACTAAATTAAACTAAACTAAGCTAATTAATTAAAACTAATTAAAAACCTCAATGGCTCAAGGCATCGCGGCGGTTCGGGCCGAGGCCGGGTCGGCGGTGGGGCGGTCGAGGCCAGAGGTGGGGGGCCGGTCGGGGCAGCGGCGGGGGGCCGGATAGGGCGGCGTCGGGGGGCGACTGGGGCGGCGCTGGGCGGCCGGGGCGGGGCGGCCGGCGGGCGGGGTGGCGTCGGTGGCGGCCGGGCCAGGGCGGGGCGGCGTGGCGAGCGACAGCGACGGTGAGTGAGTTGGGCGCGTGAGTGGGGCGGGTGGGCGGCCGCGGGACTGATAACTAGGGTATGTTTACGACGGTGCAGTGCAACTGTCGTGAATAATGCCTTATTCACGACGGGGAAAGACAGCGTCATGAATAAAGTACTTATTCATGACGGTCACGTCCTACCGTTGTGAATTAGACCATTATTCACGATGGTCTAGGTCAACCGTCATGAATAAGACCATTATTTACGACGGCTGTTTTCCACCGTCGTGAATAATTTTATTAATGACGGTACCGTCGTTAATAAAATTGGTCGTCGTGAATTTGTGTTTTTCGTGTAGTGAATAAACCCCTTTCTTGCTCACTCCCAGCTCCTGATTGTTCCAAGAGAAGAGAAAGCAAATTAAGAAAACGGAGAGTTCTTCACATATAGCCTGGAGTTGAAGCTAGCTAGGGTTCCAAATCCAACGATCCCCTGCTCCGTTTCGATTTGAAATGTGCATGCCACACCATACAGAGCTAGTGCTTTATCACCAACCAAGTTCTCCTTTTCGTTTGAGGAGCCGTACGTAGCTACCTCCGGCCACACAGAGCTTTGTTTTCAGATAATGGAAGAACACAATGCCGGTTCTTCGCCTGACAGAGACTCCTATCCTTCAATTCCTACAAATTCACAGCGTATCGCCGTTGATGCCAACAATCTCGTCAAGCCAAATGATTGGAGACAACAGCAAAACGGTGTGCGTCCAACCGGAGCTGCCGGACGCTGGATCGACTGACCGATCAGCCGTGCCCCATTGCCAGCTCTTCTTCCCAACCCGGCCGGCGCGCGCGCGCCCCAGGATCCCGGAGATTTATCGCGTTCTTTCCGCCGCGTCTTGGGTCCCTACGGGCTGCCGAGCATGCCGCGCCATGACCGTGCGCGAGAGGCAAGCTCCGTGGCCGGGCGGGGTCACTACAGGATTCCCGTCAATATACGACGGCTAAAACCGTCGTATATAAAGCAGAAGTCGTCATATATAGTTTATATACGACGGCAGTTGTTTATATACAACGGTTTGTGGCCGTCGTATATATTTTATCGTATATATAGTTATATACGACGGCACCATCGTATATAACAGTATATATACGACGACCGCTTATATACAATGGCCTGTTTCGTGGACTTGACCCTGGCTGTCGTATAACAGTGCGCTAGGGCCTTTATATACGACGGCTGCGCCCTGACTGTCGTATATAAGGCCTTATATACGACAGCCGCTGGGCCCTGATTGTCGTATATAAGGGGTTATATACGACAGCCGCTGGACCGTGGCTGTCGTATATAAGCCCTTATATACGACAGCCTGGCCCAGCCATCGTATATAATTTAGGCTTATTTACGACGGCGCTGTATAACGGCCGTTTTATATAAACTTTACAGGCCGTCGTATATAAACTTTTCCATTTTTTTTAAAAAAATAGAAAATGGCTAACGTGGCTCGATGGCCAGCTACACATCCAAAGACAACAACAAAACAGTTTGATATATAAATTCATAATAAAGTGTAATAGTACACATCGACAATCACAAAGTCTGACATCCACACAAATAAAAATAAAATCACAAATCTATTGATTACTAGCCCCTCCACTACCTCCGGGAGCGAAGAAGTCATCCTGCCGCGGCGAACCTGGCGCCCTTAGCTGTAGCGATGAAGTCTGAGCCTCCGTCTCTGATCCCTGCGAAACAAAGTGACATATGTACAAGTTTACAATTGTTTTTCTAGGTTCATTAGGATTCTTAGCGGTTGGGGCTTCCTCTTAATGTAACTTTCTTTTTATACCTGTACTCTAGAAAACTGCTCCTGTGGTGGTGACGGCTCCAGCACGAACGGAGGTGGCTGCCACAACGGTATCTGGATTTGCTGCCCTTGCTGTCGAGCTAGCGCCTGCCATTTTAAACATTACAATTTACAAAACTAATTGAAATGCAATGTAATTAAACTATAATTGTATGTTTCTTATTTCCATTGCCGCTTGCATCTGTGCCATATAGGACGCATGGTACGACATGGCAGCCCTGTTGTTCTCTCGCTCTCTCGCCAAGGCCTCCTCCTGCCGAGTCAAGCTCTCCCGAAGCGCCATGACTTCGAGATCTCTCTCGGTGACACGGCGGCTGGAGGAGCCTGCAGCCGAAGACTGCGAGGAGCTGTCTCTCGCAGGTCGTGCCTCCCTAGAGTTGACGACTCCAGAGAATATGAAAAGACTAAAAAAACGAATCAATTCAAGGTAAAATTAAATAATCTTGAATTGAAAACAATGAAAGTAAATGAATTCACCTTCCGTGTGCTTTTCCACCTCCGCTTGCATACGCGGCTTGAGGGTCGATGTTCGGGGAGTTTTCCCAATCGAACCCTTCGCCGTGTATCCTCACAGCCTCTTGCCCATACCTAGTCTGAAAAACAATAAAATTGTGTAAGTTCAACAACATATATAGTGTCATAATTTCAGAGGTCATGAAACTTACCAGGCGCTCCGCTGCGTACTGACTACACTGCTCCGGTTGAGAAGGGTCAGCGTGACCTCTCCTATAGACCACAGTAGCACTCGGTCGCACGCCGGTCTCCTTTTCCTGTGAACATATGTTAGTACGAACAATACTACATTATGAATATAATAAAAACTACCAAGAAACTTACCATCCGTTTAGCCATTCGCACAAAACCTTGGACGCCCATACCGTGCTTCCCTGAGCTCCCTCTGGCATCTCGAGCCTTCTTGGACTTAGCGATGAACTCATCGCTAGCCCAATACCTGCAAAGGGCTCGGTAATCTTCAGTTCGTCCCTGTAACCAAGGGACACTAACCTGCACGCATGCGTAGTTCATTAGGTGTTACTTAGCAAAATTAATATGAACAATTTAAATATTACGCAACCTACCTCTGCGTATTGCTCCTCCGTCAAATACGTGTCGGGGGCGTCTCTGAACAACCCAACCTCGTGGTCGTGTAGCTTTAAGTAGTCGTTAACTACTTGACTCCGAGCGTTCGAAAGCATTTGCATAACAAGCTTCCGAGCGTTCACTTCAAACACGGAGCGGACGTGATCCATCTGCTTAGCCGGGTCCTCAAGGCAGTACCTGAGCTGTAGGAAGCCAATACAGTTCGACATATACGCACATTAATATTTGAAGGAACATAAAGAATTAAAACTTCAAATATTTATGAAAGATACTTACCCAAAAATCTGCCCACACGACTCCCTGTAGGTTGTCGTTCTCCGGGTGAGGAACGCGCGCGTAGTCGTCCCACGACGTAGCTGCACGTCCATCAATCGCACCGGGGTAGTGCAGACGCACTAAGTTCCCGATGCAACCGTTCACTGTCCTGTGGTGTTTCTGCCCGTCGTACGAGAGGTCCTCCCAAAAACTAAAAAGTCGTTTGTTAAGTCATTAAGTAAGATCATAGTCTTTGAGAACAAATAGAAATGAATACTTTATTAATGTGTTACCTGTCTCCAACCGGACGAATAATTACCGTCTCTCTAGGAATAGGTGGAGGACCAACAAAGTTACTCCTCCTCGTGTGTCTCCTTCGCTGCGGCACCACGTCTGGTGACCCAGAAGGCTGGTGAATACGGCGGCGGCGCTTGCACACAAGGGAGGCGGCGGCGGCGCCCGCGCACAGGATCTTGTGTTCGTATGAGGTTGAACGCCGGCAGATCCGTGGCAGCCGGTCAATGGAGCCCGACGAGTGCGGCAGATCGATAGTCCCGTGGCGGAGGAGGCCGAGCGCCGAAGGATTGGCAGTTCCGCGGCAGAGTGTCGAAGGCCGAGCGCTGGCTAAGCCGCGGGGGGGGGGGGGATGGGGATGGGGGATCGGAGGCCGAACGCCGGGGGGGGGGGGGGGAGGGGGATGGGGGATCGGAGGCCGAACGCCGGGGGGGGGGAGGGGGTGGGGTGTAGGGCGAGGCGGACTAGGTTGTTCACATCGTGCTTTTGTAGACGTATACGTTACCACTAAATGGCTCGTATCGGGCCCTAAGCCCATTTATGTACATATAGTACTTTTAAACACTCAAACAATCGAAACAATAATCAATTAAACTATTAACTCATATGCATTAATCATCTAAGCAATTAACAACTCATCTAAACAAACATAATTACCGTAGTTAACAAGCTTATCAATTCTAAGCAATTAAAAAAACACCTAGCTAGCAATTCAAATAAACCTGGGCAATAATTAAACTTAAGCATATCAATTCATCTAAATCTAAGAAATTATCCACTAAACAATAAAAAACAAACAAGCATAATATAAACAATTGGTAATTAAAAAACCAAACTATCTAGATGGGGAGGGAGGCGGGCGACTTACCTCACGGTGGAGGCGGCGCGGCACGGTGCGGCTGTAAGGATCGAAACGCCCAAGAGGGGGGGTGAATTGGGCTTTTTCAAATTTTAGAGCAATTTAAAACTTAATGGTTGAAGCCCAATTCACTATACGAACTAACTACGCAAGCAAGAGTGTTAAGTGCGGAATAGTAAATGCGTAATAGTAAGGGGGTGAGGAGAGAAATGCAAACTCCCACGGAGACTCGGAGACACGGCAATTTTTCCCGTGGTTCGGTAAGATCACAAAAATCTACCTACGTCCACGTTGTGGCACCCACCAAAGGGTATAGCCACTCCCAAGTCACCAAGACAAGGGAATCCACTATCTTTCTCCGTTCGCCTTCTCCGGCAAGGTGGAGCTCAAGCCTTGTACAATGGTGATCCTCCGGGCTTCCACAAACACCTTGGTAAGCTCCGGAGCGATCTCTTCAACCTCCAACGTTTACAAGGTGAGAGAAGTCACCGAGACACTCTCTCTCACTAGCCTAGAGATTCCAATCACCAAGAATGGACGCACACAAGCTTCTCTCTAGCTAGATATAACCTATAGTTGGAGTACAAGAGGTTTTGAAGTGTGGAAGTGGTAGCTCTTGGTCTTGAATGCTTGAGAATGTGTAGTGAGGCTCTGGTGATCAAGACTTGTCGAAATGGCCGGTTGGAGGGGTATTTATAGCCAGCCCACACGAGATAACCGTTGGAAAAGTGGGCAGACTTTTTTAGTGAACATCGGATCCTCCGATGCACCCCTTTATATGAGCATCGGTCGAATTCCAAATTAGCTGATGTCACGTGTCAGATGTGACCGTTGGATATAACCGTTGGATCTTTTAATCGACCGATGTTACTTCAATTCATCATCGGATGATCTGGTGAGTTGATCTTCAGAATTGGTTCAGAAATAATGTCTCGGTTGAAATTGACTGATGTACACTTACTTCAGCATCGGATGATCTGGTGTGTACTTCTTCAGAATAACTCAGAAATTATCCTTCTGTTGAAATCAACCAATGTGCCACTTCCTTCACATCAGATGATCCGGTGTGTACTGGGCTCTGAGGTCTTCTTCTGCCAACTCAAACTCGATCGATGTAGTCATTTTGAAAGACATCGGATGATCCGGTGAGTGCAACTTGTTTGCTTCGAGTTGTTTTGAGTTGATCTTTTGGAATCTTCTTGAGTGACCTCTTTGACACTTGTTTGTAATGATATTATGATGAAGTGTAAGCTTCTTGTGTTGCCAATTTTGATAGAATAGAGTCGTTGTATGAGTTCTTTATTTAGAGTATCGAATAACCCCTTAGAATAGATTGTTGAGGGGTCTCCATTTGTATCCAATGAGCAGTAGATGGTGTGAACAGATAGTTCATTAACGTTTGATGTGATATACGTGAAACCTCGCATCCACAAACTCATTAGTAATAACGAACGGTTGTCATTAATCACCGAAACCATACCTCACGGGGGCCTAGATGCTTTCAATCTCCCCCTTTTTGGTGATTGATGACAACACAACGAGTAGAGCATAGAATCAATGGAATTAAAACGCAATGCTCAAAAAGGAAATATAACAAGTACAAATTGCAACACAAGTGGCTCGAAGGCCCAAATAATAAACAATAAATCGTAAGAGCACAAAGTAGCACCCAGAGTACAATAATAGCAAATAATAACAGACAATCTCAAATAAAGTATCAAAAGGATAGACACTCCCCCTAAAACTGAGCTAACCCTCCCCCTGACTCTAACTCTTCTCCCCCTTTGGCATCAAGACACCAAAAAGGGAAGTCGAGTGCCTACGACTCAGGCGCGCTCCTGGCGATGGTGAAGCGGTCGGCGTCGACGGTGCTGTCGCCGGAGCTGCTGGAGGTGGAGGTCGCTGGTGCTGGAGCGGGGGGAGCTGGAGCTGGAGCTGGAGCTGCTGTGGGAGCTGGAGCTGGAGCTGCTGGGGGATCCGTTGAGACTGCTGGCGCTGGTGGAGAGGGTACTGCCGGAAGAGGTGAGGACTGGAGCGACGTCGGCGGCAGTACTGGACCTGGTGCCAGTGGGGGTGCACCTGGAGCCTGACTGAGTCCCAAGTGCTGAGGTGGAAGGGCGACTCCCGTCTGCTGGTAGAGGTTGGTGACCAACCCCAGGATGCCCAACAACATCTGCTGAGTCTGCTGCTGCTGGTCCAGAGTGCGTCGTGTCATCTGGTCGACAAGGTTGGTGAACCTGTCGGTGTCCTCTCGCCTCTGACGGGCGATCTCCAGCTGCATCTCCTGCTGCTGCCTCTGAAGCTGCTCCTGTCGAGCTGCCTGCTGCTCCTGCTGCTGAGCCATCCGCTGAAGTAAGGCAGTGAGCTCTGACGGCTGAGACACCTGAGCCTCTGACACTGGAGGAGGTGTAGGTGGTGGAGCTGCTGAGTCTCCTGCCTCTGCGTCGTGCTGTCTCGGTGAAGGGGGAGCAGGAGGGAAGTACTCCTCGACACTGTCGCTGGTGTCGCTGTCCGACCAAATATGCTGTAGGTCTCCTCCCTGAGCCTCTGCCTGTGCTAGCTCTGCGTCCTCCTGAGTCAGCTCTGCCCAGTCCTCCTCTGACAGTCTGGCTCGGACCTCACGCTCGACTGGACGGCCAAGGCGGCGGTCTCCTGGAGTGGGGACTCGGTAGTGACTGAACCGGGTCACGTGCATCTCCGTCAGCTAAGAGACTCCTGGAGTGTCCTCTGGAACCAACTGGTGGAGAAGGTGACAGATCCAGTGACCAAAGACCAACTGTCGCAGCATCCCAACTCCGTCGGTGATCACGTCCTCCATCTCGCAGATTAGAATATCTACGATGTCGAACTCCATCCCGTTCATCACATAGAACAGGATGGTCTGCTGAAGGCTCGTGAAGCCCTCCAGGTAGCCAGACCTCGGTAGCAGAGTACGCCTGAGGACGTGGTGAACTGTCCGAGCTGCTGGGGTGAGAAGTGCTGGCACCCTCGGCTGATCAGGAGTGAACGGCTGAGTGAACAGACCTCTGATCTCCTCGAAGGGCGGTGCCACTCCTCCAGTCAGTGGCCTCCTAGGCGGGTCTGCGTCTCCGTAGACTATCTGGTGCAGGCACGTAGTAGAGAGCTCCACACCAAGCAGTCTGCCCAACAGGTCTCGAGATACGTCGTGGATCCGCCCCATGAACATGAAGTGAATCGAGCGACGGCCCTCAGAGACGTAGAGTGTCGCGTAGAACACCCTGACCCACTCCTCGACATACGCACTCCTCTGGTGGGAGAGCAGGTCCACAAGTCCTCTGTATCTCTCAAAAAGTGGCCTGATCCCGTGTCCTGCTGCCACTGCAAGCTGATCCCAGTCGATGCTGTTGTGATGGAAGAGCTTGTGGCCCCGACTCCTGTAAGTCTCGTACAGGGACGCCTGTGTCAGGATCCAGAAGCGGGAGTCCACTCGAGCGTCCCTAGGCCGCGGGAACCACTCCTCAATCAATGCTGACCATCTGAGCTTCTTTACTTGCCTTGCCTTCATCTTCCTGTAGTCAGTGAGTCTGACATCTTCGGCAACTCGGACTGCTGTGTCCATCAGGTGGATGGCCCTTTCGGCCTCTCTGTCCTCGGCGCGGTCAGCCGCAGAGGGACGCCGACTCGCCGTAGGAGTCTGTCCACCCCCACGAGTCCTCGGGGTGCGCCGGCGGATGAGAGGCTGCACCTCAGTCTCCTCCTCGTCGGAGCCCTCGGGAGGCACCGGCTGGATCGGAGGCTGCTCCTGCCTCTGCCGGGACTCGCGGATCCGTAAGGAACCGCGATGGCCGCGCTCACGCTCCTCGGCGGCGCGAGCGGCCAACTCCGCACGACGAGCGTCCTTGGACATCTTGCGCTTCTTCGCGGCGGGCTCCTCAATTGCCTTGCCTTTTCCTTTGCGATCGCGACCCATCTTATCGACGAACGGCGAAGCACGACGAGATCCTAGCGGAGAGGGTGATGTGAGCCGGCGGCGAGTGGTGGAGGGGAGACGGCGAGGGAGGCGCGGCGGTGCGGTGGAACAGCGACGGCACGCTCGGGAGAGGCGGCGGCGCGGGTACGGGCGGCGCCTAGGCGGCCGAAAGGTGGCGGTGGCGGCTCCTGGGAGGAGGCGGCGGCGGCGCCTGGGAAGGGCGGCGGCGGCCCCTGGGAGGAGGCGGCGGCGGCGCCTGGGAAGGGCGGCGGCGGCCCCTGGGAGGCGGCGCGCACGGGAGAGGCGGCGGCGGCGGCGCTGGAGTCGGCGGCGGCGGCTGGGAGGCGGCGGTGGTGACTGGGAGGCGGAGGCGCGTGGGAGAGGCGGCGGCGAGGGCGTCGGGCGGCGGCGGAGGTCGGGAAAGAAGAAGAAAAAAGAAGAAGGCGACCGAGCCGTTTTTAAACCGTACGGGCAAACCCTAGCCGCGCACAGAACACCGGATGGACCGATGATCATCGGAGGATTCATCGGTCGAGTTCAACAGAGAGTTGTTCCAAAAACTCTCTTTGAGCACCGGATGAACCGACGCTGAAGTGGCGATCATCGGTCTATTTCTGCAGGGCACCAGAAAACTAAACACCGGATGCTCCGATGTCTTCTGAAATGAACTCATCGGTTGATTTGTGACATCTGACTTGATCTGAGCACTGAACTGAAGCATCAATTGATCCGATGATCTGCTGGCCCTAGCATCGGATAATCCGATGACTACAGAAAACCTAAGACTGCCCATATATGTCCTTGGACTTAAACACACAAAGATAAGGATGGGTCCTAGGACTTTTTGGGCAACTCCTAACCTCTAATAGAAGGCTTCAAATATAGTGTCACATATTGGCTAAGCCCTTAAGCAAAGAGAACACACAAGGTTAGGAGGGAAACCACGAAAATGTAAGGCCCATGCTTTGTGAGCTAGAGTATGGAAAACTTCTATCTCTTTAAAGCATGTACCTTTAGAATTTTGCTCTATGCACATCATATGAGTTGAGATATTGTATTTTGAACAAGTCTCCTTCTCATGATGCGGGTTCCCTTTTGTGACAATCTACCGTATGCAATGCCAAACAAAATAATGCAAGATATTAAATGAGTGCAAGTCTATATGGCAGGAATCATGCAAGGCGTAATGTAAATCTATCTTGCCAAGTTTAAACCTGCCAAAGGCTTCCTCAGGGAAAACTATTTCTAGTTTGCCCCTATCCTTTGGGAGTTAGACAAGACCTATTTGATATGCAACCTTACATGAACATGGCAACTTACATGACGTTAGATGCATCTAGCACATTTAATTCACTTCTAAGTCTAGAAAAAGTTTTCTCATCAAGTGGTTTAGTGAAGATATCCGCCAATTTTTCTTCGGACCTAACACCTTGCAAAGAGATGTCTACTTTAGCCTCATGGTCCCGCAAGAAGTGATGGCGAATGTCAATGTGCTTAGTGCGGGAGTGTTGAACGGGGTTTCTAGCTATCTTAACCGCACTTTCATTGTCACAAAGGAGAGGCACACAATCAAATTTAATTCCAAAGTCCAAAAGGGTTTGCTTCATATATAGAATTTGGGCACAAATGCACCGGTCGCTATATATTCTGCCTCCGCGGTGGACAAAGCCACGGAGTTTTGCTTTTTGCTCGACCACGATACTAGGGAACGCCCAAGTAAGTGGCACCCACCGGAGGTACTCTTGCGATCCACACGGCATCCGGCAAAGTCCGAATCCGAGTAACCCAAGAGATGGAAACTAGCGTTCTTGGGGTACCACAAACCTACACTTGGGGTATGCTTGAGATATCTAAGTATCCTAAAGACCGCCTTACGATGCGATTCTTTAGGTGCCGCTTGAAAGCAAGCACACAAGCATACACTAAACATGATATCGGGCCTAGATGCGGTAAGATATAACAATGAACCAATCATGGAACGGTAATGAGATTGATCAATAGGTTTACCGTCCATGTCCGCGTCGAGATGACAATTTGTCGCCATTGGAGTACTTCTTGAGCTACAATCTTTCATTTCAAACTTCTTCAAGAGGTCTTTGGTGTACTTCTCTTGGTAGATGAAAGTCCCCTCTTGAAGTTGCTTGATTTGAAATCCTAGAAAGAAATTGAGTTCTCCAATCATTGACATCTCGAACTCCCTAGACATCATGGTGCCAAACTCAAGGCTAAGAGATTTGTTAGTTGAGGCAAAAATAATGTCATCAACGTAAATTTGACAAAGAAATAAATCCCCGTTGATGTCCTTGATGAAAAGTGTGGTATCCACCCTCCGGATCTTGAATCCTTGCATGACTAGGAAATCGCTTAGACGTTCATACCATGCCCTAGGTGCTTGCTTGAGCCCGTAGAGCGCCTTGTGTAACCTATACACATGGTTAGGATTCCTCGGATCTTCAAACCCGGGAGGTTGCTCAACGAAAACAAGCTCGTTAATATAACCATTGAGGAAGGCACTTTTCACATCCATTTGATAAAGCATAATATTGTGATGTGAAGCAAAAGCAAGAAGTATGCGAATAGCTTCTAACCGTGCGACCGGGGCGAATGTCTCTCCAAAATCTAGTCCTTCAACTTGTGAAAAACCCTTGGCCACAAGCCTTGCCTTGTTGCGGACCACCACACCATTCTCGTCTTGCTTGTTGCGGTACACCCACTTCGTTCCGATGACGTTCTTGTTCTTAGGTCGCTCCTCCAGTACCCAAACTTCATTGCGGGTGAAGTTGTTGAGTTCTTCTTGCATAGCCATCACCCAATTGGGATCTTGGAGTGCTTCCTCAATATTTGTGGGTTCTACACACGAAACAAAAGAGTAGTGCTCACAAAATGAAGCAACATGGCGAGAACGAGTACTTACTCCCCGTGACGGACTTCCGATGATCTGATCCATCGGATGTGCCTTGGAGATGCGCCCATGCCTCATAAGAGGTTGTGAGGCACTTGGCGATGGTGAGGCATCTCGCTCGTCTTGTGGTTGGATTTGCCCTTGGACTTCTTCTTCTTCTTGGTGTTGTGTGGCATGTGAATCTTGCATTGGCAATGGATCATCTTTCTCTTCTTCTTCGTCAATTTGAGGCGCCATGGAGGTGTTGATGTTGGAACTTGAGGCTCCCCCTTGATCATGGCTCTCCTCAACTTCGGGCTTGATGTCTCCTATGGTCATGTTCTTCATAGCTTCTCGTAGAGGCTCATCATCTATATCATCATGACCAAAACTCTCCTCTTGGGAGCCATTAGTCTCATCAAACTCAACATCACAACTTTCTTCAACTAACCCGGAGGTTTGGTTGAATACTCGATATGCTTTTGAGTTTGACGAATAACCAAGAAAGATACCAACATCACACCTTCTTTCAAACTTACCGAGCCTTTTCTTGCGGTAGATGTAGCACTTGCACTCGAAGACTCGGAAGTAGGAGATGTTGGGCTTTCTCCCAATGAGGAGCTCATATGGGGTCTTTTGAAGTAGTCGATGAAGATAGACCCTATTTGCGGCATGGCACGCCGTGTTGATTGCTTCGGCCCAAAACTTCTCCGACGTGCCATAGTCATCAAGCATTGCTCTTGCAAGGGTGATGAGAGTCTTGTTCTTCCTTTCAACGACACCATTTTGTTGAGGGGTGTATGTGGCCGAAAACTCGTGCTTCACGCCTTCACGATCACACCACTCCCCAATGTTGTAGTTCTTGAACTCGGTGTCGTTGTCACTCCGGACCTTGATGATGGGAAGTTGAAATTCCCTTTGCGCTCGTTTAGCGAAGGTCTTGAAGATTTCCGGAGTTTCACCCTTGTCACCTAGAAACAATGTCCAAGCATAGCGAGAGTAGTCATCAACAATGACAAGACAATAGAGGTTACCGCCAAGGCTTTGGTATGTGGACGGTCCGAAGAGGTCCATGTGAAGTAGTTCAAGTGGCTTGGAGGTTGACACCATTGTCTTCATCGGATGGTGTGAGGCAACTTGCTTCCCGGCTTGACATGCGCTACAAAGCTTGTTCTTTTCGAATGTGACATCCTTCACGCCGGTCACCATCCCAAGCTTGAATGACTTCTTGAGCTTGCTCATCCCAATGTGAGCAATGCGCCGATGCCATAGCCATCCCAAACTTGTCTTGGTGAAAAGACAAGTGGTCAAGCTAGCATCCTTGTTGGAGAAGTCCACCAAGTAAAGATGTCCATGCCGAAAACCTTTGAATATTAGTTCTTTGCTTGAATCACTAGTCACCACAACACATTCTTGTCAAATGTGCACGTTAGTCCAAGATCACATAATTGTGCAATAGAAAGTAAATTAAAACTAAGAGACTTAACGTAAAGCACATTAGAGATAGACAAATCATGAGAAATAACAATTTTACCCAAACCAATTACCTTCCCCTTTGAGTTATCACCAAAGGTGACTTGTTCATGATTGCCGGGGTTTTCTATGGAGGTGAACATACCATCATTGCCGGTCATATGTTGAGTGCACCCACTATCGAGTACCCAATGCTTTCCTCCGGCTTTGTAGTTCACCTACACACATGAAGTTAGTTTTTGAGTTTAGAAACCCCAAGCCAACTTAGGTCCTTGTATGTGTGATACAAGTGATTTTGGGACCCAAAGTTGCTTGGGGAGCTTCCCCTTCATGCCCTTGATGTCTTTGCCGATGAACCTTGCCTTCACCTTTCCACCTAATTTGCTCAATATATAGTGATAATCATTGAAAGTAGATTTGTAGTTAGGAGGCAATTTGGGAGAAGGACGGTTGGGAAGGGGACACTCCCTCGTGTGATGTCCGGTGACCTCACAATGTTGGCAATAGGAACCAACTTTCTTGATGAAGCTTGTCCTAAGCTCAGGTGAGGGCACCTTTCCTTTGTTGGGCACCGGGAAGGATCCAAGTCCCCTCTTGTGGAAGCCTTTAGCTTGTTGGTAGGGGATTTCCTTGTGCTTGTCCTCCCCCTTAGAAAGTCTTGCCACACTAGTGCGAAGACTTTCAATTTCGTCCATTAGCTCCTTCTCCCTAGGGCTTGCTTTCAAGGGCAAAGACTTATCCAAAATATTAGTGGCATGTGAATTAGGTGATATCTTGCCATCAAGGGTTTCTTTCTTTGTGTTTTTCACTTTAAGTTCAATCGCTTCATAAGCAAGGTTAAGCATTTCATGTTCTTGAACCAGCTCGTTGTGCTTTGCCACGAGTGCTAAGTTAGCTAAGTCAAGCTCTTGATACTTAAGCTTGATTTGAGCATTCTCCTCCTCGATTTGCTTGACATTTGATTTGAGCGTGTCATGCTCTTTAAGTATGGTTACATACTTGTCATGCAAATCGAGGTTAGCACTTTCAAGCTTAGCACGAGCTAGCTCAAGAGCCTTAACCTTAGCCTTTTCTCTTTTTATAATGGCATGATACTCATTAATCATAGATGCTAATTAATCGGGTGAAAGCTCATCATCATCATCGCTAGAGTCTTCACATACCTTTGAGTTACCTTTCGCCATTAGGCACATAGGAGGTGGACGAAGAGGTGAGTCATCCTTGTTGACGATGGCGAGGCCCGCCAAGTTTTCTTCATCTTCACTATCTTCGTCGCTTGACTCTTCATCCGTGATCCATTCATTGGCTTCACACATGAAGACCTTTTGAGGCCCTCTTCTCTTCTTTGGAAAGAGCTTGGTTTTCTTGCCTTTGTCAAGTTTCTTCTTTCCAAAAGAGCGCTTGGGCTTGACCTCCTCTTCATCGTCACTTTCTTCTAGCTTGTGATGCTTGCCATTGTCCTTCCTTTTGTCCGGTCTTGGACAATCATATGATATGTGGCCTAGATCACCACAATTGTAGCACGTCTTGTTTTCATCTTTTCTTGGCAAGAAGGCTTTCTTCTTGGGATCATAAGAGTATCCCTTCTTTGCAATCTTGGAGTTGAGGCGTGAGAATTTCCTCATAATCAAAGCAAGCTCATTATCATCATCTTCGCTTGTTTCTTGCTCTTCTTCACTTGAGCTAGGCTCAACCACTTTCTTCTTCTTGGGAGTTGTCTTTTTGGTTGAAGCCTTGAGAGCAATGGTTTTTGATGATGACTCCTCCATCATTCCAAGTACACTCATTTCATGAGCATGGATTTCTCCAATGAGCTCCGAAACTTCAATGTTGTCTAGTGACTCTTTTTGGAGCATTGAATTGATAATGTCGTACTTGGGCTTGGGTAGAAGCATGAGGATCTTGCGATTGATAAGTCCCTTGCCAAGAGAAGCAATGTCAAGTGCGTTAATTTCCTCAATGAGCACATTTAAACGAGAAAACATTTGCTTAACATTCTCATGAGGAAACATCTTAAATTCATCATATTTTGATTTAAGCATGTGATATTTGAGTTCTTTAACACGAGATGAGCCCTCATGTATTTCAATTAGACATGCCCAAATTTCACACGCTTTTTCCTTACTAGCAATCCTAGCAAAGATATCTTGACTAATGCATTCATATATGGCATTTCTAGCCTTAGCATCCCATTTTAGTTGGTCACCAACATAGTCAAGATTTCCAAACCCCGCATGGGTCGCTTCCCACACTTCGGGAGCAATTGCCTCAAGGTAAGCGCGCATGCGTGCTTTCCAATAAGCAAAATTCTTGCCCTCGAAGGTAGGAACCGAACCCCCATTCTTGGCCATTTTTGCTCTCTAGCGGTGAAGCTAGAATGATCCAATGAGCAACCTTGCTCTGATACCAATTGTAAGGATCGAAACGCCCAAGAGGGGGGGGTGAATTGGGCTTTTTCAAATTTTAGAGCAATTTAAAACTTAATGGTTGAAGCCCAATTCCCTATGCGAACTAACTACGCAAGCAAGAGTGTTAAGTGCGGAATAGTAAATGCGTAATAGTAAGGGGGTGAGGAGAGAAATGCAAACTCCCGCGGAGACTCGGAGACACGGCGATTTTTCCCGTGGTTCGGTAAGATCACAAAAATCTACCTACGTCCACGTTGTGGCACCCACCAAATGGTATAGCCACTCCCAAGTCACCAAGACAAGGGAATCCACTATCTTTCTCCGTTCGCCTTCTCCGGCAAGGTGGAGCTCAAGCCTTGTACAATGGTGATCCCCCGGGCTTCCACAAACGCCTTGGTAAGCTCCGGAGCGATCTCTTCAACCTCCAACGTTTACAAGGTGAGAAAAGTCACCGAGACACTCTCTCTCACTAGCCTAGAGATTCCAATCACCAAGAATGGACGCACACAAGCTTCTCTCTAGCTAGATATAACCTATAGTTGGAGTACAAGAGGTTTTGAAGTGTGGAAGTGGTAGCTCTTGGTCTTGAATGCTTGAGAATGTGTAGTGAGGCTCTCGTGATCAAGACTTGTCGAAATGGCCGGTTGGAGGGGTATTTATAGCCAGCCCACACGAGATAGCCGTTGGAAAAGTGGGCAGACTTTTTCAGTGAACATCGGATCCTCCGATGCACCCCTTTATATGAGCATCGGTCGAATTCCAAATTAGCTGATGTCACGTGTCAGATGTGACCGTTGGATATAACCGTTGGATCTTTTAATCGACCGATGTTACTTCAATTCATCATCGGATGATCTGGTGAGTTGATCTTCAGAATTGGTTCAGAAATAATGTCTCGGTTGAAATTGACCGATGTACACTTACTTCAGCATCGGATGATCTGGTGTGTACTTCTTCAGAATAACTCAGAAATCATCCTTCTGTTGAAATCAACCGATGTGCCACTTCCTTCACATCGGATGATCCGGTGTGTACTGGGCTCTGAGGTCTTCTTCTTCTGCCAACTCAAACTCGACCGATGTAGTCATTTTGAAAGACATCGGATGATCCGGTGAGTGCAACTTGTTTGCTTCGAGTTGTTTTGAGTTGATCTTTTGGAATCTTCTTGAGTGACCTCTTTGACACTTGTTTGTAATGATATTATGATGAAGTGTAAGCTTCTTGTGTTGCCAATTTTGATAGAATAGAGTCGTTGTATGAGTTCTTTATTTAGAGTATCGAATAACCCCTTAGAATAGATTGTTGAGGGGTCTCCATTTGTATCCAATGAGCAGTAGATGGTGTGAATAGATAGTTCATTAACGTTTGATGTGATATACGTGAAACCTCGCATCCACAAACTCATTAGTAATAACGAACGGTTGTCATTAATCACCGAAACCATACCTCACGGGGGCCTAGATGCTTTCAGCGGCTGACGGCGTGTGGAGGCGGACCGACACGGTGCGGCGGCGCACAACGCGGGGTGGAGGCTGGGGCGGGGACCTCCGGGGCAGCGGCGGCGGCTGTCAGGCGGGTGGCGGCCGGGGCGGCGGCTGGCGGCGGCGGGCGGGCGGCGGGTGGCGGACAGGGCGCCGGCTGGCGGGCGGGGGGCGGCCGGGGCATCGGCCGCTGGGGCGCCGACTGGCGGGGGCGGCCGGGGCAGCAGCCGGGGCTGCGGCCGCTGGGGCGGCCGGGGGGGCTGCCGGGGGGGCGGCCTGGGGGGCGGCC
This sequence comes from Neostapfia colusana, assembly GCA_030760725.1. Classification (NCBI taxonomy): domain Eukaryota; kingdom Viridiplantae; phylum Streptophyta; class Magnoliopsida; order Poales; family Poaceae; genus Neostapfia; species Neostapfia colusana. The sequence continues at coordinate 13,806,690 of JASWHV010000001.1, forward strand.
GGGGCGGCGGTCGGGTGGCAGGCCGGGGCGCCGGCTTGCGGGGGCGGCGGCCGGGGCGGCGACTGGCGGCGGCGGGCGGGCAGCGGCGGGCGGCGGCCGGGGCGCTTATGGCTGCTCGGGCTCGGGTCGGCGCGGGTGTGAATGCCCGCGCCAACCCGAGCCCCCGCGGGTATATAAGCCTTATTTACGACGGCCACACCATGGGCCGTCGTAAATAAGCCTTATTTACGATAGCCTCGGTGTGGCTGTCGTATATAACTGCTATATACGACAGCCTAGGGTTGGCTGTCGTATATAACTGCTATATACGACATTCTAGAGTTGGTTGTCGTATATAACACTTATATACGACAGCCACGTACTAAACGACGGCTATACTATCGTTTATAAACTTATATACGACAGTCTTGGCTGACCGTCGTATGTAAGTTTATATACTACATCTAGCCGTCGTATGTTATACTGGCTGTCGTATGTTACCCTGTTTCCTGTAGTGGGTGATGGGCGTGCCGCTTGCCCAGCACACCGGCCCAACCGCGCGTTCGCGTCCCACATGGAGTGGAGCCACGACCACGAGAAGGGCGTGTCTGCACAGAACGACTGGTATGGGCGTGTGCTTGCATGCAACAACTGGTGCTTTGACCAGGCTAGTAAGTACACCTGAACCTGAACGAGACGACGGCTATGGCGACTGACCCGTGCCTCCGGCGTGCGGCCGTTATGTGAACGGAAGTCATCACAGAATGCATGGTTTATTACGGCGGCCGAGATCATCGTGTAGGACTATAAGCGAAACGATATCAAAAGTTTTTTAGCATCGGTGGTTTGAGATACTACCGTACGTGTTTGTCTTTGATAGGTCACCCGAGTGCAAAAACATGCTGGTGCCAATGCACACGCATACATGAAGCATGATCCAGCGCTGCAATGTGCTGCTTCCGCTGCTGCGCAGGGCAAGCGCGCAGTACAGTTGGGAAAAGAGAGAGGGGGCGCGAGGTACCACGTACTGTGGCTGCAGGGTCGATGGGGCCGATCGACGAGTAGAGTAACGTGCTGGAGCTGTCGGTTGTCCTCTGAGCGCCGTCACATGCCCACCTGATCGGCTGCATGCATGCATGCTCACTCGCACTGCAAGCGTCCACTGGCCTAGCTAGTGGCATGCAGCTGCAACCACTGTCGTCGACCTACTTGGTGGAACAAAAGCTTACTTATGCCACGAGGGTTATCTATCTTTGTATCGCTGCAAGAAGAAAGAGGCAACGATATAAAGAAAGAGGCAGCGATATAAGAGGGTTATCTATCTTTTTATTCCTAGCATTATTGTCAAGCAGTACCTGTGGGTTCACGGGACCCTGCATGAAGAGGCAGCGAGCGTGTGTTGTAGCTGAAGCTGCTTTGACCTGCCGGCGAAGAGCTGTGCAAGTGTAACGTAGGTCGCTTTTGCCAGGCCGGAGACGGACTGACTGACACGCGCGCGCATATATCCCACTTTCCGAAAAGATGGCGCATGTGCGCGTTGCTACCGAGGCGGCAATAACATTGCAGTTGCAGCAGCAGGGGCATATGGCATCCTCTGCCCTGCTGCCTTTCGCTGCTCGGGGCCTGCGTTTCGCAGTTGCGGTCGTCACAGTGGTTGCTTGCTTGCTTGGAGCGGGCGCTGATGAGATGCGTCGCTCTCTCGCGCAGCGCACGCGATCGATTTACCTCGCTCGTCATTGATTTCCCGGTAGCTTTTTCAGAGAAAAAAAAGGAAGGGCATCAGGATGGTTCGAGAGGTTTGTTTAGAGATAAGATGCCTTGAGTACTTTGCTTGCGCCTGCAGTGCAGCCTCACTCTCACACCCGAAATGGAAAACCGCCACTTGGCCGGGCACGCCCGGGTCGCGTCACGCAGGGCCGGCCCTGGGGCAGTCGCCCCCGTGCCCCCTAAAATTAAGGGCCCCCTCTAAATTTAGTCGATAAATTTTTATCACGCTACACAACTAAATAAGTAAATGTGATCAAAGTGGCATATGATAAAGAATTAATTAATCAAGAATAACAACCAGTGAAATTATGGATTGAGTCTGCATAGATGGTCATCCTACCAAAAAATCGGGAGTTCCAACAATACTCATAGTCATCCAGAGCGGTAGAGGTTGAGCCACTCCACATCGTTGCCTCGCCTAGTCTTCTGAACTGGATGTCAATCGTTGAATCCTATCTTTATTCTCTTTGGTTGCGTATTGCGATTGTGATATCGCTGATCTGCTCAAGGCTACAGGGCTGCATACCACCACTTTATTGCCATTGTCTTTATTGATTTTCTACATATACTACTTCTAGATTAGTTAATTTTCTCTTATTTTTTCTCTCATCTAGCTAAGTGTATTATTTATGTCAAACTTATTATTGTGACACGGTTAGTGGTAATAAAATTTTATAATATAGTTATAAGTAATAAATTATCTTACTATAGTTTCAGTCAATGAGGATCTAAGATTTTTTATTGGCCCCGGCCCGGAAAAAGTCAGAGCCGGCCCTGGCGTCACGGTTTGGCAAGTCGGGGAAACAGACAAGGCGTGTGTTGCCGACCAGACTAACATTTAAAGCACCGTACGTCAACGGTGGGAGCCCGAAAGCGGCGTCTCCCGTCCCGCGACACGGTACGGCGCGCGGACGCCGACGTGCCGGCGTACTGGGTACTGCACTGCACGGGCGTGGATCCGCGTCGCCGTCGACGGACGGGGGGGGGGGGGGACCAGCGAACCCAGTGGATCACGTCGGTGTGGAACGGCGAGACGACGCGCGTACGACGACGCCTGCCGGCTTTGGCCACGGCCACCGACAGCGACCCAGCTCGCGGGTCGGACGGCCGGTTGGCGACCTGGCGGCGTGCCGATGGGCTCTACCTGACCTGACGCTGTGCGTACGGAGCTTACAGTCTGGCTCTGGCATGCAGTCCCCTCCCTCCCGCCCGGGTCGTGTCGTGTCGAGACCGGGAAGGTGTTCATGGTTCAGCGATGAGCTTCGACAGTTGGTTGGACTCCAAGATTCCTTTTTTTCTTTCTTTTTCGATGTGTGCTCCATGATCGGGTGGAATGCAGGTTCGGACCGAGGCCGAAAGTTCGGACGTAGTCCGCATAAGTCCAGTCCGGAAAGATGAGGATTCGGCCCCGCCCCTCAGGTCCTGACCTCATGGTTTCCAAATGTTGGGCTATGCAAATCCAGCTTTTTTGTAGGGGAATCTATGGTAGCGTGTCGAGGGAACGGAGCACACTCCAGCCTTGGCATTCATCGTGGAAAATACGCCCATGGCCGGCATCAGCGTTCTACCTTGCCTGGGCTGCGTCCACTCATGGAGTCGAAACAAGAGGCGTCACTATCTGCAGTTGCCAGAAGGAATTAATTGTACCGAGCGCCTGGAAAGAAAGGCGTCGATTCTCTTGAGCTAGAGGTTGACTGCTTACCTAGCGATTCCACTTACATTACAAGTGATCCCACTTACATCTATAAATGATTCCACTAATTAATCAATGCTTATAGTTCTTGCGGAGACGTCATGCAGAAATGACATGCCAGAAAGGTACTGTGCATCTCGACAAATTTTCAATAGTGAAAGAGCATATCTCATATAATTCAACTGCAATCCCACAGACCAAAGATGCCAACATCTGCAAACCTCAAAGTCATCCACTAGCCTCAATATAATTCATAAAGCACGCCCTTGGACACATCATTCTCCCTGTCCATCTCAACTCTTGCGGGCATGTCCCATAACATTAATATGGGCATCAATCGTCAATCCATCAAAGAACAAATGCATGGCAGGAGTGTTAAGAACTGTAACCATCCACCTGTACGTGGTGACTGTGTCAAAGCTGTTAGAGCACTTTTAGGATCACCAGTTAGCACACGTCCACGTTCTCCACCTATCTAGCAAACCGCTCATTTGTATCATATCTATAAATATTCAGTAATGAATCATAGAACGGTGCTCCGGCTCCCTCTATTCACGAGGCATTGCTTGCGCATTGGTATAATAAGTGGTCCCCCCAAGTCCAATATATTGAAATTGAGACGCCAGTGAATCAATATTAGATGTCATAGGGGATATGGAACTAGAAGTTCCAGTTGAATAACTTGATTTTGGAAGTAGCCAACTCTCCCATGTTCCCCTCCTTCGAATCTTGTCACCATGTACTTCCACATCGTAGATAGCATGATTGTTTCTAAAATAAACTGGATGTTATTCGTCATCTTTTTTACCTGGGGAAAGCCAGCAATGAGGTATAATGGCACCCAACCCTGGTCATCCATATGTTGTCGCAAGAATATATCCTTGCACAAATTGTCATCGCTAAAGTAGTAATCTATCTGCTCCAAGAGCTCCTTTCGAACAGGATCAATTAGAATAGCTTGGGGGCCTGCTGGATGAGGCACAAAAGGCAGGCCTGGAATGCCTTCCAAGGGGGGTGCCGCAAAATAGTAAACATATTGTGTCATATCAGGGAAGCCAATAGGAGCCCCATAAGCAGGTGGTGTCCGAGGAGTAGTAGGGCTAGCGAATGGTGGCGGAGGAGGAGGTCCTGCTACAACAGCCATCGGAGGAGCCCTAATGTACGTTGACTGATGGCCACGCTGCTGGTGTGCAGGTCCATGCCCATCTCTACGGCCACCCCCTCGCCGTTGTCCATCAAAACCCACGTTTTGCTCATTCCCCCGTCGCCCCCACCTCCGCCGTTGCCCCTCCTATTCCCACCACCATAGCTGCCACCTCGGACATGGCCACATGGGGATGTGAACTGGAACGCCCATTCTGATGAGCACTGGTCACATATACCGGAGACAGCTCTGGAGAAGGGGTGCTCTTCTCCAGCGCATCGCCTATAGGCATTGTCAAGGAACGTCGAGCTACAGGATTGCGCACAGTAACCACATTATAAGGATTAGCATTTAGAGCGCCAGGATTGTCCACTGAGACTAGCGATCTCACCGCCCCAGTGGACGGGTGTGGGCGGTCTTGTGCTGAGGACTTGACAGCAGGCGCCGGCGCCGACGGCTGAGAAGATGCTAGTCCGGGCAGCGCCGGCCAGGATTCAGCGTCCATGATTGGGTTGTCGACCGCCGGTACCGTCGTGCTCGATGGGGTGTTCCAGGGGGCCGCTCCCCCGGCCTTCTTCCCGGCGCGCGGGCTATCGGACGGGGGCGTCCCAGCTCCCCCGACGGCTGCACGCGAATCGGTGCTTGAAGCCATCGTCCACACCCCAATCCAATCAGGCGGTTGCGCTCCCGCTGGCCGAAGAGAGGTGGCAGCGATTGCGTGCACCGAAGAGAGGTGGCAGCGATTGCGTGCAGCGGCCGGGCTGTTAAGAACTGTAACCATCTACTGTACGTGGTGATCACCAGTTAGCACACGTCCACTTCACCACCTATGTAGCAAACCGTTCATTTGTATCGTGTATATTCAGTAATGAATCAGAGAACGGTGCTCCGGCTCCCTCTATTTTATATCATTTTCTTTAAGGAGTACGAGCTACATAACTCAACAGCTTACATGAACAAGTTTTGATACCAAGTACCACGTTGAAGGAAACACACAAAAGTTATCCAGTTAAGTATATTAAAGGAAACATAGAACATAAGCTAAGAAAACAGTTACAACTATAGCGACAAACATCCAGATAGGAGATGACCGCCACCGAAATGATAAATGTCGAGAACTACCGATATACTGGCCCACCAGAGAAGGAATAGAGTGACGAAACTGGACCACCAGGTGCATTTGCCCTTCCAGAGTAAGACCTTTGGCTAGGTTCAGCATAAGCAGGGTGAGTCTCGTAAGCTGACGAGATATAGGTTGAATGACGCGGGTGGTCCACAGCCCGGGCATCAAGTTGTTCAGCACGGTACAGCTCCTCCAAACGATCACCTCGAGTGGAGATCCCCACGCGATCAGCACGAACAGCAAGCTCCCCTGGACGGTAGAGCTCCTCCACATGAGCACCACGAGTCCCCCCAGTCCGATAGAGCTCCTCCAAACGATCTGTGCGAGCAGATAACTCAACAGGCAGAGTTGTATGATCCCTGGTAATGAATGGATCCCTAGCAGTTCTCTCAGCAAGGGTTCTGTGAGCAAAACTAGAATTAAAGAATTTTGATTAGTCAAGAGCACAGTGCATGGTTCTATACTTGCAATAGATAGATGAAAGACGTAGTCACAGGCATGACAGATGTAAATCTGAACTAGCATGCAGATCCACCAGAACACCCACAATGATCATGTCCAAACTGGATGTTAAGCCAATAGCAACTGATAGAACCATATGGTGCATGTAACTGAGTAGGATAGCCACAATGGTAACTTACCGTTCAGGCCCTAGATCTGGAACAGACTGATAGTAGGAACCATCAGATGGAGCCAAAGTGTGGTAATATGCAGATGGCACATGTCGAGGCTCTGGCACAGAATGCACATGTTGACGTTCTAAAACCAGTGGGACATGGAGGGAATCTGTAGCAAGAGGAATGCGTCGAGGCTCAGGAGCAAGATGCACTGGGTCATAATATGGAGCGTAGCGTGGAACCCTGTATGGATCCTCAACAGGAGCATGTATAACTGCAGGGTGCCTTTGCTCATCAAACCTAGTCTGGCGCACTTCTTCAATAGGCAATGAACGCCGTCGTTCTTCAAAATGATATGGCTGCCTTTGTTCTCTATTGTGACGCCTTTCATCAAGGCGATTATTTGGAACAGACTGAGGTACATTGACAGGCTTAAATAGTGCGATTAGTCTTTGAACCTGCAAAATATTATGTACACAAAATATTAAGATATAATTTGAAATTTATGTTCAAAATTTCCCAAACCACTTGTAAAATAAGATTTGCAGAAAAGATTCAAAGATGCTCACTTGTTTCAAGCTGAGTTCAGGGTCAAATTTACTCTTTGCACTGTAATTTTCCTTAATTGCATGCTTGAAACTGCTCTCACCAAGAGGAAGGCAGTCTCTATCAATCTTAAATTTGACCTGCATAGCACATGTAACATAGTTTGAATATAACAGGAATATCAAATATTTAACACCAGGTTCATCTTCCAAAGTGGCCCCATATAGGGCAGCTACTAATTTAGCATTCCCAAGATGCAAGGATAATGTAGTGCGAAATGGTAGGATTCTTCACCAGCTAGTGAGGAAACAGAAGCTGGAATTGAATTGAGAAACACAGGCTGCCACCCACCAGATTCTACCATAAGCCTACTTCTACATATGCTTACTAATGCCAAAGGGCGACCAATTTTGTATCAACGGAATAGAATTTTAAGAACTGAACAACAACCAAGCCTTTATCAGAAGCATGTTGGGATAGACAGTTTTAATAACTGAAGGAAAACAAAAATGTGTAAACGTAACTACAGAGCCACAATTCATACCATACAGTTGAAAATTTCTGCCCTCTTCACATTATAGTAAACTACATTGTGTCATTGTTGGTTCCTAAAGATATCTTGACAAAAGGACGCACCCGGTGCTAAAGGCTCCTACACATTATGAAGTCTAAAGGTCATTTGTAGACAGCCATACCTCTGCTTTAACAGATAGGCTGATTCAAACCCAAGACCTCAGGACACAAATTGATACACTACCACTACGGCAGGTCCACCCTTCCGGCCTTCCCTAAAGATATCTTGATACGTCACCTAGCTCCCTAAACGTCAAAAATGTGGTTTTGAGTACCTAAGTTCTATTAGCTGTTTCACTCGAGATCCAAAACATTATGTTAGCATCTACTCACCTAAATGACACACTCCTACCTCGTCTCTCCTTGGCATTCAAAGACATGTCAGTCATGCGTGTTTGAGACAACTCACATCCCCCCTAACTCTCCTTGGCATTCAAAGACACGTCAGTCATGCGTTTTTGAGACACCTCACATCCTCCCTAAGCGGTTTGTGCCAGCACAGCGTGACCAACCATCTTCTTAACGAGGCGGAATTGCATGAGCATGTAAAGAGCCTCAGATCCATGTGGGCAACAAGTAACATGCAGAGCCACAGCACATAGTACCCAAACTACTTGTGTCTTCACGACTACACCATTAGAGGAGCATCTCGACAAGGTCAATAGACTTGTCATGGCTCTGCCCCAACAAGATTAAGGCGGCATGGCATTGGAAATTGCAAGAAGCCACAGCCTTTTTGACATTTAGCTTCTGTATAATCTAACCTCGACAATTGAATGAAGCACTTACCCAAGAGCAGAGCCAAAAGGAGGGTGGCAAATGGACATAATGCAAGCTCCAATGAGGTGAAGCGAGAGGGATGGAGTGGCCGCAACCCGCTATCTCCAATACGTGGGGCATGTTTTGGTATATATTCTATGAAGAGAAGTGATTGTGTGGCTGAAAATGATTCTCTAGGATAGACACTTCAAATTAGGGTAGAGAATGACTCCACATAATTAGGAGAAACTACTTTTTTCAACTTTCAGCCCTTGGTTCTAGTAAGATAATCACTTCCCCTAAAAAACAATGTTTGGTACAATGAGACTGATTATGTTTGAGAATTAGCTCTATAATGAAAGGAGGTTAGCCTAGTGGTTAGGACTCTTAACAGCACCCCAAGGCCATGGGTTGATTCCCCATGGGAGCGAATGGTTACCTTTTGGTTCCTCTAGTTGTGCCCATGGGATGGATGAACCGTCGGGGGTAGATCCTCATGTAGGGGCTAGTGTTGGCTCAAAACACTAGCAAAGATCAAATCCACAGGAGGGTATGCCCTCGTGTTGCAGGGGGGTAACTTTCATGACCTTTCTCGACCGGACTCCAGTTGAGTATCTTACTAAGTGGCCAAGATTTTTAATAGCTTTGCGAAGGTGTATCAAACATGCCCTCCAATCTAATTCATTGCTTCTACTCCTTTGTCTCCAATCCATGTCCGACAGCTTAGGCACGCACAATTGACATTTCATACAGTGTTAAAAGGGAGCATGGCACAAAATCAGTATTTCATGCATGCAATTAGTCCATGTCATGGGAGTTTGAATGAGTGCAGAGTTAGTCATATTTACAACTGTGGAGGTCGGGTCATATTTACAGAGCTTTAGGACCTATAGTGAAGCAATTTTTGGGACTGTTCTAGCACTCATTCTGAAACTTTATAGATGTTGTATTCACAAGATGATTTATAAGGATTAGCATGTTAGCACAATGTGTACACTCCCTCCATTTTTAAATTGTCATTACAACAAGATAGTTCAAAAATAAAGTAAAGTTGTTGCCCTAACGACAACAATTTGAGAACAGAAACATATACCTTCTACTAGAATAAGATTCAAATCACAACTCCGAAAGGCTCCATAGCCATGCATACATCAATGGTACATGCTTTTTAACAAAAATAATAGGCAGAACAAAATGATGTACAAGGGATGATGTAGAAAGGACACTAAATTGAATGGGAGCAAAATGACCAATCTGAACCATGATTATCCTTATAACTACGTATACTAATCACCTAACGAGTTTCTCAACTTATAGACAAAGCGCATGCTACTCATAATAAATATATACATTAAATTATCCACTTTTAATCTGACATTCCATTATTAATATTTAGTCTAATACATTTAAAAATAAAAACACACCCCTTTCCTAGTAAAGGTGTACTCTTCCATTCTATGTTCGATGCTGGATATCTTAGTTTTGAACTAACTGACTTCAAATATAAAATAACAGAGGACACTTCTAACTACCTTGATGCTACTCTAATTTTCAGAAACATGTGGACCGAACTCATGCCATTTGTATTAAATACAAAAGTTCATTGTTATTTCTTAGTCTTATATATTCCATTGCCGATATTTAGTCTAACATCTAAAACACATTTCTGCTTTGCTAACAAGGATGCACACTTCTAACTATCTCTGTCTATAAAACTTACCATTCCTTCGTAGGGGGGTATAAAGCTTACCATTACAATTCAGAACTAAAGCTACAATGACTACATAAACATAAATAAAAGCATATTTTGTATTAATGAAAGACTCTGTAGAAATAACCCTTCCTCAGACCCCACAATGTGTAGTAGCCTTCGCCACTAGGTACGCCCTTTTTATTACCCTCTAGGAACTACACCTATGCCTTTCTAGGTATAGCTGGTCCCAAGCCCGGATAAAGGAGGAGGGTTGTGATAGGCTTGGCAAACTATCATCAAAACCAGCCATTCCTATAGATATCAAACCCAGTTCGGGTTTTATAACTAGCCTACCTCAACATGCTCAAGACAAAGGTTTTGTTGTTGCTGTTGAAAGACCCTCTAGGCCTACAGCAATGCAATTCTCGGAACTAGTATTACCCTAGTGTAATCTATTGATGCCCACTGTTTCTTAGCATACCTAAACCACTGGTAAATTTTATTCTCCAAAACCCTTGAGGAGAATACATACACTGCTCAAGGCAAAAACAGATCACCTGACTACCACATTTGCCACGAGGGTACGAGTCTAAACAATGAAAGACCACAATTACCTGTGCTGGAAACTTCCCTCGAAATGCTTCCTGGACAAGGTTCACCCCTCCGTTTGATGCTGCCTTGTACACACCATACAGAAGCTTCAAATCAAAATCATACAGGAAGAGTTTTGCCCCTGGCCTAATCTTCTTGACCATTTCAATCTTCCCATTGGGCAGCCCAAACAAGCGGTTCTGGTAGCACTCCTGCTTAGTCTGTTGATTGCACATAAATATAAACCCTGCCCCCTTATTCTCCCCCTTTCCTTCCTTCTTGGCCACAGCCTTATGCCCCTTTCCTTTCTTTCCTCCATCATCCTTTCCCTTGCCATTCACTACCTTCTCCTTAGCCTTCTCTTTTCTGTTCTTCATCTTCCTGTCACCACCACTATTATTACTCACACCCTTGTCCTTGTTGGAATTAGCTGCAGCATCAGCATCAGCAACGGTATCAGCTGGATTTTGCTTTGCTGCTGATGCTGAAGCTTTGGCACTGGCTGGCACTGGTGCAGGCACCGATTCTTCAGCATCAGTGGCTGGCTTCAGTGCCTGTGCCACAGGTGATGCCTCGGCAATAGCAGGTGGTTGCATCTCAGATACCGATGCAAGAGCTCCACCAGCGGTGCCTGCACCCACCAAGGCGACCTCATCAGCGGCTGCAGCAGCAGAAGCAGCAGCTGCCTTCGCGCGCTTGATTTTGATGAGCTTCCGCGCCTTAAACTTTGAGGTCTTGACGGATCCACGGGAGGACGCGTTCAACTTGGAGGCCTCCGCGGCTGAGCTGTCTCCCGCGCGGGCAGTGTCCACCTTGGCCTTGGCCACACTGTTGGGCTTCTTCACCATGGCCGCTACTGGAAGCAGCTTTGGAGAAGAAACGATAAATATCACCACAAAAGCAAAATCGGATCTACCGAAATCGGCAGATGTCTTCGTCAACAGGGAGCACGAATGAACAGATCGTACACCCCAAACGAGGGATGTCAATAGAAAACCGATGATTCTACTCGACTCCAGAGGAAAACTTTTGGGTATAAAATCAATCGAACGCACCGAGATCTACTGACGAATAGGGTGCAGAGTGAATAAACCATACGACCTAAAGAAGTCTGATAAAAAAAGAAACGACGATTCTACTCAATCCCAGAGGAAAATATTTGGGGGAGGAAATCGAGCATAAGACACTTCTTTGGGTCGGGGGACTGCGATTGTACCAGATCCGATAAACAAGGGATTTGAGGTGGAAATTTCTGGGGGAGACGATGGATCCGAACAGATCCAAGGGAAATTTTAACGGCGGCCAAGCAGGAAACTAACCCTAATCACGGCAAGGAGGGGGAGGGGGGGGTTCAGAGGCATACCTGGAGGACGGGCGATGGTCGGCGGCCGAGGGGACGAGAATCTGGAAAGGCGAGGGCTTGAGGCGACCGAATAAATAGGATGAGGCCAACCCGGACTTCCCCGGTTACGATCCAACGGTCCCGATGGAGCGGGCCGGAGACACCAGAGGATTTCAGTGAAAATGTGCTCCGCCGCCGTGGATGGTTTGGGTTCCGTGGGCCGTGGTTGCCACACAGGTAGCACAGTTTTAACACCACCTTCAGACCCCTGTTTTTTTGGGTCGCACTTTCAGACCCCTGTTATCAATGATGGGTTACATGTATTAGGCCTCGTGGACCCGTTTGATTTTGTGCCGGTAAACAAGCCGTTTTTGTCCTCCCCACTCTTTTTTTCCATATATTATGATTTCCCCATAACGAAATCGTTCAAGTTGTGGCCCGAAATTACCATGTGACCCCCGATAAAATTTAGATGAAACGGTCCTATAACAAAAATTCATCATGGCCTTGCCTGAGCCTCATGCCTGCTCGAGTTTGGCCCTCCTTTGCACCGTCTCACGTCAACAACAACGGCATGGGAGCAAGCCTGCCGCCCTTGCCGGTGCGGGAGTGCCGCAGCACCAACGGCCCTTGTATTACTTTGAGTGTCTAATACAACACAAAATTTGCAAAAATCAGCGGCTGATCGCAGCTCATTCCGTAGCTAATATAGGACTGAGGAGAGAGAGAGAGAGAGAGAGAGAGAGAGAGAGAGAGAGAGAGAGAGAGAGAGAGAGGAGACATTACGATTTATGAGTTGCGCGGATAGTGAAAAATAACGCCCGAGGCATATGAAAAACGAGAAAGCAAGTTGATCGAGAAGAGACGCGATCGTGAACTGAAAAAGGTTCATACAGTCATGGGATGTGTGATGGATGGCATACATGCCCACGATTTGTTTTTTGTTCAGCTGCATCATACCTGGAATAACGTTAGTGCACAAGAGTAAGCGAGGCTGGGGAAGTCAGATGCCAACCTGGACCCAATAGCGCATGTCTTTTCCTTCTGAAATCCAATCAGGTAATGGTCGTTTATAATTCCCCCTTTAAACATGTTAATCATTCTCCATGCTAATCCAGCACGTCTTAGCTGAGAAAATAATTACTAACAGAAACAGGGTACAAAAATGTACATGGCCATTGTTGCCCTTGCCTAGCACGAATATGTGAAGGTCTTACAAAGTAGTAGCATTTCTACAGATAACAGAGAGCACTTTCATATTGCAATCGGGAGGGTATGGGTAATACTCTTCACACTAAATCCAACATAGGCGGCACTATATAGCACTTGTGTAGGTTAGGCCCCCAAAAGATGACCATGTGTCAGTTGTTTCCTTATTACTGGATAAGTTCTTGAGCTCATCCATCCTTCAAAGACCAAAGTTACAGAGTGTCAAAAATTCCATTTCAGTGTCCACATACTTGGTCCACAGAGCCTTGTATTGGTTCAATGCGACATCGAGCCACGGCTTCATGTTCCCATCAAAGTGTATCACTGCTGCCCCGCGGATTGCGTCAGGGCTGATGCTTGGATTGTAGCCTAGACCCATAGCATGCCATGACCTGTCCAATGGCTTGGTATTGCCGTAAAACGTCATCAGTCCAGCTGATAGAACAGATGCTGGATACCACAGCTCACCATCCTCATTCTGCAATGACGACATACAAATATCAGTTCCCTCAAAAAAAAAGCATACAAATATTAGTCACTGAGAGTCACTTGGTGCACAGCAGATAAATTTGGTTGCAATAAAGAACGAGTAACTATGAGCATAACTGCATACAGTTATGAGATGTGGCACAGCTGAGGACAATGCACAACATGTTTCTAGTCTGCATATAAAGTACAAAAGCTTAGGTTCAGAGCAAATAAATGCATGGATTATTAAAAGATAGTAGAGTCCAACCAATAACAACCTGCCCTGGCACTCAATTTAGTGGATCTTAACAACATTTGAACCACAAAAATTAGATACATCCTTTTAGCGTAACTGAACTAAGAGGGTAGCAAAAGTAACATAGGTCTTCTAAAACAGTCCCCTAAAAAGATGTGGTTCAAGAATAAAACTGAGCCCGTCACTGAAACCTATCCAAACTTAAGAAAGATGGAAAAGTGTGATTCAACAAAACAACTCTTGCTAAGACAGACAGACTAATTTGAAATGAGAAGCATTATAACATTAGAGCTTAGTAGCCGATTACATAAACCACACCATGCAATAGTTTGGGTCATGTATTGGATTGGAAAATATATACGATCTATATATATTAGATAAATGCAACCCATTAAAGATCATTAATTGCTATTTCTCTGCTCCCTGTTGAGCCACATCATCTGCAAATCTACATCCTTCTGATCTTAAGCTTCCATCGATCATGTGTTTTTTCTTTATAAAGAAACTCATCAGAATATCGAGTGTTTTTGGCTGAACCACTATATACTTGATGCCCATAAAAGCATTTTTTTTATAAATTGAGGGTGAGGTTCAGGTGTCTAAATTCGCATTATCAGTGAAAGTGACAAAAATATTGAGGGTAAAGTTAAAGGCCACACATTAATAACGCACAAGGACACTGGACAGTATTAATAACTGAAAGAGAGCTAATGATAGCTGTATTGAGATGATAGAAAAGCTGGGTTACAGGTGTGATTATATAGAGGGATTAGGAGGGGAGAAAAGACTAAACTACCCCTAACCCTAATCCCTCTCTAAGACTAATATACCCCTGTGACACACCCCTAATTACAGTGTCTAACCCCCCCCCCCCCCCCCGCAGTCACAACATCTAGCCGCTGCAGATGTTGAGACTGGACCGAAACTCGAAGAACAGCGACGAGGGGAGGCCCTTCGTGAAGATGTCGGCGAACTGCATCGTCGTCGGGACATGGTGTACCCGAACCTCGCCCCGTGCAACCCGCTCACGAACAAAATGAAGGTCGATCTCCACATGCTTCGTGCACTGATGCTGAACCGGGTTGGTGGAGAGGTACATGGCGCTGACGTTGTCGCAGTAGATGAGGGTGCTCTTGATGACGGGAGTGTGGAGCTCCTGAAGTAGCTGCTGAAGCCAGGAGGCCTCAGCCACGCCGTTAGCCACGACGCGATACTCCGCCTCAGCACTCGAGCGCGACACTACGGGCTGTCGCTTCGAGGACCAGGAGACGAGGTTGCCGCCCAGGAAGACGGCGTACCCAGAAGTAGAGCGTCGTGTGTCCGAGCAGCCTGCCCAGTCAGCGTCTGTGTACACGACCAGCTCGGAGGTCGTGTCACGCCGAAGAAGGAGGCCGTAGTCGAGGGTGCCTCGTAGGTACCGAAGAATCCGCTTGACAGCGGTGAGATGCGGTTCCCTCGGGTCATGCATGTGGAGGCACACCTGCTGAACCGCATATGAGATATCCGGCCTGGTGAAGGTGAGGTACTGGAGAGCACCTGCAGTAAGAAGTGCGGTCAGAGACGGGTGTCCCATCGGTAGCGGAGAGCTTCACCTGAGTATCCACTGGAGTGGAGCACGGCTTGCAATCAGCCATGCTCGCGCGCTAGAGGATATACAGACAGTACTGGCGCTGGTGAAGGAATAGGCCGCCTGGTCAGTCCTCGACCGTAATACCCGGGAAGTGGTGGAGACGGCCCAGGTCCTTCATAGCGAACTCCTGCTGCAAAGGCAGAAATGGTTCGCTGAAGCAGAGCCGGACTAGATGCTGTTAGTACAATGTCATCGACGTACAGTAGGAGGTAAGCTGTGTCACTGCCCCGTCGATAGACAAACAGCGAAGTGTCCGACTTAGCTTCAACAAACCCCTGTGAAACCAAGAAAGAGGCGAACCGGCTGTACCAAGCTCGCGGTGCCTGATTCAGTCCGTACAGGGATTTGTTCAGCTTACAGACAATGTCTGGGTGAGCTGAATCTACAAATCCTGTCGGCTGACTGCAGTACACCGTCTCGGTCAGTGTACCGTGGAGGAAGGCGTTCTTGACGTCCAGCTGGTGGACCGGCCAAGAACGTGAGAGAGCTAGCGACAGTACGGTACGAACTGTCGCCGGCTTCACCACCGGGCTAAAAGTCTCGTCGTAGTCGACTCCAGGACGCTGAGTGAAACCCCGGAGTACCCAACGAGCCTTGTATCTCTCCAAGGTGCCATCCGCCTTCTTCTTATGTGTGAATACCCACTTTCCCGTGACAACATTGCCACGACCAGGACGGGGAACCAGGTCCCAGGTCCGGTTGGCAAGCAGGGCCTCATACTCTTCCTCCATAGCGCGGCGCCAGTTAGGGTCGGCGAGGGCGCTACGCACGGAAGTAGGTATGGGTGAGATCGAAGAAGGCTCGGTCGGTGGAGATGTCTTCGACGAGAAAGCGGCACTATCGAACCGCTCCACTGGCCAAAGACTCCCGGACGCACGTCGAGTCACCATCGGGTGGACGTGACCAGGATCCCTGTGAAGTAGAGGGGGGTTGTACACCGGCCGCTCGGGTACAACCATCTTTCTCGTCGTGGGTAGACGAGAGTGGGTCTCGAGGCCGCGCGTGGCGTCGCTGGAGCAGGAGCCTCTCCCCGCGCTCGTCGCTGGTAGACAAGTGTGGGGTCAGCAAAACGAGAAGTCGTCGTCGGTGCCGCGCGTGGCGCGGCTAGTGGCGTCGTGCTCGCTGCAGGTGACATCGGGGAGGTAGCTGGTGATGCTGCTGGTGCCGTACGTGGTACAGCTGGTGACGTCGGAGGTACCTGAGGTACAGTAGGTGGCGTTGGGGAAGCCGAGGCCGCGCGTGGCGCAGCAGGTGACGTCGGAGGCATCGATGCCACACGGGGTGCAGCGGGTGACGCCTGAGACGTGATGCCACACGAGGTGCAGCAATCGGCGTCGAGGGCATCTAGGACGTAGCTCGTGTCGATCCTGCAGAAGAAATAGGCCAAGGCAACTGGGAGGTAGCCTCGGGGTCAGTAGGAAAAAGGGAGTCCAGCTCTGTGGTGGAATCAGAAGAGGTGGTGGAAAAAGGAAAAGATGACTCGTCGAAGACGACGTGCCGAGAGATCAAAAGACGGTGGGTAGTGAGATCTAAGCACCGGTAACCCTTGTGATCAAGAGAATACCCAAGAAAAACACACCGTGTCGAGCGGGGCGCAAGCTTATGTGGGGCGGTGGCGGAAAGATTAGGGTAGCAAGCGCATCCGAAAACTCGAAGGTGATCATAAAGAGGATCAGTGCCATATAGAGCAAAGTAGTGGGTGGAGGCACGAATCGCCTTGGTGGGAAGACGATTGATCAGAAGTGTGGCAGTATGAAGAGCCTCCATCCAGTATCGGGCTGGAATAGATGCCTAGAACATCAGGGAACGTATGACATCATTGATGGTGCGAATCATGCGCTCTGCCTTACCGTTTTGAGGAGAGGTATACGGACAAGACATGTGTAGCTGTACCCCATGTGCGGAGAGAAAAATTACGAAATGCAGAGTTATCAAACTCGCGTCCGTTATCGTACTGGACAGCTCGAATGGTGCACCCAAATTGAGTAGAAATCCAAACGAAGAAGTGAGAAAGAGTGACGAAAGTCTCAGACTTCAATCGTAATGGAAAAGTCCAGGAGAAGTGAGAAAAATCATCAATTATCACTAAATAATAATTAAAGCCCGATATACTGGAAATGGGAGATGTCCACAAATCACAATTTATAATATCGAATGGGTGCTCAACATGAGTCACAGATGTGGGAAAAGGGAGGCGAACATGGCGACCAAGCTGACAGGCATGACATAGGGAGTCATGTGTACCCCTAGAACACGAGATAACTGAGCTACTGAACAGCTTCGACATAGCATCTGCACCAGGGTGGCCAAGCCGGCGATGCCAGATGGTGGATGAAGCTGACGTAGTCAAAGCAAATGGCGATGATGCAGCGGAAGTAGGAAGCCGAAGTGTGTATAGGGGCTCTGAGCTATCACATCGGAAAAGAGGTCGCCGGGTGGAAAGATCCTTCACAGACAAACCAAAAGGATCAAATTCAATGGAAACATTGTTGTCAGTGGTAAAACGGCGAACAGAAAGTAAGTTTTGAATGATATCCGGAGCGACAAGAATGTTTTTAAGCTGGAAAGTACCTGGAAGACCGGAATCACCTACTGAGGTGACCGGAAGAACGGACCCATTCCCAACAACGATAGATGATGGAAAAGAGGGATTGGGAGGATGGGTGGAAGAGAGTATACCGGAATTAGGAGTGGTATGATATGATGCTCCGGAATCAACTACCCAGTCGGCACCTGGTGGAGTAAGGTGCATGGTGCTGAAGGAGGAAGCAAGCGACTGTCGATCCCACGTCGACGGTGGCTCCTGGAGAGGTGCCGATGGCTCCCAGTTCCCAACAGGGTAGTCAGTGCCTCCGTAGGTCGGGGCTGACTGTCCGCCATAGGAGTATCCAAGCCCACTATAGGCCTGAGCTGTCGGCCCACCAGCACTGTGGGCTGGTCCACTGTAGCTGGGGGTAGCCGTGAACGCCGGCTAAGGACGTGGTGGTCGTGGAGGCTGAGAACCCGTGGACGGCCCAGGCCACATGTAAATCTGGCCAGTCCACGGGTTGTAGGGTGTGGGCCAGGGTGCACCTCCCTGGCCGGTACCACCACTACCACCAGTAGTCGAAGCCGTGGGGGTGCTGCCTGCACTGCTGCCACCACGGCCGCCGTTCTTTCCTCAGCGACGACGGTTTCCACCTCCTGTACTGGTAGGAGTAGAAGGTGGACGTGACGGTGGTCCACCAGCAGCTGGTAAGGGTGGATGAGGGGACTACCCGGAGCCATAGAAGGTTGTGGCAGATCCAGAGCCAGTAGAGCCTCCTGCAGTGATCTCTTAAAGTTCAAGATCAGACCATACCTTCTCGAAGGTAGGTAGTGGCTCCAGTCGAAGTAGCCATGTCCGTAGGTGACAATAGCGCTTGTTCAGGCCCTGAAGGACCCGAAGAACAAGAGCGTTGTCGATGACCGGCTCACTAAGGTCACGTAGGGCATCCGCCATGCCCTTCATCTCCCGACAGTAGGTGGAGATAGAACGATCACCCTGGATGGTGTTCTGGAACCGAGTGCTGATGTGGAGGGCTCGAGTCGTGCGGTTCCCTAGAAACCGTTGCTCGAGGACTAGCCAGGCCTGTCGAGCAGTACCGCCACCGCGCTGCCTGACGATGTCCTGTAGCTCCTCTGTCAGGGAGCCAAGGATCCAGGATAGTACCAGGTTGTCCATGCTGATCCAGGACGCCTGTACTGAAGATTCGTCCTGGAGGACGTGGTCATCGAGGCAGTAGTGCCTCAGCGTGAGGAGCACCATATCACGCCACCGGGCATATGAGGTGGACTCGGAGCTGAGAACAACCGGCACGAGCGTCCGGATGTTCTGAATCCCTGCGGCCTGTGCATGAAGAGCAGCCACAAGTGAAGTTGAGTACGTACCAGCGTCCGAGGGAGGCTCGTGGACAGCACTCGTCGATCGGCGAGCACTCTCCTCGAGTTGGTGGGATAGTGACGCCACGGAGGCACGCTCCTGCTCTAGGGCAAGGGCGAGTGCCCGCTCGCGTTCGCGAGAGGCGGCCAGTGCTGCGGCGATGTCAGAGGTCTCCGCAGTGTCGGTGCCGTAGGAAGAAGCTGTATTCTCAGCGGTAGCACCGGCGGCTGGGAACGGAATCGGCGGGATCGCCGTGGTGCTCCCGTCGATGTCGAGGCCAATAGAGTCCCGTAGCACGGAAGTACCTGCCATGAAGGTGACAACAGTGGCCGGGGTGCTGAGAAACAGGGAGGGGGAAGACCCCTTGGCTGCGCTTAGGGCTGCGCAGGGGAGAAACCAGCAGCGAGCAGGCGTGGGGGCAGCTGCGCAGTACGTAACGTGGGGGACAAAGTAGCTGGTCACGGCGGCTAGGGTTAGGGTTCGAAGCCACCGTGATCCAAGGAGAAGAACAACCCTCAACGGGGATTCTTGATTTTTCCTGGATGCCCAAAACATGAGGGAGGGGGCTGCTTATAAAGGGGGGACAGGACCCCCCCTTGGCCGCACCCTACTCCTAGTCGGTTTGGGGACAATCCCCCAAACTGACTAGGATTCTTTTCTTCCCTTTTTTAGTCTATTTCTTTCTATCTAAACTGACTCAATCTATAACTCCCTTTTATTCCTAAACCTTATCTAATTAATTCTTCTAAATATCCTCCTGGTGCGGCTGCAGGGCCTGGCCGGCCTAGTTGTGGGCTTTGTGGGCCCCACGCCGACCATATTGGCGGCCCACAAACGCATCCACAACATTTCCCCCCTTCCCGACAAAGAGCTCGTCCTCGAGCTTAAAGGAGGGGTGCTTCATTCTGAAATCTTCTAGTTGCTCCCATGATGAATCAGCTTCAGAATGTCCTGCCCATTTGACGAGTAGCTCCCAGACACCTCTGTTCAAACGCGCCCTTTGTACTTTTTCAGGCGTAGGTACAACACGTCCATGGAGAAGTGGTGGTAAAGGCACCACCTGTATGGGAGCAGGACCTTCAAATTTCTTTAACAGGGACACATGGAAGACATCATGTATCCTTGCTTGAGGAGGCAGCTGAAGTTTATATGATACAGTCCCAATGCGTTGAATGATCTGATATGGTCCAAAATATTTTGGTCCAATCTTTGAAGAAGGCGTCGCCATTACTCCCACAGCTGTCCTCTGATGAAGCTGCAGCCAAACCCAAACACCGATCTGAAATTCCACCTCTCGGCGGAACTTATCTTCATAGCTTTTCATGGTGACTTGTGCTTGTACCAGCCTGTTCTTGATTTCAGCTAAGAATTCATCTCTATCCTTTAGCTGTTTATCCACTGCTGCTACTCTAGATACGCCCGGTTGGTAACCAACAAGAGCCGGAGGGTCCCTGCCATAGACCACTCTGAAGGGCGAGCATTTGAGGGCCGTCTAGTAGGAAGTGTTGTAGCAATACTCAGTCCAAGGAAGCCACTGCAACCAAGTCTTTGGTCGGTCACCAGCCAAGCAGCGGAGGTACACAGTGATGATCTTGTTGACGACCTCAGATTGGCCGTCAGACTGCGGGTGGAAGGCCGAGCTGAGCTGAAGTTGGACACCGGCTAGCCGGAACAAATCTGACCAGAAGAGGCTGGTGAAGACGGTATCACGATCACTGACGATGGAGCAGGGAAAGCCGTGTAGTCGTACAATGTCGTCGAAGAACGCCCGTGCCACTGATGCAGCACTGTAAGGGTGGCTTAGGGGAATGAAGTGGGCATACTTGGAGAAGCGATCTACCAATGTCAAGATCACTGATTTCCCACCAACTTTCGGAAAACCTTCAATGAAGTCCATGGAGATATCACTCCAGACTTCCGACGGTATAGGCAGCGGTTGTAGCAGGCCGGCTGGATGAAGATGATCAGTCTTGTTGCGCTGGTACGTAGCACACCCGTGGACATACTCACGTACCCGCCGTAGCAAGGACGGGTTGTAGAAGGAGAGGCGTAGCCGATGCACTGTCTTCTGGATGCCTTCGTGGCCCCCATCATGCGTCTCAGCTAGGAGAGAGGGCCACAAGGAGGACTTGTCGGGAACGAAGAGCTGCCCCTTGTGAAGTAGAAGGCCGTCACATTCGGCCCAGTCAGCAGGTGCGACTCCCTCCCGGAGTTGGGCACATAGCTGCTGCGCCTGCTGGTCTGTAGCGATCTCCGCGCGAAGCGAGTCGAAGAGTGGAAAGACTGGCACGGATATGGCGTGAATAGCTATGTCTTCCTCGTCGCGGCGGGACAGGGCGTCAGCTGCCCCATTCAAGCGCCCCGGTCGGTACTCAACCTGCAGATTATAACCAAAAAGTTTGCTCACCCAAGCATGTTGGGGAATCGTCGTGAGTCGCTGATCCAGGATATATTTCAGGCTGAAGTGATCAGTCCGAACAGTGAAGGGACGACCCCACAAGTAAGGTCACCAATGGCGTACGACCTTCACAAGACCGATTAGCTCACGCTCGTATGCCGGTAGCTTATGATGATGAGTCGCTACAGCGCGGCTGAAGAATGCTATGGCGCCGTCGCCCTGGTGTAGAACCGCCCCAAAGCCGGCGCCGGATGCGTCGCAGTCGATGATGAAGCGCTTGTCGAAGTCCGGCATTTGAAGTAGAGGCGTTGTCATCAGCGCCTGCTTGAGTTGGGAGAAAGCGTCCTGTGCATCATCAGTCCAGCGGAATGCTTCCCGCTTTAGGAGGGCGGTGAGGGGTGCGGCCACCGCACCATACCCCGCAATGAACTTGCGGTAGTAGCCGGTGAGCCCGAGGAAACCTCGCAAGGCTCGTAAGGACCGAGGTGTAGGCCAACGTTCCAAGACCTCCACCTTGGTTGGATCCATTGCCACGCCGTGAGCGGATATGATGTGTCCTAAGTAGGACACGGTCTCCTGGCCGAAGAAGCACTTAGATTTCTTCAGGAACAACTTGTTTGCCCGTAGTGTCTGGAACACCTGCTTGACGTGCTGAAGGT
Organism: Neostapfia colusana; assembly: GCA_030760725.1. Taxonomy (NCBI): domain Eukaryota; kingdom Viridiplantae; phylum Streptophyta; class Magnoliopsida; order Poales; family Poaceae; genus Neostapfia; species Neostapfia colusana. The sequence continues at coordinate 13,829,038 of JASWHV010000001.1, forward strand.
GTTCGACCCAGGACCTGCTATACACCAATATGTCATCAAAGAAGACAAGCACAAATTTTCTGATGTAGGGGTCGAGGACGTCGTTCATCAACGATTGGAATGTGGACGGCGCATTGGTGAGGCCGAATGGCATCACCAAGAACTCATAGTGGCCTCGATGAGTTCGGAATGCTGTCTTTTCAATGTCGTCCGAGTGCATGCGCACTTGAAAGTAGCCGCTGTGGCGGTCAAGCTTGGTGAAGAACCTTGCGCCGCGAAGCTCGTCCAGTAGCTCGTCAACCACCGGGATCGGGAACTTGTCTTTCAAAGTTCTGGCGTTGAGCTCGCGGTAGTCGATGCAGAAGCGCCACGTGCCGTCGGCTTTTCGGACCAACAGTATTGGCGAGGAAAATGCAGATGTGCATTCTCGGATGATGCCTTGGCGAAGCATCTCGGCACATTGCTTCTCAATCTCGTCTTTAAGAAGCTGGGGGTAGCGGTACGGCCGGACAGCTACTGGAGTTGTGCCTGGCAGGAGCTTGATTTGGTTGTCGTGGCGTCGTGCAGGAGGAAGCCCGCGTGGCTCGTCGAAGAGGTCTTGGAAGCCATCCAGGAGGGCGCCCATCATATCAGTAGGTGGTGCTAGAGAGGCACATACCGGGGCTGAACTTCGCAGCCCCGTCCAGATCATCTCACGGTCCCCGCGCCACAGTTTCATCGTGAGGTCCTCAAGGTTCCAGAGAATGGGTCCCAAAGATCGCAGCCACTGGACTCCTAGAACAAAGTCGAAGCCGTCTAGTGGAAGTGCGTAGCATGTGACGTCGAAGCGATCCCCTGCAATCATCAAGGGTACACGTGGACAGATGCCTGTACAGGAGATAGAGTCGCCGTTGGCGACTCGGACGCCGACGCCTGACCGTGGCAACATCATCAGGCTGAGCTCCTTGATGAGTGGTTCCCTGATGAAGGTGTGAGTGGACCCTGTGTCGACCAATGCTGTCAGTAGGTTGCCGTGGACGTAGACCTGGAGCTTCATTGTGTTGGCGAAGTCGATGCCGGTCAGGGCGTGTAAGGAGATGCCCATATCAGCTACGGCCGCGCCAACGTCATCATCGTCGTCAAGCTCCAGAAGGAAGATTCCTTTGCCGGCACACTTATGGTCCGGTGTGTACCGCTCAGGGCAGTGATAGCACTCGCCGCTTGCCCGCTTAGCAGCCATCTCATCGGGTGTAAGGCGTTTGAAGCGCGGGTGAGAAGATGCCGTTGTCGATGATGTCGGGGCGGGTGCTGTAGAACTGGCACTTGAGGCCATAGTAGAGGCGTGGGACACAACAGAAGAGCGCGTGGAGCGTTGAGAGGCGGCGCCCTTCTGTATTCCGCTATCTGTTATTGCCGCAAGTCGACGTTCAAAGGCTCTAGCCAGACTCATGGCGGTTTGTAGATTAGTGGGAAACTGTAGCTCCACATCCGTTCTATGTGGCTCGCCGAGACCAACTGTGAAGAGGTTGATCTGTTGGCGCTGGATGAGGTCCTCGCAACGACAAAGAAGGACCAGGAATTGACGCTGATATTCCTCAACCGTGCCAGTACGACGAATATCTTTAATTTCCGCCAGGTCGTTGGAGCAGAGCGGAGGCCCGAAGCGCATGTTGACGAAGTCCGCGAACCGCTCCCAGGACACGATGCCACAGTCACGTTCTAGAGCAGTGTACCACTCGGCCGCGACACCCTCCAGGTTGAGAGACGCGAGCCACATCTTTTCTTCTGGCATCGTACGTGTCCCTCGGAAGTATGTCTCACACTTGGTGAGCCAGGGCAGCGGATCTGTTTCCCCGTCGAACTTGGGGAAATTGACCTTGTGACGACGCAGCCCGCTGTCGTCGAAGGTCGGGCGTCCCGGTGGACGCCTGGTACTGTAGTGGTCGTCGTTGCCGCCATGGCTGCCGCTGCCACCGCCGCCGCCCTTGCCGCTGCCGCAGCTGCGGGGAAGGTTGCTGCCCTGCGGTGAGTTTTGTTGCAGGTCCTCGTCACCGGAGAGCTCCCGCTCCGGTGCCTTCTCAACACGCGCAAGGCGCATATCGTGGCGGTCCAAGCGCTTGTTGATGGTGTCTATCTGCCCCATCATCTTGCTCATCATGTTGCCGAGATCTTGGAGGGTGAAAGTCCCAGAATCATCCACGGGGCCGGACGTGGTCGCTGCCCCGGAGTCTCTTGATACCAAATGCTGAGAAACAGGGAGGGGGAAGACCCCTTGGCTGCGCTTAGGGCTGCGCAGGGGAGAAACCAGCAGCGAGGAGGCGTGGGGGCAGCTGCGCAGTACGTAACGTGGGGGACAAAGTAGCTGGTCACGGCGGCTAGGGTTAGGGTTCGAAGCCACCGTGATCCAAGGAGAAGAACAACCCTCAACGGGGATTCTTATTTTTTTCCTGGATGCCCAAAACATGAGGGAGGGGGGCTGCTTATAAAGGGGGGGCAGGACCCCCCCACCCCCTTGGCCGCACCCTACTCCTAGTCGGTTTGGGGACAATCCCCCAAACTGACTAGGATTCTTTTCTTCCTTTTTTTAGTCTATTTCTTTCTATCTAAACTGACTCAATCTATAACTCCCTTTTATTCCTAAACCTTATCTAATTAATTCTTCTAAATATCCTCCTGGTGCAGCTGCAGGGTCTGGCCGGCCTAGTTGTGGGCTTTGTGGGCCCCACGCCGACCATATTGGCGGCCCACAAACGCATCCACAACTGCTGAGAAACAGGGAGGGGGAAGACCCCTTGGCTGCGCTTAGGGCTGCGCATGGGAGAAACCAGCAGCGAGGAGGCGTGGGGGCAGCTGCGCAGTACGTAACGTGGGGGAAAAAGTAGCTGGTCACGGCGGCTAGGGTTAGGGATCGAAGCCACCGTGATCCAAGGAGAAGAACAACCCTCAACGGGGATTCTTATTTTTTCCTGGATGCCCAAAACATGAGGGAGGGGGGCTGCTTATAAAGGGGGGACAGGACCCCCCCCTTGGCCGCACCCTACTCCTAGTCGGTTTCGGGACAATCCCCCAAACTGACTAGGATTCTTTTCTTCCCTTTTTTTAGTCTATTTCTTTCTATCTAAACTGACTCAATCTATAACTCCCTTTTATCCCTAAACCTTATCTAATTAATTCTTCTAAATATCCTCCTGGTGCAGCTGCAGGGCCTGGCCGGCCTAGTTGTGGGCTTTGTGGGCCCCACACCGACCATATTGGCGGCCCACAAACGCATCCACAACTGCTGAGAAACGGGGAGGGGGAAGACCCCTTGTCTGCGATTAGGGCTGCGCATGGGAGAAACCAGCAGCGAGGAGGCGTGGGGGCAGCTGCGCAGTACGTAACGTGGGGGACAAAGTAGCTGGTCACGGCGGCTAGGGTTAGGGTTCGAAGCCACCGTGATCCAAGGAGAAGAACAACCCTCAACGGGGATTCTTATTTTTTTCCTGGATGCCCAAAACATGAGGGACGGGGGCTGCTTATAAAGGGAGGACAGGACCCCCCCCCCTTGGCCGCACCCTACTCCTAGTCGGTTTGGGGACAATCCCCCAAACTGACTAGGATTCTTTTCTTCCCTTTTTTTAGTCTATTTCTTTCTATCTAAACTGACTCAATCTATAACTCCCTTTTATTCCTAAACTTTATCTAATTAATTCTTCTAAATATCCTCCTGGTGCGGCTGCAGGGCCTGGTCGGCCTAGTTGTGGGCTTTGTGGGCCCCACGCCGACCATATTGGCGGCCCACAAACGCATCCACAACATTTCCCCCCTTCCCGACAAAGAGCTCGTCCTCGAGCTTAAAGGAGGGGTGCTTCATCCTGAAATCTTCTAGTTGCTCCCATGATGAATCAGCTTCAGAATGTCCTGCCCATTTGACGAGTAGCTCCCAGACATCTCTGTTCAAACGCGCCCTTTGTACTTTTTCAGGCGTAGGTACAACACGTCCATGGAAAAGTGGTGGTAAAGGCACCACCTGTATGGGAGCAGGACCTTCAAATTTCTTTAACAGGGACACATGGAAGACATCATGTATCCTTGCTTGTGGAGGCAGCTGAAGTTTATATGATACAGTCCCAATGCGTTGAATGATCTAATATGGTCCAAAATATTTTGGTCCAATCTTTGAAGAAGGCGTCGCCATTACTCCCACAGCTGTTCTCTGATGAAGCCGCAGCCAAACCCAATCACCGATCTGAAATTCCACCTCTCGGCGGAACTTATCTTCATAGCTTTTCATGGTGACTTGTGCTTGTACCAGCCTGTTCTTGATTTCAGCTAAGAATTCATCTCTATCCTTTAGTTGTTTATCCACTGCTGCTACTCTAGATACGCCCGGTTGGTAACCAACAAGAGCTGGAGGGTCCCTGCCATAGACCACTCTGAAGGGCGAGCATTTGAGGGCCGTCTGGTAGGAAGTGTTGTAGCAATACTCAGCCCAAGGAAGCCACTGCAACCAAGTCTTTGGTCGGTCACCAGCCAAGCAGCGGAGGTACACAGTGATGATCTTGTTGACGACCTCAGATTGGCCGTCAGACTGCGGGTGGAAGGCCGAGCTGAGCTGAAGTTGGGCACCGGCTAGCCGGAACAAATCTGACCAGAAGAGGCTGGTGAAGACTGTATCACGATCACTGACGATGGAGCAGGGAAAGCCGTGTAGTCGTACAATGTCGTCGAAGAATGCCCGTGCCACTGATGCAGCACTGTAAGGGTGGCTTAGGGGAATGAAGTGGGCATAATTGGAGAAGCGATCTACCACTGTCAAGATCACTGATTTCCCACCAACTTTCGGAAAACCTTCAATGAAGTCCATGGAGATATCACTCCAGACTTCCGACGGTATAGGCAGCGGTTATAGCAGGCCGGCTGGATGAAGATGATCAATCTTGTTGTACTGGCACGTAGCACACCCGCGGACATACTCACGCACCCGCCGTAGCAAGGACGGGTTGTAGAAGGAGAGGCGTAGCCGATGCACTGTCTTCTGGATGCCTTCGTGGCCCCCATCATGCGCCTCAGCTAGGAGAGAGGGTCACAAGGAGGACTTGTCGGGAACGAAGAGCTTCCCCTTGTGAAGTAGAAGGCCGTCGCGTTCGGCCCAGTCAGCAGGTGCGACTCCCTCCCGGAGTTGGGCACATAGCTGCTGCGCCTGCTGGTCTGTAGCGATCTCCGCGCGAAGCGAGTCGAAGAGTGGAAAGACTGGCGCGGATATGGTGTGAATAGCTATGTCTTCCTCGTCGCGGCGGGACAGGGCGTCAGCTGCCCCATTCAAGCGCCCCGGTCGGTACTCAACCTGCAGATCATAACCAAAAAGTTTGCTCACCCAAGCATGTTGGGGAATCGTCGTGAGTCGCTGATCTAGGATATATTTCAGGCTGAAGTGATCAGTCCGAACAGTGAAGGTACGACCCCACAAGTAAGGCCGCCAATGGCGTACGGCCTTCACAAGACCGATTAGCTCACGCTCGTATGCCGGTAGCTTATGATGGTGAGTCGCTACAGCGCGGCTGAAGAATGCTATGGCGCCGTCGCCCTGGTGTAGAACCGCCCCAAAGCCGGCGCCGGACGCGTCGCAGTCGACGATGAAGCGCTTGTTGAAGTCCGACATTTGAAGTAGAGGCGCTGTCATCAGCGCCTGCTTGAGTTGGGAGAAAGCGTCCTGTGCATCATCAGTCCAGCGGAATGCTTCCCGCTTTAGGAGGGCGGTGAGGGGTGCGGCCACCGCACCATACCCCGTAATGAACTTGCGGTAGTAGCCGGTGAGCCCGAGGAAACCTCACAAGGCTCGTAAGGACCGAGGTGTAGGCCAACGTTCCACGGCCTCCACCTTGGTCGGATCCATTGCCACGCCGTGAGCGGATATGATGTGTCCTAAGTAGGACACGGTCTCCTGGCCGAAGAAGCACTTAGATTTCTTCAGGAACAGCTTGTTTGCCCGTAGTGTCTGGAACACCTGCTTGACGTGCTGAAGGTGTTCGACCTAGGACCTTCTATACACCAATATGTCATCAAAGAAGACAAGCACAAATTTTCTGATGTAGGGGTCGAGGACGTCGTTCATCAACGATTGGAATGTGGACGGTGCATTGGTGAGGCCAAATGGCATCACCAAGAACTCATAGTGGCCTCGATGAGTTCGGAATGCTGTCTTTTCAATGTCGTCCGAGTGCATGCGCACTTGAAAGTAGCCGCTGCAGAGGTCAAGCTTGGTGAAGAACCTTGCGCCGCGAAGCTCGTCCAGTAGCTCGTCAACCACCGGGATTGGGAACTTGTCTTTCAAAGTTCTGGCGTTGAGCTCGCGGTAGTCGATGCAGAAGCGCCACGTGCCGTCGGCTTTTCGGACCAACAGTACTGGCGAGGAAAATGCAGATGTGCATTCTCGGATGATGCCTTGGCGAAGCATCTCGGCACATTGCTTCTCAATCTCGTCTTTAAGAAGCTGGGGGTAGCGGTACGGCCGGACAGCTACTGGAGTTGTGCCTGGCAGGAGCTTGATTTGGTTGTCGTGGCGTCGTGCAGAAGGAAGCCCGCGTGGCTCGTCGAAGAGGTCTTGGAAGCCATCCAGGAGGGCGCCCATCATATCAGTAGGTGGTGCTAGAGAGGCACATACCGGGGCTGAACTTCGCAGCCCCGTCCAGATCATCTCACGGTCCCCGCGCCACAGTTTCATCGTGAGGTCCTCAAGGTTCCAGAGAATGGGTCCCAAAGATCGCAGCCACTGGACTCCTAGAACAAAGTCGAAGCCGTCTAGTGGAAGTGCGTAGCATGTGACGTCGAAGCGATCCCCTGCAATCATCAAGGGTACACGTGGACAGATGCCTGTACAGGAGATAGAGTCGCCGTTGGCGACTCGGACGCCGACGCCTGACCGTGGCAACATCATCAGGCTGAGCTCCTTGATGAGTGGTTCCCTGATGAAGGTGTGAGTGGACCCTGTGTCGACCAATGCTGTCAGTAGGTTGTCGTGGACGTAGACCTGGAGCTTCATTGTGTTGGCGAAGTCGATGCCGGTCAGGGCGTGTAAGGAGATGCCCATATCAGCTACGGCCGCGCCAACGTCATCATCGTCGTCAAGCTCCAGAAGGAAGATTCCTTTGCTGGCACACTTATGGTCCGGTGTGTACCACTCAGGGCAGTGATAGCACTCGCCGCTTGCCCGCTTAGCAGCCATCTCATCGGGTGTAAGGCGTTTGAAGCGCGGGTGAGAAGATGCCGTTGTCGATGATGTCGGGGCGGGTGCTGTAGAACTGGCACTTGAGGCCATAGTAGAGGCGCGGGACACAACAGAAGAGCGCGTGGAGCGTTGAGAGGCGGCGCCCTTCTCTATTCCGCTATCTGTTATTGCCGCAAATCGACGTTCAAAGGCTCTGGCCAGACTCATGGCGGTTTGTAGATTAGTGGGAAACTGCAGCTCCACATCCGTTCTAAGTGGCTCGCCGAGACCAGCTGTGAAGAGGTTGATCTGTTGGCGCTGGCTGAGGTCCTCGCAACGACAAAGAAGGACTAGGAATTGACGCTGATATTCCTCAACCGTGCCAGTACGACGAAGATCTTTAATTTCCGCCAGGTCGTTGGAGCGGAGGGCCAAAGCGCATGTTGACGAAGTCCGCGAACCGCTCCCAGGACACGATGCCACAGTCACGTTCTAGAGCAGTGTACCACTCGGCCGCGACACCCTCCAGGTGGAGAGACGCGAGCCACACCTTTTCTTCTGGCATCGTACGTGTCTGTTGGTACCTGAGATATGGGGTACCCCGCGCACAGGGGAAAATGCCTAAGGAACTAGCCCTTCTCCGCAGGGAGAGCTCCGAAGGCGCCACGCGTCCGGCGGGGCCGGACCTCCCTCTCCTCAGAGGAGAGCTCCGGGCCCACCACGTGGCATACAGAAGCCGGACCTCCCCCTCCGCGGGCGAGGGGTCCGAAGGTGCCACGTATCCGGCGGGGCCGGACCTCCCTCTCCTCAGAGAGGAGCTCCGGGCCCGCCACGTGGCCGACAGAAGCCGAACCTCCCCCTCCGCGGGGAGAGGTCCGAAGGCTCCACGTGCCCCGCGGGGCCGGACCCTCCTCTCCTCTGAGAAGGGCTCCGGGCCCGCCACGTGGCCAGCAGAACAGCGCTGCCTGCCCCCGAGCGATAGGCAGCGGGCATAAAGACGCCCCATACCTTGCCCGTACAAGGTATTCAAGGCCCGCGTCTTCCCAAGACGCGGAGCATGCCTCTGTCAGGTGCCGATGCGCCCAGTCGCATCACAGACTGGCGCACGGTGTCAGAACCTGCCAGCCAATAAACACCGTGACAAGACATCCCATGCCGCCTGCGCCGTCATCAACCACTACGACTAGCGTGCGGCATGGGCAGGGCGGCAAGACGGAGACTCGGAAGCCTTCGCCAGAGACAACTACCCGCATAACTGCAGATACGGTAGATAACAGTCAATCTCCCCGGGACCACCTGTCGGGTCCCGGGCCCCCCTTGTAAGCCACCTGAGTCTTGGACTATAAAAGGTTCGGGTAGGCGACGATAGCAAGGGTTCGCATTTCTGCAACTCATACGCTAGCCATTCACGCCCAAGCTGTAACTCACCCCCAAGCTCAGGACTCCGGCCCTGAGCAGCAAGCAATACAGCGAGCTCCATAGCTCGCCGTGGACGTAGGGTTTTACGCTCCGACGGCCTGAACCACGTAAAACTCACAGTGTCAAGCTCTTACTAACTCGTCTATCCGCGCAAGCTCTCCGCAAGGGACTAGCCCCACCGAAAAAAGAATCTCCGCGGGCTGCCCAGTGCAGGCCCGGGGGAAGTGTCGACCGAACACTTCGACATTTGGCGCGCCAGGTAGGGGGCTTTTCCCCTTGCGCGATGAGTTTCCGCCGACGAAGATGACCAAGCTCCCTTCAGCGGCAAACTCTCCCCCTCCGCGTTCACGGCGAACCGTGACCAGTGGGGAGTACATGTCGACGCACTCAGGACGGAGTGTGTCGGCACAAGCTGGTAGCCAGCAGCCGACTCTGGCTACGCCGACTCCGACGATGCAGGCTCCGACCAGTGTGAGATCTTCTGCAGCGCTGAGCGTACACCATGGGGGTGCGCTAGCTGCAGCAAGAGAACTGCTGCGCAACCCACCTGCTGGGGATGCGCCCCATTCTGCGACCCAACAATGGGTCCGCGAGGTGGACCGCCTCGTTGTCGCCGCTGCGAACCCTCGGTTTCGGCGAGGGCGGCGCCCCGGTCAACCGGCTGTGTCGCTGACGTGCACGCCCACGGTTGACGGGCAAACGGCGGATTCCAGCTCCTCCAGGCTCCCGTCGACGGGCCTGAGAAGGGAACTGGAACGGTGCCACTTGGGCCAGGATGCCCGGGTGTACCTCGAGTGACGTCGAGAAAGGCGTCGCAAACATGAGGCTGGCGACAGCATGACGTCGGCCTCGACACAACCTGGAGGGCAGGTCTTCGCCACGCGAGTCCTGCCTCAGGCATACGCTGCGCAGCATATGCCACAACCATATGCGCCGCAACCAGTGCCCCCGGTCTATGGTACAGCCTTGCCCATACCGGGGTACACGGTGCCAAGTGCGAACCAAGCGTTCGCAGCACCAATACCTGCGGCAGCAGGAGCAGGATGTGCGGCCCTGGCACCACACCTTTGCTTCGCGAGGTGGCCGCGCAAGTTCCGGCCGCACCTGCCCGAGAAGTACGACGGTAGCGTCAACCCGGCGGAGTTCCTCCAGATCTACTCCACCGCCGTACTTGCCGCAGGAGGGGATGAGGCTGTTATGGCCAACTACTTCCCCGTCGCCTTGACCGGCCCAGCTCGGTCTTGGCTCATGAATCTCCCCCAGGGGTCCATAACCTCCTGGGGATAGCTCTGCCGGCAGTTCGTCGCCAACTTCGGCAGCTCCTACACCCGTCCCGTCACGGAGCTTGACCTCCACGCCGTCAAGCAACAGCCTGGGGAGTCGCTGCGCTCTTTCATCCAGCGGTTCTCTCAGGTACGCAACACCATCCCGCATATTCAAAGTGCTTCTGTGGTGGTGGCGTTCCGACAGGGTGTCCGAGACGAGAAAATGCTTGAGAAGCTCGCGGCCAGAGAGGTCCGCGACGTCTCTGCGCTCTTCAGCCTGGCGGACAAATGCGCCAGAGCAGCTGAAGGGCGGAACTGGCACTCTCTGCCAACCTCCGAGTCAGGAGGACAGCCCGGGTCCGGCGCTGCTGCCTATGGGGGTGGCAAGAAGGCCAAGAACCGGGGGAGTGGCAAGATGAAGTAACATTGAACCAAGATGGATCGGATCAAATTAAATGGGTGCATACTTCAAGTGGGGAGTACAAGGCGAGATCCGCTTATCTCCTGCAGTTCGAGGGCAGTACTCGGTTCACCTTTCCTGCTAAAGTATGGGCACCCCCACGGTATAAAACTTTTCTTTGGTTGCTCTTAGAAAATAGAATCAGAACTATCGACGCGTTACAACAGAGACAATGGTCAAACAACTATTTTTGTGTACTCTATTACCGTAACCTTGAGATGGTGTGGCATCTCTTCCGTGACTGTCCGAGTAATTGGATAAGGGAGTCCAAACTTTATCCATTTTCTTGGGACCCATATGCTTTAATGTCTGTCTGGTTTAATTGTTTGACGTCAAATTCTAGGATGCCGAGGGGTGTTGGGTCCATTGTCATCGCTGTGATGTGGGCAATTTGGCGCGAGCACAACCAGAGAATCTTCTAGACAACGGAGCACACTATCGACGAGATTATCTCTATATTGCAAGATGATATAGGGTTCCCATCTCTAGCCGGTTGTACGCAACTCTCAGCTGTAGTAGTACTAAATACCTCTAGTTCAAGCTCTGCTGTGAGCTAAACTTTTTGTACATATTTTTTAATCATTATATTCTTATAATATAAAGCCAGATCTTCTGACGGTTCTTTCAAAAAAATTCCAAGACAACATACTTCAAAAAATCAACGAGCATGACGGAGCGTCACATTTTTATTGTGGCTCCACGCGCGCTTAGACACTTGGAGATTCTTTGTGGAGTCAACCTCTGTTCAAGACCGGAGGCGATCTGAGAAATCAAACTCAGGTGGGTAATCTGGGGACCTTCAGCACCACTAGGATAATTACCCGTTCATCAAACTCAGGTGGGTAATCTGGGGACCTTCAGCACCACTAGGATAATTACCCGTTCACAAAAGGAGGGCTCTTTGTACAGGCCGCTCTCTTTGAACAGGGCGCTGTTTAATTTGCCTTCAAAATTTCGGCTGGGTTCCATTTTTACATGTATTGCTATCTACGCTAGCGCTTGATGTTTATGGTAATCAAAACTTAGTGGCCATTTGATTATACTCCTCGAGCTCGTTCGGGCCGGCCTCAGGACAGCTGAACTAACCTGTATGGACCATAAACCAGTTCCTGGTCTGTTATCTATTTGATCGGGTCGAAAAGGCACAGCATATCGGTGGGCTAATCGATAAGGCCGGCCTTGTGCTGTTCGAGGCACTCGTCACTGGCCCAGATAACTTCAGATACGCCAGCCGTTCCTCTGCCCCCCTCTTTCTTGTTTCAGAAAAATAAAAAACCGATAAAAATGATTGACGAGCGGTACTGCAAATAAAAATTCAATACAAATGCTTGTTCATGTCATGGGGGACATGTAACATCAGAATAAGACAGCAGGTAGTTTTCGTTGAAATTAGTGGCTTCCAAGATAACTGCAAGATGGTGATTGGTGATGTAAAGAGGACCGGATCATGCATACCAATCTTTCCGATGGGTACCAGGCAATTGATTACATCAATGGTTGCTTTGTAAAGTCTTGCTCTTGGATCAGGGGAAAACCTTGAGTTGTGTGTTACCTTCCTACAAATAATTGATTAGCCTAGTCACTAAACCGGATTTTTCTACACCACCCATTCATGGTTCTATTCAGGTTGCAGACTCTCAGATCTGCATCGTTTATGCAAGTCTACGGCTAGGATAGCACCCTAAATCTAACCTTAAAAAAGCACCCTAGATCTAGGGTGCCCTGAAAATCTATTTATCTGCCTAGCCACAATACTTGCAGTGAACAATCCTCTTCAAACTTTTTTTCTGTTAAAGTAGAACATCAGTTGTATGTTCTGATAAATTCAACCAACGTAAATGAGCGGTCAAAATAATCAATAAATTAGTGTCAACACTGTCAATGTAGCATACGCATATATTGCACAGGTACATATATTTTTTCCAAGGCATACATACATAGCAAGAAGTACAGGTTTTTGATTGAAATTGAATGCTTCTGTAGAAAACACACACACACACACATAAAAAGAACATTTTACTCTGAAAATGTGGAGTATATAGATTCTGTGGTGCAAACAAAAAGCTGATCTAGGAAAAGTTGTCAGGTTATTTTCCAAGAACTGTGTGGAAGGAAAAATGGCAAAGCGGAGGTCGACAATCCTCCATAGTTGTGTAGAAGTAACCGGAGGCCCAAACTCCGCAATTTTTTTCTTCCTTCGATCAAAGTAAAGCTGAACACACTAACCTTTCAAATCACGCAGAATCGCAAAGCACTTGCCATCGCCAACGTTTTTTCTTAACTCTCCTTCGTCATGTATCCTGACAGTTAGTTACCTTGGAGCAGTTCAGCTTAGCCATTACAGTTCATGTTTGAACATTGCGTCTTTCCAGGCCGTCCGATGTAAGGAAACTGACACAAGGGCACCATATGCCGCCTGCCTTTTACCAGACATCTACCGCCAGCCCGTTATAAAATTTCTAAGATTCTAGCCACCAGTTCCGGTTAGCAAAAGACCTACTCCATTATATAAAACACATCATAAAAGTGATCTCTTGACTAAGAAGCCATTATGTTATGCAAGTCCAATTTTAATATGACCCCAAGAGTTATGCTTTTGTTCAATTGTTCTCAGTGCGCTTTCGATCATTATGGACTGTCCATCCTGAGGTCCGTCAATCTTTTTTTTTGATCCTTCGAAAGGTTCATCAGAGCAAAGTAGCATTTCATTTACGGGATTAATCTGACCAACCACTATCTTACCGTTAGTGAACCCAATCCATGGAGTGCAATCACTCAACAACATGTTCGTCAGTAATTAATCATCGACTGTTTTGTGAAAGATTGCTCATACGTGGAGCACCCAGGTAATGAACTGACCATGAGAAAACACTCCAGAAGGGTGGTGTCTTTTATGTGTGTGACCAGTGATGCACAACCCCAATACAATTCACAGTCGGCAAAAGTAGAAAATGGTGTGGTGCAGGAAGCTACTAAGCAGCTTGCATGTTTTGGATCAACTTGTTCATCATTCAGAGAAAGTACAAGTCCGGATCTGAATTAAATGGGTTTAAGTGCGACCACTACAGTAAACACGTATATTTATGACAGCCAAATTTATTTACGATTGCTAACCGTATAACCGTCGTAAATAAGTTTATTTACGGTTTCATAGTCCAGCCGTCGTAAAAAGGGTCTATATACCCCGTGAGCCCGAGCTCGGCGCGGGTATTCACGCCCCCTGCCGACCCCGCCGCCGCCGGACCCCGCCCGAAGCGCCGCGCCGCCCCGCCTGCCGCCACACTGGATTCCACCGACCCCACCGCATCGTACTTGGATAAGGTGTACATGGTCCAAAATTAATTGATTAATTGTTCAATTTAGTTAATTTAGTAATTAATTTATTTTAGTTATTTTATAAATTGGTTCTGATTTTTGTTATTTAATTTAGTTAATTAATTCATTAGTTGTTCAATTTAGTTAATTTAGTCATTGATCGACTTTAGTTATTTGAGTTATTTTAGAAATTGGTTTCTTGTCGAAGTGTTTTTTGCGACACTTCCCCCGGTCCATTCTGAGCAGCCCACGGAGGTTTTTTTAGGAGGGGCTTAGTGGTTTTGAGTGTCGTAGCACGAGGCAAGATGAACATGAAGATTTACGTGGTTCGGCCCGTCTATGAGTAACACCCTACGTCCACGGAGTGTTGGTTGTTCTTTTTTGGAGTCCGAGCGTGGCTTGAGCTTGAGAGATTACAAGTGTTAGAGTTAAGGGTCTGAATCGAGATCTAATGGAGTTGGAGGCGAGAGCCGGAATTGGGTCCTTTTGCCCGTTGGTTCTCTGGTCCTTTTATAGCTCAAGGCCAGATAGCCTTACAAGTGGGTCTGAGGCCTGACAGGCGGCCTCGGTATGGGTAGCAACCCCTACTACGGCTAGAACGCCCATTGCTAGTAGTAGCGTACTTGATGAAGACGTAGGGTGCGTCGTCTTGTCGCATCACCATCCTTAAGTGCTGCCTGACGAAGGCGGTAGGAATACGTCTTGTCCCACGGCGCCGCCTTGTTGCTGCCGTCAGAGCGCCGTGTGACTGGTCTATGCTGCCAGGCACGCCTGTATCGGGATACGCATGATCGCTTGCCTAGGGAACATGCAGACTTTAAATGCGCGATAGGATAACACACCTTTCTCTTTACTCCTTGGCCATATGCCCGTTGCTTGTCGGCGCGGCGTCCAGGTGGCTGACCCACGGGACAAGCATCGTCACCGGAGCTGTCTTGCTGAGTAGCGAGGGGTCCGGAGTCGTTGGACACATGGCAACGGCAGAGCTCTCCCTAGCAATAGAGGAGGTCCGGAGCTGTCATGCACGTGGCCGCACCGGAGTCCTCCTTGGCGGGAAGGGGCGCCTGGAGTTGTTGCCTACGTGGCAGCACCGGAGCCCTACCATGCTGGAGGTCGGGCCCGGAGCCGTAGGACACGTGGCACCTCCGGAGCTCTCTCTAGTGAAAGACGTGGCTTGGAGGTTCTGGACATGTGGCAGTGCCGGAGCCCTCCCTGGTAGGAGGTCAGGTCCGGCACCATCGGACACGTGGCAGCTCCGGAGCCAACCTCGGCCGGTAGTGAGGCTCAGAGCCTGAAGACACATGGCAACCTCGAAGCCTTCCCTAGCAGGTGGTCGGACCCGAGGCCTAGGGGCACGCGCCTTCTCATGAGTGGTCCTTAGCTGGCGGTTGGGCCCAACCTGCACTCTGGGTCCCTGTCTTCTGCATACGTGCTGATGTAAGTCTTCTTTTGCTCTTACACGTGGGGGTACCCGGTCTTGAGGGTACCGACAGTGGCCCTGGGCCCATCTGGACAGAGAGGAAGGCTCTTGCAGATGGGGCCTCCGTCAAAAATCCCGCGCGGTGGTCTTCTGATCTTGCTTCAAGTGCCCAAACGTTTGGGGAGACACAAGCTCCGGACCCTTCAGGAGACGCCAGGCTTAGGGGTCCGAGAGTGGTCCCCTGGGAAAGCTGGTGTTCCTGAACCAACCCCACGGACTGGAGCCCTGTGGCCTGCACAAACACTAGAAGAAAGGGGTAACCGTGTCGTGTAGTTGTATTTTCCCTGTTCGCTGGCCCCATTATAGCTCATGGTCCTCTGCTAAACTACGGGACCTGGGCAATTCGATGTAATAGTGTCGAGACCATGGTTACCATCCTTCCCGGGGTGGTGTGCCATCCGGGCCCCCAGCACTTGGCTGCTGCGTTGAAGAGGCAGAGTGTGCACGCTTAGGGTACAGGACCAGACTAAGCAGGCTACACACCCTGGACCTCCTGCTGACATGGCACTCCGAAGGGCGGGGCGTCCTTCTGGTGCCACGGGGCCCGAGCAGGAAGGTAACAAAGGGGGTCCAGAGAGAACACAGGTGCCTCAGGCGTTTCGCCTTGTAGCAGGACGACATAATTTTAGCCAAGAGCGCAGAGAAAAACAACTATGTATACGTTGAGAGGCACGCAAAAATATACGCAAGCTTGAAAGGAAAGCTGCAAAAATATAGACGTGCGTAAGGTAGTGCAAGAGAGCGCAAAGGTCTGGAACGACTTAGCCGATGTGGGTAGCTCTTTGCGAATGTTCCGAGCTTGTTCTTCCGAGTCCTTAGTAGCGTAAGGACCCAAGGCGCTCCGGCAGTGTGGCTACTACTCCTTCCGGGTCCCTGGCAATGCAAGGACCCAAGGGAAGTTCGGCCCTTGTCTTCATCTTGTCGTAGCTGGCGCCCCGAGTCTTCTTATCGCTGCTACAGTGGTCCGACGTCCACTGGATGAGGCAGGACGTCAATATCGGGCCCCCTGGGAGGCCCGAGACGCCAAGGACCTGTGCGGACCTGCAGACATGGATGAAAGAGTAGTCATGTTCTCTGGTCACTCTTCCTTGTTTGGTAGCTTTACTGTGGCTTACGGTCCTCAGCTGAGCTACGGGGCTTGGGTAATTTGATGTGGGTCGTCCAGAACATGGTTAAAGCCTTTCTCAGGGGTATGAGCCGTCCGGTTTCCCGGTACCGAGCTGTAGCGCTGGAGAGGCAGAGTGTGCACGTTAGGGGTACAGAACCAGACATAGCAGGCTACACACTCTAGACCTCCCGCTGACATAAGCCTTTCAGGGGAGGGACCATTCGGCATCATAGGGCCCCCGAGCAATGAGACAACCACAGGACCCCATGCATGCCACAGGTACCTCAAGCAAACCCGCATGTAGAAGGATAGCACAACTCTTGCTATGGTTGAACACAGAAAAAAATGACTGGCCATACGGATGGAGCAGTATGGAAAGAAAGCATGAAAAGAGTATTGGAGCAATACCCGAGGTCTGGTTACTTTTCTTATCCGCAGGCGTGTTCTTTCCGGTCCCCAAGTACTCAGTTGTACCGCAGGGGCGGCAGGATGTGCACGCTAGGGGTACGGAACGAGGCATAGCAGGCTACACACCCTAGACCTCCTGCGGATGTTAACCTTTCAGCAAGGAGACCTTCTAGTGCCATGGAACATAGGACAAGTATGTAGGACAAACTCCGGACATGCCATTTACAATTGATATGCATGAGCAAGCACAAACTATAAAGAAGGCACGCAGGGTAGGATACAATTTTCTTATTTCTGACCTCCTTCAGGTGATTGAAGGAAACAGGCCGTGCAAGAAGGCAACGACTTGCCCCGGATGACAAGAGTAGCAGAACCCTTCCGGGTCTTAGCTGTTCTAAGCGCTGTTCCTAGGCACTATGACACCTTTACAAAGAAAGAGAAAAAGAAAAAAATACCCTACCACTGTGTTAAGGATAGAACTTACAGAGGTGTCCTATGTTCTATGGATTGGGTAGAGGTACCCATCCTGTGTCGCCAGGCGGATGCATCCTGGTCGGCATACTTGTGTCGCCGGGAAGGATCCTTCCCAACTGGGGGAAAGCTTATTGGAACCCTCTCGGGAAAGTATTCGCCGACGGCGCCACGACTGAGGGTTGTCGGGAGGTGACCGACACTGTTGCTGCCGGGGCCGCTGCTGGGGTGGTCTAGCCCGCTTTGGAGCGGGAGGAGGCTTCCTGGTCCCTCCGCTGCGAAGGGTGGGAAGAACCTCTGAGAGACTGGACGTTCACCATCGTGAGGTGCATGAACAACTTCACAAACAAAAAGCCCCCAGTCCACTCTGGAGCAGCCCGCGGAGGTTCCTTTTTAGGAGGGGCTTAGTGGTTTTAAGTGTCGTAGCATGATGGCAAGATGAACAAGAAGATTTACGTGGTTCGGGCCGCCTGTGCGTAATACCCTATGTCCACAGAGTGTTGGTTGTTCCTTTTTGGAGTTCGAGCGTGGCTCGAGCTTGAGAGCTTAGAAGTGTTAGAGTTCGGGGGTCGGAATAGGGATCTAATGGAGTTGGAGGTGAGAGTCGAATCAGATCCTTTTGCCCGTTGGCTGTCTAGTCCTTTTATAGCTCAAGGCCAGGCAACCTTACCAGCGGGGGCCTAACAGGCGACCCGGTATGGGTAGCAACCCCTACTAAAGCTAGAACGACCATTGCTAGTAGTAGAGTACTTGATGAAGCCATAGGGCGCATCGCCTTATCGCATCGCCATCCTTAAGTGTTGCGTGATGAAGGCGGTAGGAATACGTCTTGTCCCGCGGCGCCGCACTGTTGCTACCGTCAGAGCGCCGCGCGACTGGTCTCTGCTGCCAGGCATGCTTGTATCGGGATACGCTGGATCACTTGCCTGGAGAACATGTGGACTTTAAATGCACGATAGGACAGAACACCTTCCTCTTTACTCCTTGGCTATCTGCCCGTTGCTTGTCAGCACTGCGTCCAAGTGGCTGGCCCCGGGGACAAGCGTCGTCACCGGATTGTCTTGTGGAGTAGCGAGGGGTCCGGAGTCGTTGGACACGTGGCAACGCCGGAGCTCTCCCTGGTAGGAGGGGAGGTTTGGAGCTGTCATGCACGTGGCTGTAATAGAGCCCTACTTGTTGCCTACGTGGCAGCACCGGAGCCCTCCCAAGCTGGAGGTCGGTCCCGGAGTCGTAGGACACATGGCACCTCTGGAGCTCTCTCCGGCGAAAGACGTGGCTCGGGGTTTCCGAACACGAGGCAGTGCCGTAGCCCTCCCTGGCGGGAGGTCGGGTCCGGCACCATCGGACACGTGGTGACTCCAAACCCATCCTCGACTGGTAGTAAGACTCAGAGCTTGAAGATATATGCCAGCCTCGGAGCCCTCCCTAGCAGGTGGTAGGACCTGAGGCCTAGGGCACGTGCCTTCTCATGAGTGCTCCCTAGCTGGCGGTTGGGCCCAACTTGCAGGCTGGGTCCTTGTCTTCTGCATACGTGCTGACATAAGTCTTCTTTTGCTCTTACACGCGGGGGTACCCGGTCTTGAGGGTACCGATAGTTCTGATTTTAGTTATTTAATTTAGTTGATTGATTCATTAGTTGTTTAATTGATTCATTAGTTGTTTAATTGATTGATTAGTTATTTAATTTAGTAATTGATTGATTTTAGTTATTTTAGATATTTAATTTTTTCTTTACTCCATGGCCTCGCTGCCCCAGCCCCTAGGCGATTTAGTGTTTTAGTTAACGCCTAGGCGTCCAGCCCCTCATGCTGCCACTGCCGACGCCTCATGCCCCCAAGCCCGAGCGCACCTGTGAGCCCTTCCCCCATGCTGTCCTCCGCCGCCGCCGCTTTCACCGCCGGCCGCCGCCTCCGCCGTCGCTGCTTCCCCCGGCCGCCGCTGTGCCCCGCCCTCACTCGATTCCGAGCCACCGCACCGTCCCCGGCCCCCGCTGCCCATCTGGCCCCCAGCGCCCCCCTTGCCCCCGGCAGCCCAACTCGCCGCCGCCAGACTTCGCGCCCTCTTTGAGTCATTTTTTAATAATTATGTTTTGTTTATTAGCTACTTGCGTGAAAATTGTGTGATAATTATTCGCTTCACGACGTTTAGCTATATACAGCGTCGTGAGAGCATGTAATACGATAATTAGTAGTAGGACATCTATCGAGCTGGGCTTTGAGGCGAGCGGTGCCGGTGCGGAAGCGAAGCGCCCGTTAGAAAACGACCGTCTACACGAGACATACACGGAGCTTCGAGCACCCAAGGACGCGATGAGACGCTCGACGAGAGGCGTCTGTCCAGGCTCGGCGCCCGACTGACCTCCCTCCAACGCTTGACCGCTCAACCACCGTGACCCGCCAAAGAAGGGTACAAGGACCCCCAATGATCCGTGTTCGGTGCCCGAGCCCCCGAAAGGCCGGCGGTCTTTGGCTTCATCCTTCTCTCGTTGTTCTTGAGACCCCGAACATGCTGAAGGATTAGGTCTCATGGACGCAGACCCGCGAGTTGACGGTCACCTCTATTCTTCCCCCCTCTCTCTATCTTTCGTTCTTTCCTCTCCCTCTCTCATAAATGACTCAAAAATGAATGAGTAACGTAAACCATTAGAATATGCATCACCCGTTTCGAACCGGCCCGTCTCACATGCGATACGCATGTGAGTCGGGTAGGCTTAGAATTGTCCCTTTTTGGACAGTCTGAGAGTGACCGGGGGAGGGTGTGCTCATGATGAGACACGGGTTTGAATCCGGATGAGATTTCGATAGCGTAACCTTGATTGTTCTCTGCTGCACCATTATCGGGCGTGCAGTCAGAGAACAACGGGGTTATGCTATCGAAATTTCGTCTAGATTCAGACCTATCATCTCGTCAGAAGCACATTCCTCTCTGTGATCCTCCAACAATGGAGGTAGAAGCATTCTTCAAGCTTCTTAAAGCTTCAGAAGAGCCGCTTCATGAATGCACAGAAGTGACCCTCCTTACGTTCATCACTAGCCTTATGGCAATTAAGTCGAAGTACTTCTTTTCTAACAACTGTTACAATGACCTAATCAAATTGATCGGCAATCCTTCCACAACCCCACAAAGTGCCTAAATATATGTATCAGTCGAAGGAATTGTTGTCTGGTCTCAGTATTAAATATGAGAAGATTAATGTGTGTCCAATCATTTTCTTTATTTATTTAAAAAGTTATTCTTTTATTCCTTTCTAGGTTTGCCATTTTTGATAGAGTTATCGACTAGAGGGTCGCGCGACCTTTGATCGTCACTCCATCGACCGAGGGTTCCTCCATCGGCATACAAGTCGTCGTCCCTCACAGAGCCAAATAGAGGAGCTTCTTAGGGAGAGAGACGAGATTCGGATAGAGAGGGAGGAGCTCGAGAGAGAGAGAGAGAGGGATCTAGCTCGGGCCGCATAGGAGCAGTAGGACGCCTACATGGCAAACTACATGGCTCAGATGTAGACGGCGATGGAGGTAAGTAGTTGAATACAAATTAATTTAAATTCATATCATTGCCTTAGTTTATTTATTTTAATATTTTGCAATTACATGCCTTAGCTCGATAGAGTGGGCAGCAGATCCCGATCCCGACGTGGCAACCATCAGAGTTGGCCCCACCACAAGTGCCCCACCATATGGACATTCAAATATCCAAGTAACATGTTTTTATTTGCTATTTTCTAATCTAAGAAAAACTTAGTGTAGTTGAGGGGAGAGAGTGAGAGTGAGTGAAAGGGGGGAGAGGGAGGGAGAGAGAGTGAGAGTGAAAAGGGAAAGAGGGAGGGAGAGAGAGAGACGGAGTGGTAGAAAGAGGTGGTGAGAGAGAGAGAGGGAGTCATAGAGAGAGGGGGGAGAGGGCGAGGGAGAAAGTGAGAGTGCGGGGGGAGGGAGAGAGGGAGTGAGTATAAGAGATAGTGGTAGAGAGGGAGAGGGAGAGAGAGACGGAGTGGTAGAGAGAGGGGGTGAGAGAGAGGTAGTCGTAGAGAGAGGGGGGAGAGGGCGAGGGAGAAAGTGAGAGTGCTGGAGAGGGAGAGAGAGGGAGTGAGAGTAGGGGAAGAGAGTCGTATAAACTCAAACTCACGTTATCTATTTATTTGAATTGTAGAGATCGGCAACGGAGACTCAAACTCCACCGCCACAGCTACCGACACCGGGAGGAGGTCGCGGAGACAGATTCTTCGGCTCCGGAGCGAGTGGAAGGGGTAGTGTTTAGCGACCGGATCTCTTTTTTGTTTAATATTTTAGATGTTTTATATTTTGGATGTGTATATAAATTATTTTGTGAGCTTACCATCGTGTGAGGTTATCTTAATTCTATTTTTTTAAAAAAATTAAAAACCTTATTTATGATGGCTAGAGTCCAGACCGTCGTAAGTATGGCGCCCAACCCGCCACGTGGCACGGCCATGGGCGACGACCCTTACTTACGACGGCTGGGAACGACCGTCGTAAGTTAGTTATTTACGACGGACCGTCATAAATAATTTTATCTACGACCAATAACTGGAGACGGCCACAAACCGTCGTAAATAACCGAAACCGCCGTAAATAACTTATTTTCGACATTTTTTTTCTTATTTACAACGTTTTTTGACCGTCGTAAATTGGATGGATTACTGTAGTGGACCATTGGAGCTTGCTTACGAAATTATTGCTGACCGGCTTATACTAAGTAACAAGATGATTTTAGTTCATGAAGCCAGCGCCACCAAATCAAGTTGGGCTATCTATCTCACCGCAGGAATTGAACTCACACCCTTCCATGTCCGAATCAAATCTTGTAAGTTTAGAGTACATCCATTTCTGTTATATTTCAATCTGTGGAGAATCCAAAACTTTCTGGCACTGTTTAGGTAGAAATGTAATAAAATTTGTAGCATTTTCTAGTTGAAACACCGGATCATGCGTTACTGTTATCTTTCTTTCCCATAGGCTATAGAGAACTGAAAGCTGGATTAAGACGAGTTAAGCATTACCTGTATCTATCCTTTTGCATAGATTTGAAAAGAAATACCGACCTACCAAACCTTGGGAGCACGTTCACAGCTAACTTACAAATGTGCACAAATCAAGTTAGGCACGTTCGTTGGCTTTGTGTTTATGTGTGGTCACGAGGATCAGTGTTCTTCTTGCTAGAAAGTGTCGTACATATTTTTCCTAAAGTTGAATGAGACGATCTCGAATTACGCTATAGCTGTGTACACAATCAGATATCCTCGTGGCCTCGCGGTCGGCGCCAGAATTCTGCGCCGGAAGCTACAGGCCACCAAGGAGCAGCAAGGAGTAGGCCATGCCGGGAAGGCAACTGAACGTCTGGATCAAAGCGAGCACACCGTATGTCCCAAAAACACATGGAAAACGTTGACAGACCCGTGCCTGGTGTGTCCCACGCGAGGTGATAGTATCGGGGTTGTGCGCGGCTGTCACTCGCATAAACATAAGCCCTTTTGGAGTGTTTTCTCATGGCCAGTTGTGCTCCACGTATGCGCAATCTTTCACAGAACAGTCAATGATTAGTCACTGACAAACATGCTATTGAGTCGCCACACTTCATGGACAGCAGTCAGTAAGAGAATGATCGGTCAGATCGATCCCGTTAAGTGGAGTGCTGCTTTGTTCTGATGAACCTTTCAAAGGATCAAGAAAATAAAAAAGATTGATCCTATAAGTGAAATTGCCGCTTTGACCATCCGAACCTGTGGTGGACCTCGGATGGAAAGTCTGTAGTGATTGATTAAAGGATCATAAGCGCACTAAGATAGCTCTCGGGTCATAGTAAAATTGGGTTTATCTTCTAAATAAAGCTACCAATAGCTAACCTAGCAGATCAGAACTTTCCTATCATACAATATGCTGATGATACCTTGCTTGTAATTGAAGCTTGCCCTAGACAATATTTTTTTTTCTGGAAAGCTTTACTGAATACTTTTGCAGACTCAACAGGCCTGAGTAAACTACAGTAAGTCAGTGATGGTTCCAAACAATGTAGCAGAGGGCAGATTAATTCATTTATCCGACATTTTCAGCTGCAAGGTTGGAACCTTTTCTTTCACTTATTTGGGACTGCCTTTTGGTACAAACAAGCCAACAGTAGAAGCTTGGTTATCCCTTGTTCATAGAATTCAAAGAAAGCTATCCAGCACCTCTCATTTCCTCAATCAGGGTGGGAAACTATAATTGGTAAATTCTGTGTTGACTGCTCTTCCTAGATTTCATATGTGCACATTAAACCTGCCAATTACTATAATAAATATACAAGACATTGTCCACGACGAGGTTTCTAATCTAAATGTCTCAAAGCCTCCATTAGCAGCATGGAAAATGGTAACTTTACCATAGAAAGAAGGTTCTTTAGGTGTTCTTAAGCTCAGAACATAGAATAATGTTCTACTGCTAAAAAATCTTCATAAATTCTATACTAGGCAAGATTTTTCATGGGTTATATTACTATGGAACATATATTATTCAACAGGTGAATTGTCATAACAGGAAAAGAGGGGATCTTTTTGGCGGATAAGCATTATGGAACTGCAAAACACTTGCAAAGGCTTAGCTCAGGCTACAGTCTAGGATGCTAAGTTAATTCTTTTTTGTCATGATATTTCGAGTGTCGTACTCTCCGAATTATTCCGGAACTTTTCTAATTTGCAGTCAACACACGGATGTCACGGTGCAAACTATAATTCAGACAGAGAGTTGTCTAGACCATTTTCATGTTCCCCTGCCTGTGAAAGCATTCAATAATTAAATCACCTACAGGCTACAGTATTTATTAAATACTGTTCAACTCCAGCAAGTCACGATTTATGGACCTATATCTGGGGATCATAGCAGTTTTCTTCATCAAGGGCTTACAAATCATTGATCGGCAGCAATGCTGTTCATCCTATCTACAACTGGCTTTGGCGTTATTCATGCTAGAAACACGATGTTTTTTTGGCTTGTTTTAAAGGATCGGCTAAATATAAGGGGTTTGCTTAACGTTAGAAGTTTAGACAATTTTTAATTAATTTTGAAAATAAATAGTAATAGAAGTGCTAATGAACATGAACGTGATCATATGCGACAACATCTGTATTGAAACAATAGATCAAATCACATCGCACGTGTAGCGATCGATAATTGTTCTAGTGTTAATGCTATTGATGATAACGCTAACATAGGCCGGTCGAAAAAAATAATGACGACGTTGTTGGTATGCTACATTGATAGTGTTGACTCTGGAGACAAATTTTATGGTAATTTTGACTGCTTATTTATGATAGTTGAATTTGCTGAAATGTACCACTGATATTTGTTGTTCTTATAAGAAATAGTTTGAAAAGGATTGTTCACCGCAAGTACTGTGGCTAGACTACTTAGCTTGAATCAATTATGTTAGAAAATTGCGTATTATTCTAAATCAAGATTCAACATTGAGGCAAGTTTCACATATATTTAAAACTTCCATGCGAATTTCACTGAGCAGTAGGTAGATCAATACAATAAAAACTAGGAGAGGCATATGGACTCATTTTGATTTTGTCGGTGCTTTGATAAGCACAAATTACAGTTAAAACGAACCGTTGAAGTAGAAGATGCTGTTCGTCCGTGAGGCAGCGCAGAACGATGTCAATCAACTTTGAGCGGTCGCGCAGATGCGCTGCCCAGAAACCTTATTGCCGTCCCTCGTGCAGGCTTCACGACGACAACGGTTCGGAGATACCGCTCACCCTCCTCCTCGGTGCACGCTAAGAAAGAGGATCGGTGAAGTATGGCCACTCAAACACCACAGCACAGAATTCCAAATGAAGGAAGAAGAATAGATGAGAGGAAATTTCTCTGTGCTCAAACCTGAACGTATCCAGGGCCTTATATAGGTACGACTGCTCTCTAGAAGCCATTTCCCCTCAATAACAACCACTAAAGGCCGCTTACCGATTAATGGTGTTTATGATAATAAAAGAATGATATTCATGGCAATGAAGAAATGATGTTTGTGGCAATAAACGAACGGTGTTTATGACAATAAACGAACGATGTTTATGGCAATAAAACATGCACTAATTCTCTATTAGTACAAAATAATCCAGATATTGTGAAGGATACAAGTGGCAAAATACACTCAATGCAGCCGCGCCTCAGTCGCACGTCGCAAGTCACAAGTCACGTGGAAGAACACGCGAGAAATCGCGGATACGCACACGTGCGTGCGTGTGTGTGTGAGTACATATATAGCCAACCCCTCATTATATTATTACTTTCTCTATTCAGCCATGGGTACGAGGGCTATTATATAAGTTGGTTTGCACCATTTTGAACTAGCAATATGGGACTAAAACCAATAGCTATGTTGCTTTGGAATTTCAGCTGAATGGGCCACTTGAATGGCCCAAATTCCAACAATCCCCCACCAATTCCAAAGCAAGGAATGGATGACAAAAGATCACTGTGCTGTAGTGTTGTTTTATATATCAGTCTTTTGGTATAAGTCCCGTACGGGTTGAACTTATACCTAGAATAACAAGATTCATCTTCCCACGACTGAAGAATGGACTAATATCTTTACAACGGAAAACATTAAGGATTAATTTATGCCAACCTTCCATACAGTAAAGAGTACTTGGTGTCATTTGAACATGGGTATATTTTTTTATTTACAATGTACTCTTTGGTTACATCAGTCAACTTGTTTCTCCTAGTACCTAAATCACGGGATCTCCGATCAAAAGGACAAGTTACCATTGTGATGTAACTTCAAGTGGGCCTCATACCCATGTTCTTAGAAATCACGGAAATCACATTTCGTGATAACCCCTTTGTGAAAGAGTCTGCCAGATTATTTTCACTTCTCACATAGCTCGCAGCTATAACTCCGGAGTTTTTCATCTTTCTGACAGATTTCAGTCTACGCTTGATGTGCTTGTTGGACTTTGAATTATCCTTTGTATTCATAACCTGAGCTAGCATTGATTGGTTATCGCAATACATTAGGATAGGCGGTACCGACTTTTCAACAAAAGGTAAGTCCATCAATAGCTCTCTTAGCCATTTATCCTCATTGATAGCTGTTTCTAGTGCTACAAGTTCTGCCTCTGTGGTGGACTTTGTTAATATAGTCCGTTTACAAGACCTCCATGAAAATGCAGCACCAGCAAGCGTAAACACAAAGCCACTCGTGGCCTTCATCTCATCCGCATCTGAGATCCAATTAGAATCACTATATACCCTCCAACGCTGGGGGATATCCCGTGTAGTGAATTCCAAGTGAGATCGTGCCTCTCAAATAGCGCAACACTCGTTCAAGTGCCTTCCAATGATTATCTCCTGGGTTTGATGTAAACCGACTAAGTTTGCTCACAACATAGGAGATATCAAGTCGCGTGGCACCAGCTAGATACATAAGAGAACCAATTATTTGTGAATATCTCAGTTGATCTTTTCCCTCTCCCATGAATTTTTTAAGCTTGATGCTTGCATCATAGGGAGTTGGAGAGACTTTACAGTTCTCAAAGCCAAAGCGAGAAAGAATTTTCTCTGTATAGTGATATTGATTTAGAGTGATCCCATCCTCACTTTTAATCAACTATATATTCAGAATTACATCTGCCGGTTCCAAGTCTTTCATGTCAAAGCATCGAGACAAGAAAGATTTGATCTCATCAATCACGCTTGTGCTTGTTCCAAAAATTAACATGTCATCGACATACAAGCACAATATTACTCCTTGACTCCCACCATAATGATAGTACACACACTTGTCTGTCTCGTTCACACTGAATCCGGCTGATGTCAAAGTGAAGTCAAATTTTTCATGCCATTGTTTGGGTGCTTGCTTTAGACCATACAAGGATTTTATTAATTTACACACTTTATTCTCTTGCCCAGGAATTTTATAACCATCTGGTTGCTCCATATATATTTCTTCCTCTAACTCCCTATAAAAGAAACCCGTTTTTACATCCATTTGATGTACAAGTAGACCATAGGAAGAAGCAATCGCAAGCAACACTCTAATAGTGGTAATTCGGGCGACATGAGAGTATGTGTCAAAGAAATCCTCTCCTTCTTTTTGTGTAAATCTCTTGGCCACAAGCTTAGCCTTGTACTTCTCAATAGTATCATACGACTTCAATTTCTTTTTGAAGATCCACTTACAGCCAATTGGTTTACACCCACTTGGACAATCGGTGATCTCCCAAGTCCCATTTGACATGATGGAGTCCATCTCACTATGGACCGCCTCTTTCCAATACTCTGCATCTAGAGAAGCATATGCCTCTGAAAGAGTATTGGGCACATCATCTATAAGATAAACAATAAAGTCATCACCAAAGAATTTCACAATCTTTTATCTCTTACTCCTATGAAAAAATCCTGGATCGACTAAATTGTTATCATCTCTAGATGGTGTGTTTGTTTCATCGTTTGATTGAGGTGGTGTGTAGTCCTCAGGAGCAGTTATGTGAGTATGGTTATTCTCATTATAAGATGTGCTACCTACTGCTCTCATTGGAAATATATTATCAAAGAATGAAGCATCTCTTGACTCCTTGATAGTATTCACATTTTGCTCTGGGATGTTAGATTTAACTACTAAAAATCTATAGGCCGTGCTGTTATGTGCATATCCCAAGAATGCACAATCTAGTGTTTTGGGTCCAAGCTTTCTCTTTTTCGGCTCAGGTAGATTGACCTTTGCCAAACAACCCCAAGTCCTCAAAAAATTGACGTTGGGTTTTCTTCCATTCCATCCCTCATATAGTGTGACTTCTTTGTTTTTAGTCACTACTCTATTTAGGATAAAATTTGCTGTCAAAATAGATTCCCCCCACCATTCGTAGGACATACCGACGCTCTCTAACATGGCATTTACCAAATCTGTTAGAGTTCGGTTTTTCCTTTCAGCCATCCCATTGGATTGAGGTGAATATGGTGGTGTCACTTCATGGATAATACCATGTTCTGCACAAAACTGAGAGAAGTCGATTGAGGTATACTCTCCTCCACGGTCATCGCGCAACCGTTTAATTTTTCTCTCAAGTTGGTTCTCAACCTCGGCCTTATAAATTTTAAAGTAATTTAAATCTTCATCTTTTGTTTTTAGCAAATAAATATGATAAAAACGAGTAGCATCATCTATAAAAGTCATAAAATATCTCTTGCCTCCTCTAGTAAAAAAAAGTCTCTCTTTTCCTCTAAACTTTTGAATGGTTTTCGAGGTTGTTTTGCTTGCACACAAGATTGGCGCTTTGATCCTTTGACAATATTAAACTTAGGAATTAAATCTAATCTAGACATTCTAGCAATGGTACCAAAACCAATATGACAAAAACGTGAATGCCATGTATCAGCTTCACAAGCTTTATTACTCGTTGTCGAAGTGTTCGGTCGACACTTCCCCCGGGCCTGCACTGGGCAGCCCGCGGAGGTTCTTTTTTCGGTGGGGCTAGTCCCTTGCGGAGAGCTTGCGCGTATGGACGAGTTAGTAAGAGCTTGACACAGTGAGTTTTACGTGGTTCAGGCCACCGGAGCGTAAAACCCTACGTCCACGGCGAGCTATGGAGCTCGCTGTATTGCTTGCTGCTCAGAACCGGAGTCCTGAGCTTGGGGGTGAGTTACAACTTGGGTGTGAATGGCTAGCGTATGAGTGCAGAGGTGCGAACCCTTGCTATCGTCGCCTACCCGAGTCTTTTATAGTCCAAGACTCGGGTGGCTTACAAGGGGGGCCCGGGACCCGACAGGTGGTCCCGGGGAGATTGTCTGTCATCTACCATATCTGCAGTTATGCCGGTAGTTGTCTCTGGCGAAGGCTTCTGAGTCTTCATCTTGCAGCCCTGCCCATGCCACATGCTAGTCGTAGTGGATGATGACGGCGGGGGCGGCATGGGATGTCTTGTCGCTGCGTTTATTGGCTGGCAGGCTCTGACACCGTGCGCCAGTCTGTGATGCGACTGGGCGCAATGACATCTGACAGAGGCGTGCTCCGTGTCTCCGCGTCTTGGGAAGACGCGGGCCTTGAATACCTTGTACGGGCAAGGTATGGGGCGTCTTTACGCCCGCTGCCTATCGCTCGGGGGCAGGCAGCGCCGTTCTGCTGACCACGTGGCGGACCCGGAGCCCTCCTCAGAGGAGAGGGGGGGTCCGGCCCCGCGGGACACGTGGAGCCTTCGGACCTCTCCCCGCGGAGGGGGAGGTTCGGCTTCCGTCAGCCACGTGGCAGGCCCGGAGCTCCTCTCTGAGGAGAGGGAGGTCCGGCCCTGCCAGATACGTGGCACCTTCGGACCTCTCTCCCGCGGAGGGGGAGGTCCGGCTTCTGTATGCCACGTGGCGGGCCCGGAGCTCTCCTCTAAGGAGAGGGAGGTCCGGCCCCGCCGGACGTGTGGCGCCTTCGGAGCTCTCCATGCGGAGAAGGGCGAGTTCCTTAGGCATTTTCCCCTGTGCGCGGGGGTACCCCATATCACGGGTACCGACAGTGGCCCCTGGGCCCATCTCGGGGGAGATAGCGAGCCCGAGGCGGGACCTCCGTCTCTTCTGATCCGCGCACTTTCTCTAAGCCCCGTATTGACCGCTGCCGGAGCACGAACGACCGCGGGATCGTGGGAGCGTGCGCCCACCTGATGGTTGCTTTTACTGCGGTGGTTCCCAAGACTGCCACTTCTGCACGTTGCGGCGCTTTCTTCGGGAACCGCCGAAGTGCCTTGCCGGCCTGTCTTCTTAGGAGACTGACTCCTTGACCCACCGCTTCAGTCGGGCGGCTTGGGTCCACCTGTCATCGGCGCTCGGTCTAGGAGCCGAAGCGGTTGCCGATGCGGCGTATTCGAAGAGTTTCGAATCGCCTGGAATTGCACCTAGGGAGGTTTTAGAGGGGATCTTACCCGCATTGCGACTTCCCTTCGCACTTCCTAGCGTTTCTTCTTGGACTCTTGTGCCTTTGCCCTCTTGCCCTTGAGTCCTCCCTCGTCATGGCCTCCAACCCTCCACCAGAGAAGAAGCGCGCTCGATCTCCTCCAGCGGCGTTGTCTGTGCCAAGTCGGGAATCTAGGGTGCCTGGCACTCCTTCCGGTGGCGACTTAAAGAGGCCCCGGGCTGATGCGTTGAGGGGAGCTTCTGGGGCATCCCCTGCTCCGCCAGTTCAAGCGACTGCGGAGCGGCCGTCAGTGACGGCAGCGGGCTCTGGGAGTCCTACCCCGGCTCGGAAGTCGGGGTTCAGAGCCCGCTGGAGTGTCCGCGCTTCCCGGCCATCCCCGACTGGCGGGGAGTCTGTGCCGTTGCGCTCGGAACCCGGGACAGCTGCCGCGGCCCCCAAGCCAGCGCGAACTTCTCCTGTTCCGGTGTGCCCGGACTCCGCGGCGGCGTCATCTCTTCCTGCCGAGACGGCCGCCGTGGCCCCCAGGCCAACGCAGGTCGACCCTGCACCAGGCGTCCCGGCCTTTATTCCAGCGCCGCCTTCCCCGGCTCGCCCTTCTCCACAGGTCAAGATGCCAGAAGCTGAAGAGGGCCCGGCAGGTCCGGCTGCCAGAGCCCCGGCGCCAGCTTCTCCTGACTGGCGTCTCGTCTCGGTCGCTGGTGCATCGACTCCTCTTGAGGACAAGGTGATGGAGGAGGTCGGCGGAACTGCCCCGGCCTCTGTTGCTCCATTGCACCTGGCAGATGCCTTCGCGCTTGCCGAGACGAGCGTCCGGCAGGTCTTGGCTGCACTAGGTCACGAGCGGGAGGAGTATACAGTTGAACGGGATCACCTCCTCACCTGGGGGAACCTTTTGCGGGAGCGGACCATGAAGGTCAAGAGCGAGCTCGACTCCAGGCAGGAGTTGCTCGACTTCAGGGAAGTGCTCCTCGACCGGCTGAAGCGGGCTGTCAACCGCATGGACGCCGAATCACGGCGGATCAACAGGGAGGCCCTGGAGGCACACGCCCGGGCCGAGGAGAGCCTCTCTGCCGCTGAGGAGATACGGCAGCGGTTGGAGTGCCGTAAACTCGCCGTTGAGGAACGGGAGCGTTCCACGACAGCCGAGGCGGAGAGGGTCCCCGCTCAGCTGGCGGCGGGCGAGGATGACCTTCGAGCTCGGATCGAGGAGCTAGAGATTCTGAAGGCAGAACTCGACTTGAGGGAGGAACAGGTCTCCCGTGAACGCCGGGCGGTCTTGGAACGGGAGTTGGCCGCCGACTTCAAGGCTTCTGAGTTGGAGCGGTTCGCCAAGACTCTCCACCTTCGGGAGAGCTCCCTGGCGGCCAAGGAGAAGGAATTCTCCGAGAGAAACCTAGAGGCCCTGCAGGCAGCCCGCCGCGAGGTGGAGGAGCTCTCGGCCTTGCTGTCCTCCGAGGCTCATGCGGTCTCAAGCTTCGTTGATCGAGCGGGGTCCGCCCTGATCCCTCTTGGCTTCAGTCCGGTGAGGGCAGCGGCTCCTGCGTTGAAGGTGGCGGAGGTGATCCTTGTGCTGGAGTCGAACGACGCTAAGCTGGATAGGCTAGACTCGGTGGTCGCCAGCGAGCTTGAGGCCGAGGGCCGCGGCCTAGCCTTAGAGGTTGCCTCTCATGTGCTGGCATGCTTCAAGAGCCGTGACCCCTCTTTCTCCCTAGAACCCGCGAGAGAGGGCCCAGCCGCAGAGCGGGAGGAAGCTGCCAAGGCTGAAGTCGAGGATGTGGCCGCCCTTGTAGCCGCTAGGTTCCGGCGTGAGCCGGGAGGTCCTTAGGACTTGTTTCTCCCTTTTTATCGAGTCTGTAGTCCAGCTCATGGAGCCTCGCATAGTTTGACTCTATTAGATATTTGTGTCTGTGATGCCTTTTCTCTCCTTCTTGGCTTTGCCTGACTGAGTCCTTAGCTCCGCAAGGTACTCAGAGGCCTTCTCCAATCTCGGAGCTCTGCACAGACACCTTCCCCGGGTCCTAACTGTGTTAGGGGCCCCCGGGGGCTCCGGATCTCGCCCTATGGGGAGCTCCATATCTGCCTGCCACATGGCGGGTCCGGAGCCCCTCCTTAGGAGGCGGGAGCTCTGGCCCTGCTGGACAAGTAGGGCTTTCGGAGCCCTCCCACCGGGGGGGAGGTTTGGTTTCCGCCTGCCACGTGGCGAGTCCGGAGCCCCCCCTCAGGGGAGGCGGGAGCTCCGGGCCCGCTGGACACATGGGGCCTTCGGGCCTCGCCCCTGCTGAAGGGGTGGGACCCGACCCTTCCAGTCCTAGGCCGGAGTAGTTGATAGATCCTTTCCCCCCGCTTCATGCAGTCCCCGTTGCCGTAACCTGGAGGTCCTGCACACAGGCAGAGGAAACGTAATTCTCCTCGGGGGGGGGGTCCTCCCCTCCCGTCTCCTAGTCTTATTCGTCTTACGATCCTGATCCGTTATACGGGGCTTGGGCAATTCTGTGCTCGAGGCGCCGGAGCTCCGGCTCCCTCCGAGGTCCGGGTATGGTCGTCCGATCCCTAGTACCGGGACGTGCGCTAGGGAAGAAGAGTGTACGTGCTTTGGGTTCATGACCAGGCAAAGCGGTTGTACTCCCCTGTACCTCCGGAGGGCAGGATGCGCACGCTTTGGGCTCGTGGCCTGCTAATCGGGATACGCACCCTGGACCCCCCATGCACAACGCAGGCCTTTCCTGGAGGTGACCAACTGGCACCGCAACACCTGACTGGGGGAGGCCCGAGAGACTCACTCGGCCATCGGCAGGTGCCTCAAGCGCGGCCGCCCTCGGTAGGATAGCGAATGCTGACTATGGATGAGCGCGGGAGAGGGGGAGCTAGATGTACGATGAACATACATAGATAGTGCGATCATAAAAATTAATGCATAATTTCAATGAGTGCATGAGAGAGAGCTAAGTAGAACATGTTTCTGTGTTCATGCCCATAGGTGGAATTCTGGCTGTACATGGAGGCAATGTTCCGCCTCGTCTATAAGGGAAGCAAGACTCTACGCGCTTAGGGTCGGAACCAGGCTAAACTGGACGTAGTCCTGTACCGTCCCTTGAGACTTAGCTGCCCCAAGCTCTGTTCCTAAATTCTATGGGATTCATTACAGAAGGGAATGACCCTATTCTACTGATGCTCGGGGAGTAGGACTTACAGTGTTGCTCCATGTCAAGGGTTTTGGGAACGGATCCCACACTCGGTTGAAAGGCATGTGTACCTGGGGCGGCAACTTTCGTGATTCGGAAGGGACCTTCCCTGCTGGGGCAGAGTTTATAGGTCCTTCTCGGGAAAGAGCGTGCCGCGACACCAGGTTGCCCTTCTGCAGGTCCCTGATGCGTTTGGTTCTTTGGCGGTAGTGCTTAGAGCATCAGCCGAGACCGTGCGTTGTGGGATGTTACCTGCAGCCGAGTCTCGTCGACGAGGCTGTCATCTTCACGCTGGATCAGGTCTTGCGCGGCTTCCCCTGGGCGCCCCCGGGGAGTTCTCCCCTTCTGGCTAAGGCCTTCAAGGGGTAGGTGGACCCGGGCTCGTTTTGGAAGACCTAAGGCGTCTTCCCCTTCTGGCAAGGCCTTCAAGGGGTTGACAGACCTTGGGTGGCCCCCGGGAGGTATGTCCGAGGCTCGGAGGCGTGCTCTCGGATGAGGCTGGCCCGACCTTGCACCATTGTGATCGGTGCTTGGGCTGCCGCGACTACTTGGGGCTTCTCCAAGGTTGACGCCGCAGCAGCGCAGCCTCCACTGACCTGGGACGGCAGCCACAGCCGGCTACCGCCCTGGCCCGTCACCATCGGAGCTGGAGTCCTCACCGTTATGCACTGTCTTTATGACACGCTGAGGCTCCTGAAACCCCACCTGGTGGGCGGCGCTGACTGGAGCATCGACCTTCTGCTTGCCCTCCCTCTGAGGGTAGGGCGGTGCTTCAGCTCTCCGCTGTCTTCCTTTGCGGAAGTGCTCTGCGAGCCTCTGGATATCCCAGCACTCGGCAGCAGTATGGTTGCCGGCGCCATGCACGGGGCATAGCCCGCCCTGGTCACTATCTGGGGCCGGTGACTGCCGCTGCCTTTTGTCGGGGCGTGGCCCCCGAGCTCCACTAGTCGTTGCTGCTGCGGCGACGGGAGCCGTGAATGATGACTTCATCTTGCCACTCCCCCGGCTCTTGGCCTTCTTGCCACCCCCATAGGCAGCAGCGCCGGACCCGGGCTGTCCTCCTAACTTGGAGGTCGGCAGAGAGTGCCAGTTCCGTCCTTCAGCTGTTCTGGCGCATTTGTCCGCCAGACTGAAGAGCTCAGAGACGTCGCGGACCTCTCTGGTCCCGAGCTTCTCAAGCATTTTCTCGTCCCGGACACCCTGCCGGAACGCCACCACCACAGAAGCACTTTGAATATGCGGGATGGTGTTGCGTACCTGGGAGAACCGCTGGATGAAAGAGCGCAGCGACTCCCCAGGTTGTTGCTTGACGGCATGGAGGTCAAGCTCCGTGCCTGGACGGGTGTAGGAGCTGCCGAAGTTGGCGACGAACTGCCGGCAGAGCTCTCCCCAAGAAGTTATGGACCCCTGAGGGAGATTCATGAGCCAAGACCGAGCTGGGCGGGTCAAGGCGACGGGGAAGTAGTTGGCTATGACAGCCTCATCCCCTCCTGCGGCAAGTACGGCGGTGGAGTAGATCTGGAGGAACTCCGTCGGGTTGACGCTACCGTCATACTTCTTGGGCAGGTGCGGCCGAAACTTGCGCGGCCACCTCGCGAAGCGAAGGTGGGGTGCAAGGGCCGCACATCCTGCTCCTGCTGCCGCAGGTATTGGCGTTGCGAACGCTTGGTTCACACTTGGCACCGTGTACCCCCGGCATGGGCAAGGCTGCACCATAGACCGGGGGCGCTGCTTGCGGCGCATATGGTTGTGGCATATGCTGCGCGGCGTATGCCCGAGGCAAGACTCGCGTGGTGAAGATCTGCCCTCCAGGTTGTGTCGAGGCCGACGTCATGCTGTCGCCAGCCTCATGGTTGCGACGCCTTTCTCGACGTCGCTCGAGGTACACCCGGGCATCCTGGCCCAAGTGGCACCGTTCTAGCTCCCTTCTCAGGTCCGTCGACGGGAGCCTGGAGGAGCTGGAATCCGCCGTCTGCCTATCAACCGTTGGCGTGCGTGTCAGCGACACAGCCGGTTGACCGGGGCGTCATCCTCGCCGAAACCGAGGGTTCGCGGCGGCGACGACGAGGCGGTCCACCTCACGGACCCACTGTTGGGTCGCTGAATGGGGCGCATCCCCAGCAGGTGGGTTGCGCAGTAGTGCTCTTGCTGCAGCTAGCGCACCCCCATGGTGTACGCTCAGCGCTGCAGAAGATCTCACACTGGTCGGAGCCTGCATTGCCGGAGTCGGCGTTGCCGGAGTCGGCTGCTGGCTACCAGCCTGTGCCGACACACTCCGTCCTGAATGTGTCAACATGTACTCCCCGCTGGTCACGGTTCGCCGTGAACGCAGAGGAGGAGCGTTTGCCGCTGAAGGAAGCTTGGTCATCTTCGTCGACCGAAACTCGTCGCGCAAGGGGAAAAGCCCCCTACCTGGCGCGCCAAATGTCGAAGTGTTTGGTCGACACTTCCCCCGGGCCTGCACTGGGCAGCCCGCGGCGTTTCTTTTTTCGGTGGGGCTAGTCCCTTGCGGAGAGCTTGCGCGTATGGACGAGTTAGTAAGAGCTTGACACGGTGAGTTTTACGTGGTTCAGTCCGCCGGAGCGTAAAACCCTACGTCCACGGCGAGCTATGGAGCTCGCTGTATTGCTTGCTGCTCAGAACCGGAGTCCTGAGCTTGGGGGTGAGTTACAGCTTGGGTGTGAATGGCTAGCGTATGAGTTGCAGAGGTGCGAACCCTTGCTATCGTCGCCTACCCGAGTCTTTTATAGTCCAAGACTCGGGTGGCTTACAAGGGGGGCCCGGGACCCGACAGGTGGTCCCGGGGAGATTGTCTGTCATCTACCGTATCTGCAGTTATGCCGGTAGTTGTCTCTGGCGAAGGCTTCTGAGTCTTCGTCTTGCAGCCCTGCCCATGCCGCATGCTAGTCGTAGTATGTCTTGTCGCTGCGTTTATTGGCTGGCAGGCTCTGACACCGCGCGCCAGTCTGTGATGTGACTGGGCGCAACGGCACCTGACAGAGGCGTGCTCCGCCTCTCCGTGTCTTGGGAAGACGCGGGCCTTGAATACCTTGTACGGGCAAGGTATGGGGCATCTTTACGCCCGCTGCCTATCGCTCGGGGGCAGGCAGCGCCGTTCTGCTGACCACGTGGCGGACCCGGAGCCCTCCTCAGAGGAGAGGGGGGTCCGGCCCCGCGGGACACGTGGAGCCTTCGGACGTCTCCCCGCGGAGGGGGAGGTTCGGCTTCCGTCGGCCACGTGGCGGGCCCAGAGCTCCTCTGTGAGGAGAGAGAGGTCCGGCCCTGCCGAATACGTGGCACCTTCGGACCTCTCTCCCGCGGAGGGGGAGGTCCGGCTTTCTGTATGCCACGTGGCGGGCCCGGAGCTCTCCTCTGAGGAGAGGGAGGTCCGGCCCCGCCGGACGCGTGGCGCCTTCGGAGCTCTCCCTGCGGAGAAGGGCGAGTTCCTTAGGCATTTTCCCCTGTGCGCGGGGGTACCCCATATCGCGGGTACCGACACTCGTGGATGCAAAGTTCAAGTGATGACTCATATCAAAAGTACTTAGGCAAAATAGGCCTCCGCTCACATAGCCTTTGCCTATAAAGTTACCAAACTTGGATATTACAACTTTATTTGACTCAAATACTAACTTATAACCATCTTGACATAACAAGAAAACACTAATCAGATTCCTATTTATTGATAGAGCATGATGTACGTTCTTCAAATGGACAGTCTTCCCTGAAGTGAGCTTCAGTTCGACCGTACCAACACCAAGAACAAAAGCAGCTGACCCGTTTCCCATCAAGATGGTGGAAGACTGTGTTCCCTGGTAAGAAGAAAACAAAGACAAGTCAGAGCACACATGAACATTGGCACCTGTATCAACCCACCAATCTGAAGATTGTATGGCTGAAAAAACAAATGGTAAATTACCATACCTAGAAGGATCGGCTCCACTGCCGTTGTTTTTGCCAATGGTCACATTCACAGCCTTCTTTTGCTGTCCATCGTCTTTGATTTTGCGGTAACGGCAATCTTTTGCAAGCTGCCCTTCTTTGCCACCTACAAAACATGCCCTGTTGTCTTTCTCATTTTTCTTCTTTTTAAAGTTAGTGGTTTTCTTGGCTTTACCAACGACTTCCATCTTACCCTTGTAGTTATTTTTGTGGTAGGCTTTCTTCTCAACTATGTTTGCACTAGCACCATTCTATACAACAGCAGATGTGATAGGAGCGTCTTTTGCCCTTGCCTTTTCTTCCACGTTGAGGGCTATAATCAGATTCTCAGTAGAGATATCTTCCCTCTTGTGTTTCAAGCTCGTTGCAAAATCCCTCCATGAAGCAGGGAGTTTGGCAATAATGCCTGCAGCCACAAACCTGTCAGGCAAGGCACATCCCAAACTTGCGATCTCTCCGGCCAACAGCTGTATCTCGTGAGCTTGGGAAACAATATACTTTGCAGCATCAATGCTGAAATCGAAGAGTTGCTCACAAGAGTACAGAAGCGACCGGCTTCAGAGACGGCATATTTATGCTCCAGTGCTTCCCACAACTCAGTGGAGTCAGTGTAATTCATATACACATCATAGAGATTATCAGCGAAAAGGGTTAAGATGCAGCCAAGCGCGGAGCCACACGCAGTTGGATAGGTGACGGTCTGCTCAACCGTGAATGACATTACAGAGTGGATCACCCACCACAGCCCCATCGACATAAGCCAAAATTTGACTTTAGTCTGCCATCTCCGAAAGTTTTCGCCACCTCCAAACCTCTCAGGTTTCATTGCATCCGAAGAATCAGTCATTGCTAGAATAATAGAATAAACGCAACAATAAGGTTTCTGGAATGTTGGAAAATTACGTATTATTCTAAATCCAGATTCAAAATCGAGTCAAGTTTCACATATATTTAAAACTTCCATGCGAATTTCACTGAGCAGTAGGTAGATCAATACAATAAAAACTAGGGGAGGCATATGGACTCACTTTGATTTTGTCGGTGCTTTGATAAGCACAAATTATAGTTAAAACAAACCGTTGAAGTAGAAGTTGTTGTTCGTCCGTGAGGCAGCGCAGAACGATGTCAATTAGCTTTGAGCGGTCGCGCAGATGCGCTGCCCAGAAACCTTATTGCCGTCCCTCGTGCAGGCTTCACGAAGGCAACGGTTCGGAGGTACCGCTCACCCTCCTACTCGGTGCACACCAAGAAAGAGTATCGGTGAAGTATGACCACTCAAACATCACACCACAGAATTCCAAAGTAAGGAAGAAGAATAGATGAGAGGAAATTTCCCTGTGCTCAAAACTGAACGTATCCAGGGCCTTATATAGGCACAGCTGCTCTCTAGAAGCCATTTCCCCTTAATAACAACCACTAAAGGCCGCTGACCAATTAATGGTGTTTATGATAATAAAAGAATGATATTCATGGCAATGAAGAAATGATGTTTGTGGCAATAAACGAACGGTGTTTATGGCAATAAAACATGCACTAATTCTCTATTAGTACAAAATAATTTAGATATTGTGAAGGATACAAGTGGCAAAATACACTCAATGCAGCCGCGTCTCGGACGCACGTCGTAAGTCACAAGTCACGCGGAAGAACACGCGAAAAATCGCGGATACGCATGCGCGTGCGTGTGTGTGAGTACATATATAGCCAACCCCTCATTATATTATTGCTTTCTCTATTGAACCATGGGTATGAGGGCTACTATATAAGTTGGTTTGCACTATTTTGAACTAGCAATATGAGACTAAAACCAATAGCCATGTTGCTTTGGAATTTCAGCTGAATGGGCCACTTGAATGACCCAAATTCCAATAAATTATTTATAAGACAGTAACACACAACTCTGTTCTGAAAGTAGTGGAGACGGTATGTTAGATGAGTCACAGCATACCCTGCAGATTTGACAAGACGCCCTGCGTGACTCAGTTTTGAATTTCACATAAACAAAATGAAGTCGATCGGATTGATTCTGCGTCTCCGCCAGCTCTTCCGAATCCGATGCTACTCCCGATTCTGGATTCCCAATGTCTGTCCTGCCTCCGCAATGCTTGACCAGTCCAAAATTGGAGCTGGCGGCTGGTCCAAGAGGCGAGAGGCTTGGGCGCTTGTCTGCCAGGTTGCCTGGGCGAGCCGTGAGCCGCTTCAACCTGTAGCTAGTCACGTACGACGCATGACGGTAGCCATAGCAATGGAGTTACATTGAATCCTAGATATTCTTTGTGAGACTGATATTGCTAATAATATTAAGACATGATCGTCTATGACAAAATCAGAATTTTCGTATTGTTAATTGCTTTTATGTCTTTACTTATCAAAGCAGTGTGGAAACAGGAGATAACGAGGACAAACCGAGAAATTGTCTTTATTTTGGAAACATGTGACGAAGACTGTTGTTGCTTCACCTCCTTCCTCACTCTTGCAACCGAGGCATAAAATCAACCTCAAGAGCAATAGAGTAATCAATTCTTCATTTAAACTTAATTGAGTTATTTTAAATATATGCTGACGCTCATAAATATATTATCATGATGTAAGGGACTAAGTTTTTCACACATTCAAAGTGTTCATCACACCCCACACACACCTCATTTGAGTAAAACTTATGAACACAATTGAAGAGCAAGTAAACACCATCAACATGGTCATTAGAGGATAAACTCAGAAAATACAAAAGTGGTATTTCCCACATACATCATATAGGGGCTGAGCATACGAAAAACTCCTACACCTTGCTAGGAATGCTCATGCCAAATTTCACCCAAATCAAAAACCTTTTTGAGTTATTTTTGGGTATAATTAGAAAGAGGCTAGTTTAAACTCAAATTCAAATTCAAACTCCTTTCATCCCATGAATTTAAAAGTGGGATTCATATTCACACTCAGCACATTTTTGTGACCTCACACACCAATTTTCACTCTAATTGGAGTTAATCTTGACATGAGCTATTTTTGGCTAAATTCAAATCAAGTTTGAATTTCAGGGGAAAATTAAATTTCAGGGGTTAAACTAGGGGGTGGGGCCCCCCTTGTCCGTCCCTCATTGAGCCAACCGACTGAAGAACAAAACCACTCGGGTTCTCGGGCTGCAGCCGCGGTCGCCACCGTGCCAAGGCTTCGACGCCAGCAGCTGCTTCGCCCACGCCCCGCTGGAGCCGCCATTCGGCGTCTATATCCTTCCCCGAGCAGCTCAAAGCCGGGTTCTCCTCTGTTCTCACACGTTCACTCGCCCTCAGTGCTGCTTCTGCGAAAAACGTCACCGCCACCTCGCTCTCGGTGTCGCCGATCGCACACCGCCACCACACTTCGGTTGAGCGAGTCCTCCACAGCAAAAATGATCACCATCTCGTGCTCTATCGTGCTAGCACATCACACCGGGGTTTTCTTGTGGTGTTTGGCGGCAAATTGAGGATTTTCACCGAGCTCTTGTGAGTACCGGTGGAACTCCACTTCGGGTCGCCATCGACAGCACGCTACAGCCATCCTCGCCTCCACTTCTCTACACAAGAAAGGTGTGTCACCGTGTGTAAAAGGTGTAGCGGAAAGCCGTTTGGCATATGATCAATCATAGGACGAGAATTTCCAAATATACCGAAAGCTAGTTCATATGGCCCGAGCTCACCTTAGACTAAAATTCGGATTCCACGCTGTCGGTACCCTCAATATGGGGTACCCCCACGCAGAAGGGAAACTGCCTAAGGACCTCGCCCTTCTCCGCAGGGAGAGCTCCGAAGGCGCGATGTGTCCAGCGGGGCCAGACAACCCTCTCCTCAGAGGTAGGCTCCGGACCTGCCACGTGGCCAACTGAGCCGGACCTCCCCCCTCCACGGGGAGAGCTCCGGAGGCTCCACGTGTCCAGCGGGGACGAACCTCCCTCTACTCAGAGGAGAGCTCCGGGCCTACCACGTGGCCAACTGAGCCGGACCTCCCCCCTCCGCGGGGAGAGCTCCGGAGGCTCCACGTGTCCAGCGGGGCCGGACCTCCCCCTCCTCAGAGGAGAGCTCCGGGCCCGCCACGTGGCCAGCAGAGCCAGACCTCCCCCCTCCGCGGGGAGACCTCTGAAGGCTCCACGTGTCCCGCGGGGCTGGACCTCCCTCTCCTCAGAGGAGAGCTCCGGGCCCGCCACGTGGCCGGCAGAGCAGCGCTACCTGCCCCCGCGCGGTAGGCGACAAGAGTAAAGACGCGCCATACCTTGCCCGTACAAGGTATTCAAGACCCGTGCCTTCCCAAGGCGCGGAGACGCGGAGCACGCCTCTGTCAGGTGCCGTTGCGCCCAATCACATCACAGTGAAGACTGGCGCGCCGCGTCAGAGCCTACCCGCCAATAAACACAGCAACAAGACATCCCTTGCCGCCCCTGCCAACCACTACGACTAGCTTGCGGCATGGGCAGGGCGGCAGAACAAAGACTCGGAAGCCCTCGCTAGAGACAACTACCGGCGTAACTGCGGATACGGTAGATGGCAGGCAATCTCCCCGGGACCATCTGTCGGGTCCCGGGCCCACCTTGTAAGCCGCCCGAGCCTTGGACTATAAAAGGCTCGGGTAGGCAACGTTAGCAAGGGCCCGCCTCTTACACACTCTCACGCAGGGTTCACACTCCAACCATTCGCACCCTCAGGTTCAACATCTTACACTCTCAAGCTCAGGACTCCGGTTCTGAGCAACAAGCAATACAATGAGAAGCTCAGCTCACCGTGGACGTAGGGTATTATGCTCCGGCGGCCTGAACCACGTAAAAATCCTCGTGTCAAGCTTCTCCCTCCATCTTCCTTAACGCGTAACCTCTCCGTGAGTGACTAGCCCCTCCGAAAAGGAACCTCCGCGGGCTGCCCAGAGCAGGCCCGGGGGAAGTGTCGGCTACACACTTCGACATTTGGCGCGCCAGGTAGGGGGCTTTTCCCTTGCGCGACGAGCTTCTGCCGACGAGGATGACAAAGCTTCCTTCAGCGGCAAGCTCTCCCCGCCCATGTTCACGACGAACGGTGACCAGCGGGGACTACGTCTCAAGACACTCAGTACGGAGTGTGTCGGTGCAAGCTGGGAGCCAGCAGCCGACTCTGGCAGCGCCAACTCCGGCAACGCAGGCTCCAGCGAGCGTGAGATCCACTGCAGCGTTGAGTGTCTCCCACGGGGTCGCACTAGCTGCAGCACG
This sequence comes from Neostapfia colusana, assembly GCA_030760725.1. Lineage (NCBI taxonomy): Eukaryota > Viridiplantae > Streptophyta > Magnoliopsida > Poales > Poaceae > Neostapfia > Neostapfia colusana. Next base: position 13,871,329 of record JASWHV010000001.1, read on the forward strand.
AGCGTTACTGCGCAATCCACCTGCTGGGGACGCGCCTCAGTCGGCGACCCAGCAGTGGATTCGCGACGTAGACCGTCTCGTCGTCGCCGCCGAAAACCCTCAACTTCGGCGGGACGACGTCCCAGTCAACCGGCTGTGTCGCTGACGCGCACACCAGCGGTTGACGGGCAGATGGCAGATTCCCGCTCCACCAGGCTCCCATCGGCGGACCTGAGGTCGGAGCTGGAACGACGCCACTTGGGCAAAGATGCCTGAGTGCTCATCGAGCGACGGCGAGAAAGGCGTCACAACCAAGAGGCCGGCGACAACATGTCGACCGCCTCGACCCAGCCTGAGCCGCAGACGTTCGCCACACGATCTCTGCCCCATTCATACGCCACGCAGCATAGGCCCCAGCCATATGCCCTGCAAATGGTGCCCCCGGTCGATGGCACAGCCTTGCCTATACCGGGGTATACAGTGCCGGCAGCAAACCAAGTGTTCGCGGCACCAACACCAGCAGCAACAGGAGCAGGATGTGCGGCCCTGGGGCCACACCTTTGCTTCGCGAAGTGGCCACGCAAGTTTCGGTCGCACCTGCCCGAGAAGTACGACGGCAGCATCAACCTGGCGGAGTTCCTCCAGATCTACTCCACCGCCATCCTTGCTTCTCGAGGGGACGAGGCCGTCATGGCCAACTACTTCCCCGTCGCCTTGACCGGCCCAGCCCGGTCTTGGCTCATGAATCTCCCCCAGGGTTCCATAACCTCCTTGGGAGAGCTCCACCGGCAGTTCACTACTAACTTCGGCAGCTCCTACACCCGGCATGGCACGGAGCTCGACCTCCACGCCATTCAGCAACAACATGGAGAGACGCTGCGCTCCTTCATCCAGCAGTTCTCCTAGGTACGGAACACCATCCTGCATACCCAAAATGCTTCTGTGGTGGTGGCGTTCCGGCAGGGTGTTCGGGACAAGAAGATGCTTGAGAAGCTCGCGACCAGAGAGGTTCGCGACGTCTCAGAGCTCCTCAGACTGGCGGACAAGTGCGCCAGGGCAGCAGAAGGGCGGAACTGGCATTCACAGCCAGCCTCCGAATAAGGAGGACAGCCTGGATCTGGCGCTGCTTCCCATGGAAGTAGCAAGAAGATAAAGAACCGGGGCGGTGGCAAGATGAAGCCACCGACCGCAGCTCCCGTTGCAGCAGCACCCAGTGGAGCTCGGGGGCCACGCCCCGACAAGAGGCAGCGATGGTCACCAGCTTCAGATGGTGACCAAGGCGAGCCATGCCCCGTGCACGACACCAGCAGCCATACTGCTGCTGAGTGCCGGGAGATTCAGAAGCTCGCGGAGCGCTTCCGCAAGGGGAAGCAACCGCGTGCTGACGCCCCTCCCTTCCGTCAAAGGGAGGGCAAGCAGAAGGTCGACACCCAAGACAATGTCGGCCACCATGTGGGGTTCCAGGAGCCTCAGCGCGCCGTAAAGGCAGTACACAGCTATGAGGACTCCAGCTCCAGTGATGACGAGTCAGGGCGGTAGCCCACTACGACTGCCCCAAAAGAACCGTGGAGACTGCACTGCTGCAGTTTCAGCCTTGGAAAAGCTCCAAGCAGTTGCAGCAGCCCAAGCACCAGCCCCTGGCGGTGCAGAACCGGGCCAGCTCCACCCGAGCGCACGCCTCCGTGCCTCGGCCTCACCTCCCGGGGGCCGCCCAGGATCCGTCAACCTTCTGTCGGCCTGAGCCAATAGAAGAAGATACCCTGGGTCCTCCAAGAAGAGTCTGGATTCGCCTACCTCTTGTCGGCCTGAGCCAATAGAGGAAGGTACTCCGGGGCCCCCAGGAGAAGCCGCGCAGTACCAGCTCCGGCGTGAAGATATCGAACTCATCGACGAGGCACGATTACATGCAGCACTCCACAACGCACGGTCCCGGCTAGTGCTCCGGCGCTACCGCCAAATGACCAAGCGCGTCTGGGAGCTACAAGAAGGCGACCTGGTGCCGCGGCACACACTTTCCCGCGAAGGACCTATAAACTCTCCCCCAGCCGGGAAGGTCCCTTCCGAGTCACGAAAGTTGCCGCCCCAGGTACCTACGCCTCTCCACCAAGGATGGGATCCGCTCCCGAACCCTTGGAGCATGGAACATCATAGTAAGTTCTATCCCCAGAACATTAGTAGAACAGGCCTTTTCCTTTTTGTAATAGATCCCATAGGCTCCTGGAACAGCACTCGGAGCAGCTAAGCCTCAGGGGACGGTCCAGGACTACGTTCAGCTTGGCCTGGTTCCGACCCCAAGCGTGTGGAGTCTTGCTTCCCTTCTTAATGGGGCAGGTCGTTGCCTCCATGTTCAGCCTGCCTTCCTCCTATGGGAATTTACACAGAAACCTGTTCTACCACGCTCTTACTTATGTGCTCATTTAAATTACACATTAATTTCTATGACCACACTTTCCATGTATGCTCACCGTACATTTAGCTCCCCTTTCCCACTCTCATCCGTAGTCAGCATTTGCTATCCTACCGAAGGTGGTTGCGCTTGAGACACCTGCCGATGGCCAGGGGGCCTTTCGGGCCTCCCCCAGTCAGGTGTTGCGGTGCCAGTTGGTCACCTCTAGGAAAGGCCTGCGCTGTGCATGGGGGGTCTAGGGTGCGTAGCCTGCTTTGCCGGTTCCGACCCAAAGCGTGCGCACCCTGTCCTTTGGAGGTCCAGGGCAGTACAACCGCTTTGCATGGTTCCATACCGAAAGCCTGTGCACTCTGCCTCCCCGGCGTTAGTCCGGTACTAGGGGCTGGACGATCGTATCCTGACCTCGGAGGGAGCCGGACCCCCCGGCGCCTCGCGCACAGAATTGCCCAAGCACCGTATACCGGACCAGGACCGTAAGCCAAATAAGACTAGGAGACAGGGAAGGGAAAACCCTCGAGGAGAATTACGCTTCCTCTACCTGTGTGCAGGACCTTCAGGTTTTAGCTACGGGAACCGCACAGGGGAGGGCCGGAGCTATCGACTACTCCAGCGCAAGACCGGAGGATCCAAGTCTCGCCCCTTCTGCAGGGGCGAGCCCCGAAGGCCCCACGTGTCCAGCGGGGCCGGAGCTCCCCTCTCCAAAGAGGGTAGCTCCGGGCCCGCCACGTGGCCGACAGAGCCAAGCCTCACCCCCTCCACAGGGGTGAGCTTAGAAGGCTCCACGTGTCCCATGGGGACGGACCTCCATCTTCTCAGAGGAGAGCTCCGGGCCCGCCACGTGGTCGGCAGATCCGGACCTCCCCGTTCTCATGGGGCGAGCTCCGAAGACCCCTGGGGCCCTTAACTCAATAAGGACCCGAGGAAGGTGTATGTGCAATACTTCAAGATTGGTGAAGACCTCTGAGTACCTTGCGGAGCTAAGGACTCGGCCAGGCCAAGCCAAGAAGAAGATAAAAGAACACAGACACAAAAAACAACAAGAGTCTATTCATTCAAGGCTCCACGAGCTGGACTACAGACTCAACAAAAAGAAAAAGAAAAGATACAAGCCCTAGGATTCCCCTGGCTCGCGCCGGAAGCTAGAGGCTACAAGGGCGGCCACGTCCCCGACTTCAGCCCTGACGGCTTCCTCCCGCTCCGTGGCGGGGCCCTGTCTCGCTGGCTCTAGTGAGAATGAGGGATCCCGGCTCCGGAAGCACGCCAACACATGCGTATCAACCTCCATCGCCAGGCCCCGTCCCTTTGCCTCGAGCTCACCGGCAACAACCGCTTCAAGCCTGTTCAGCTTGGCGCTGATAGACTCGAGCGCGGGGATCACCTCGGCCACCTTCAGCACCGGGGCCGCTGCCTTTACCGGGCTGAAGCCAAGGGGGACCAGGGCGGACCCTGCCTGGTCGACGAAGCTCGAGACCGCCCGGGCCTCGGAGAACCGCGAGGCCAGGAGCTCCTCCACCTCGTGGTGGGCTGCCAGCAAGGTGTCAAGGCTCCCCTCGGAGAATTCCTTCTCCTTGGCTGCCAGAGAGTCTTCCCGGAGCTGAAGATTCTGGACAAGCTGCTCCAACTCCGAAGCCCGGAGGTCGGCAGCCAGTTCCCGATCCAGGACTGCCTGGCGCTCCCGGGAGACTTGCTCCTCTCTCGTGACTAGATCGGCCTTTCAGGTCTCCAGCTCCTTAGCTCGGGCCCTCAGGTCTCCCTCGCCAGCCGCCAGCTACGCGGCGACCTTCTGTGCCTCAGCCGCCGCAGTGCGCTCCTGGTCCGCGATGGCGTGCTCACGGCGCTCCAGCTTCAGACGCAGCCCCTCCAAAGCGGAAAGACGCTCATCGGCCTGAGCGTGAGACTCGCTGACACGACCCCAAGGTCCTGTCGAGCCAGGATCACGCTGAGGGGTGCTGCGTTGCACAGCACCGGATAACACACGTCAAAGGTACAAAGCGGAAGCGGAAATTTTATTACATAAACAAGTTTATGAACATGTTTACAGCAAAATTAAGTTCAGTCTACACTCGCGGGCGTAGACTAAGCATCAAGTGCACGTTCAGCCCTCGAACGTGTCCTTGCTAGCACACACGCACACTAACTCTGCGGCGTGCACGACTCCCACTCGGCGGGGTTCCCCTCCTGGGGTTCCGTCTCCTCTTCGGGAGTCCCTTCCTCATAGAACCCTGCAAAAGCTTCAAACACAAGCAGTGAGCACGAAGGCTCAGCAAGTCTGACCCGTCTCACCTAAACATGGAACTTCTACATGAGGGTAATGGGTTACATGAGGTAAAAATCATTTGCAAGGACTCGCCTAATTAGTAGAACCTTACTTTCAAGTTTTAGCAGCAGGTTGTGGCGAACCTTATGCTAGGGCACATGAGAGAGCCGCAATCAAACAAGAAACGCATTTCTCTCATGTACTTTGCCCAAGGTTGAAAAGAACTTTAGTTAGCTCTAAGCTACAGCATATCATTAACAATCAATGTCCAGCTTTCAATCAGCAACATTTTAACATGTGACTAGCCTGTTCTTTCTACGTCACGGTACAGTGAACAAGTGGTACTCACTGACCGCGAGGGACGGCGATTATAATCGATTTACACCTGCAGGGTTACCCGAACAACCCGTCACGTACGCCCGTACTCGATGTTGCCTACAACAACCATCACGGACGCCGTACGCAACTACCTTTCACCCGTTAGCCAAATATTGAACCGGTCCCATCGTCCCGAGCAAGAGGTCTCTGCACGCGCATCTCTGTGCCGCCAGCCGATTTACACCTCGAGCTCTCAACCTACCCTCTGAACGACGGGCAATGCCTCAATACCCAGCTACCCGAGTTACATCAGTTTCCCGGTTCCCATATAGACGGTAGGTCTTCGGTACTGTTCTAGCTTGTTCAACAGGCCCGCACACGGCTCGGTCCTCAATCGACACAAGCGGAGCTATAGCACACAGGCCCCAAAGTCCTGCTGCCCTTACTCTCCGCTCGGTCTCATTTTCTTGCCATATGTATCATGTGCTATCTCTACCCGAGCAATGTGCCTCTAGCCTATTCTCGCGAGTAGTTCCAACTACTCGACTTGTACCGAATCCTACTCTATCCTAGCAATGCAGTGGCTAACGAGGTTTTCAATCCTAAACCCAACCCATGGTTTTCTTGGCTATGCAGTTGGGTTTCCAATCAAGACTCTAATGCAAAGAACAATATTCAAAGATGTGCTCAAAACAATAAACATTTGTAAAAGGGTTAATGCAAACCGGAGCTTGCCTTGCTGCTCTTGGTCGTAGGCTAGCTGTTCTTCCGGAGTAACGAAGTCTAGGACTTCGGGTTCCTCCTCGACCTTAGCGACTACATGATAAGAGCAATATATGTATCAATTTAAATGCATTGGTATTAACTTTGAAGTTGTGAAGTCTATAACCTTTGCTAGACAGACCTAATGACTGTGAAACTTTTACTGTGGCTTGGTTACGACCTAAATAGAGACTTGGTCAAGTTTTAGTTGCAGCAAAGCTCAATTGAGCCCCCCCACAATTAATTATGTCCTTGACCTTGATTAAAGGCTTTTAGGGTGTTCTAAGGATTTTCATGAAACAAACTATGACTTTCTGAAAACTAGATTTTCAGAGGGTTCTAATAGATTTGGTCTCACTTAATTTGGGGGTTCGTAACTAAAGATATGAGCCAAACAATTTCAGAGAAAATTCTGAAAAATGTTTCTGAACATTTTCTATTTTCTCTGGAACAGTTTCACTAATCACACCATTAGGTGGATTAAATGAGCTCAAATGGATCTGAAATTTTTATGGTAGTTCAAGGATATTTTGGTGAACATCTCAGCAAAATTTCAGGATTTTCCTCCAAAGGATTCTCCAGTTAAAATTCCTAACAGCCTAAATTTGAGGAATTAATTCTGGAGAAATAAAGAATTTCATGAAGTGAAACTTGATTTTCTGGAAAGTACTCAGAGAGCTGAATCCAGCAAAATTTGGTTCACTCAATTTGGAGCTTTCTATCCAAAGGTATGAGGATTTGAAGTTTGAAGGAAATCTGAAAATCGGGGAAAAGTTTAAACTCGCGCGTGGGCCCAGGGGACACGCGTCGCACGCCGAGGCGACAGCACACCGCGGCCCACAATGATTTTACACGCCAGCACACCCGATCCCGGCCGCAGCCGGATCCCGATTCAAAATATCGGCCGCTGACCGCTGGGGTCCACCCCCTTCTTCAACCTCGCGACGCCCGCGCTCCGCCGCCGAGGAACCTCGCCGGAGAGCTCGCCGCCGGCTTCTGTACAGCTCCAAACTTCTCGATTCTGGCCGCCCCTGCCTACTTTTACCCGGGGAACGGGATTCTAGGGTCAGCTGCTCATGACAGTGACCGGAGCATGGTCGGCGACGAGCCGCCACCTCGGAACAACTTCGACCATGTCGGCTGACCCCTCTAGCACCTCCACTACTTGGGAAATCGGTCGGGGAGCATCAGTGGACCTCAGAGAAGGTCGACATGAGCTCGAGGCAGCTCGGGGAAGGCCCGAAATAGGTCCTAACCGTGCGCCCGATGCCGCCCATTCATTCCCCCATTAGTAGACCTCAAATTACGCCGGGCACAGAGGTTCTCCGGCCCAGAGTTGTGAAGGCGACTTGTGCGTTACCGTGTCTAGCTCATGTGAGAGCAGCCTGAGGCCCTCTAATCCTTTCTAGAGCACGAATTAAACAGAATCGTACCCGAAGGTCGTTCTGCATACAGAAAGGGGAAAAGTGGAAATTCGCCGCCGGTGAGCAACCACTCGAGCTGTGGCTCGGGGATGAGCAGCACCGGTCACCCGCGCGTCCAAGGGTGCCTTGGCTCGGGCGTGACAACGCCCTGGTTGGGCTGTCCACGAGAGCCCGAGGTGCGGCGGTTCCAAGTCCCGAATTTGATCTTTCGGCACAACCGATATCAATCGGGTTCAACCGAATTCTAGCAACGGGGAGGACGGAGGAAGGTCTCTAGTACCTTGCTGGGGCTCTGGAGTGGAAGGAGGGAGCTGCGATCGGCATTCTCCAATCAAGTCCGAGCTGCGGAAGTTTTCGGCCGGCGCTGAGTTCTTGCGGGGAAGAACGACGGTGCCTCGGCCGAGGAGGGGGCAGGCGCCTTAAGAAGGCTCTGCACCGCCTCACGCCCGCGCGTGGGCAAGCAGCTGGTGGCGCGGCGGCTGGCCTCGGTGGCGATCACCGCTGCGGCTCGGCGACTCGAGTGAAAAAGTCTCAGTCGGTTTGATCTGAGCAGTGGCTGACATGTGGGTCCCACCTCCAGTTTTAACCTCTGAAATTTACTCCTAATCACTGTTGTAAACAGTGAACCCCATACTACCCTTGGCAATTCAAATTATTCACCCATGAGCCATTTGAATTGATCAAAGTTCAAATGAGGTTTGGTTTGAATGAATTTCAGCACAAGTTCAGTTTGAAATTCAAATAAAGTTTGAATTTCTCCCACTTAGCTCATGTCAAGATAAACTCCAAATGGAGTGAAAATTGGTGTGTGAGCTCACAAAAATGTGCTGAGTAAGAATATGCCCCCCACTTTTAAATTCATTGGATAAAACAGTTATAATTTGAATATGATCTCAAACTGCCCTCTTCCTAACTATACCCAAAATGACCTCAAAATGGTTTTGAATTTGGGTGAAACTTGGCATGGACATCCTTAGTAAAGTGTAGAAGTTTTCATATGTCCAGCCCATCTATATCACATGTGGGAAATACCACTTTTGCAATGTGTGAGTTTGTTCTCTAATGAGCATGTTGATAATTGTTACTTGCTCTTCATTTGTGTTCATCATCCTTCCTCAAATGAGGTGTGTGGTGTGTTGATGAACACTGCCAATGTGTGTCAAAACTGAGGCCCTTACATTCCTCCCCCCTTAAAAGAATCTCGTCCCGAGATTATAAGGTGAAAATGAGAGCGAGGACGGTGGAAAATTACCGGCTATGCGACGTGAAAAAGTCGGGGTAGTTAGTGCGAAGGAATTCTTCGCTCTCCCATGTCACTTCGTCCATGGAGTGATTACTCCATAGAACCTTGTAGTTGGTGTTGACCGGGATGAAATGGGCAACTTTGGTGAGCCGATCGACGATCACCCACACCGAATCATGTTTCTGTAAGGTGGTGGGTAAACCGACGATGAAATCCATGCTCACGTCCTCCCACTTCCAGGAAGGAATGCCCAGTGGTTGCAGAAGTCCCGGTTTCCGCATATGATCTGCCTTCACCCTTCGACATGTATCACACCCGGACACGTATTTTGCAACCTCGCGCTTCATCCGTGTCCACCAAAACTTTCTTCTAAGTTCTTGATACATTTTGTTGCTGCCGGGGTGAATAGAAAACTTTGATAAGTGAGCCTCATCAAAGATTTTCTTTCATAACTCCGGGTTTCGGGGTACGACGATCTGGTCCTTGAACCACAGAATGCCGTCTCCGTCCTTCCGGAAACATTTCAACTCCCCACTGTCTATACGTCTCCGCAAATGTGACATGCCCTTGTCATTCTTCTGGGCTGCCGCTATCTCTTCACGGATGGTGGGGATCAAAGCTAGGTTGTAGAGAGCTCCGTGTGGAATCACATGGAGTGGTGGTTCGCTCTCTTCCAACGGTGTGATGGTCAGATTATTGACGTGTGACTTGTGGCTCAGCGCATCTGCCACTACGTTTGCTTTGCCCGGATGATAATGGATCTCTATCTCGTAATCCTTTATCAGTTCTAACCATCTTCATTGCCTCATGTTCAGCTCTTTCTGAGTGAATATGTACTTGAGGCTTTTGTGGTCGGTATATAAGTGTACGAGGTTACCGAGTAGGTAGTGCCTCCACATTTTTAGTGCAAGTACCATGGCAGCGAGCTCCAAGTCGTGAGTTGGATAATTTTGCTCATGGTTTCTAGGCTGCCGTGATCCATACGCGACCACTCTTCGGTCTTGCATCAGCACACACCCGAGCCCAATGCCGGATGCATCGCAGTACACATCGAACGGTTTTGTTGTGTCTGGCTGCGCCAAAACCGGTGCTGATGTCAGGTGCTTGACTAAAGCCTTGAATGCTGCTTCACATGCTGGACTCCAAACATATTTGGTAGCCTTCTTCAGTAGCTCTGTCATTGGCTTGGCAATCTTCGAGAAGTTCGGAATGAGCCTCCGATAATATCCCGCGAGTCCGAGGAAACTCCGTACCTCATGAACAGTTCTCGGGGATTTCCAATTCAGCACTTGAGTGATCTTGCTCGGGTCCACAGCGATACCCTCCGCTGAGATGATATGCCCGAGGAAAGGCACTTGCGATATCCAAAACTCGCATTTGCTGAATTTTGCGTATAACTTGTGATCCCGCAGCCGTTGCAAGACTATACGCAGATGTTTCTTGTGATCTTCCTCCGACTTGGAATATACCAGGATGTCGTCGATGAAGACCACGACAAACTTGTCCAGCTCCGGCATGAATACCGAGTTCATCAAGTACATGAAGTGAGCTGGAGCATTGGTGAGGCCGAAGGACATAACCAGGTACTCATAAAGTCCGTACCTCGTCGAGAAAGCCGTCTTCGGAATGTCCTCAGCCCTTATCTTAATCTGATGGTACCCGGATCTTAAATCCATATTGGAAAAGATTTTTGCTTCGACCAACTGATCAAACAACATGTCGATCCGTGGCAACGGGTACTTGTTCTTGATGGTTACGGCATTTAATGGACAATAGTCCATGCAAAGCCACAACGTTTCATCCTTTTTCTTGACAAATAATGCCGAACAGCCCCATGGCGAGGAGCTCGGCCTAATAAAACCCTTCTCCAGAAGGTCCGTGAGCTGAGTCTTCAGTTCAGCCAACTCCTTGGGCGCCATCTTGTACGGCCTTCGGGATATTGGCACGGTTCCTGGTGTAAGTTCAATCTTGAACTCCACCTCTCTATCGGGTGGCATTCCCGGTAAATCATCCAGGAATACATCAGGGAACTCTCGGACCACTGGAATGTCTTCCAATCTGATAGTTGTGGACTGATAGACACTTGAAAGTTTTATTTCTGGACTGTCCAGAAATAATGAGTGAGAACCGTGCACCTCTGAGTTTAAGTGCACGACTCGAAGGACGGTGTCTAAAATAGCGCCGTGGCGGGTTAACCACGACATCCCTAGGATGACATCGACCTTTTGTCCCTCTAAGATAATGAGAGACGTGGGGTACACTCTACCCGCTAAGCATAATGGTGCTTTGGAGACCATTACGCTTGCTGAAATCTTCCCCCCCCCCGGTGAACAAATTAAATATGGACTATCAGTGGGTAGTATTGGCAAACTGTGTTTAGCAATGAAAGCTTGGCTAATAAAATTATGCGTGGCGCCTGAATCAAACAGTACTATAGCGGGATGCTGGTGGAGTTGGAACATACCCGCAAGGATTGGCTCGCCCTCCGGCACGTCCTCAATGGCAAGTTGGTGGACAGTGCCGGGCCTAGGGTTTGCCCGCCGCGCATTAGTAGGGTTCCGGGGTTGATTCCTCCCCGGAAACTGCGGTGCCACCCCGCCGCCTTGCCTCTCCGGGCAACTGCTCGCGAAGTGTCCTGGACGACCACACTTGTAACATGTGGCCGCTGCTGGTGGAGTGCTCGGTGGACGAAAGCCCGGCATGCGTTGCGGAGGTGCAAACGCACGCGGCATCGCCCGCTGCTGCTGTTGTTGTTGTGGTGGTACTGGCAGTGCCGGCCGGAATGCCGGTGAAGAATACGGCCGACTGCGGAACGGCATCGACCGCTGTGGTGGCTGCCAGCGTGGACCTGATGGTGGGCGATTCACCATCCTAAACTTCTGAGAAGGACCGCCTCCTTCTCCGCTGCTCTGCGGCGCGCTTCGCTTTCGCTCTGCCGCCGCCAACTCCTTGCCGGAGTCCTCCTGAACAATCGCAGCATCAATGATGTCGTTGAGGCTGCCGCGATTGAACATCGCCAACTTGTCCTTCAGGAGCGGGTTAAGCCCCTGGTAAAAGTGGTCCCGCCGCTTCTCGTCGGTATCGGCATGATACGACGCATATAGCGTGAGATCGTTAAACGCCCTGGAGTATTCCAGCGCGTTCCGACTCCCTTGTTGCAGGTGTAGGAACTCCTGCGTCTTCCTCTTCATCAGACCTGGCGGTATATGATAGGCCCTGAAGGCCGTCCGGAACTCCGCCCAGGTCATCACTCGGTCGGTGGGCTGTGAAGCACAGAAGTTGGCCCACCACGCGCTCGCGGATCCTTGGAGCTGCTGGACCGCGAACTGAGTCTTGCGCTGCTCGCTGATCTGGAGCAGCCCGAACTTCATCTCTATGGCGCGGAGCCAGTTGTCCGCGTCAAGTGGTTCATACGCCCTTGAGAATACAGGGGGATGAGTCGCCAGGAAGTCGGAGTAGGAGCTCTGTTGGCGCTCCTCACGATCTTGACGTCTCTCTGGGCGAGACGTATTGGCGATGAGAGTCTGCAGCAACTCTGTGTGCTGCTGATGCGAGCCCGCCATTGCCGCGACAATGTCGGTCAATGTAACCGTTGGCAGTGGCGGTGGCGGTGTTTGCTGTTGCTGTTGCTGCTTCTGTCCCGAGGAGTCCTCGGGAGGTGGTTGGGAGGTCTCTCCCCCTTGACTGGTACCCCCAACGTCAGGGTTGGCACGAGTACGCGTCATTCTGAAATTCAAAACAGCAGCAATTAGCACATGTCTTACTAAAAATTCCATATGCAACAGTAGGTATTGAAGTGACACATGATTAATTTGCACAACATTCACATATATTGATAAAGCATAAACTTTATACAAGATACATTATTCTCGGATCTCCGAGAAGTCGTGCTCATGTCGTCACTACCTATACATACGCTACTGTCAATACGACATGCCACCGATTACAAAAGTTGGGTTACGCTACCCTAGCTGCCCTACTTGGCAACCGTAACCCCCTACTCGGAGTAGAACTCGACCTCCTGTGGGTCGTCCTCCTCCGGTACCTCTGCTGGTGGCTCTGGGTCTACCACCTCTTCTCCCATCCCGGGTTCTCCCATTGCTGGAAGACCCAAGACTACCGGTACGCCTAACACCGGGGGCACGAGGTCCTGCAAAGCATGCACCTCGTCCATAGCTTGGTTGTAGTCCTCTTCCCAGCCTTGGCCTTCCTCGATAGCGTCATCCCGCTCTTGAGCAAGGTTCTCATTCTGCTGGGTTAGGGTCTGCACCAGCTCTTGCAACGCCGCGATGTCAACACGGCTCTTCTTCTTTGCCTTCTTCAGACGACGCAACTGATTGTGTTGTTCATTCAGTCGCTTGATCATCGGAAGGAGCACATTGCGGAGTGCGCTGTGAGCACTCTCGAAATGATCTCCACGGCTTGTGCTCTCCTTGAGCTTGGTGGCGAGATGCTCCGTATGAACAGCTTGGCTGTCCATCACAGCGTTTCCCGCCCTCATTTGGAGGCTGAGATTTGCCTCCGCGGGGTTGTACCTTGGGCAACTCGGGTCTGTTGCCTCCAGGTACCTCTCTTCCCACACATGCTGAGCTCGTCCCTCCACCGGAACGAGTGCGTATGGAGTGCCCTCCATAGCCTGCACGTGTAGTTGGCAGAAACGTGACATAGTGTCACGGGCTGCCACTTGCCACATCCCTTCCGGTTGTCTTCCTCTCACCGTGACGGTGAATGGCACCCAACCGGGTGGCGTAGGTCCTGCAGGAACTTCGACATGGATCGTCCACGTCTTGTTCCCCTCTTCGCCTTCTTCCTTGGCGAAGTATTGCGGCATCTGGTTGTACCCGAAATATTGGAGCATTTGCCACAATGCTTCCGGGTAGCCGCTACGGTCAGAACAGTGGGAAGCCACCCACCCGTTCTCCAACTGTTTATCTGCTGCCATCTGTAAAAATATATTTGAGAATTGTCAAATATTTATTTAAACAGTTAACCCCTGAGTTATAACATAAAACATGTCATTGAACCCATAAAACTTGGAAACATAGTTCAAATTTTTAAACAAATTTGACTGCTGATCTGCTGTTACCATGACAGCCCTGACCAGTTTCCATTTCAACCTGATTTAGGCCAGTTTAAAAGCAAAACCAATTCTGGAGCTCAACATCAAAGTTAAATCTAACTTCAATAGCTTTCCATAAAGTGTTTGCTTGGCCTAAGATCTGTCCTGGTTCAAAAGTTATAAGATGTCAAAGTTAACAGAATTTCTGGAATCAATTGGACAACACCTCCCTGCTTTAGGTACTGAATTGATCCAAGAATCCCAGTTAATTCTGTTCCCAATCTGACAAAACTTTCTGTTACAAAGTCGTAACCCATCTCATAAGCTTTCCAGATGTACCTCATTTCCTATTTTTGGATTTTCAAGCAGGAAGTTATGCTTAATTTACAGAGAGTTTACAGAGAGTCTTTGCTCTGTCCTGTTTTCTGGACAGTTTCAACTCTACTGTATTTTTCGAGTGGTTAAGGGATGAAAACACCTCTGGACCTCTACAGAAGAGTTGTAAAGCTCTTCCAACGCTTTCCAGAAATGTATCATACGACCCCAACCTCGAAAGAACTCAACCTCTAACCTCTGATTAACTTCAGCCTTGATTCAGCTGAAAACAGAGTGCTCTGTCCTTAACATCCTATAAGTTGAAAACTTGTTAACTTTGAATATCCTGTTCAAGGGAAGGATTTACCTCAAGTTTTACTACTTTGGATCAAAACCTTCAAGTTTTTAAATGAAGTTGTTCATTTAGTTGGGTGTGACGTCGATGCGTCAGCAGATTATGTCGGTACTACGTCGTCACAAAGGAAAAACCTATACCGGGCTTAGCCGGCTTCGTTAGTTCAGTGGCACTACTCGTCACTCGCACACGGATGCTACACGTCTACCGTTTCGTTGTCAGGCTACCTGCAGAAACTCAATCAATCGTCAGACTCGGCTGCACACCGAGCCCGGAATCCATACAGTTCGTACACCCGGCCGTCATCACTCGCCCGGATGTTCTCAAGCCAATCACGCCTTGAGTTACGTGTTCACGTCTCAGACCACGTGACGGGGTCTCCCATGTTGCACCACGCACGCAAGGGACAGATGTTGCTCGAATACCCCAAACGACATGAAGAGTCGTAGAGGATACTAAAGCGGGTCGGGTTACCTGCCACCCGTGGGGCTCCACCCTTCAGCTTGTGCGCACTGGTGGACAGCGCTTACGTGCACCCCCCAAGACATGAACGTCCCGAGATGCACGATTTTCCGACATAACAAATAGGTTAACAAGACACTTTCTATATACTAATAACATCCTTATACGGGCTACTAACTCGTTCCTCACTGGATTTTTGAAAAAGAAGACCTTTGTACTGTGTTAAACCTCAAGCGAGCTCTGATACCATGCTGACACGACCCCAAGGTCCTGTCGAGCCAGGATCACACTGAGGGGTGCTGTGTTGCACAGCACCGGATAACACACGTCAAAGGTACAAAGCGGAAGTGGAAATTTTATTACATAAACAAGTTTGTGAACATGTTTACAGCAAAATTAAGTTCAGTCTACACTCGCGGGCGTAGACTAAGCATCAAGTGCACGTTCAGCCCTCGAACGTGTCCTTGCTAGCACACACGCACACTAACTCTGCGGCGTGCACGACTCCCACTCGGCGGGGTTCCCCTCCTGGGGTTCTGTCTCCTCTTCGGGAGTCCCTTCCTCATAGAACCCTGCAAAAGCTTCAAACACAAGCAGTGAGCACGAGGGCTCAGCAAGTCTGACCCGTCTCACCTAAACATGGAACTTCTACATGAGGGTAATGGGTTACATGAGGTAAAAATTCATTTGCAAGGACTCGCCTAATTAGTAGAACCTTACTTTCAAGTTTTAGCAGCAGGTTGTGGCGAACCTTACGCTAGGGCACATGAGAGAGCCGCAATCAAACAAGAAACGCATTTCTCTCATGTACTTTTCCCAAGGTTGAAAAGAACTTTAGTTAGCTCTAAGCTACAGCATATCATTAACAATCAATGTCCAGCTTTCAATCAGCAACATTTTAACATGTGACTAGCCTGTTCTTTCTACGTCATGGTACAGTAAACAAGTGGTACTCACTGACCGTGAGGGACGGCGATTATAATCGATTTACACCTGCAGGGTTACCCGAACAACCCGTCACATACGCCCGTACTCGATGTTGCCTACAACAACCATCACGGACGCCATACGCAACTACCTTTCACCCGTTAGCCAAATATTGAACCGGTCCCATCGTCCCGAGCAAGAGGTCTCTGCACGCGCATCTCTGTGCCGCCAGCCGATTTACACCTCGAGCTCTCAACCTACCCTCTGAACGACGGGCAATGCCTCAATACCCAGCTACCCGAGTTACATCAGTTTCCCGGTTCCCATATAGCCGGTAGGTCTTCGGTACTGTTCTAGCTTGTTCAACAGGTCCGCACACGGCTCGGTCCTCAATCGACACAAGCGGAGCTATAGCACACAGGCCCCAAAGTCCTGCTGCCCTTACTCTCCGCTCGGTCTCATTTTCTTGCCATATGTATCATGTGCTATCTCTACCCGAGCAATGTGCCTCTAGCCTATTCTCGCGAGTAGTTCCAACTACTCGACTTGTACCGAATCCTACTCTATCCTAGCAATGCAGTGGCTAACGAGGTTTTCAATCCTAAACCCAACCCATGGTTTTCTTGGCTATGCAGTTGGGTTTCCAATCAAGACTCTAATGCAAAGAACAATATTCAAAGATGTGCTCAAAACAATAAACATTTGTAAAAGGGTTAATGCAAACCGGAGCTTGCCTTGCTGCTCTTGGTCGTAGGCTAGCTGTTCTTCCGGAGTAACGAAGTCTAGGACTTCGGGTTCCTCCTCGACCTTAGCGACTACATGATAAGAGCAATATATGTATCAATTTAAATGCATTGGTATTAACTTTGAAGTTGTGAAGTCTATAACCTTTGCTAGACAGACCTAATGACTGTGAAACTTTTACTGTGGCTTGGTTACGACCTAAATAGAGACTTGGTCAAGTTTTAGTTGCAGCAAAGCTCAATTGAGCCCCCCCACAATTAATTATGTCCTTGACCTTGATTAAAGGCTTTTAGGGTGTTCTAAGGATTTTCATGAAACAAACTATGACTTTCTGAAAACTAGATTTTCAGAGGGTTCTAATAGATTTGGTCTCACTTAATTTGGGGGTTCGTAACTAAAGATATGAGCCAAACAATTTCAGAGAAAATTCTGAAAAATGTTTCTGAACATTTTCTATTTTCTCTGGAACAGTTTCACTAATCACACCATTAGGTGGATTAAATGAGCTCAAATGGATCTGAAATTTTTATGGTAGTTCAAGGATATTTTGGTGAACATCGCAAAAATTTCAGGATTTTCCTCCAAAGGATTCTCCAGTTAAAATTCCTAACAGTCTAAATTTTTGAGGAATTAATTCTGGAGAAATAAGGAATTTCATGAAGTGAAACTTGATTTTCTGGAAAGTACTCAGAGAGCTGAATCCAGCAAAATTTGGTTCACTCAATTTGGAGCTTTCTAGCCAAAGTTATGAGGATTTGAAGTTTGAAGGAAATCTGAAAATCGGAGAAAAGTTTAAACTCGCGCGTGGGCCCAGGGGACACGCGTCGCACGCCGAGGCGACAGCACACTGCGGCCCACAATGATTTTACGCGCCAGCACACCTGATCCCGGCCGCAGCCGGATCCCGATTCAAAATATCGGCCGCTGACCGCTGGGGTCCACCCCCTTCTTCAACCTCGCGACGCCCGCGCTCCGCCGCCGAGGAACCTCGTCGGAGAGCTCGCCGCCGGCTTCTGTACAGCTCCAAACTTCTCGATTCTGGCCGTCCCTGCCTACTTTTACCCGGGGAACAGGATTCTAGGGTCAGCTGCTCATGACAGTGACCGGAGCATGGTCGGCGACGAGCCGCCACCTCGGAACAACTTCGACCATGTCGGCTGACCCCTCTAGCACCTTCGCTACTTGGGAAATCGGTTGGGGAGCATCAGTGGACCTCAGAGAAGGTCGACATGAGCTCGAGGCAGCTCGGGGAAGGCCTGAAATAGGTCCTCACCGTGCGCCCGATGCCGCCCGTTCATTCCGCCATTAGTAGACCTCAAATTACGCCGGGCACAGAGGTTCTCCGGCCCAGAGTTGTGAAGACGACTTGTGCGTTACCGTGTCTAGCTCATGTGAGAGCGGCCTGAGGCCCTCTAATCCTTTCTAGAGCATGAATTAAACAGAATCGTACCCGAAGGTCGTTCTGCATACAGAAAGGGGAAAGTGGAAATTCGCCGCCGGTGAGCAACTACTCGAGCTGTGGCTCGGGGATGAGCAGCACCGGTCACCCGCGCGTCCAAGGGTGCCTTGGCTCGGGCGTGACAACGCCCTGGTTGGGCTGTCCACGAGAGCCCGAGGTGCGGCGGTTCCAAGTCCCGAATTTGATCTTTCGGCACAGCCGATATCAATCGGGTTCAACCGAATTCTAGCAACGGGGAGGACGGAGGAAGGTCTCTAGTACCTTGCTGGGGCTCTGGAGTGGAAGGAGGGAGCTGCGATCGGCGTTCTCCGATCAAGTCCGAGCTGCGGAAGTTTTCGGCCGGCGCTGAGTTCTTGCGGGGAAGAACGACGGTGCCTCGGCCGAGGAGGGGGCAGGCGCCTTAAGAAGGCTCTGCACCGCCTCACGCCCGCGCGTGGGCAAGCAGCTGGTGGCGCGGCGGCTGGCCTCGGTGGCGATCACCGCTGCGGCTCGGCGACCCGAGTAAAAAAGTCTCAGTCGGTTTGATCTGAGCAGTGGCTGACATGTGGGTCCCACCTCCAGTTTTAACCTCTGAAATTTACTCCTAATCACTGTTGTAAACAGTGAACCCCATACTACCCTTGGCAATTCAAATTATTCACCCATGAGCCATTTGAATTGATCAAAGTTCAAATGAGGTTTGGTTTGAATGAATTTCAGCACAAGTTCAGTTTGAAATTCAAATAAAGTTTGAATTTGTCCCACTTAGCTCATGTCAATATAAACTCCAAATGGAGTGAAAATTGGTGTGTGAGCTCACAAAAATGTGCTGAGTAAGAATATGCCCCCCACTTTTAAATTCATTGGATAAAAACAGTTTGAATTTGAATATGATCTCAAACTGCCCTCTTCCTAACTATACCCAAAATGACCTCAAAAAGGTTTTGAATTTGCGTGAAACTTGGCATGGACATCCTTAGTAAAGTGTAGGAGTTTTCATATGTCCAGCCCATCTATATCACATGTGGGAAATACCACTTTTGCAATGCGTGAGTTTGTTCTCTAATGAGCATGTTGATAATTGTTACTTGCTCTTCATTTGTGTTCACCATCCTTCCTCAAATGAGGTGTGTGGTGTGGTGATGAACACTGCCAATGTGTGTCAAAACTGAGGCCCTTACACTCGCGGGCCTCCCGGTGGAGCCGCCGAGTCTCGGAGTCCAGGCGGTTGACGGCCCTCTTCTGACGGTCGAGGAGCGCCTCCATGACATCGAGCGACACCCGCCTCGAGTCAAGCTCCTCCTTGACCTCCTCAGTCCGCTCCTTCAAGAGGCGCCCCCAGGTGAGGAGGCGATCCCTCTCTACTGCCTGCCCCTCCTGCTCTCAACCGAGCGCGGCCAGAACCTGCCGGACACTCGTCTGGGCGAGCTCGAGAGAGTATGCCAGGGGCAGCAGAGGCCAAAGCCGCGACCCCGACTTCCTCCATCACGTCATCTTCAGGAGAAGTCGACGCTCCAGCAACCGGGATAAGGCGCTGATCAGAAGAAGCCGACACTGGGGCAGACTCGCTCCTGGAGCACCCCGGTTCGCTGCCCACCGTAGGACCCATGGCAGCTTCTCCCGCTTCGACAACGGGAGGCGGGGCACCACCAGCCGGTCCTGCCGAACCTTCAGCAACAGCCGACTCCTGAGCCACTGCCGCAGGAGCTGGGCCCACTGGCGCAGAAGGAGCCTGCGCCGGCTTGGGGGCCGCTGCGACCATTTCGGCTTCCGGGCACTACGGCGCAGATCCCCCGTCAGCCGGGGATGGCCGGGAAACGGAAACATTACCGACACTTGATGGGTCCCTGCTAACATGGGAGGCTCCCGAGTTAAGAGAAGAAGATAAGAATACAGGCTCTGGAACCCGGTAAGGGCGACACTTACCGAGGAACACGAGCATTCCAACGGGCTCTGAACCCCGGCTTCCGACCCTGGGTAGGTCCACTAGAGCCCGTCGTCGCCGCCGAGGGCTGCCCCGCAGTCGCCCGGACTGGCGGAGCACGGGATGCTTCGGAAGCCCCCCTAGATGCCGATCTGGCTCCCGAGGCCCGGGGCGCCTGAGTTCTTGACTCGCCCCTAGGCATCGTCGCACCAGCACTCTCCCTCGGGGCTCCACCTCCTGAAGAAGGAGGACACGACGTCCGGGGACCTTCAGGCCGTCGCCACTCGAGAGGAGTCCCATCAGGATGATGAGTCCGAGGCCTCTTGGAGTCGCCACCGGACGGGGCGCCATCTCCAGAAGCAGGACGCCCAGGCGCCCTGGATCCCTGACTTGGCGCAAACGCCGCCGCCGGAGGAGGCTGAGCGTGTTTCTTCTCCGGAGGCAAGTTAGAAGCCATGGCAGAAGAAAGCTCAAGAACAGGGAAGACAAGGGCGCAAGAGCTCAAGGAAGATGCAAGCACTGGGGAGTGCGAAGGGAAGCCGCGATGCGGGTAAGATCCCCTTTTAAACTTCCCCGGCGCGATTCAAGGCGATTCGAAACTCTTCGAATACGCCGCTTGGACAACCGCTTCAGCTCCAAGACCGAGCGTCGATGACAAGTGGACCCAAGCTGTCCAGCTGAAGCGGTGGGCCAAGAGGTCAGTCTCCCAAGGAGACGAGCCGGCAAGACGCTTCGGCGGTTCCCGAAAAGGCGCTGCGACGTGCAGAAGTGGCAGCCTTGGGAACCGCCGCAGTAAAATCAGCCATCAAGTGAGGCACACGCTCCCACGAACCCGCGACTGTTCGTACTCCGCCAACGGTCAATGCCGGTCTTCGAGAATGTGCGCGGAGTGGAAGAGACGGAGGCCCCACATCGGGCTCGCTATCTGCCCCGAGATGGGCCCGGCGGCCACTGTCGGTACCCTCAATATGGTGTACCCCCGCGCACAGGGGAAACTGCCTAAGGACCTCGCCCTTCTCCACAGGGAGAGATCCGAAGGCGCCATGTGTCTAGCAGGGCCGGAAAACCCTCTCCTCAGAGGTAAGCTCCGGGTCCGTCACGTGGCCAACTGAGCCGGACCTCCCCCCTCCGTGGGGAGAGCTCCGGAGGATCCACGTGTCCAGCGGGGCCGGACCTCCCTCTCCTCAGAGGAGAGCTCCGGGCCCGCCATGTGACCAACTGAGCCAGACCTCCCCCCTCCGCGGGGAGAGCTCCGAAGGCTCCACGTGTCCAGCGGGGCCGGACCTCCCCCTCCTCAGAGGAGAGCTCCGGGCCCGCCACGTGGCCAGCAGAGCCGGACCTAACCCCTCCGCGGGGAGAGCTCCGAAGGCTCCACGTGTCCCGCGGGGCCGGACCTCCCTCTCCTCAGAGGAAAGCTCCGGGCCAGCCACGTGGCCGGCAAAGCAGCGCTACCTGCCCCCGCGCGGTAGGCGGCAAGAGTAAAGACGCGCCATACCTTGCCCGTACAAGGTATTCAAGACCCACGCCTTCCCAAGGCGCGGAGGCGTGGTGCACGCCTCTGTCAGGTGCCGTTGCACCCAATCACATCGCAGTGAAGACTGGCGCGCCGTGTCAGAGCCTGCCCGCCAATAAACACAGCGACAAGACATCCCCTACCGCCCCTGCCAACCACTACGACTAGCTTGCGGCATGGGCAGGGCGGCAGAACGAAGACTCAGAAGCCCTCGCCATAGACAACTACCGGCGTAACTGCGGATACGGTAGATGGTAGACAATCTCCTTGGGACCACGTGTCGAGTCCCGAGCCCACCTTGTAAGCCACCCGAGCCTTGGACTATAAAAGGCTCGGGTAGGCAACGTTAGCAAGGGCTCGCCTCTTACACACTCTCACGCAGGGTTCGCACTCCAGCCATTCGCATCCTCAGGTTCGACATCTTACACTCTCAAGCTCAGGACTCTGGTTCTGAGCAACAAGCAATACAACGAGCAACTCAGCTCACCGTGGACGTAGGGTACTACGCTCCGGTGGCCTGAACCACGTAAAAATCCCCGTGTCAAGCTTCTCCCTCCATCGTCCTTAACGCGTAAGCTCTCCGTGAGTGACTAGCCCCTCCGAAAAAGAACCTTCGTGGGCTGCCCAGAGCAGGCCCGGGGGAAGTGTCGGCTACAATCTTCGACACACGCACTCTTGTTAGTTGAGCCTGTTGGCCAGTAGGTTCTACACATGTTAGCGCACACGCTCGAGGAAGAAGCAAGGGAAACTGTTGAGAATCGTCCATGATATGGCCATTTTCCTTGCCGCAGATGCAAGATACCTTGGCTCACCGTCAAGAGTATGGTTGCTGGCGTTTCTAGCTTCCAGAAGGTCTCGTTTCATGTTTCTCGTGCTCCACTGATGCTCTCCGAGCAATTTCTGGTCGATTTTGTGCCATGTAGTGCGAGACCGACCTTGCCAGAACTCTAGGTTCCACTGTCACCGGTGCACACGTGTTTCCGGTGATCGCCGGCAGTTGGCGAGCCCACAGATGAGTTCACGAGGTCGTAAAACGGGGAGGCGGCGATTTTCGGGCCAAGGAGTGGCCGGGAACCCAGTTCCGGCGAGTCTCACCGGAGGGCGCCACCGGGGGACTCTTTTGGTGCGAGGTTGAAGAAGCTCGCGTCGTGTGGCTCACCAGCAGAGTATAAACTTTTATCTGATTTCTAGATTTAGTTCAAATTTCAAACCCACATAACTTTGGCTAGGAAACTACAAATCGAGTGAACCAATTTTTTTTGGATTCAGCTCTGACTTCATTCCAACAAATCAAGTTTCACTTTATGAAAGTCTTTATTTCTCCAGAATTAATTCTTCAAAATTTAAACTATTTAGAATTTTAACTGGAGAACCCTTTGGAGAAAAATTCTGAAATTTGGCCAGGATGTTCACCATAATATCATTGAGCTACCATAAAAATTTCAGATCCATTTGAGCTAATTTGATCCAACCAATGGTGTGATTAATAAAACCGTTCCAGAGAAAATGGAAAATGTCCAGAAACATTTTCAGATTTTCTCTGAAATTGTTTAGCTCATATCTTTGGCTAGGAGTCTTCAAAGTAAGTGAAACCAACTCCATTAGAACTCTCTGAAAATCTAGTTTTCACAAAGTCATGGCTTACTCCATGACAATCCCTAGAACACCCTAAGAGCTCTAATTAAAGCCAAGTACACAATTATTTGTGGAAGGCTCAAATGAGCTTTGCTGCAAATGAAACTTGGCCAAGTCTCTGTTTAGGTTGTATCCAAACCACAGTAAAAATTTCAGAGTCATTGGGCCTGTCTAGTAAGACCTATAGTCTTCACAAATTCAACTTCAAATTCAAATGCATTCAAATTGATACATATATGTATTTATCTCATTTAGTCGCTAAGATTGAGGAGGAGCTCGAAGTCTTAGACTTCATCACTCCAGAGGAACAGCTAGCCTACGACTAACAGCAGCAAGACAAGCTCCGGTTTGCATTAACCATTTTATAAACTTTATTGTTTTGAGAACTTACATTGAGTATCCACTTTATTTCTGTATTAGAGTCTTGTTTTAAAACCCAAATGCATAGCTAAGAAAACCCAGGGTTGGGCTTAGGTTTGTAAAGCTTGATTAGCTACGGCAATGCTAAGATAGTGTAGGATTCGGTACAAGTCGAGTAGTTAGAACTACTCGCGAGAATAGGCTAGAGGCACACTACTCAGGTAAAGATAGCAAATGGAACACATGGCAATAAAAATGAGACCGAGCGGAGAGTAAGGGCAGCAGGAGTTTGGGGCCTGGGTGCCATAGCTCTGCTTGTGTCGATTGAGGACTGAGCCATGTGCTGGCTTGTTGAATAAGCTAGAACAGTACCGAAGACCTACCGGATATATGGGAACCGGGAAACCGATGTAATTTGTGTAGCTGGGTGTTGAGGCATTGCTTGTCGTCCAAAGGGTAGGTTGAGAGCTTGAGGTGTAAATTGGATGGCGACACTACGGATGCGCGCGCAGAGACCTCTTGCTCGGGACGATAGGACTGGTTCAACATTTGGCTGAAGGATGAAAGGTGGTTGTGTACGATGTTCGTGATGGTTGCTGTAGGCAACATCGAGTACGGGCGTACGTGACGGGTTATTCGGGTAACCCTGCAGGTGTAAATCGATTATAATTGCCATCCCTCGCGGTCAGTGAGTACCACTTGTTTACTGTACCATGACGTAGAAAGAACAGTCTAGTTACATGTTTAAAGTTTGCTGATTTGAAGGATGGACCTTGATTGCTAATGAAGTGCTATAGTTTAGAGCTCATTAAAGTTCTTTTTGACCTTGGGCAAAGTAATGAGAGAAATGCGTTTCTTGTTTGATTGCGGCTCTCTCATGTGCCTTAGCGTGAGGTTCTCCACAGCTTGCTGCTAAAACTTGAAAGTAAGGTCCAACTACTTAGGCGTTTCCTTTGCAACTTATTTTCCCCATTGACACGACCTCATTTGGTCCTGTCGAGCCAGGATCACGCTGAGGGGTGCTGCGTTGCACAGCACCGTATAACACACGTCAAAGGTACAAAGCGGAAGCGGAAGTTTATTACATAAACAGTTTTATGAACCTGTTTACATCAAAATACGTTTAGTCCACACTCGCGGGCGTAGACTAAGCATCAAGTGCACGTTCAGCCCTCGAACGTGTCCTTGCTAGCACACACGCACACTAACTCTGCGGCGTGCACGACTCCCACTCGACGGGGTTCCCCTCCTGGGGTTCCGTCTCCTCTTCGGGAGTCCCTTCCTCATAGAACCCTGCAAAAGCTTCAAACACAAGCAGTGAGCACGAAGGCTCAGCAAGTCTGACCCGTCTCACCTAAACATGGAACTTCTACATGAGGGTAATGGGTTGCATGAGGTAAAAATCATTTGCAGGGACTCGCCTAATTAGTAGAACCTTACTTTCAAGTTTTAGCAGCAGGTTGTGGAGAACCTTACGCTAAGGCACATGAGAGAGCCGCAATCAAACAAGAAACGCATTTCTCTCATGTACTTTGCCCAAAGTCGAAAAGAACTTTAATTAGCTCTAAGCTACAGCATATCATTAACAATCAATGTCCAGCTTTCAATCAGCAACATTTTAACATGTAACTAGCCTGTTCTTTCTACGTCACGGTACAGTGAACAAGTGGTACTCACTGACCGCGAGGGACGGCGATTATAATCGATTTACACCTGCAGGGTTACCCGAACAACCCGTCACGACGCCCGTACTCGATGTTGCCTACAACAACCATCACGGACGTCGTAGGCGACTACCTTTCACCCGTCAGCCAAATATTGAACCGGTCCCATCGTCCCGAGCAAGAGGTCTCTGCACGCGCATCTCCGTGCCGCCAGCCGATTTACACCTCGAGCTCTCAACCTACCCTCTGAACGACGGGCAATGCCTCAATAACCAGCTACCCGAGTTACATCAGTTTCCCGGTTCCCATATAGCCGGTAGGTCTTCGGTACTGTTCTAGCTTGTTCAACAGGCCCGCACACCGCTCGGTCCTCAATCGACACAAGCGGAGCTACAGCACACAGGCCCCAAAGTCCTGCTGCCCTTACTCTCCGCTCGGTCTCATTTTCTTGCCATGTGTATCATGTGCTATCTCTACCCGAGCAATGTGCCTCTAGCCTATTCTCGCGAGTAGTTCCAACTACTCGACTTGTACCGAATCCTACTCTATCCTAGCAATGCAGTGGCTAACGGGGTTTGAAATCCTAAACCCAACCCATGGTTCTCTTGGCTATGCAGTGGGGCTTCCAAACAAGACTCTAATGCATAGAATAAAGGAAACAGGTATGTGCTCAAAACAATAAAATTTTGTAAAAAGGTTAATGCAAACCGGAGCTTGCCTTGCTGCTCTTGGTCGTAGGCTAGCTGTTCCTCCGGAGTAACGAAGTCTAGGACTTCGGGTTCCTCCTCGACCTTAGCGACTACATGATAAGAGCAATGTATGTATTAATTTAAATGCATTTGTATTATCTTTGAAGTTGTGAAGTCTATAACCTTTGCTAGATAGACCTAATGACTGTGAAACTTTTACTGTGGCTTGGTTACAACCTAAACAGGGACTTGGTCAAGTTTTAGTTGCAGCAAAGCTCAATTGAGCCCTCCACAATCAATTATGTCCTTGACCTTAATTAAAGGCTTTTAGGGTGTTCTAAGGATTTTCATGAAACAAACTATGACTTTCTGAAAACTAGATTTTCAGAGGGTTCTAATGGAGTTGGTCTCACTTAATTTGGA
The DNA here is from genome assembly GCA_030760725.1 of Neostapfia colusana. Classification (NCBI taxonomy): domain Eukaryota; kingdom Viridiplantae; phylum Streptophyta; class Magnoliopsida; order Poales; family Poaceae; genus Neostapfia; species Neostapfia colusana. The sequence continues at coordinate 13,897,227 of JASWHV010000001.1, forward strand.
AGTCTCTAACTAAAGATATGAGCTAAACAATTTCAGAGAAAATTCTGAAAATGTTTCTGAACATTTTCTATTTTCTCTGGAACAGTTTCACTAATCACACCATTAGGTGGATTAAATGAGCTCAAATGGATCTGAAATTTTTATGGTAGTTCAAGGATATTTTGGTGAACATCCCAGCAAAATTTCAGGATTTTCCTCCAAAGGATTCTCCAGTTAAAATTCCTAACAGTTTAAACTTTGAGGAATTAATTCTGGAAAATTAAGGGTTTTCATGAAGTCAAACTTGATTTGCTGGAAAGTACTCGGAGAGATGAATCCAGCAAAATTTGGTTCACTCAATTTGGAGCTTTCTAGCCAAAGTTATAAGGATTTGAAGTTTGAACTGAAACTGAAATTCGGGAAAAAGTTTAAACTCTGGCTTGTGGGCCCCGCACACAGTGCGTCGTCTCCCTCCTCGCGCCAACTGCGCGGCGGCGGCGTTCTCCGGCGACCCTCGCCGGAACTGAGTTCCCGGCCACCCCCCGGCCCGAAACTTGCCGCCTGCCCCTTTACTGACCCCCTGGACTCGATGGTGGGGTCGCCGGCCACCGGCGATGACCGGAAACCCGTGCGCACCGATGACAGCACCTGCTAGGGTTCCGGTGAGGTCGGTCCCGCTCTCCCGTGCACCAAATCGACCGGAAATCGGTCGGAGAGCATCAGTAGAGCATGGGAAACACGAACCCGGGCTGGGTGGAAGCTAGAAACGCCGGCAACTAGGCTCTCGACGGTGAGCCGAGGTGTTCAGCCATGGCGGCGGGGAAAACAGCCGTATCATGGCCGATTCTCGACGGTTTTCTCTAATTCCAGTTCGAGCGTGGGTGCTATCGTGCGTAGAAGCTACTAGGTAACGAGCTCGTCCAACCCTCGTGCATAGAGCACGAATTTCACCCGAAGGTGAGCTCGGTCCTTATGAACTGATCAAGAGTAAATTTGGAAATTCTCGGCCGAGGGTTGATCGATCGCCAAACGGCTTTCGGTTACTCCATCTACATACAATCACGCACCTTTCTTGTGTAGAGAAGAGGACGTGACAACGGCTGTGCTGTGCTGTCCACGGGAGCCCGATCGGCGGCGATGTTCGGCTCGCCGGAGAAATGGCTCGTACAGCTCGAGGACGCTTGCTTACTGGACAACACGGGGTCTAGGAGGTTGCTCACGACCTCTTGGTGCCGTTTTGCTGTGGAGGAGAGGCTGTGCTCGCGAGTGATCGGCTTGATCAAGCGTGAGCTCGAGCGGCGGCGATGGCAGTGGAAGAACAGGTCGTGCACGTCGGCAGCTCGGGGAATGGGCGACTGAAGCACGCCGGGGAGGGGATAAGTAGCCCAGCGACTGGTCTCCGGCTTGGGGCGCGCAGCAGGAGCTGGCGCCGGCTGCCCCCTCGGTGGCGCGCGCACACTGCACCCGGGAACCGATGGAGCTGCGTTTCAGTCGGTTTGTGCTGAAGTAGAGGCTGACAGGTGGGTCCCACCCCCCATTTTAACCTCTGAAATTTACTCCTAATCACTGTTGTAAACAGTGAACCCCATACTACCCTTGGCAATTCAAATTATTCACCCATGAGCCATTTGAATTGATCAAAGTTCAAATTAGGTTTGGTTTGAATGAATTTCAGCACAAGTTCAGTTTGAAATTCAAATAAAGTTTGAATTTCTCCCCCTTAGCTCATGTCAAGATCAACTCCAAATGGAGTGAAAATTGGTGTGTGAGCTCACAAAAATGTGCTGAGTAAGAATATGCCTTCCACTTTTAAATTCATGGGATAAAAACAGTTTGAATTTGAATATGTTTTCAAACTGCCCTCTTCCTATCTATACCCAAGATGACCTCAAAAAGGTTTTGAATTTGGGTGAAACTTGGCATGGACATCCTTAGCAAAGTGTAGGAGTTTTCATATGTCCAGCCCATCTATATCACATGTGGGAAATACCACTTTTGCAATGTGTGAGTTTGTTCTCTAATGAGCATGTTGATAATTGTTACTTGCTCTTCCTTTGTGTTCATCATTCTTCCTCAAATGAGGTGTGTGGTGTGGTGATGAACACTGCAAATGTGTGTCAAAAACTGAGGCCCTTACATTCCTCCCCCCTGAAAAGAATCTCTTCCCGAGATTATAAGGTGAAAATGAGAGAGAGGACGGTGGAAAATTACCGGATATGCGACGTGAAAAAGTCGGGGTAGTTAGTGCGAAGGAATTCTTCGCTCTCCCATGTCGCTTCGTCCATGGAGTGGTTACTCCATAGAACCTTGTAGAACCACAACGTACGGTTGCGTGTGGTTCGGGCCTTTTCATCAATAATCTGCACCGGTTCCTCCCGATAGGTGAGATCCGGTTGCAGTTCTTCAATGTCTTCCAGCTGAACGGTAGTTGATAGCTTGAGACACTTCCTCAGCTGGGAAATGTGAAAGACGTCGTGCACACCGGAAAGTGCTTCTGGTAATTTCAGCCGGTATGCCACCGATCCACATCTTTCGGTAATCTGGAATGGACCGATGAATCGGGGTGCCAACTTTCCTCTCACCCCAAATCTGTTTACGCCCTTCATTGGAGACACCCGTAGATATACGTGATCTCCAACTTCGAATTGTAATGGGCGCCTTCTCCGGTCCGCATACTGTTTCTGACGGGATTGAGCGGCTTTTAGGTTCGCTTGAATTAGTCGAACCTTTTCTTCCGCGTTGTTGACAAGGTCAATCCCGAAGGTAACCCTTTCGCCAGACTCACACCAGTTCAATGGTGTGCGGTATTTTCTTCCGTATAGCGCCTCGTAGGGCGCCATCTTGATGCTGGCTTGGTACCCATTGTTGTACGAGAACTCGGCTAACGGCAAGTGATCATCCCAATTCTTGCCGTGGTTGATAGCGCAAGCTCGTAGCATGTCTTCTAGGATTTGATTTACCCGCTCGGTTTGCCCATCCGTCTGCGGGTGGTAGGCTGAACTACGGATCAGCTTCGTCCCCAAGGTAGCATGTAGCTGCTCCCAAAAACGGGACACAAATAAAGTGCCCCGGTCCGATATGATGGTACGGGGTACGCCGTATAAGCATAGGATCCGTGAGATGTACAGTTCAGCGTACTTCTTGGCGTTGTAGTTGGTGTTGACCGGGATGAAATGGGCAACTTTGGTGAGCCGATCGACGATCACCCACACCGAATCATGTTTCTGTAAGGTGGTGGGTAAACCGACGACGAAATCCATGCTCACGTCCTCCCACTTCCAGGCAGGAATGCCCAGTGGTTGCAGCAGTCCCGGTTTCCGCATGTGGTCTGCCTTCACCCTTCGACATGTATCACACTCGGACACGTATTTTGCAGTCTCTCGTTTCATCCGTGTCCACCAAAACTTTCTTCTGAGTTCTTGATACATTTTGTTGCTGCCGGGGTGAATAGAAAATTTTGATAAGTGAGCCTCATCAAATATTTTCTTCCGTAACTCCGGGTTTCGGGGTACGACGATCCGGTCCTTGAACCATAGGACGCCGTCTCCGTCCTTCCGGAAACATTTCAACTCCCCACTGTCTACACGTCTCCGTAAATGTGACATGCCCTTGTCATTCTTCTGGGCTGCCGCTATCTCTTCACGGATGGTGGGGATCAAAGCTAGGTTGTAGAGAGCTCCGTGTGGAATCACATGGAGTGGTGATTCGCTCTCTTCCAACGGTGTGATGGTCAGATTATTGACGTGTGACTTGCGGCTCAGCGCATCTGCCACAACGTTTGCCTTGCCCGGATGATAATGGATCTCTACCTCGTAATCCTTTATCAGTTCTAACCATCTTCGTTGCCTCATGTTCAGCTCCTTCTGAGTGAATATGTACTTGAGGCTTTTGTGGTCGGTATATAAATGTACGAGGTTACCGAGTAGGTAGTGCCTCCACATCTTCAGTGCAAGTACCACGGCAGCGAGCTCCAAATCGTGAGTTGGATAATTCTGCTCATGGTTCCTAAGCTGCCGTGATCCATACGCGACCACTCTTCGGTCTTGCATCAGCACACATCCGAGCCCAATGCCGGATGCGTCGCAGTACACATCGAACGGTTTTGTTGTGTCTGGCTGCGCCAAAACCGGTGCTGATGTCAGGTGCTTGACTAAAGCCTTGAATGCTGCTTCACATGCTGTACTCCAAACATATTTGGTAGCCTTCTTCAGCAGCTCTGTCATTGGCTTGGCAATCTTCGAGAAGTTCGGAATGAACCTCCGATAATATCCCGCGAGTCCGAGGAAACTCCGTACCTCATGAACAGTTCTCAGGGATTTCCAATTCAGCACTTGCGTGATCTTGCTCGGGTCCACAGCGATACCCTCTGCTGAGATGATATGCCCGAGGAAAGGCACTTGCGATATCCAAAACTCGCATTTGCTGAATTTTGCGTATAACTTGTGATCCCGCAGCCGTTGCAAGACTATACGCAGATGTTTCTTGTGATCTTCCTCCGACTTGGAGTATACCAGGATGTCGTCGATGAAGACCACGACAAACTTGTCCAGCTCCGGCATGAACACCGAGTTCATTAAGTACATGAAGTGAGCTGGAGCATTGGTGAGGCCAAAGGACATGACCAGGTACTCATAAAGTCCGTACCTTGTCGAGAAAGCTGTCTTTGGAATGTCCTCCGCCCTTATCTTAATCTGATGGTACCCGGATCTTAAATCCATCTTGGAAAAGATCTTTGCTTCGACCAACTGATCAAACAACATGTCGATCCGTGGCAACGGGTACTTGTTCTTGATGGTTACGGCATTTAATGGACGGTAGTCCACGCAAAGCCGCAGCGTCTCATCCTTCTTCTTGACAAATAATGCCGAACAGCCCCATGGCGAGGAGCTTGGCCTAATAAAACCCTTCTCCAGAAGGTCCGTGAGCTGAGTCTTCAGTTCAGCCAACTCCTTGGGCGCCATCTTGTACGGCCTTCGGGATATTGGCATGGTTCCCGGTGCAAGTTCAATCTTGAACTCCACCTCTCTATCGGGTGGCATCCCCGGCAAATCGTCCGGGAATACATCAGGGAACTCTCGGACCACTGGAATGTCTTCCAATATGATGGTTGTGGCTTGATAGACACTTGGAAGTTTTATTTCTGGACTGTCCAGAAATAATGAGTGAGAACCGTGCACCTCTGAGTTTAAGTGCACGACTCGAAGGACGGTGTCTAAAACAGCGCCGTGGCGGGTTAACCACGACATCCCTAGGATGACATCGACCTTCTGTCCCTCTAAGATAATGAGAGACGTGGGGTACACTCTACCCGCTAAGCATAATGGTGCTTTGGAAACCATTACGCTTGCTGAAATCTTCCCACCCGGTGAACAAATTAAATATGGACTATCGGTGGGTAGTATTGGCAAACTGTGTTTAGCAATGAAAGCTTGGCTAATAAAATTATGCGTGGCGCCTGAATCAAACAGTACTATAGCGGGATGCTGGTGGAGTTGGAACATACCCGCAAGGATTGGCTCGCCCTCCGGCACGTCCTCAATGGCAAGCTGGTGGACAGTGCCGGGCCTAGGGTTTGCCCGCCGCGCATTAGTAGGGTTCCGGGGTTGATTCCTCCCCGGAAACTGGGGTGCCACTCCGCCGCCTTGCCTTTCCGGGCAACTGCTCGCGAAGTGTCCTGGACGACCACACTTGTAACATGTGGCCGCTGCTGGTGGAGTACTCGGTGGACGAAAGCCCGGCATGCGTTGCGTAGGTGCAAACGCACGCGGCATCGCCCGCTGCTGCTGTTGTTGTTGCGGTGGTACTGGCAGTGCCGGCCGGAATGCCGGTGAAGAGTACGGCCGACTGCGGAACGGCATCGACCGCTGTGGTGGTTGCCAGCGTAGGCCTGATGGTGGGCGATTCACCATCCGAAACTTCTGAGAAGGACCGCCTCCTTCTCCGCTGCTCTGCGGCGCGCTTCGCTTTCGCTCTGCCGCCGCCAACTCCTTGCCGGAGTCCTCCTGAACAATCGCAGCATCAATGATGTCGTTGAGGCTGCCGCGATTGAACATCGCCAACTTGTCCTTCAGGAGCGGGTTAAGCCCCTGGTAAAAATGGTCTTGCCGCTTCTCGTCGGTATCAGCATGATACGACGCATATAGCGCGAGATCGTTAAACGCCCTGGAGTATTCCAGCGCGTTCCGGCTCCCTTGTTGCAGGTGTAGGAACTCCTGCGTCTTCCTCTTCATCAAACCGGGCGGTATATGATAGGCCCTGAAGGCCGTCCGGAACTCCGCCCAGGTCATCACTCGGTCGGTGGGCTGTGAAGCACAGAAGTTGGCCCACCATGCGCTCGCGGATCCTTGGAGCTGCTGGACCGCGAACTGAGTCTTGTGCTGCTCGCTGATTTGGAGCAGCCCAAACTTCATCTCTATGGCGCGGAGCCAGTTGTCCGCGTCAAGTGGTTCATCCGCCCTTGAGAATACAGGGGGATGAGTCGCCAGGAAGTCGGAGTAGGAGCTCTGTTGGCGCTCCTCACGATCTTGACGTCTCTCGGGGCGAGACGTATTTGCAATTAAAGTTTGCAGCAGCTCCGTGTGCTGCTGATGTGAGCCCTCCATTGCCGCGACAATGTCGGCCAGTGTAACTGTTGGCAGTGGCGGTGGCGGTGTTTGCTGTTGCTGTTGCTGCTGCTGTCCCGAGGAGTCCTCAGGAGGTGGTTGGGAGGTCTCTCCCCCTTGACTGGTACCCCCAACGTCAGGGTTGGCACGAGTACGCGTCATTCTGAAATTCAAAACAGCAGCAATTAGCACATGTCTTACTTAAAATTCCATACGCAACAGTAGGTATTGAAGTGACACATGATCAATTTGCACAACATTCACATATATTGATAAAGCATAAACTTTATACAAGATACATTATTCTCGGATCTCCGAGAAGTCGTGCTCATGTCGTCACTACCTATACATACGCTACTGTTTACACGACATGTCACCGATTACAAAAGTCGGGTTACGCTACCCTAGCTGCCCTACCTGGCAACCGTAACCCCCTACTCGGAGTAGAACTCGACCTCCTGTGGGTCGTCCTCCTCCGGTACCTCTGCTGGTGGCTCGGGGTCTACCACCTCTTCTCCCATTCCGGGTTCTCCCATGGCTGGAAGACCCAAGACTACCGGTACGCCCAATACCGGGGGCACGAGGTCCTGCAAAGCATGCACCTCGTCCATAGCTTGGTTGTAGTCCTCCTCCCAGCCTTGGCCTTCCTCGATAGCGTCTTCCCGCTCTTGAGCAAGGTCCTCATTCTGCTGGGTTAGGGTCTGCACCAGCTCTTGCAACGCCACGATGTCAACACGGCTCTTCTTCTTTGCTTTCTTCAGACGACGCAACTGATTGTGTTGTTCATTCAGTTGCTTGATCGTCGGGAGGAGCACATTGCGGAGTGCGCTGTGAGCACTCTCGAATTGATCTCCACGGCTTGTGCTCTCCTTGAGCTTGGTGGCGAGATGCTCCGTATGAACATCTTGGCTGTCCATCACAGCGTTTCCCGCCCTCATTTGGAGGCTGAGATTTGCCTCCGCGGGGTTGTACCTTGGGCAACTCGGGTCTGTTGCCTCCAGGTACCTCTCTCCCCACACATGCTGAGCTCGTCCCTCCACCGGAACGAGTGCGTATGGAGTACCCTCCATAGCCTGCACATGTAGTTGGCAGAAACGTGACACAGTGTCACGGGCTGCCACTTGCCACATCCCTTCCGGTTGTCTTCCTCTCACCGTGACGGTGAATGGCACCCAACCGGGTGGCGTAGGTCCTGCGGAAACCTCGACATGGATCGTCCACGTCTTGTTCCCCTCTTCGCCTTCTTCCTTGGCGAAGTATTGCGGCATCTGATTGTACCCGAAATATTGGAGCATTTGCCACAATGCTTCCGGGTAGCCGCTACGGTCAGAGCAGTGGGAAACTACCCACCCGTTCTCCAACCGTTTATCTGCTGCCATCTGTAAAAATATATTTGAGAAATGTCAAATACTTATTTAAACATTAAACCATTGAGTTATAACATAAGATATGTCCTTGAACTCATAACACTTGGAAACATAGTTCAAATTTTTAAACAAATTTGACTGCTGATCTGCTGTTCCCATGACAGCCCTGACCAGTTTCCATATCAACCTGATTTAGGCCAGTTTAAAAGCAAAACCAATTCTGGAGCTCAACATCAAAGTTAAAGTTAACTTCCATAGCTTTCCAGAAAGTATTTGGTTGGCCTAAGATCTGTCCTGGTTCAAAAGTTATGAGATGTCAAAGTTACCAGAATTCCTGGAGAAAATTGGACAGCACCTCCCTGCTTTAGGTACTGATTTGATCCAAGAACCCCAGTCAATTCTATTCCTACTCCGACAAAACTTTCTGTTACAAAATTGTAACCCATCTCATAAGCTTTCCAGAACTACCTCATTTTCTATTTTTGGATTTTTAAGCAGGAAGTTATGCTTAATTTACAGAGAGTTTACAGAGAGTCTTTGCTCTGTCCTGTTTTCTGGACAGTTTCAACTCTACTGCATTTTTCGAGTGGTTAAGGGATGAAACACCTCTGGAACTCAACAGAAAAGTTGTAAAACTCTTCCAAAGCTTTCCAGAAATGTATCATACGACCCCAACCTCGAAAGAACTCAACCTCTAACCTCTGATTAACTCCAGCCTTGATTCAGCTGAAAACAGAGTGCTCTATCCTTAACATCCTATGAGTTGAAAACTTGTTAACTTTGAATATCCTGTACAAGGGAAGGAGTTACATGAAGTTTTACTACTTTGGATCAAAACCTTCAAGTTTTTAAATGAAGTTGTTCATTTAGTTGGATGTGACGTCGATGCATCACCAGATGATGTCGGTACTACGTCCTCACAAAGAAAAACCTATACCGGACTTAGCCGGCTTCGTTATTTCAGTGGCACTACTCGTCACTCGCACACGGATGCTACACGTCTACCGTTTCGTGGTCAGGCTACCTGCAGAAGCTCAAACAATCATCAGACTCGGCTGCACACCGAGCCCGGAATCCATACAGTTCGTACACCCGGCCGTCATCACTCGCCCGGATGTTCTCAAGCCAAACACGCCTTGAGTTACGTGTTCACGTTTCAGACCACGTGACGGGGTCTCCCATGTTGCACCACGCACGCCAGGGACAGACGTTGCTCGAATACCCCAAACGACATGAAGAGTCGTAGAGGATACTAAAGCGGGTCGGGTTACCTGCCACCCGTAGGGCTCCACCCTTCAGCTTGTGCGCACTGGTGGACAGCGCTTACGTGCACCCCCCAAGACATGAACGTCCCGAGATACACGATTTTCCGACATAACAATTAGGTTAATATGCCACTTTCTATAGGCTAATAACATCCTTATACGGGCTACTAACTCGTTCCTCACTGGATTTTTTTGAAAAAGACGACCTTTGTACTGTGTTAAACCTCAAGCGAGCTCTGATACCACGCTGACACGACCTCATTTGGTCCCGTCGAGCCAGGATCACGCTGAGGGGTGCTGCGTTGCACAGCACCGTATAACACACGTCAAAGGTACAAAGCGGAAGCGGAAGTTTATTACATAAACAGTTTTATGAACCTGTTTACATCAAAATACGTTTAGTCCACACTCGCGGGCGTAGACTAAGCATCAAGTGCACGTTCAGCCCTCGAACGTGTCCTTGCTAGCACACACGCACACTAACTCTGCGGCGTGCACGACTCCCACTCGACGGGGTTCCCCTCCTGGGGTTCCGTCTCCTCTTCGGGAGTCCCTTCCTCATAGAACCCTGCAAAAGCTTCAAACACAAGCAGTGAGCACGAAGGCTCAGCAAGTCTGACCCGTCTCACCTAAACATGGAACTTCTACATGAGGGTAATGGGTTGCATGAGGTAAAAATCATTTGCAGGGACTCGCCTAATTAGTAGAACCTTACTTTCAAGTTTTAGCAGCAGGTTGTGGAGAACCTTACGCTAAGGCACATGAGAGAGCCGCAATCAAACAAGAAACGCATTTCTCTCATGTACTTTGCCCAAAGTTGAAAAGAACTTTAATTAGCTCTAAGCTACAGCATATCATTAACAATCAATGTCCAGCTTTCAATCAGCAACATTTTAACATGTAACTAGCCTGTTCTTTCTACGTCACGGTATAGTGAACAAGTGGTACTCACTGACCGCGAGGGACGGCGATTATAATCGATTTACACCTGCAGGGTTACCCGAACAACCCGTCACGTACGCCCGTACTCGATGTTGCCTACAACAACCATCACGGACGTCGTACGCGACTACCTTTCACCCGTCAGCCAAATATTGAACCAGTCCCATCGTCCCGAGCAAGAGGTCTCTGCACGCGCATCTCCGTGCCGCCAGCCGATTTACACCTCGAGCTCTCAACCTACCCTCTGAACGACGGGCAATGCCTCAATAACCAGCTACCCGAGTTACATCAGTTTCCCGGTTCCCATATATCCGGTAGGTCTTCGGTACTGTTCTAGCTTGTTCAACAGGCCCGCACACGGCTCGGTCCTCAATCGACACAAGCGGAGCTACAGCACACAGGCCCCAAAGTCCTGCTGCCCTTACTCTCCGCTCGGTCTCATTTTCTTGCCATGTGTATCATGTGCTATCTCTACCCGAGCAATGTGCCTCTAGCCTATTCTCGCGAGTAGTTCCAACTACTCGACTTGTACCGAATCCTACTCTATCCTAGCAATGCAGTGGCTAACGGTGTTTGCAATCCTAAACCCAACCCATGGTTCTCTTGGCTATGCAGTGGGGCTTCCAAACAAGACTCTAATGCATAGAATAAAGGAAACAGGTATGTGCTCAAAACAGTAAAACTTTGTAAAAAGGTTAATGCAAACCGGAGCTTGCCTTGCTGCTCTTGGTCATAGGCTAGCTGTTCCTCCGGAGTAACGAAGTCTAGGACTTCGGGTTCCTCCTCGACCTTAGCGACTACATGATAAGAGCAATGTATGTATTAATTTAAATGCATTTGTATTATCTTTGAAGTTGTGAAGTCTATAACCTTTGCTAGATAGACCTAATGACTGTGAAACTTTTACTGTTGCTTGGTTACAACCTAAACAGGGACTTGGTCAAGTTTTAGTTGCAGCAAAGCTCAATTAAGCCCTCCACAATTAATTATGTCCTTGACCTTAATTAAAGGCTTTTAGGGTGTTCTAAGGATTTTCATGAAACAAACTATGACTTTCTGAAAACTAGATTTTCAGAGGGTTCTAATGGAGTTGGTCTCACTTAATTTGGAAGTCTCTAACTAAAGATATGAGCTAAACAATTTCAGAGCATTTTCTATTTTCTCTGGAACAGTTTCACTAATCACACCATTAGGTGGATTAAATGAGCTCAAATGGATCTGAAATTATTATGGTAGTTCAAGGATATTTTGGTGAACATCCCAGCAAAATTTCAGGATTTTCCTCCAAAGGATTCTCCAGTTAAAATTCCTAACAGTTTAAACTTTGAGGAATTAATTCTGGAAAATTAAGGGTTTTCATGAAGTGAAACTTGATTTTCTGGAAAGTACACGGAGAGCTGAATCCAGCAAAATTTGGTTCACTCAATTTGGAGCTTTCTAGCCAAAGTTATAAGGATTTGAAGTTTGAACTGAAACTGAAATTCGGGAAAAAGTTTAAACTCTGGCTTGTGGGCCCCGCACACAGTGCGTCGTCTCCCTCCTCGCGCCAACTGCGCGGCGGCGGCGTTCTCCGGCGACCCTCGCCGGAACTGAGTTCCCGGCCACCCCCCCAGCCCGAAACTTGCCGCCTGCCCCTTTACTGACCCCCTGGACTCGATGGTGGGGTCGCCGGCCACCGGCGATGACCGGAAACCCGTGCGCACCGATGACAGCACCTGCTAGGGTTCCGGTGAGGTCGGTCCCGCTCTCCCGTGCACCAAATCGACCGGAAATCGGTCGGAGAGCATCAGTAGAGCATGGGAAACACGAACCCGGGCTGGGTGGAAGCTAGAAACGCCGGCAACTAGGCTCTCGACGGTGAGCCGAGGTGTTCAGCCATGGCGGCGGGGAAAACAGCCATATCATGGCTGGTTCTCGACGGTTTTCTCTAATTCCAGTTCGAGCGTGGGCGCTATCGTGCGTAGAAGCTACTAGGTAACGAGCTCGTCCAACCCTCGTGCATAGAGCATGAATTTCACCCGAAGGTGAGCTCGGTCCTTATGAACTGATCAAGAGTAAATTTGGAAATTCTCGGCCGAGGGTTGATCGATCGCCAAACGGCTTTCGGTTACTCCATCTACATACAATCACGCACCTTTCTTGTGTAGAGAAGAGGACGTGACAACGGCTGTGCTGTGCTGTCCACGGGAGCCTGATCGGCGGCGATGTTCGGCTCGCCGGAGAAATGGCTCGTACAGCTCGAGGACGCTTGCTTACTGGACAACACGGGGTCTAGGAGGTTGCTCACGACCTCTTGGTGCCGTTTTGCTGTGGAGGAGAGGCTGTGCTCGCGAGTGATCGGCTTGATCAAGCGTGAGCTCGAGCGGCGGCGATGGCAGTGGAAGAACAGGTCGTGCACGTCGGCAGCTCGGGGAATGGGCGACTGAAGCACGCCGGGGAGGGGATAAGTAGCCCGGCGACTGGTCTCCGGCTTGGGGCGCGCAGCAGGAGCTGGCGCCGGCTGCCCCCTCGGTGGCGCGCGCACACTGCACCCGGGAACCGATGGAGCTGCGTTTCAGTCGGTTTGTGCTGAAGTAGAGGCTGACAGGTGGGTCCCACCCCCCATTTTAACCTCTGAAATTTACTCCTAATCACTGTTGTAAACAGTGAACCCCATACTACCCTTGGCAATTCAAATTATTCACCCATGAGCCATTTGAATTGATCAAAGTTCAAATGAGGTTTGGTTTGAATGAATTTCAGCATAAGTTCAGTTTGAAATTCAAATAAAGTTTGAATTTCTCCCCCTTAGCTCATGTCAAGATCAACTCCAAATGGAGTGAAAATTGGTGTGTGAGCTCACAAAAATGTGCTGAGTAAGAATATGCCTTACACTTTTAAATTCATGGGATAAAAACAGTTTGAATTTGAATATGTTTTCAAACTGCCCTCTTCCTATCTATACCCAAGATGACCTCAAAAAGGTTTTGAATTTGGGTGAAACTTGGCATGGACATCCTTAGCAAAGTGTAGGAGTTTTCATATGTCCAGCCCATCTATATCACATGTGGGAAATACCACTTTTGCAATGTGTGAGTTTGTTCTCTAATGAGCATGTTGATAATTGTTACTTGCTCTTCCTTTGTGTTCATCATTCTTCCTCAAATGAGGTGTGTGGTGTGGTGATGAACACTGCAAATGTGTGTCAAAAACTGAGGCCCTTACACCCATGTACCCTGTAATCCCTCATGTAGAAGTTTCATGTATAGGAAAGACGGGTCAGACGTGCTAAGCCATCGTGCTCACTGCTTGTGTTTGAAGCTTTTGCAGGGTGTTATGAGGAAGGGACTTCCGAGGAGGAGATGGATCCCAAGAGGGAAACCCCGTCGGGTGGGAGTCGTGCACGCCGTTGTGTTAGTGTGCGTGTATGCTAGCTGGGACACGTTCACGGGCTGAACTTGAACTCGGTGCGTAGTCTACGCCCGTGAGTGTAGACTGAACATATTTTGTTGTAAAAATGTTCATAAACTCGTTTATGTAATAAAGCTTTGCTTAGGCTTTGTATCTTTTATGTGCGTTATTCGGTGCTGTGCAATGCAGCACCCCTCAGCGTGATCCTGGCTCGTCGAGACCGTGAGGCCCTCGCAGCATGTTATCAGATCTCGCTTGAGGTTTAACGCACTAAGAAGGTCATCTTTTTCAAAAACTCGGTGAGGAAAGAGTTAGTAGTCCATATAAGGATGTTATTAGTGTATAGAAAGTGGTAATGCTAACCTATTTGCTTATGTCAGAAAATCATGCATCTCGGGACGTCATATGTCTTTGGGGTGCATGTAAGGGCTGTCCACCAGTGCGCACAAGCTGAAGTGTGGAGCCTCACGGGTGGTAGGTAACCTGACCCACTTTAATATCCTCTACGACTCTTCATGTCGTTTGGGGTATTCGAGCAACACCCTTCCCTGGCGTGCTACGGGAAAGTTTGGGAGACTCTGTCACATGGTCAGTAACGTGAGCACATAGCTCAAGGCGTGTTTGGCTTGAGAACAACCGTGCGAGTGATGATGGACGGTTGTATGAACTGTATTGGGACCGGGCTCGGTGTGCAGCTGAGCCTGACGATTGAGTGGTTTATTTGCAGGTAGTCTGACTATGAATAGGTAGACAAGTAGTATCCGTGTGCGAGAGACGTTTAGTGCCACTGAACTAACGGAGCTGGCTAAGTCCGGTATGGGTTTTTCTTTATGCGGAACGTAGTACCGACATGTACTAGTGACGCTTCGATGTCACACCCCACTAAATAAGCAACCTCATTGTAAAACTCGAAGGTTTTAATCCAGAGCACTAAAACTTTGATATAACTTCTTCCCTTAATCAGTATGTTTAAAGTTTACAAGTTTTCAACTTATAGGATACTGAGGACAGAGTCCTCTGTTTTCAGCTAAAATAAGGCTGAAGTTAAACAGAGGTTATAGGTTGAGTTCTTTCGAGGTTAGGGTCATATGATACATTTCTAGAAATCTTTGGAGGAGATTTACAACGTTTCTATTGATATCCAGAGGTGTTTCATCCCTTAACCAGTCAAAAAAGGCAGTAGAGTTGAAACTGTCCAGAAAACAGGGCAGAGCAAACACTCTTTGTAAATTGAGCATCACTTCCTGCATAAAAATACAAAAACTAGAAAATGAGGCAGTTCTGAAAAGTTCATTAGATAGGTTACAATTTGTAACAAAAAGTTTTGACAAATTTGTTGTAGAATTAACTGGAATCCTTGGATCAAATCAGTACCTCAAGCAGGGAGGTGCTGTCCAATTTTATCCAGATATTCCGTCAACTTTGAAATCTCATAACTTTTGAACCAGGACAGATCTTAGGCCAAGCAAATACTTTCTGGAAAGTTATTGAAGTTAGCTTTAACTTTGATGTTGAGCTCCAGAATTGGTTTTGCATTTAGCATGGTCTAAATCAGGTTGAAATGGAAATTGGTCAGGGCTGTCAGTTTGGGCAGCAGACCAGCAGTCAAATTGGTCTAAGTTTGAATTATGTTTCCAAGTTTTATGAGTTCAATGATATGTTTTAATGTTATAACTCAATGATTTACTGTTGAAATGAGTATTTGATTTTTTTTCAAATATGTTTCTACAGATGACAGTGGATAAACAACTGGATAACGGGTGGGTGGTATCCCACTGTTCTCAACGCAGCGGCTATACGGAAGTGTTGAAGCAAATGCTTCAATATTTCGGGTACGTGGAAATGCCGCAGTACCTCACCAAGGAGGAAGGTGAGGAGGGGAACAAGATGTAGATTATATATGTCGAAGTTCCTGCAGGACCTACGCCACCCGGTTGGGCACCGTTCACCGTCACGGTGAGAGGTAGACAGCCGGAGGAAATGTGGCAAGTGGCAGCCCGCGATAGCATGTCACGTTTCTGCCAACTACACGTGAGAGCTATGGAGGGTACTCCATATGCGCTGGTCCTGGTGGAGGGGCGAGCTAGTCACGTGTGGAGGGAGAGGTACTTGGAGGCAACAGATCCGGGTTGCCCGAGGTACAACCCCGCGGAGCTGAACCTCAGCCTCCAGTTGAGGGCAGGGAAGGCCGTGATGAACAAACAAGCTGTTCATACGGATTGTATTGCTGTGAAGCTCATGAAGAGCACCAGCCATAGAGACCACTTCGAGAGTGCTTACAAAGCACTCCACAATGTTCTCCTTCCGACGATAAAACGACTGAACGAACAACATAATCAGTTGCATCGTCTGAAGAAGGTGAAAAAGAAAAGCCGCGTCAACATCACGGCTTTACAACAGCAAGTGCAGGCCTTGACCCAGTAAAATGAGGTCCTCACTCAAGAGCTTGATGACGCTATTGAGGAGGGGAAAGGCTGGGAAGAGGACTACAATCAGGCACGGACGAGGTGCATGCGTTGCAAGACCTCGTGCCTCCGGTAATGAGCCTACCGATGGTAGGTGCCGTACCCGTGGTTTTGGGTATCCCTGCGATGGGGGAACCTGAACCGGAAGAGGAGGTCATGGACCCGGAGCCACCTGTAGAGTTAGCGGAGGAGGATGACCCACAGAAGGTCGAGTTCTACTCCGAGTAGTGGGTTACCGTTGCCAAGAAGGGCAGCGAGGGTAGTGTATGAAACTTTTGTAATCGGTGACATGTCGTGTAGACAGTAGCATGTGTATAGGTAGTGACGACATGAGCACGAATTCTCGGAGACCCGAGAATAATGTATCTTGTATAAATTTTATGCTTTATCAATGTATGTGAATGTTGTGCAAGTTATTCATGTGTCACTTCAATACCTACTGTTTTATATAGAATTTTAAAATGACTGCTGTTTTAAATTTCAGAATGACTCGCACTCGTGCCAACCCGGAAGTTAGGGGTTCTAGTCAGGGGGGAGATACCTCCCAACAGCCGCCCGAGGATTCCTCGGGACAGCAACAACCGCCACCGCCAACAGTTACAATGGCCGACATCGTTGCGGCTATGGTGGGTTCTCATCAGCAGCACACGGAGTTGCTGCAAACCTTAATTGCTAATACGTCCCGATCGGAGAGGCGTCAACACCGCGAGGAGCGCCAACAAAGCTCCTACTCCGATTTTCTGGCTACTCATCCCCTGGTATTTTCAAGGGCGGATGAACCCCTCGATGCAGACAACTGGCTCTGCACGAGGGAGATGAAGTTCGGGCTGCTCCAAGTGAGTGAGCAGCACAAGACTCAACTCGCGGTCCAACAGCTTTAGGGGTCCACGAGCGCTTGGTGGGCAAACTTCTGTGCTTCGCAACCCACCGAGCAAGTTATGACCTGGGCGGAGTTCCGGACGGCCTTCAGGGCCTATCACATACCACCAGGTCTTATGAAAAGAAAGACGCAGGAGTTCCTTCACCTGCAGCAAGGAAGCATGAACGCGCTGGAATACTCCAGAGCGTTCAATTAGCTCGACGCTTCATATCACGCTGATACTGAAGAGAAGCGGCGGGATCATTTTTACCAGGGGCTTAACCCGCTCCTGAAGGACAAGCTGGCAATGTTCAATCGTGTCAGCCTCAACGACATTATTGATGCTGCAATTGTTCAGGAGGACTCTGGCAAGGAGTTAGCAGTGGCGGAGAAGAAGCGAAGCGTGCCGCAGAGTAGCGGAGAGGAAGGTGGTCCTTCTCAAAAATACCGGATGGTGTATTGCTCACCATCAGGTCAACGCTGGCAGCCACCACAGAGGTCGATGTCATTCCACAGTGGGCCATATTCTCCACCGGCGTTCAGGCCGGCACTACCAGCACCACCTCCGCAGAAACAACAGCAGAAGCGGGCGATGCCGCGTGCGTTTGCACCTCAGCAGCGCATGCCGGGCTTTCATCCCCCAAGCACGGGCCAGTCGTCAGCCGCATGCTTCAAATGCGGTCGCCCAGGACACTTCGCCAACAACTGTCCTGAGAGGCAAGGCGGCGGAGTGGTACCACAGTTTCCGGGGAGGAATCAGCCCCGAAACCCCATTAATGCGCGGCGGGCAAATCCTAAGCCCGGCACCGTCCACCAACTTGCCATAGAGGACGTGCCGGAGGGGGAGCCAATCCTTGCGGGTATGTTTCAACTCCACCAGCATCCTGCCATAGTGTTATTTGATTCAGGCGCCATGCATACTTTTATTAGCCAAGATTTTATTACTAAACACAGCTTGCAAATACTACCCACCGAAAGTCCAAATTTGATTTGTTCACCGGGAGGGAAAATTTCAGCAAGCATGATGGTTTCCAAAGCACCATTATTCTTAGCGAGTAGAGTATACCCTACCATTCTCATAGCTTTAGAGGGACAAAAGGTCGATGTCATCTTAGGGATGTCATGGTTAACCCGCCACAGCGCTGTCTAAGACATTGTCCTCCGAGTCGCACATTTACACCCAGAAATGCACGAGTCTCACTCATTATTTATGGACAGTCCAGAAATAAACTTCCAAGTGTATACCAATCCACCACCATCAGGTTGGAAGAGATTCCAGTAGTCCGTGAGTTCCCTGACATATTCCCGGATGATTTACTGGGGATGCCGCCTGACCGAGAGGTGGAGTTCAAGATTGAACTTGCACCGGGAATGATGCCGATATCCCGAAGGCCGTACAAGATGGCGCCGAAGGAATTGGCAGAACTGAAGACGCAATTAACGGACCTGCTGGAGAAGGGTTTTATTAGGCTGAGCTCCTCGCCATGGGGCTGTTCGGCATTATTTGTGAAGAAAAAGGATGAAACGCTGCGGCTTTGCGTGGACTATCATCCACTAAACGCCGTAACCATCAAGAACAAGTACCCTTGCCACGGATCGACGTGTTGTTTGATCAGTTGGTCGAAGCAAAGATCTTTTCCAAGATGGACATAAGATCCGGGTGACATCAGATTAAGATACGGGCTGAGGATATTCCGAAGACGACCTTCTCGACGAGGTACGGGCTTTATGAGTACCTGGTCATGTCCTTCGGCCTCACCAACGCTCCAGCTCACTTCATGTACTTGATGAACTCGGTATTCATGCCGGAGTTGGACAAGTTTGTCGTGGTCTTCATTGACGACATATTGGTATATTCCAAGTCGGAGGAAGAACACACGAAGCATCTGCATATAGTCTTGCAACGGCTGCGGGATCATAAACTATACGCGAAATTCAGCAAGTGCGCATTCTGGATATCGCATGTACCTTTCCTTGGGAATATTATCTCAGCGGAGGACATCGCTGTAGACCCGAGTAAGATCACACAAGTTCTGAATTGGAAATCCCCGAGAACTGTTCACGAGGTACGGAGTTTCCTCGGACTTGCGGGATATTATCGGAGGTTCACTCCAAACTTCTCAAAGACTGCAAAGCCTATGACAGAGCTGCTGAAAAAGGCTACCAAATATGTTTGGAGTCCAGCATGTGAAGCAGCGTTCAAGGCATTAATGAAGCACTTAACATCAGCACCGGTTTTGGCGCAGCCAGACACCACAAAAACATTCGATGTGTACTGCAATGCATCCGGCATTGGGCTCGGATGTGTGCTGATGCAAGACCAAAGGGTGGTCACGTATGGATCACGGCAGCTCTGGAACCATGAGCAAAATTATCCAACTCATGACTTGGGTCTCGCTGCCGTGGTACTCACACTCAAAATGTGGAGGCACTACCTGCTCGGTAACCTCGTGCAATTATATACTGATCACAAGAGCCTCAAGTACATATTCACTCAGAAGGAGCTGAACATGAGGCAGCGAAGATGGTCGGAGTTGATAAAGGATTATGAAATAGAGATCCATTATCACCCCGACAAAGCAAACGTAGTGGCGGATGCGCTGAGCCGCAAGTCACACGTCAACAATCTGACCATCACACCGTTGGAAGAGAGCGAGCCACTATTGCATGTGATTCCACATGGAGCTCTCTACAACTTAGCTTTGATCCCCACCATCTGTGAAGAGATAGCGGCAGCTCAGAAACATGACAAGGGCATGTCGCATTTGTGGAGGCGTGTAGACAGTGGGGAACTGACATGTTTCCGGAAAGACAGAGACGGCGTCCTATGGTTCAAGGACCGGATCGTCGTACCCCGTAAACCGGAGTTACAGAAGAAAATCTTTGATGAGTCTCACTTGTCAAAGTTTTCTATTCACCTCGGCAGCAACAAAATATACCAAGAACTCAGAAACAAGTTTTGGTGGACACAAATGAAGCGGGAGATCGCAAAGTACATGTCTGAGTGTGATACATGTCGAAGGGTGAAGGCAAACCACATGAGAAAACCGAGACTGCTACAACCATTGGGCGTTCCTATCTGCAAGTGGGAAGATGTGAGCATGGACTTCATCATCGGTTTGCTCACCACATTTCAGAAACATGATTCCGTGTGGGTGATCGTCGACCGGCTCACCAAAGTTGCCCATTTTATCCCGGTCAACACCAACTACAACACCAAGAAGTATGCTGAATTGTATATCACACGGATCCTCTATGCTTGTACGGCGTACTCCGCACCATCATATCGGATCGGGGCACTTTATTTGTGTCCCATTTTTGGGAGCAGCTACATGCTGCGTTGGGGACGAAACTGATCTGTAGTTCAGCGTACCACCCGCAGACGTATGGGCAAACCGAGCGGGTAAATCAAATTTTAGAAGATATGTTACGAGCTTGTGCTATCAACCACGATAAGAATTGGGATGATCACTTACCGTTAGCTAAGTTCTCGTACAACAATGGCTACCAAGCCAGCATCAATATGGCGCCTTACGAGGCGCTATACGGGAGAAAATGCTGCACACCGCTGAATTGGTGTGAGTCTAGCGAAAGGGTCACCTTCGGGATTGATCTTGTCAACAATGCGAAGGAAAAAGTTCGGCTGATTCAAGCAAATCTAAAAGCCGCCCAATCCCGACAAAAACAATATGCGGACTGGAGAAGACGCCCATTACAATTCGAAGTCGGGGATCACGTATATCTACGTGTGTCTCCAATGAAGGGTGTGAACAGATTCGAGGTGAGAGAAAAGTTGGCACCTTGATTCATCGATCCATTTCAGATTGTGGAAAGATGTGGATCAGTTACACAAAAGCTGGAATTACCTGCGACACTCTCTGGTGTGCACGACGTCTTCCATATTTCCCAGCTGAGGAAGTGTCTTAAGCTATCAACTACCATTCAGCTGGGGGATATTGAAGAACTGAAACCGGATCTCACTTATCGAGAGGAACCGGTTCAGATAATTAATGAGAAGGACCGAACAACATGCAACCATACGTTGGGGTTCTACAAAGTTCTATGGAGTAATCACTCCGTAGATGAAGCGACATGGGAGAGCGAAGGTTTTCTTCGCGGTAACTACCCCGACTTTTTCACGTCGCACATACGATAATTTTCCACCGTCCTCTCTCTCATTTTCAACTTATAATCTCGGGATGAGATTCTTTTAGGGAGGGGAGAATGTAAGGTACTAAGTTTTTGCACACATTCAAAGTGTTACTCACACCCCACACACACCTCGTTTGAGGAAAACTTATGAACACATTTGAAGAGCAAGTAAACACCATCAACATGGTCATTAGAGGATAAACTCACAAAATGCAAAAGTGGTATTTCCCACATGCATCATATAGGGGCTGAGCATATGAAAAACTCCTACACCTTGCTAGGAATGCTCATAACAAATTTCACCCAAATCCAAAACCTTCTTGAGGTATTTTTGGGTATAATTAGAAAGAGGCTAGTTTGAACTCAAATTCAAATTCAAACTCCTTTCATCCCATGAATTCAAAAGTGGGATTCATATTCAGACTCAGCACATTTTGGTGAGCTCACACACCAATTTTCACTCCATTTGGAGTTAATCTTGACCTGAGCTATTTTTGGCTAAATTCAAATCAAGTTTGAATTTCAACTAAACCTTTGCTGCAAATTTGATCAAGTCAAATTCCACTTTGAATTATTCAAATTCAATTGGCCATTTTGAAGTTTGATCAACTCACCAAGGGTATTAGTGTCTCTACTGTTTAGAGCAGTGGGGAAAATTAAATTTCAGGTGTTAAACTAGGGGGTGGGGCCCCCTTGTCAGTCCCTCATTGAGCCAACCGACTGAAGAACAAAACCACTCGGGTTCTCGGGCTGCAGCCACGGTCGCCACCGCTCCAAGGCTTTGGCGCCAGCAGCTGCTTCGCCCACGCCCCACTAGAGCCGCTGTTCGGCATCGATATCCTTCCCCGAGCAGCTCAAAGCCAGGTTCTCCTCTGTTCTCACGCGTTCACTCGCCCTCAGTGCTGCTTCTGTGAAAAACGTCATTGACACCTCGCTCTTGCTGTCGCCGATCGCACACCGCCACCACAGCAAAAACGATCGCCATCTCGTGCTCTACCGTGCTAGCACATCACACCGGAGTTTTCTTGTGGTGTTTGGCGGAAAATTGAGGATTTTTAATGAGCTCTCGCGAGTACTGGCGGAACTCCACTTCAGGTCGCCGTCCACAGCACGCTACAGCCATCCTCACCTCCACTTCTCTACAAAAGAAAGGTGTGTCACCGTGTGTGGAAGGTGTAGCCGAAAGCCGTTTGGCATATGATCAATCATAGGACGAGAATTTCCAAATATACTAAAATCTAGTTCATATGGCCCGAGCTCACCTTAGACTGAAATTCGGATTCCCCACACTCTTGTTAGTTCAGCCTGTTGGCCAGTAGGTTCTACATATGCTAGCGCACACGCTCGAGGAAGAAGCAAGGGAAACCGTTGAGGATCGGCCGTGATATGGCCGTTTTCCTCGCCACCGAAGCAAAATACCTCGGCTCACCGTCGAGAGTATGGTTGCCGGCGTTTCTAGCTTCCAAAAGGTCTCGTTTCATGTTCCTCGTGCTCCACTGATGCTCTTCGAGAAATTTCCTATTAATTTGGTGCCATGTAGTGCGAGACCGACCTCGCCGGAACCCTAGATTCCGCTGTCACCGGTGTACACGTGTTTCCAGTGGTCGCCGGCGGTCGGTGAGCCCACAGATGAGTTCACGAGGTCGGAAAATAGGGAGGCGGCGAGTTTCGGGCCAATGGATGGCTGGGAACTCGGTTCCGGCGAGTCTCGCTGGAGGGTGCCACCGGGGGACTCTGTTGGCGCGAGGTTGAAGAAGCTCCGCGTCGTGAGGCCCACCGGTAGAAGTTAAAACTTTTATCTGATTTTCAGATTTAGTTCAAACTTCAAACCCACATAACTTTGGCTAGGAAACTCTAAATCAAGTGAACCAAATTTTGTTGGATTCAGCTCTCTGAGTGCTTACAAATCAAGTTTCACTTTATGAAAGTCTTTATTTTTCCAGAATTAATTCTTCAAATTTTAAACTGTTTAGAATTTTAACTAGAGAACCCTTTGGAGGAAAATTATGAAATTTGGCCAGGATGTTCACCATAATATCCTTGAGACACCATAAAAGTTTCAGATCCATTTTTGCTAATTTGATCCGCCCAATAGTGTGATTAATGAAACTGTTCCAGAGAAAATGGAAAATGTCCAGAAACATTTTCTGATTTTCTCTGAAATTGTTTAGCTCATATCTTTGGCTAGGAGTCTTTAAATTAAGTGAGACCAACTCCATTAGAACACTATGAAAATCTAGTTTTCATAAAGTCATGGCTTACTCCATGAAAATCCCTAGAACACCCTAAGAGCTCCAATTAAGGCCAAGTACACAATTATTTGTGGAAGGCTCAAATGAGATTTGCTGCAAATGAAACATGGCCAAGTCTCTGTTTAGGTTGTGTCCAAGCCACAGTAAAAAATTCAGAGTCATTGGGCCTGTTTAGTAAGACTTATAGTCTTCACAAATTCAACTTCAAATTCAAATGCATCCAAATTGATACTTATATGTATTTATCTCTTGTAGTCGCTAAGGTTGAGGAGGAGCCCGAAGTCTTAGACTTCATCACTCTATAGGAACAACTAGCATACGACCAACAGCAGCAAGGCAAGCTCCAGTTTGCATTAACCATTTTATAAACTTTATTGTTTTGAGAACTTACATTGAGTATCCATTTTATTTCTGCATTAGAGTCTTGTTTGAAAACCCAAATGCATAGCCAAGAAAACCCTGGGTTGGGCTTAGGTTTGTAAACCTCAATTAGCTACGGCAATTCTAAGATAGTGTAGGATTCGGTACAAGTCGAGTAGTTGGAACTACTCGCGAGAATAGGCTAGAGGCACACTATTTGGGTAAAGATAGCAAATGGAACACATGGCGATAAAAATGAGACCGAACGGAGAGTAAGGGCAGCAGAACTTTGGGGCCTGAGTGCCATAGCTCCGCTTGTGTCGATTGAGGACCGAGCCGTGTGCGGGCCTGTTGAACAAGCTAGAACAGTACCGAAGACCTACCGGATATATGGGAACCGGGAAACCGATGTAATTCGAGTAGCTGGGTGTTGAGGCATTGCTTGTCGTCCAGAGGGTAGGTTGAGAGCTTGAGGTGTAAATCGGCTGGCGGCACTACGGATGCGTGCGCAGAGACCTCTTGCTCGGGACGATAGGACCAGTTCAATAATTGGCTGACGGATGAAAGGTGGTTGCGTACGACATCCGTGATGGTTGCTGTAGGCAGCATCGAGTACGGGCGTATGTGACGGGTTATTCGGGTAACCCTGCAGGTGTAAATCGATTATAATCGCCGTCCCTCATGGTCAGTGAGTACCACTTGTTCACTGTATCGTGACGTAGAAAGAACAGTCTAGTTACATGTTAAAAGTTTGCTGATTTGAAGGATGGACCTTGATTGCTAATGAAGTGATATAGTTTAGAGCTCATTAAAGTTCTTTTTGACCTTGGGCAAAGTACATGAGAAATGTGTTTCTTGTTTGATTGCGGCTCTCTCATGTGCCTTAGCGTGAGGTTCTCCACAACTTGCTGCTAAAACTTGAAAGTAAGGTCAACTACTTAGGCGTGTCCTTTGCGACTTATTTTCCCCATGTACCCTGTAATCCCTCATGTAGAAGTTTCATGTATAGAAAAGACGGGTCAGACTTGCTGAGCCATCATGCTCACTGCTTGTGTTTGAAGCTTTTGCAGGGTGCTATGAGGAAGGGACTTCCGAGGAGGAGACGGATCCCAAGAGGGAAACCCCATCAAGTGGGAGTCGTGCATGCCGCCGTGTTAGTGTGTGTGTGCTAGCGAGGACACCTTCACAGGCTGAACGTGGACTCGGTGCGTATTCTACGCCCGTGAGTGTAGACTGAACATATTTTATTGTAAAAATGTTCATAAACTCGTTTATGTAATAAAACTTTGCTTCCACTTTATATCTTTTATGTGCGTTATTCGGTGCTGTGCAATGCAGCACCCCTTAGCGTGATCCTGGCTCGTCGAGGACGTGAGTCTCTCGTACATGAGATCATTTAAATATGTTTTAAAACTTGTCATACCTTTGTATACTGATTTTTAATGGCTTTTTTATATTTGTTTACCAAATTATTTAGTGAAGCATTGACTTCACATCCCTAAAATAAATCGTGGCTCCGGGTATCTTGTGTGGATAGCAGACCTTTTGTGACTAGGGCCGGCGGCAGGGACTAGTTGGTGTGACGATACTGATCGCACTCTAACACCTACCCCACAATAGGCGTGAATAGTCATGTCCTCTTTACATCACCAATCACCATCTTGTGAGTATCTTGAAAGTCGAGGCAAGTAATTTGTTAGTATATGAAGTATTAGTCTCATGGATAGGATGACACTAATAGTTGGGAATTTTTTCTTGTTTCATTCCACACACAATGCCATGCCCAACTTAGGGGTTGGGGTTACATATTTTTAGATAAGGCTGCCAAGCATATACCTAGATGCTAGTCTAAGATGCTGTCCTACCAAAGGACTAATATGTTGTCCTCTTGGTCTAAGATGCTGTCCTACCAAAGGACTAAGATGTTGTCCTAACTAGGGGCCACACAAACCAAGAGTACAAGACTTATTCCTTCATTCTCCCCCTAAGTCTTGTGCGTTGTCTTGTGGGAGAGTTGGACCATCCCGATCCTGGAGCAAAGCTCAAGGAACATGATCCTCCCAAGGGGCTTGGTGATCAGGTCTGCAAGCTGGTCCTTGGTGTTGATGTAGCACGCCTTGATGCTCCCTTCCTCCAAGAAGCCTCGGAGGAAGTGGTACCTCACCTGGATGTGCTTGCTCCGTTCATGAAAGACGGGGTTCTTTGCTAGAGCCAGAGCGGACTTGTCGTCCACCCTGAGTTCCACCGCTCCGGTGTCTTTGCCGAGGAGATCACCAAGCAGTCGAACTAGCCAGAGTGCCTGAGTCGAAGCAGTAGAGGCTGCTATGTACTCGGCCTCGCAGCTGTACAGGGACACCACCTGCTGCTTGACCGACTGCCAGCTAACGAGGCACTTGCCGAGGAAGAAGAGAATCCCACTCGTGCTCTTGCTAGTGTCGATGTCACTGGCGTGGTCGCTGTCGCTGTACCCGACAAGGTGTTCCCGCAACGTAGCGGATGATCCTCTTAACAGCCTGCTGGTGCTCCATTGTAGGTCGCTTCATGAACCGACTAACATAGCCGATAGAGAATGCCAAGTCCGGCCGTGTGTGGGCGAGGTAGCGAAGGCTCCCCACAAGACGCCGATACTGCGTGGCGTCCACCTCCTCCGTCGTGCTGTTGCGGCTCAGCTTCATTCTCTCCTCCATAGGAGTGAGAGCTGGGTTGCAGTCTGTGAGCCTAGCCAGCTCAACAATGCGCTTGGCGTAGGCAGTCTGTTGAAGCATGATCCCGGAGTCGGCCTGGTGCACCTCGATCCCCAGGTAGAAGGAGAGAGATCCCAGGTCACTCATCTGGAAGGTGGCTTTCATCGCTTCCTTGAATGTTGCCACCTCCGCATCCTTGGTGCCGGTGATAACCAAGTCGTCGACGTAGACACCCACCAGTAGGGCATTTCCTCCATTGCCCCGCCGGTAGATGGTCGCCTCGTGCAGGCTTTGCTCGAAGATCATCCCCTTGAGCATGGAGTCCAACTTGGCATTCCACGCCCTTGGTGCCTACCGCAGGCCATAGAGGGCCTTGCGCAGGCGCAACACCTTACCCTCCTTGCGAGGAATCGTAAATCCCGGCGGCTGGTGCACATAGACCTCCTCCTTTAAATCGCCATTAAGAAACGTCGACTTGACATCCATGTGCTGAACCCGCCAGCCTCCCTGAGCAGCCAGTGCAAGGAGGAGTCGCACAGATTTCATCCGCGCCACAGGCGCGAAGGCATCGTCGAAGTCGATCCCCTTCTGTTGCACAAAACAGCATGCCACCAAGCGAGCCTTGTGCTTGACGATGGCGTCGGCTTCATCCCTCTTCAGCTTGAACACCCACTTAAGGGTGATCGCGCGGTGACCATGAGGGAGGTCAGCAAGCTCCCAGGTGTGGTTGTTCTCAACCGCGTCCATCTCCGACTGCATCGCGGCACGCCATGCCGCGTGTCTCTTAGCCTCCACAAAAGACCGAGGCTCGCCGTCGTCGCATGCAAGATGCAACTGCGCCTCCAGATCGTGAGGGATCAGTCTCGGCACCGACTGGTCACCGAGAAGATCCTCCATCGTACGATACCGCAACGGCTCGCCGTCGTGGTACGCGTCGATGCGCTCCTCGTCGTGAGAGAGCGGAGTAACGAACTCCACTGGTTTGTGCTCGACACGAGCTAGTGTTGGAGTGGACGTACCCGGAGGGATGGCAGTCGGTGCTGGAGTGCGTGGGGTCGCCGGCTGTGGTGGTGGAGAGGTCATCGCAACAGAGGTCGTGACTGGGGAGCGTGGCGCTGAAGTTGGTGGAGAAGAGCTGCCTACTCCCCCAGTTCCCTTGAAGTGGACGTACTCGACGATGAAGTTGTCGTATGTCGGAGTCGAGCCATCGTCTACCGCCTTGTCCCATGCCCATCCTCGCCCTTCATTGAACACTATATCACGTGCCGTGTGCACACGCTGTGTTCCTAGGTCGAGAATGCGGTAGGCCTCCGAGCCTTCCGCGTAGCCGATGAACACCCCTGAGTGCTCCTGTCATCGAGCTTGCTGATGTGGCCAAGCTCCTTGGCGAACGCTAGGCAGCCAAAGACCCGTAGGTGAGAGTCTGTCGGCTTGCGCCCATGCCAAGCCTCGTACGGCGTCCTGCCGTTAAGAGCCTTGGTGGGCGAGCGGTTGAGGATGTAGACCGCTTTCACCACCGTCTCTCCCCAGAAGATAGCCAGCATTCCCCTCTGCTTGAGGAGGGCCCAAGCCATCCCCACAACCATCTGGTTGCGTCGCTCGATGATGCCGTTCTTCTGCGGGCTGTACGGCGTGGAGTAGTGGCGCTGAACACCCTCATCCGTGCAGTATGACGCGAATTCAGCCGCCGTGAATTCGCCGCCGTTGTCGGTGCGCAGCACGCGCAGCTTGCGGCCGCACTCCGCCTCTGCAATGGCCTGCGCGCGCCTGATGGCGTTCACAGCTTCTCCCTTGCTGCCGAGGACCATCACCCACATGTAGCGGGAGAGGTCATCGACAAGCAGCAGGAAGTAACGTCGTCCTCCCGGTGTAGATGGTGTCACCGGGCCACACAAGTCCCCGTGCACGAGGTCAAGCCGCTCCTTGGCTCGGAAGCTCGAGTGCTGGGGAAAGGGGAGCCGCCTCTGCTTTGTCACTACGCAGACATCGCAGAACTGCTCCACATGGTCAAGGCACGGCAGGCCCCGTACCATCTCCTTGGCACTGAGCCGCTTCAGGGGCTTGAAGTGAAGGTGCCTAAAGCGCCCATGCCACTGCCACGCCTCGTCATCCCGGCGAGTAGCAAGGCAGAGAGGTTGTGCTACCTGCACGTTAAGGACGTAGAGTCGATTGGTGCCTCTGGTTACTTTGGCAAGAAGGTGACGATGGCGATCCCAAATCCTCATGACTCTATCCTTGATCTCCACGCGCGAACCGTTCTCATCCAGCTGGCCCAGGCTGATGATAGAGTTCCTCAACATGGGGATGTAGTAGACTCCGACGAGCAGCCTGTGCTCACTAGACTCGGCGGTGAGGATGATGAAGCCGACGCCCTTGATTTCCACACCAGAGGCGTCCCCAAACTTGACGGAGCCTCGAACATTGGGGTCGAACTCAGTGAAGAACTCCCGTCGACCAGTCATGTGATGGGTGGCGCCGGTGTCGAGGCACCACCCGTCAGTCTTGTCATTGCTGGAGCTGTCACCGAGAAAGGCGTGTGCTCTCGGCTCATCAATGTGGAGGAGAGCTATTGCGGCCGATGCCACTGGAGGTGGCTCGATGCTTGAGTGCGCCAGGAGCAGAGCCGGCTCCTCCTCCTCCACCTGTGCGACGTGGGCCTGGCCATGTCGTTGCTGCCGACACTCCCTGGCCCAATGACCAAGCTTGCCATAGTTGTGGCAGGTGTCGTCTCGTGCTGGCTTCCGGTTGCCGGCGGCGCCGCTTTGGGTGCCTCCGTGGGCGCCACCCTCGGCACGTCTTTGTGCCCCAGCTTGGGCACCTCCGCGCCCCTTGCTTGGCTTGCCGCGCTTGCGGCCTCCTTTCGAGGAGGAGGGCCCCCCTTCTTCCTGTCACCTTGGCAGGCCTCCCACTGTTCCCGAGTGAGATGTAGCTTCCTGCCGATGGTGATAGGCCCCGAGAGAGGCTGAGATTCATCGCTGTCGATGACCTTGAGGCGGCCAATCGCCTTTTCGATCGACATCATGGAGAGGTCCAGCAGAGACTCGATCGAGCGAGCGATCTGCTTGTACTTCTCGGGGATGCAATGGAAGAGCTTCTCGACAGCTTTCTCCTCGTTGTAGGTGTCGTCGCCGAACTGCACCATCTTTTACAGTAGTGTGTTGAGACGGAGAGCAAAGTCGTCAACATCCTCACCTGGTTTGAAGGTCAGGTTCTCCCACTCCTTGCGGAGTGCCTGCAGTGTGGTCTTGCCGGCACGGTCACTGCCGATGCGTGCCGCAGCGATGGCGTCCCAGACCTCCTTGGCAGTCCGCTTATTGGAAAGCGAGAACTGCATCTCGGTCGGTACTGCAGCAATGAGAGCATCCAGCACCCGTCGATCCTCGTAGTAGTCGACGTCGCCGTACCGGACTGCTTCCCACATGTGCCGCACTTGGAGCCGTATCCTCATCACCGCGGCCCACTCGACGTAGTTGGTCTTGGTGAGGGTAGGCCACCCACCGCCGGGACCAACGTCCCTAACAATGGCTTGGATCCCGTGGTGACCATGGTACCTGTTCGGGAAGGGAGAGTCGCGCTGCCTATAAATGCCTCGATCTCCGTCGACCCAACCACCCCTGCCGGGAGCGTTGCCAGCGCGTCCGCGCCCGTCTGGGCTGCAGCCGCGCTCATGGGAGTGCGCGTCTGCCCACTGTGGCGTCTGTGGTCGTGCTACCTTCCTCGCCAGCCTGAGGTTTTCGTTGGTACCGCCGTTGGTAGAATCAGAGCCTCTGTCGCTACCGCTACGCAGAGCCTCAAGCTCTGTTGCAGCTGCACGCGCTGCATCCGCAGCCGCTGCTGCTTCTACTTCCGCCTTCGCCGCTGCCAGTTCCGCCGCTGCCAGCCTCGCCGCTCTCGCCGCAGCCTCTGCCGCTGCTCGCTCGCGTTCTTCTGCCGCGGCAACCTCGACCTCCTGCCGATGCCGCGCGCTTGAAGCGACCGAGTGCTGATACTGTCCTTCAAACATGGCGCTAGTGGGGGAGTGCTGTGTGGGGAAGAGGCTGTCTCAGACAAGCTGTTGCTTGTCTGTGCAGAAGAGGAGGAATGAGTTGAAACAACCGGTGTTATTGCTGCCGGCTGAAGACGAAGAGGGGCGTGGGAAGGAGATGAGCAGGAGATGTCTAGGCTACAGGATAGAACGACTCTGATACCACTTGTTAGTATCTGAAGTATTACTCTCATGGAGAGGATGACACTAAGAGTTAGGAAATTTTCTTGTTTCATTCCACATATAATGCCATGCCCAACCTAGGGGTTGGGATTACATATTTATAGCTAAGGCAGCCAAGCATATATCTAGATGCTAGTCTAAGATGTTGTCCTACCAAAGGACTGATATGCTGTCCTCTTGGTCTAAGATGCTGTCCTACCAAAGTACTAAGATGTTGTCCTAACTAGGGGCCACACAGACCAAGGGTACAAGACTTACACCAGATCATTTTGAAAGCTCTGGAAACCACTAGTTTCAATGAGGACCGGCTGATGTCTTATTCAGAAGTTACATGTCCTCCATAACATGGACAGACATTTCTGTTGCATTTACATTTGCAATATTGTCCGTGAATCACGCTTGTCGGGTTTCTTTCCTTTTTTATCTGAAGAAAGAGAGGGACAGGGGAACGATTTGCGTCATCTGAACTTGTTTGGGCCAGTGACGAATGCTCTGAACAGCATATGTCGTGCCTTTTCGACCCAATATCATAGACGACAGGCCAGTAACTGGTTTATGGTCCATACAGGTTAGTTCAGTTGTCCTAAGGCCGATCACGGGTAAGTTTTCAGTTGAAGCTTGCTGATATGACCCCATGCTCCCTGAATATCAGTCTATCTCACCTCACGAAAGAATAGGGAAATAGTTGTAAAAGCAATTTTGCCTCGTATTTGTTGCATACTTGCATATGGCAAGGTCACCAGTTTTGGCCAGATCGACGGCAACTGTCTTCAAACGGCAAGAAAACGGCAAAGAGAAGAGAACACACGTGGTCGATCAAGAACGCATTCCGCACTGAAATCATTTTTTTTCTCGGACAATCGCAAACACGATTGCAACCATTCGTACATGCACTAAGAATAAGAGGTGAACGATGCAAGACCGTAACCACTGAGTTATTCCAAAGTACACCACGAGTAATGGACATTGCCGTCTCAGAGAGAGAGAGAGAGAGAGAGAGAGAGAGAGAGAGAGAGAGAGAGAGAGAGAGAGAGAGAGAGAGAGAGAGAGAGACGCTACGCTCATGGTGGTGGCGCCGGTGCCGGCGCCTTTCCCAGCAGCACTGACCTCAAGCCTGAACGCGATCGCGGTTTGGAAGCCGTGGTTGATGGAGACGCATGATGAGCGGCACCGCTCCAACGTGCGCGGCGGCGAGGACGACGCGCACCGCTCGTTCGCTGTCGTGCGTGCTTGCGCGGCTGACCTGGTGGCCGCGCGCGGTCGCGGCGTGGGGACGCGAGAGCGAGGGGTCCGGGCCACGCCACCATGGCATGCCGCCTGCGACGTCGCTGTATCCTATACGCATTCGTTGTCGGGGGCGAGTGGTGATGCATGGGCCAGGCAGGTGTACGCCGGGTCGGGTCGACCGGTGGAGGGAAGATTTTCTCCGGGCGTGTGGGTAGGGATGTTTTGAGATTGGTGATTGTACACGTGTTGAATATCGACGTGGAGATGCATGGACTCTGAAATACATACCAGAATTTATTTTTACTGGCTAGGTTGATACCGTCTATGTTAGTTACTGTACGTGCCGCAGCATCGGTGCTAGTCAACTCCGGAACAGCATTCAAAAAGAATCTCCAAACAGTATTCACGATGCCATAAATATCAGGGTACCAAACGTGCCCGACCAGAATTCTACTGATAAAGAGACCATATTACGCCGAAAATTTGAGCATCAAGAAGTATGTCAATATACTGACACAAATGCATGCTGATTTTTTTTAGAAATTGTCGTGTAGTGGTGATTATAATCGGTTACATGGCATGGAATCAATCTTATTTTCTGTCGTGAATTAAATAGATCTTCAAAGATAAAAGCTTCAACATCCAGATTGCTCAATTTTGGCAGTCCAAGAAGTCACGTAACAAAACCTATAATCGACTAATCGTATTTCTCATAAAACCTACAATGTGATACTAGGATTTCCCATAAAACTTTCTGGCTATGAATTTCATTTGGTCCTATAACATTTTGTGGGAATAAATAGACAACAATATAAAGAATGACTCGTCTATTTATTCATTGATGAGTGGATCAATCTTATACACGCAGAGGCAGCTAACCAACCGGCGAAGTGTGTGCATGGATAGACGATGCGCTCATGATCCGTATGTTACTCCATGCACGAAGACTCGGCATGTTGGTAGTCTCATGCAGGTGCATGCATACATGCCTAACTACCAGCGCCTAAAGTGATGGATACACATGATCATTTCTACACCCCTCCTCAGTCTGTGGGTCTCTACATGTGATGCACAAACTGCTTCTAAATTCTTCAAATAACTGCGTTGGTAGTCCTTTTGTGAGGATGTCTGCAAACTGGTGAGTAGTGGGAATATGAAGCACCCGTAGCTCGCCGATTTGCACCTTGTCCCTGACGAAATGAATGTCAAGCTCCACGTGTTTTGTACGCGGATGATGGACCGGATTCTGTGTCAGATACACAGCAGATACATTATCGCAGTACATGATTGTGGCTGTCTTGATTGGTACATGTAGCTCATGTAGTAGTTGTCATAACCACCTGCATTCAGCAGTGGCATTAGCGACCGCTCGATATTCTGCCCCGGCGCTGGATCGAGAGACCATTGTTTGCCTCTTAGAAGACCACGAGATGAGACTGTTTCCCAAGAACACACAGTACCCGGATGTTGATCTGCGGGTGTCGGGGCATCCCGCCCAGGCGGCATCCGAATATGTTGTTAACTTGTGATCTTGAGAAGCATGCAGTTGTAGATCGTGCTGTATTGTACCTTTGATATATCGCAGAATGCGCTTGACCAAGGCCCAATGTGTGTCTCGTGGTGCATGCATATGAAGGCAGACTTGATGGACTGCATAAGCGATATGAGGCCTTGTTAGTGTGAGATACTGGAGAGCCCCCACAATGCTTCTGTAGTGTGATGGATTGTCTGCAAGAGTGCCTTCGGATGCAGATGTCTTTGGTTTTGTATCGGCTAGGGTTGTTGCTGCTTTACAATTGAGCATTCCTGCACGATCAAGAATATCATCTGCATACTTTGCTTGGTGGAGAAAGAAGCCACTGTTTGAGCGGTGAACATGGATACCCAAGAAGTATTGAAGTGCACCAAGGTCTTTCATAGCAAACTTGCTACTGAGGTGACCGATAATGTGTTAAAGCAGCAATTGAGATGGTGTGGTGAGCACAATATCATCAACGTATAAAAGCAAATATGCAATATTCTGACCTTGGATATATATGAAGAGTGAAGGATCATATCATGCACACTTGAAACCAATCACCTGAAGCTCTGCGGCAAATGTCTGAAACCAGGCACGAGGGGCCTGTTTAAGACCATATAACGATTTTGAGAGAAGACAAACATGATTGGGAAACTCCTTGTCAATGAAGCCTGCTGGTTGGAAGCAATACACACGCTCAGATAATGATCCGTGTAGGAATGCATTTTTTACATCAAGTTGGTTGACTGGCCAGTTTCGTTATGCAGCTAGATGTAAGACAGTATGAATAGTTGCCGGTTTCACCACTGGAGAGAATGTTTGATCAAAATCAATGCCTCGTTGTTGGTGAAATCCACGAACAACCCACCTGGCCTTCCTGCGTTCCAAAGTACCATCAGCATGTAACTTATTTTCGAATAACCACTTGCCTGTGATAATATTGGCCCCGGCCCGCTTCGGTACAAGTGTCCATGTATTATTTGCCTTCAGTGCATTAAACTCTTCTTCCATCGCTGTGCGCCATGCCTTGTCACGTAAGGCCATGCGCACTGAAGTGGGTGGGGCATCTAGCGTCGTCTTGGCAACAGCTGCATATTTTGGATTTGGACGCCGAATACCATCCCTGGCCCTGGTTATCATTGGATGTTGATTCTTCTGTGCTTGTGTAGGTGCAGCGCCTACATTCTCAGAAGAAGGTCCAGTGGCAACAGAAGATGATGTTGGTGCAGAAGCAGTAGGTGCAGCTGGCGACGCTTGATTGGATGGTGGAGACGTAGGTGCATTGATTGTGTTGGGCATCACACGATCAGATGTCCGAGCTCCATGTCTTGCATGTACTTGTCTCATCCGTGATTGGTCTGCATGGCTTGCGTGCCGGTGAGCAGGAGATGGATTTGTTTGGCGTGCAGAAACTTGATGTGTTCCAGTATTGACCAGAACAAAAACCGGATCCGAGTCTGTTGCCGCAGTACCAGCCCCTGATGGCATCTGTGTAACTTTCTCCTGCATGTCCCTGAAAGGAAAAACTGATTCGTCGAAGGTTACGTGACGGGACGTGATCACCGGCCATGTTTCCAGATTATAACATCTGTATCCTTTTGTCCCAGTCGGGTACCCGAGGAAGACACACCTTGAGGAACAGGGGCCAACTTGTGTGGGTTAGTGGCTACGAGATTTGGGAAACAGAGGCATCCAAATGTTCGTAGGTGATCGTAGGTTGGCTCGTGTCCAAGATGGAGTTCATGTGGGGTGATGTTGTGTCTGACACATGACGGCTGTCCATTTATAAGGTAGGTGGAAGTAGACAAGGCGTTTGGCCAGAACGAGGATGGTACAGCGGCATGTATGAGCATAGTTCACATACTATCGTTTAGGGTGCGAAGTACACGTTCGGCGCGGCCATTTTGTTGAGAGGTGTAGGGACAGGTGAGCCTAAGAACGATGCCATGGTGTGTGAAGAAGGAGCGCATGGCATGATTATCAAACTCCCTTCCATTGTCGGTTTACTATGTGCCGCTGAAATTGGGTAAGGACGAATGCATGAAATGATATGATCGTGGCAAGGATGTCTGACTTGTGCCTCAATGGAAAAGTCCATGTATAGTGGGAGAAATCATCAAGAACAACCAAGTAGTACTTGAATCCAGAATTGCTAGAAATCAGGGAAGTCCATAAATCACAATGGAGTAGTTGAAATGGAAATGTAGCAATGTGTGATGATGTGGAGAATGGCAACCGTACATGTTCGCCATACTGACATGAGGCACACAAGTGATTATTTTCCTTGAAACAACTAAAAGGAAATTAAGACAGAATATGGTGTAGCTGTCCATGTCCCCGGTGACCCAATCTGGCGTGCCAAAATGTGGAGCTGAGCTTGGCAAGCATGGTGTGGTGTCTCAGCACTTTATTCTGTGGTTGACGAAGTGTGTAGAGATCGCCGGTGGAGTCACATCGGAGAAGTATCATTCCTGTACGAAAATCCTTAATAGAGAAACCAAATGGGTCAAAGGTGACAACAACAGAATTGTCTCGAGTAAGTGCACGAACAGAAATCAGGTTTTTGATAAGATTAGGAGACACAATAATATTCTTAAGATGTAGTGGGGATGCATTTGTGGGTATAGAGGATGAGCCTACTTTGTGAATGGGGAGATGTTCACCATTACCAACAACAATGTTAGAAGAAGGAATATGAGCGGAAGTGTGTTGAAGAATACCCGAGTTGTTGGCCATGTGTGTGCTCGCTCCGGTGTCGAGGACCCAATCACCGCCGCCGGTGTATTGTGTTGGTGCAGGGACGTCGTGTAGAGCAGCTGAAAGACCTTGTGGAACCTGCACCTGTTGCACCCCGTGGTACGTGCCATCGGTGTGGACCACCCCTGTCCATGGATTATATGGTGTACCCCATGGAGAAGGTGGTCTGACAGCAGATGAACCAGGAGTGCCCGGGACACCGGTGCCTTGAGGATTGTTGTTCTTCTTCCCATCATTTTGTCAACGTCTCTTGCATTGATTACCGCCATTCTTGTTTTGGTTTTGGTTTTGGGCGTTCTGTTGTGGAGGTGGTGCGGGGTGGGACTGATTGGGTTTGTTGGACTGTGATGATGCGGCGGCCAGAAGAGCGGTGTTGGCTTCCATTTTGGCAGTGTGTAGCTGCCGTTTTTCATCTTGTAAAAGATAGTCTCGGACATGCAGAAACGTGGGAAGGGGCTTTTGAGCAGTGAGAACTGAAATAGCGTGACTGAATTTTGCACTCAGTCCTCGCAAGGCATTGACTACCAAGGATGGTTCAGGGACAGGATGTCCAACATCCCGGAGTAGAACAGCTAGTTGCTTGAGCCGGCTGAAGTAATCCGAGATGGATAGGTCGCCTTGGAAGATATTATGAAATTCTTGAAGCGCATAAACAGCACGCTGATCCGCATTATCAAGAAATAGCCCATGGATGGCAGACCAGAGAACATGAGCCGATGAATTTGGAACCCGGATCATTTGCATGAGGTTTGTGAAAATGGAATTATAGATCCAAGACACAATAGATTGATCGACTTGGAGCCAATCCGGATTATGCCACATGCTTTGAGCATCAACGGAACCATCAACGTGATCAAGAATGTTGAATTTTCGGAGAGTGGCATTAAAGAAAGAGCACTAGAGAGAGAAATTGTTCTCACCATAATCCAGCACAAGAGGAACGTGGCTCCTGATGTTTACGTGGAGAATAGTGGCAGCCGTGGTGGGATTTGGAATGTGTTCAGCAAATGGATTGGAATTCGGGAGGCTGAGGAGCCAGCGATGGGCGATGTCGGGCTCGTCGCCATTGTAGAGGCTAGAAAGGATCGAAGTCTGCTGATACCATATAGAGAATGACTCGTCTATTTATTCATTGATCAGTGGATCATTCTTATACACGCAGAGGCAGCTAACCAACCGGCAAGGCGTGTGCATGGATAGACGATGCGCTCATGATCCGTCTGTTACTCCATGCACGAAGACTCGGCACGTTGCACTACAAGAAACGGGCAAAAAGGTGTCGGCCAAATGAGTGTCGGTTAGCAGAAGAAACCGACACCCATAAACTAAAAAAGTCGGTGCACCGATCCTCTTATCCGACGAAGTTCTGCGGACGCATTTAAGCAATAAATGGGTCGGGGCCGTCACACTTAATGCGTAGAAGTGTCGGTTTCCCAAAACCGACCCATGTATGCAGTATATGGGTCGGCCAGCGGCACCGACGTATTTAATTCTCCTATGTGCGTCGGCCAGGGGCACCGACCCATTTATTGCCACTATGTGGGACGGCTAGGTGCCCCGACCCATTTAACCCAAATATGAACGTCCGTTCCAGTGTAACCGACACCATTAATTCATGTATGTGCGTCGGCTAGTCCTAGGAAACCGACACACTTATACGTTTATGAGCGTCGGTTAATAAAAACCGACACACTTAATTGGCTTATATGGGTCGGTTATCCCTAAATCGACGCTTATAACTTATTTTTTTAAAAACCATAGCTGTTTCTTCTGCCTCCCGGCTGGGAGCCTCCGATCGACACAGTCGATCCGCAGAACAGAACAGTCAACACAGTACAAATGCAACAGATTCAAGTTCACAGCACATTTCAAGTTCAGTACAAGCACAAATCCAAGATTCAAGTTCGATACAAAGCACAATACCAAGTTCGATACAAGTTCGATACAAATTCTCAAGTTTCAAGTTCATAAAACAAAACGAAAACAAGTTAACAAGTTAAGCGTCGGCTGTGGCCGACCCACTTAATTATATGTGTCGGTTCAACTGGTCAGGCCGACCCCTTTATTAAGTGCATCGGTTCGCGTACTCTGACCGACGCTTTTAAAGTCCCCTGTGGGCTTCCGCATCGGGCAAGCTCCTATAAGCGTCGGTTGGGCCGACCCATTAAATTATGGGTGTCGGTCTGGCCGACATATTTATCAAGTAGGTCGGTTACCTCATCTTGACCGACACATATAATTTATAAGGGTCAGCCTTAAATAACCGACATTTATAGTTAAAGTAAAAGCGACGGCCCCGACACCTTTATTTTAACCGACACCTTATTCATCATTTCTTGTAGTGTTGGTAGTCTCATGCAGGTGCATGCATACATGCCTAACTACCAGCGCCTAAAGTGACGGATACACAGGATCATTTCTACAAACAACATTTGATAAATCAGCAGACCACAAGTTTCCTCACGTGTTCTGACAAAAGAAAAGGAAACATGAACCGTGATAGTAAAAAACAGAGCTGTTGGAAAATGGACCAATGCTAGCGGCATATTGTTTCCCAAGAGCGCCAGAGTTTGTGGCACATTTAATTTTCCGTTTTAGAAAAAGAGGTTATATGTAGGTGTAGTAGCTGACAGAAATTGACAGGCTAAGAGGGTAATTGTATGTTGACGTGCTGAAGTTGCTGC
Source organism: Neostapfia colusana (assembly GCA_030760725.1). NCBI lineage: Eukaryota > Viridiplantae > Streptophyta > Magnoliopsida > Poales > Poaceae > Neostapfia > Neostapfia colusana. The sequence goes on from JASWHV010000001.1 coordinate 13,935,938, forward strand.
TGCAGCCCCTACGCACTGCGTTGCTGAGTGCAAAAAAACAAAAAAAAAAAACTTGTTTGCTCTTTGTCACTGCTTTGCCTGAAACCGCCGGACGAGAGCTCCAGCCAGATCAGACCCGGCCCCCTCCCCTCCCTGCCTCCAGCGGCCAGCGAGTGGAGTGGAGCCACCCCCGAGTATTTTTAGCTTAATTTCCCTTTCGGTTTTGCCCTGTATTGCGTAGATGGGCTTGTCCCGCATCCTGTTTCTCTTTTCTTTGGTACTCCTAGTTCTCGCCGCAGACGGCCGCCAAAGTTGAGTGCTGCCGTATGCAGGACCGGCTCTATATTTTGGAGGGGCCTAGGGCGAACTCAATGACAGAGCTCCTAAATTGATATATATAGTGCATATAGATATATACTACATTTAGGGGTGGACATGTTTAACCAATAACCGCAAAATCTAACCGCATCAAAATACGCAGTTAACTAAATTTTTTAGTTAAATGTGGTTATCATTTTTGCGTATTTTGGTTAACCAAATAAAATTCGTTTTCACATCGTATTGACCGAATAACCTATTTAACAGAAATTTTAACTCGCACTATCTTATAATCCATAAAAATAAAGCTCAATAATACTAATTTTTATCCTCACCGAAATTTTTCTCATATTAGAACTCAATCTTAATAATCTCCACCCATCAACAACACATATATGTCATTTTTTGTATATTTATTACTATTTTTATGTGTTTATTATTATTTTGTCAAATAAATTATATTACATATTAAAATGCGGTTAATCACAAAACCGAACCGAATTGCCCAGTTATGATTTTTTGGATTAAATGCAGTTATCAATTTTTCATAACCAAAATTTCTCTTAACTGAATTAACCACATTAATCGTACGCCCACCCCTAACGCCGTTAACCGATAATGATGATCGAAGCCACCAAGCCTAATCACGGTTGAAAGCACTAGCACCCTTCTAAGCAGTAATACAAACTAATTTATAACCATATTAGCAATCAAATAAAGGGTAAAATGATCCTAAAGTCAACCGCAAAAATAACCCTAATAACACCTTAAAGTCGATCTGTCTACTGCAGAACAATAGGCTATAGAATTTTATAACTATTTTTATACAATAGAGAAGGCTGCGCAAATACGCTATGAGAATCTAAAGAAAACTTCATACAACTTAGATATTCAACCCAAAAAAATCAATTTCCTACAATACTGACAGATAAATGGGCGTGACAAACATGACGAATTACGATATCGAAACAGCTAAAAGAGATGGAAGAACAAGAGTTTTAGATCTTAGATCAAAACCCAACGCTAAGATCTGAGCAACGATGATCTTTTTTCACTAATAGTCATCATTTCTTCCTCTACACTGCCTGGTCTGTTTGCGACGTATCATTGTGTCCCTCTTCTTCTTGCTACCCAGCAGCAGTCATGAGAGATCAACAAAAGACAAAAACAATGGAAATACTAGTGGCACTCTGTTTATTCTACTATGGTTAGCAAGGATATCAAGATAGCGTGTATCGTCTTGCCTTAGGGACTAAGACATCGGTGAAGCAACAATTCTCTTTCTCTCCATTTCAGACACTACCTATAGGAAGAGAACGTGTGGTAGAGGAAGGGACGTGGGTGTAAGGATTAAGATTAATTTGTTTATTCTCTCCACTAAATTAAGTTCTAATTAGGATTTAAATAAACCATACTATACCTAAGTCCGACCATCTATTTTTCCTTGATTTTTTTATCCTAACTATAGTGGTGCATAGCAACTCATGGGCCCCCCTTCGACCTGGGCCCTTGGCGGTCGCACCTCCATCCTAGGCCCAAAGCCAGCCCTGCCTGTATGCCGCCCGACAACTACTTATTTCGCCGACAATTACTGGCCCACAAGGCTCCTATATTTTTCACCTTAACCTCTGCTCCCCGTGGAGCCACAGAATCCCGCTCGTCGGCAGCGACTCCTCTGAACGCTCAGTCTGTTGTGACTCAGATCCAACGACATCTCAAACGTCGCTTAGGGCAACACCAATTCGCCTCGCGCAAGGTAATCATTGTCAAAGTTTGGTTGAACTGCAGTCTTGGCCTTGCCCTGCAGGATGCATGTTGAATAAATAGGCAAAAGTACATAGACATAGATCCTTGGTTGTTACATGTGAACCTGCCATCAACCAGGATCATAACCAACTCTGTCGGTACCCTCAATACCGGGTACCCCCGCGCACAGCGTAAAACTTCCTAAGGACCTCACTCCCTCTGCAGGGGCGAGGTTTGAAGGCGCCATGTGTCCAGCGGGGCCGGAGCTCCCCTCCCCACGGAGGATAGCTCCGAGCCTGCCACGTGGCCCAGGAGGCCGGACCTCGCCCCCTCCGCAAGGGCGAGCTCCGAAGGCGCCACGTGTCCGGCAGGGCCGGGGCTCTCCTCTCCTCAAAGGATAGCTCCGAGCCTGCCATGTGGCCCGGAAGACCGGACCTCGCCCCTTCCGCGGGGGTGAGCTCTGAAGGCTCCATGTGTCCAGCGGAGCCGGAGCCCCCCCTCTCCTCAGAGGAGAGCTCCGGGTCCGACACGTGGCCAGCAGAGCAGTGCTGCCGCCTGGCGCGGTAGGCAGCAGGAGTAAAGGCGCGCCATGCCTTTACCATACAAAGCATTCAAGACCCGCGCCTTCCCAAGACGCGAAGATGCGGAGCACGCCTCTGTCAGGTGCCGTTGCGCCTAGTCATATCACAGACTGGCGCGCCGTGTCAGAGCCTGCCAGCCAATAAACACAGCGACAAGACATCCCCTGCCGCCCCCGCCGTCATCAACCACTACGGCTAGCTTGCGGCATGGGCAGGGCGGCAGAACGAAGACTCGGAAGCCTTCGCCAGAGACAACCACCAACATAACTGCGGATACGATAGTCAGCAGGAAATCTCCTCGGGACCACCTGTCGGGTCCCGAGCCCCCCTTGTAAGCCATGCGAGCCTTGGACTATAAAAGGCTCGGGTAAGCAACGTTAGCAAGGGTTCGCACTCTAGCCATTCACACCCTGGGTTCGCACTCCAGCAACTCACACCCTAGGCATAACTCATCCTCAAGCTCAGGACTCCGGTGCTAAGCATCAAGCAATAGAGTGAGCACCTCAGCTCACCGTGGACGTAAAACTCGCCGTGTCAAGCTCCTCCCAAACTCGTCCCTACGCTTAAGCTCTCCGCAAGCGACCAGCCCCTCCGAAAAAGAACCTCCGCGGGCTGCCCAGATCAGGTCCGGGGGGAGTGTCGACCACACACTTTGACATTTGGCGCGCCAGGTAGGGGCTTTTCCCTTGCGCGATGAGTTTTGCCGACGAAGATGACGAAGCTTCCTTCAGCGGTAAGCTCTCCTCCCCCGCGTTCACGGCGGACCGTGACTAGCGGGGAATACGTGTCGACACACTCAGGGCGGAGTGTGTCGGCGCAAGCTGGAAGCCAGCAGCCGACTCCGGCAACGCCGACTCCGGCAATGCAGGCTCCGACTAGCTTGAGATCTTCTGCAGCGCTGAGCGTTCCCCACGGGGGTGCGCTGGCTGCAGCAAGAGCGCTACTGCACAATCCACCTGCTGGGGACGCGCCCCATTCAGCGACCCAGCAGTGGATTCGCGAGGTAGACCGTCTCGTCGTTGCCGCCGCAAGCCCTCGTCTTCGGCGGGGACGACGCTCCGGCCAACCGGCTGTGTCACTGACGCGCACGCCGACGGTTGGCGGACAAACGGCGGATTCCAGCTCCACCAGGCTTCCGTCGTCGGACCTGAGGACTGAGCTGGAACGATGCCACTTGGGCCAAGATGCCCGAGTGTTCTTCGAGCGACGACGAGAAAGGCGTCGCAGCCAAGAGGCCGGTGTCAGCATGACGTCTGCCTCAACCCAGCCTGAGGCGCAGACTTTCGCCACGTGAACTCTGCCCCAGGCATACGCCACGCAGCATATGCCACAGCCATATGCCCTGCAAACGGCGCCCCTGGTCTATGGCGCAGCCTTGCCCATACCGGGGTACACTGAGCCAGCAGCGAACCAAGCGTTCGCGTCACCAACGCCTGCAGCAACAGGGGCAGGATGTGCGGCCCTGGTGCCCCACCTTCGCTTCGCGAGGTGGCCGCGCAAGTTTCGACCGCACCTGCCCGAGAAGTATGATGGCAGCGTCAACCCGGCGGAGTTCCTCCAGATCTACTCCACCGCCGTACTTGCCGCAGGAGGGTATGAGGCCGTCATGGCCAACTACTTCCCCGTCGCCTTGACTGGCCCAGCCCGGTCTTGGCTCATGAACCTCCCCCAGGGCTCCATAACCTCCTGGGGAGAGCTCTGCTGGCAGTTCATTGCCAACTTCGGGAGTTCCTACACCCGTCCAGGCATGGGGCTTGACCTCCACGCCATCAAGCAACAACCTGGGGAATCACTGCACTCCTTCATCCAGCGGTTCTCCCAGGTACGCAACACCATCCCCCACATCCCGAATGCACCAGCGGTGGTCGCATTCCAACAAGGTGTGAGGGACAAGAAGATGCTCGAGAAGTTGGCCACCAGGGAGGTGCAAGACATCTCGGGGCTCTTCAGCCTGGCGGACAGGTGCGCCGGAGCAGAAGACGGGCGTCATTGGCACTCACTGCCAGCTTCTAAAGCCGGAAGACAGCCCGAAGACGGCGGAGTTCAAGCTGAGCTCCCGACCACGTCAGACAGTCAAGAGCCAAGCACTGGCTGACTTCGTGGCTGAGTGGACGCCAACGAAGGCTGACCCAGGGGGCCGCAAAGACGGTGAACCAAAGCACCGAGCTCCGGTCTTCACCGGGCCTCACTGGATGCTCCTCTTCGACGGCTCCTCGCGAAAGCAGGGGGCCGGTGCCGGCGTACTGCTTCTCATGCCATCGGGGGAGCAGTCTGAGTACATGGTGCGTCTCAATTCCAAGGCAACCAACTACTTGGCAGAGTATGAAGCACTCATCTTTGGCCTAAAAGACAGTCCTGTCTCTGGGCACTCGCCAGTTGTTGGCGCAGGGCGACTCCTAGCTAGTTATAAAGCAAGTTAAGGGTGAATGCCCCAACAATTACCCACAGCTAGCTGCTTATCTGCTCCACATGCGGATGTTGGAGAAAGACTTCCTCGCCTTGGACCTGCGCCATGTACCGCGCGCTGGCAAGGCCGCAGCTGACGACCTCTCAACGAAGGCCTCCACCGGAGCCCCTGTGCCCGAAGGAGTCTTCGAGGGGACGTTGCTGCGGCCCACAGCCCGGCCCGCTGAGCCGGGCAAAGGGGGCTGGACCAGCACCTCGAAGCTGGTGGTCCCGGCGGCCCTGCAGCCATGGACGCCGCCAAAGGATCATAAGCGTCACTGGGGACTCCGTGCAACCCAGCGCTTAATATCCAGAAGCTCAAGTAGTCCCGATGCATGGACCACGGAGGTCCGGGACTCCTTGAAGGACATCCTTCCTGATGAACGTGCATTCGCTGAACGGATTGTACAGATGGCTAAGTGCTATGCGCTGGTATATTTACTGGCGTGGCGCCACGGCATCCTATTGCGGTGCATAACCCAGGAGGAAGGCTGCGACTAGCTCGCAGTAGTCCATGGAGGCGAGTGCTGGGAACGCTCATCGTCCCGCACGCTGGTCGGTTAAGCCACCTGGCATGGCTCCTACTGATCGAGAGCCACCTGGACGCCGTCAAACCGGTTAGGAGATGCAATGCGTGCCAGGTCCACGCCAAGCAGACCCACACAACCGGTGCAGACGCGCACCCAAAGCCTTCAGGGGATACCGGCTCCTCTATGTCGAGGGCCAGCCGGACTTCCCAGTGCCGGGTCACGAGATCTACCCTTCTACATGGTATGCGGGGCCGAAGCCATGCTTCCCCCTGAGATCGCCATGGGGGTCCCCCGTGTCCGAGCGTACGATGAAGCCACGCATGACCCGCACTGCGTGATGACATGGCGCTCCAACGCTACCCCAGTAAGTTCACCATACTTACTTAGGTGTTTATTTAAATTACGCATTAATTTATATGATCACCTTCCCACGCTCTAGACAGTGTACATCCATTGTACACTTGGTTCCTCTTTCCTGCGCTCATGCATAGTCGATATTTGCCATCCTGCCGAAGGCGGTAGTGTTTGGGGTACCTGCCAGAGGCCTGGGGGCCTTTCGGACCTCCCCCTGTAAGGGTACTGTACCGCCAGTTGGTCTCCTCCGAGAAAAGACCTACGCTAGACCGGGGGGTCAGGAGCCTTGCTTTGCCCGGTCCTGCACCCAAAGCATGCGCACTCTGCCCCCCAGCGCTACGGTCTGAGTACCAGGGGGCTGGACGGTTACACCCTGACTGGGGCTGGGGGCCAGACCTTCAGGACCAAGTGCACTGGATTACCCAAGCCCCGTATTCTGGCCCGGGACAGTAAGCCAAATGAGACTAAGGGACAGGAAAGGGAGGACTTCTGAGCAGTACCGGACTCCGCCCCCACAGCTGGGCCGAGCTCAGAGGCCAACCCTCGCCCTCCTTTCAGAGGCAAGCACTGATGCCGGACCTCACGCCCTTCGCTGGCCTGAGCTCCGATGACTTCCGGACCTCCGCCCCCCACAGCTGGGCCGAGCTCCGAGGCCAGCCTTCGCCCTCCTTTCAGAGGCGAGCGCTGATCCCGGACCTCACGCCCTTCGCTGGCCTGAGCTCCGATGACTTCCGGACCTCCGCCCCCCACAGCTGGGCCGAGCTCCGAGGCCAGCCCTCACCCTCATTTCAGAGGCGAGCGCTGATGCCGGACCTCACGCCCTTCGCTGGCCTGAGCTCCGATGACCTCCGAACCTCACACCCTTCGCTGGCCTGAGCTCCGATGACTTCTGGACCTCCACCCCCCACAGCTGGGCCGAGCTCCGAGGCCAGCCCTCGCCCTCCTTTCAGAGGCGAGCGCTGATGCCGGACCTCACACCCTTCGCTGGCCTGAGCTCCGATGACTTCCGGACCTCCGCCCCCCATAGCTGGGCCGAGCTCCGAGGCTAGCCCTCGCCCTCCTTTTAGAGGCGAGCGCTGATGCCGGACATCACGCCCTTCGCTGGCCTGAGCTCCGATGACCTCCGGACCTCACGCCCTTCGCTGGCCTGAGCTCTGGTGACTTCCGGACCTCTGCCCCCCACAGCTGGGCCGAGCTCCGAGGCCAGCCCTCGCCCTCCTTTCAGAGGCGAGCGCTGATGCCGGACCTCACACCCTTCGCTGGCCTGAGGTCCGATGACTTCCGGACCTCCGCCCCCCACAGCTGGGCCGAGCTCCGAGGCCAGCCCTCGCCCTCCTTTCAGAGGTGAGCGCTGATGCCGGACCTCACGCACTTTCTAGCCCGAGCTCTGATGACCTCCGGACCTCACGCCCTTCGCTGGCCTGAGCTCCGATGACTTCCGGACCTCCGCCCCCGCAGCTGGGCCAAGCTCCGATGCCAGCCTTCGCCCTCCATTCAGAGGCGAGCGCTGATGCCGGACCTCACGCCCTTCGCTGGCCTGAGCTCCGATGACTTCCGGACCTCCGCCCCCCATAGCTGGGCTGAGCTCCGAGGCCAGCCCTCGCCCTCCTTTCAGAGGCGAGCGCTGATGCCGGACCTCACGCCCTTCGCTGGCCTGAGCTCCGATGACTTCCGGACCTCCGCCCCCCACAGCTGGGCCGAGCTCCGAGGCCAGCCTTCGCCCTCCTTTCAGAGGCGAGCGCTGATCCCGGACCTCACGCCCTTCGCTGGCCTGAGCTCCGATGACTTCCGGACCTCCGCCCCCCACAGCTGGGCCGAGCTCCGAGGCCAGCCCTCACCCTCATTTCAGAGGCGAGCGCTGATGCCGGACCTCACGCCCTTCGCTGGCCTGAGCTCCGATGACCTCCGAACCTCACACCCTTCGCTGGCCTGAGCTCCGATGACTTCTGGACCTCCACCCCCCACAGCTGGGCCGAGCTCCGAGGCCAGCCCTCGCCCTCCTTTCAGAGGCGAGCGCTGATGCCGGACCTCACACCCTTCGCTGGCCTGAGCTCCGATGACTTCCGGACCTCCGCCCCCCATAGCTGGGCCGAGCTCCGAGGCTAGCCCTCGCCCTCCTTTTAGAGGCGAGCGCTGATGCCGGACATCACGCCCTTCGCTGGCCTGAGCTCCGATGACCTCCGGACCTCACGCCCTTCGCTGGCCTGAGCTCTGGTGACTTCCGGACCTCTGCCCCCCACAGCTGGGCCGAGCTCCGAGGCCAGCCCTCGCCCTCCTTTCAGAGGCGAGCGCTGATGCCGGACCTCACACCCTTCGCTGGCCTGAGGTCCGATGACTTCCGGACCTCCGCCCCCCACAGCTGGGCCGAGCTCCGAGGCCAGCCCTCGCCCTCCTTTCAGAGGTGAGCGCTGATGCCGGACCTCACGCACTTTCTAGCCCGAGCTCTGATGACCTCCGGACCTCACGCCCTTCGCTGGCCTGAGCTCCGATGACTTCCGGACCTCCGCCCCCGCAGCTGGGCCAAGCTCCGATGCCAGCCTTCGCCCTCCATTCAGAGGCGAGCGCTGATGCCGGACCTCACGCCCTTCGCTGGCCTGAGCTCCGATGACTTCCGGACCTCCGCCCCCCATAGCTGGGCTGAGCTCCGAGGCCAGCCCTCGCCCTCCTTTCAGAGGCGAGCGCTGATGCCGGACCTCACGCCCTTCGCTGGCCTGAGCTCCGATGACCTTCGGACCTCACGCCCGTCGCTGGCCTGAGCTCCGATGACTTCCGGACCTCCGCCCCCCACAGCTAGGCCGAGCTCCGAGGCCAGCCCTCGCCCTCCTTTCAGAGGCGAGCGCTGATGCCGGACCTCACGCCCTTCGCTGGCCTGAGCTCCGATGACTTCCGGACCTCCGCCCCCCACAGCTGGGCCGAGCTCCGAGGCCAGCCCTCTTCCTCCTTTCAGAGGCGAGCGCTGATGTTGGACCTCACGCCCTTCGCTGGCCTGAGCTCCGATGACTTCCGGACCTCCGCCCCCCACAGCTGGGCCGAGCTCCGAGGCCAGCCCTCGCCCTCCTTTCAGAGGCGAGCGCTGATGCCGGACCTCACGCCCTTCGCTGGCCTGAGCTCCGATGAGTTCTAGACCTCCACCCCTGCAGCTGGGCAGAGCTTTGATGCCAGGCTTCACCCTCTCCTCAGAGGCTGAACTCCGAAGCCGTCAAGACCCTACCAGCACAGGGAGTACTCAATACAAGAAAGTGCGCGGGTAGGAGAAGGCCCCACCTCGGGCTCGTTACCTTCCCCAAGGTGAGCCCGGGGGCCACTGTCGGTACCCTCAATACCGGGTACCCCCGCGCACAGCGTAAAACTTCCTAAGGACCTCGCTCCCTCTGCAGGGGCGAGGTTTGAAGGCGCCACGTGTCCAGCAGGGCCGGAGCTCCCCTCCCCATGGAGGATAGCTCCGAGCCTGCCACGTGGCCCAGGAGGCCGGACCTCGTCCCCTCCGCAAGGGCGAGCTCTGAAGGCGCCACGTGTCCGGCAGGGCCGGGGCTCTCCTCTCCTCAAAGGATAGCTCCGAGCCTGCCACGTGGCCCGGAAGACCGGACCTCGCCCCCTCCGTGGGGGTGAGCTCAGAGGCTCCACGTGTCCAGCCGAGCCGGAGCCCCCCTCTCCTCATAGGAGAGCTCCGGGTCCGACACGTGGCCAGCAGAGCAGTGCTGCCGCCCGGCGCGGTAGGCAGCAGGAGTAAAGGCGCGCCATGCCTTTACAGTACAAAGCATTCAAGACCTGCGCCTTCCCAAGACGCGAAGACGCGGATCACGCCTCTGTCAGGTGCCGTTGCGCCCAGTCATATCACAGACTAGCGCGCCGTGTCAGAACCTGCCAGCCAATAAACAGAGCGACAAGACATCCCCTGCCGCCCCCGCCGTCATCAACCACTACGGCTAGCTTGAGGCATGGGCAGGGCGGCAGAACGAAGACTCGGAAGCCTTCGCCAGAGACAACCACCAACATAACTGCGAATACGATAGTTAGCAGGAAATCTCCCCGGGACCACCTGTCGGGTCCCAGGCCCCCCTTGTAAGCCACGCGAGCCTTGGACTATAAAAGGCTCGGGTAGGCAACGTTAGCAAGGGTTCGCACTCTAGCCATTCGCACCCTGGGTTCGCACTCCAGCAACTCACACCCTAGGCATAACTCATCCTCAAGCTCAGGACTCCGGTGCTGAGCATCAAGCAATACAGCGAGCACCTCAGCTCACCGTGGACGTAGGGTTTTACGCTCCGGCGGCCTGAACCACGTAAAACTCGCTGTGTCAAGCTCCTCCCAAACTTGTCCCTACGCTTAAGCTCTCCGCAAGCGACCAGCCCCTCCGAAAAAGAACCTCCGCAGGCTGCCCAGAGCAGGTCCGGGGGAAGTGTCGACCACACACTTCGACAAACTCAAACACAGGATACTCTACCGGTTCCAACTCAATTGATTACATGGAAAGCTGATTTATTTCTAAATATATATGTAACTATCTAACTATATCTCAAGTGTCCATATATGTCACGACAAGTACTTCTTCCAACACCCCCTCAATCTTAACTTCCCATGTTAAGATTGTATTGGAACTCAATTAGCTTCTGCAACGAAAGAGGTTTTGTGAAGCCATCCGCAATCTGATGTCTAGTTGATATAAACTTGACTTGTAGTAACTTGTTTGCAACTCTTTCTCTCATAAAATGATAATCTATCTCAGTATGTTTCATACGAGCATGAAAGACAGGATTTGATGTCGTAAATGTTGCTCCAACATTATCACACCATAATATGGGTATCTCTTCTTCACATATCCCCAATTCTTGTAGAATAGTTTGTATCCATATTACTTTTGATGTTGCATTAGCCAATGATTTATGTCGAAGTGTTCGGTCGACACTTCCCCCGGGCCTGCACTGGGCAGCCCGCGGAGGTTCTTTTTTCGGTGGGGCTAGTCCCTTGCGGAGAGCTTGCACGGATGGACGAGTTAGTAAGAGCTTGACACGGTGAGTTTTACGTGGTTCAAGCTGCCGGAGCGTAAAACCCTACGTCCACGGCGAGCTATGGAGCTCGCTGTATTGCTTGCTGCTCAGAACCGGAGTCCTGAGCTTGGGGGTGAGTTACAGCTTAGGTGTGAATGGCTAGCGTACGAGTTGCAGAGGTGCGAACCCTTGCTATCATCGCCTACCCGAGTCTTTTATAGTCCAAGACTCGGGTGGCTTACAAGGGGGGCCCGGTACCCGACAGGTGGTCCCAGGGATATTGTCTATCATCTACTGTATCTGCAGTTATGCCGGTAGTTGTCTCTAGCGAAGGCTTCTGAGCCTTCGTCCTGCAGCCCTGCCCATGCAGTATGCTAGTCGTAGCGGATGATGACGGTCGGGGCGGCATGGGATGTCTTGTCGCTGCGTTTATTGGCTGGTAGGCTCTGACACCGCGCGCCAGTCTGTGATGCGACTGGGCGCAACGGCACCTGACAGAGGAGTGCTCCGTGTCTCCGCGTCTTGGGAAGACGCGGGCCTTGAATACCTTGTACGGGCAAGGTATGGGGCGTCTTTACGCCCGCTGCCTATCGCTCGGGAGCAGGCAGCGCCGTTCTGCTGGCCATATGGCGGGCCCGGAGCCCTTCTCAGAGGAGAGGAGGGTCCGGCCCCACGGGGCACGTGGAGCCTTCAGACCTCTCCCCGCGGAGGGGGAGGTTCGGCTTCTGTCGCCACGTGGCGGGCCCGGAGCTCTTCTCTAAGGAGAGGGAGGTCCGGCCCCGCCGGATACGTGGCACCTTCGGACCTCTCTCCCGCGGAGGGGGAGGTCCGGCCTCTGTATGCCACGTGGCGGGCCCGGAGCTCTCCTCTGAGGAGAGGGAGGTCCGGCCCCGCCAGACGCGTGGCGCCTTCGAAGCTCTCCCTGCGGAGAAGGGCAAGTTCCTTAGACATTTTCCCTTGTGTGCGGGGGTACCCCATATCGCAGGTACCGACAGTGGCCCCCGGGCCCATCTCAGGGAAGATAGCGAGCCCGAGGTGGGACCTCCGTCTCTTCTGATCTGCGCACTTTCTCTAAGTCCCGCATTGACCGCTGCCGGAGCACGAACGGTCGCAGGATCGTGGGAGCGTGCGCCCACTTGATGGTTGCTTTTACTGCGGCGGTTCCCAAGACTGCCACTTCTGCATGTTGCGGCGCTTTCTTCAGGAACCGCCGAAGTGCCTAGCCGGCTCATCTTCTCAGGAGACTGACTCCTTGGCCCACTGCTTCAGTTGGGCGGCTTGGGTCCACCTGTAATTTGCGCTTGGTCTTGGAGCCGAAGCGGTTGCCGATGCGGTGTGTTCGAAGAGTCTCGAATTGCTTTGACTCGTACCTGGAAGGTGTGAAAAGAAACCGCCACGTGGGTACGCTCCCCTTATAAGGCTCCTAGCCCTTGCGCCTCCCTCGAGTCTCTGCGGTCTTGTCTTCTTCTACGGCTCCTAACCCACCTTTCGGGGGAGGAATCGCTCTCAATTTCCTCCAGCGACGGCGTCTGCACCAAGTCTGGGTCTCAGGGAGCCTGCCTGCCTTGCCTCTGGCGGTGGCGCCTCCAAGGGGGTCTCTGGTTTGTCCTCCCGACGGGGTCCTTCCTTGGTGACGACAGGCAGAAAGCTCCCTGGTGTTGCATCCCTTCTCAGATGGTGGAGCCTTCAAAGAAACCGTTGAAGCGCCAAAGAGAATTCCAGGCGGCAGAGTCTCCGAGAAGACCGCTGAAGCTGCGGAGGGGGCCTCAGGAGCACTGTCGAAGTGTTCGGTCGCACTTCCCCCGGGCCTGCACTGGGCAGCCCGCGGAGGTTCTTTTTTCGGTGGGGCTAGTCCCTTGCGGAGAGCTTGCGCGGATCGACGAGTTAGTAAGAGCTTGACACTGTGAGTTTTACGTGGTTCAGGCCGCCGGAGCGTAAAACCCTACGACCACGGAGAGCTATGGAGCTCGCTGTATTGCTTGCTGCTCAGGGCCGGAGTCCTGAGCTTGGGGGTGAGTTACAGCTTGGGCGTGAATGGCTAGCGTATGAGTTGCAGAAATGCGAACCCTTGCTATCGTCGCCTACCCGAGCCTTTTATAGTCCAAGACTCGGGTGGCTTACAAGGGGGGCCCAGGACCCGACAAGTGGTCCTGGGGAGATTGACTGTTATCTACCATATCTGCAGTTATGCCGGTAGTTGTCTCTGGCGAAGGCTTCCGAGTCTCCGTCTTGCTGCCCTGCCCATGCCGCACGCTAGTCGTAGTGGTTGATGACGGCGCAGGCGGCATGGGATGTCTTGTCGCGGTGTTTATTGGCTGGCAGGTTCTGACACCACGCACCAGTCTGTGATGCGACTGGGCGCAACAGCACCTGACAGAGGCGTGCTCCGCGTCTCCGCGTCTTGGGAAGACGCGGGCCTTGAATACCTTGTACGGGCAAGGTATGGGGCGTCTTTACGCCCGCTGCCTATCGCTCGGGGGCAGGCAGCGCTGTTCTGCTGGCCACGTGGCGGGCCCGGAGCCCTTCTCAGAGGAGAGGAGGGTCCGGCCCTGCGGGGCACGTGGAGCCTTCGGACCTCTCCCCACGGAGGAGGAGGTTTGGCTTCTGTCGGCCACGTGGCGGGCCCGGAGCTCCTCTCTGAGGAGAGGGAGGTCCGGCCCCGCCGGATACATGGCACCTTCGGACCCCTCGCCCGCGGAGGGGGAGGTCCGGCTTCTGTATGCCACATGGCGGGCCCGGAGCTCTCCTCTGAGGAGAGGGAGGTCCGGCCCCGCCTGACGCGTGGCGCCTTCGGAGCTCTCCCTGCGGAGAAGGGCGAGTTCCTTAGGCATTTTCCCCTGTGCGCGGGGGTACCCCATATCTCAGGTACCGACAGGGGCCCCCGGGCCCATCTCGGGGGAGATAGCGAGCCCGAGGTGGGACCTCCGTCTCTTCTGATCCGCGCACTTTCTCTAAGTCCCGCATTGACCGCTGCCGAAGCACGAACGGTCGCAGGATCATGAGAGCGTGCGCCCACTTGATGGTTGCTTTTACTGCGGCGGTTCCCAAGACTGCCACTTCTGCACGTTGCGACGCTTTCTTCGGGAACCGCTGAAGTGTCTTGCCGGCTCATCTTCTCAGGAGACTGACTCCTTGGCCCACCACTTCAGTTGGGCGGCTTGGGTCCACCTGTCATCGGCGCTCGGCCTCGGAGCCGAAGCGGTTGCCGATGCGGTGTATTTGAAGAGTTCCGAATCGCCTGGAATTGCTCCTGGGAAGGTTTTTAGAGGGGATCTTACCCGCATTGTGGTTTCCCTTCGCACCTCCCAGCGTTTCTTCTCAGACTCTTGTGCTTTTGCCCTCTTTCCCTTGAGTCCTCCCTCGCCATGGCCTCCAACCCGCCACTAGAGAAGAAGCGCGCTCGATCTCCTCCAGCGGCGGCGTCTGTGCCAAGTCGGGAATCTGGGGTGCCTGGCACTCCTTCCGGTGGCGACTCGAAGAGGCCCCGGGCTGATGCGTTGAGGGGAGCTTCTGGGGCGTCCCCTGCTCCGCCAGTTCAGGCGACTGCGGAGCGGCCGTCAGTGACGGCAGCGGGCTCTGGGAGTCCTACCCCGGCTCGGAAGTCGGGGTTCAGAGCCCGCTGGAGTGTTCGCGCTTCCCGACCATCCCCGACTTGCGGGGAGTCTGTGCCGTTGCGCTCGGAGCCCGGGACAACTGCCGCGACCCCCAAGCCAGCGCGAACTTCTCCTGTTCCGGTGTGCCCGGACTCCGCGGCGGCGGCGTCTCTTCCTGCCGAGACGGCCGCCGCGGCCCCCAAGCCAGCGCAGGTCGACCCTGCACCAAGCGGCCTGGCCTTTACTCCAGCGCCGCCTTCCCCGGCTCGCCCCTCTCCACAGGTCAAGAAGCCTGAAGCCAAAGAGGGCCCGGCAGGTCCGGCTGCCAGAGCCCCGGCGCCAGCTTCTCCTGACCGTCGTCTCGTCTTGGTTGCTGGTGCATCGACTCCTCTTGAGGACGAGGTGATGGAGGAGGTCGGGGGAACTGCCCCGGCCTCTGTTGCTCCGTTGCCCCTGGCAGATGCCTTCGCGCTTGCTGAGATGAGCGTCCGGCAGGTCTTGGCTGCACTAGGTCGCGAGCGGGAGGAGTATACAGTTGAACGGGATTGCCTCCTCACCTGGGGGAACCTTTTGCGGGAGCGGACCGCGAAGGTCAAGAGCGAGCTCGACTCCAGGCAGGAGTTGCTCGACTTCAGGGAAGTGCTCCTCGACCGGCTGAAGCAGGCTGTCAACCGTATGGACGCCGAATCACGGCGGATCAACAGGGAGGCCCTGGAGGCACACGCTCGGGCCGAGGAAAGCCTCTCCGCCGCTGAGGAGATACGGCAGCGGATGGAGCGCCGTAAACTCGCCATTGAGGAACGGGAGTGTTCTACGGCAGCCGTGGCAGAGAGGGTCGCCGCGCAGCTGGTGGCGGGCGAGGATGACCTTCGAGCTCGGATCGAGGAGCTAGAGATTCTGAAGGCAGACCTCGACCTGAGGGAGGAACAGGTCTCCCGCGAACGCCGGGCGGTCTTGGAACGGGAGTTGGCCGCCGACTTCAAGGCTTCTGAGTTGGAGCGACTCGCCAAGACTCTCCACCTTCGGGAGAGCTCCCTGGCGGCCAAGGAGAAGAAATTCTCCGAGAGAAACCTGCAGGCCCTGCAGGCAGCCCGCCGCGAGGTGGAGGAGCTCTCGGCCTTGCGGTCCTCTGAGGCTCTTGCGGTCTCGAGCTTCGTGGATCGAGCGGGGTCCGCCCTGATCCCTCTTGGCTTCAGTCCGGTGAGGGCCGCGGCTCCTGCGTTGAAGGTGGCGGAGGTGATCCCCGCGCTGGAGTCGATCGGCGCCAAGCTGGACAGGCTAGACTCGGTGGTCGCCAGCGAGATTGAGGCCAAGGGACGCGGCCTAGCCCTAGAGGTCGCCTCACATGTGCTGGCATGCTTCAAGAGCCGCGACCCCTCTTTCTCGCTAGAACCAGCGAGAGAGGGCCCAGCCGCGGAGCGGGAGGAAGCTGCCAGGGCTGAAGTCGAGGATGTGGCCGCCCTTGTAGCCGCAAGGTTCCGGCGGGAGCCGAGAGGTCCTTAGGACTTGTTTCTCCCTTTTTATCGAGTCTGTAGTCCAGCTCATGGAGCCTCGCATAGTTTGACTCTTTTAGATATTTGTGTCTGTGATGCTTTTTCTCTCCTTCTTGGCTTTGCCTGACTGAGTCCTTAGCTCTGCAAGGTACTCAGAGGCCTTCTCCAATCTCGGAGCTCTGCACAGACACCTTCCCCGGGCCCTAACGGTGTTAGGGGCCCCCGGGTGTCTCCGGATCTCGCCCTATGGGGAGCTCCAAATCTGCCTGCCACGTGGCGGGTCCGGAGCCCCTCCTTAGGAGGCGGGAGCTCCGGCCCTGCTGGACACGTAGGGCTTTCGGAGCCCTCCCACCGGGGGGGGAGGTCCGGTTTCCGCCTGCCACGTGGCGAGCCCGGAGCCCCCCTCAGGGGAGGCGAGAGCTCCGGGCCCGCTGGACACGTGGGGCCCTCGGGCCTCGCCCCTGCTGAAGGGGCAGGACCCGGTCCTTCCAGTCCTAGGCCGGAGTAGTTGACAGCTCGTTTCCCCCCGCTTCATGCAGTCCCCATTGCCGTAACCTGGAGGTCCTGCACACAGGCAGAGGAAATGTAATTCTCCTCGGGGGGTCCTCCCCTCCCGTCTCCTAGTCTTATTCGTCTTACGATCCTGATCCGTTATACGGGGCTTGGGCAATTCTGTGCTCGAGGCGCCGGAGCTCTGGCTCCCTCCGAGGTCCGGGTACGGCCGTTCGATCCCTAGTACCGGGCCATGCGCTGGGGAAGCAGAGTGCACGTACTTTGGGTTCATGACCAGGCAAAGCGGTTGTACTCCCCTGTACCTCCGGAGGGCAGGATGCGCATGCTTTGGGCTCATGGCCTGCTAAGCTGGATACACACCCTGGACCCCCCATGCACAACGCAGGCCTTTCCTGGAGGTGACCGACTGGCACCGCAACACCTGACTGGGGGAGGCCCGAGAGACTCACTCGGCCATCGGCAGGTGCCTCAAGCGCGACCGCCCTCGGTAGGATAGCGAATGCTGACTATGGATGAGCGCGGGAGAGGGGGATCTAGATGTACGATGAACATACATAGATAGTACGATCATAAAAACTAACGCATAATTTAAATGAGCGCATGATAGAGAGCTAAGTAGAACAGGTTTCTGTTTTCATGCCCATAGGTGGAATTCTGGCTGTACATGGAGGCAATATTCCGCCTTGTCTACAAGGGAAGCAAGACTCTACGCGCTTAGGGTCGGAACCAGGCTAAACTGGACGTAGTCCTGTACCGTCCCTTGAGACTTAGCTGCCCCAAGCTCTGTTCCTAAATTCTATGGGATTCATTACAGAAGGGAATGGCCCTGTTCTACTGATGCTCGGGGAATAGGACTTACAGTGTTACTCCATGCGAAGGATTTTGGGAACGGATCCCACACTCGGTTGAAAGGCATGTGTACCTAGGGCGGCAGCTTTCATGATTCGGAAGGGACCTTCCCTGCTTGGGGAGAGTTTATGGGTCCTTCTCGGGAAAGAGTGTGCCGTGACACCAGGTTGCCCTTCTGCAGGTCCCTGACGCGTTCGGTTCTTTGGCAGTAGTGCTTAGAGCATCAGCCGAGACCTTGCGTTGTGGGGTGTTACCTGCAGCCGATTCTCGTCGACGAGGTTGTTATCTTCACGCTTGTCGGTACCTGAGATATGGGGTACCCCCGCGCACAGGGGAAAATGCCTAAGGAACTCGCCCTTCTCCGCAGGAAGAGCTCCGAAGGCGCCACGCGTCCGGTGGGGCCGGACCTCCCTCTCCTCAGAGGAGAGCTCCGGGCCCGCCACGTGGCATACTGAAGCCGGACCTTCTCCTCCGCGGGAGAGAGGTCCGAAGGCGCCACGCGTCCAGCAGGGCCGGACATCCCTCTCCTCAGAGGAGAGCTCCGGGACCGCCACGTGGCCGAAGGAAGCCGAACCTCCCCCTCCGTGGAGAGAGGTCCGGAGGCTCCACGTGACCCGTGGACCGGGGCCTCCTCTCCTCTGAGAAGGGCTCCGGGCCCGCCACGTGGCAGCAGAACGGCGCTGCCTGCCCCCGAGAGATAGGCAGCGGGCGTAAAGACGCCCCATACCTTGCCCGTACAAGGTATTCAAGGCCCGCGTCTTCCCAAGACGCGGAGACGCGGAGCACGCCTCTGTCAGGTGCCGTTGCGCCCAGTCGCATCACAGACTGGCGCGCGGTGTCAGAACCTGCCAGCCAATAAACACCGCGACAAGACATCCCATGCCGCCTGCGCCGTCATCAACCACTACGACTAGCATGCGGCATGGGAAGGGCGGCAAGATGAAGACTCAGAAGCCTTCGACCAGAGACAACTACCGGCATAACTGCAGATACGGTAGATAATAGACAATCTTCCCGGGACCACCTGTCGGGTCCCGACTCCCCTTGTAAGCCGCCCGAGTCTTGGACTATAAAAGGCTCGGGTAGGCGACGATAGCAAGGGTTCGCACTTTGCAACTCATACGCTAGCCATACACTCCCAAGCTGTAACTCACCCCCAGGCTCAGGACTCCGGCCCTGAGCGGCAAGCAATACAGCGAGCTCCATAGCTCGCCGTGGACGTAGGGTTTTACGCTCCGGCGGCCTGAACCACGTAAAACTCACCGCGTCAAGCTCTTACTAACTCGTCCATCCGCGCAAGCTCTCCGCAAGGGACTAGCCCCACCGAAAAAAAGAACCTCCGCAGGCTGCCCAGTGCAGGCCCGGGGGAAGTGTCGACCGAACACTTCGACATTTGGCGCGCCAGGAAGGGGGCTTTTCTCCTAGCACGACGAGTTTCCGCCGACGAAGATGACCAAGCTTCCTTCAGCGGCAAACTCTCCTCCCCCGCGTTCACGACGAACCGTGACCAGTGGGGAGTACATGTCGACACACTCAGGACGGAGTGTGTCGGCACAAGCTGGTAGCCAGCAGCCGACTCCGGCGACGCCGACTCCGGCGATGCAGGCTCCGACCAGTGTGAGGTCTTCTGCCGCGCTGAGTGTACACCATGGGGGTGCGCTAGCTGCAGCAAGAGCACTGCTGCGCAACCCACCTGCGGGGGATGCGCCCCATTCAGCGACCCAGCAATGGGTCCGCGAGGTGGACCGCCTCGTCGTCGCCGCCGCGAACCCTCGGTTTCGGCGAGGACGGCGCCCAGGACAACCGGCTGTGTCGCTGCGCACGCCCACGGTTGATGGGCAAATGGCGGATTCCAGCTCCTCCAGGCTCCCGTCAGCGGACCTGAGAAGGGAGCTGGAACGGTGCCACTTGGGCCAAGATGCCCGGGTGTACCTCGAGCGACGTCGAGAAATGCGTCGCAACCATGAGGCTGGCGACAGCATGTCGTCAGCCTCGACACAACCTGGAGGGCAGGTCTTCGCCACGCAAGCCCTGCCTCAAGCATATGCCGCGCAGCATATGCCACAACCATATGCGCCGCAAGCAGCGCCCCCGATCTATGGTGCAAACTTGCCCATGCCGGGATACACGGTGCCAAGTGCGAACCAAGCGTTCGAAGCGCCAATACCTGCAGCAGCAGGTGCAGGATGTGCGGCCCTTGCACCCCGCCTTCGCTTCGCGAGGTGGCCACGCAAGTTTCGCCCGCACTTACCTGAGAAGTACGACGGTAGCGTCAACCCAGCGGAGTTCCTCCAGATCTACTCCACCGCCGTACTTGCCGCAGGAGGGGATGTGGCTGTCATGGCCAACTACTTCCCCGTCGCCTTGACCGGCCCAGCTCGGTCTTGGCTCATGAATCTACCTCAGGGGTCCATAACTTCCTGGGGAGAGCTCTGCCGGCAGTTCGTCGCCAACTTCGGCAGCTCATACACCCGTCCCGGCACGGAGCTCAACCTCCACGCCATCCAACAACAACCAGGGGAGTCGCTGCGCTCGTTCATCCAGCGGTTCTCCCAGGTGCGGAACACCATCCCACACATCCAGAACGCTTCTGTGGTGGTGGCGTTCCGGCAAGGCGTTCGGGACAGGAAGATGCTCGAGAAGCTCGCGACCAGGGAGGTCCGCGATGTCTCAGAACTCTTCAGCCTGGCGGACAAGTGTGCCAGAGCAGCCGAAGGGCGGAACTGGCACTCTCTGCCAGCCCCCAAGCCAGGGGGTCAGCCGGGATCCGGCGACGCTTCGTACGGAAGCGGCAGGAAGATCAAGAGCGGAGGCGGAAGCAAGATAAAGTCATCAGCCGCGGTCCCCGTTGCCACAACGGCGGCGCCCGGTGGAGCTCGGGGGCCGCGCCCTGACAAGAGGCCGCGACAATCACCGGCCCCAGACGGGGGCCAGGATGAATTATGCCCTGTGCATGGCACCAGTTATCATACCGCTGCCGAATGCCGGGAAATCCAGAAGCTCGCGGAGCGCTTCCGGAAAGGGAAGCAGCCCCTAACTGATGCCCTACCCTACAGTCAAAGGGAGGGCAAGCAGAAGGTTGAGGCCCGAGACGGCGTCGACCGCCAGGTGGAGTTCCAGGAGCTTCAGCACGCCGTAAAGGCAGTGCGCAATCATGGGAGCTCCAGCTCCAGTGATGACGAGCACCGGAAGATGCTCTATGTCATCTTCGGCGGGTCCGCTGACCCCCCGTCCCGAAGCATGGCTAAGGCCTTGCGCCGAGCGGTAGCGTCGGTGGCTCCCCTCCCAGGTGCAGCACCGCACCTCAGGTGGATGGGAACCCCCATCAGCTTCGATGACACCGACTGCCCCAGGAACATGGCTGGGGCCGGCCAACTGCCGCTCGTGGTGGTCCCCACCATCACCAACGTGAAGATGTACCACATTTTGGTGGATGGCGGGGCTGGACTGAACCTCATCAGTCGCGCAGCCTTCCAGAAGCTGCAGATCCCGATGGCCAAGCTCGCCCCATCGAGCCCGTTCTCAGGGGTAGGGTCGGGACAGGTTGTTCCCTACGGCCACATCAGCCTCCCGGTGACCTTTGGGGCACCGGACAGCTACCGGACAGAGTACGTTCTGTTCGACGTGGCCGAGATTAACCTCCCCTTCAACGCCATAATCGGCAGGCCAGCCCTGTACCAATTCATGGCAGTAGCCCACTACGGCTACCTTGTCTTGAAGATGCCTACACCAACAGGCGTTCCTCAAGGTTTGTGGAGACCGTGCTGCCGCAGTGTTAGCCTTGGAAAAGCTTCAGGCGCTTACAGCAACTAGAGCGCCAACCCTCGGCAGTGCAGAACCAAACCAGCTCCACCCAAGTGCACGCCACCGTGCCTCTACCACAGCACCCCGCGTGCAACCCCTCGATGAGGATGACGTCCACACAAGGCTCGTCCGAATCAGCGCCGATGCCACCCAGACCACCCGGGTAGCCGGGGGCCTGGATAGCAAATAGGAAGGCGCGCTCGTTGCCCCCCTCCGGCACAATGTCGATGTGCTGCATGACAGCCGTCGCGGAGGCCAGAGATCCCTAGGGAGGTGATTGAGCACTATTTAAAGGTCTTTCCCGACGTCCAGCCAGTCCGACAGGACGGAAAGTCCGCCACCCCCGGTGCTTGGCGAACCATGTTGTCGTCCCGAAGGCCGGCGAGAAGCTCCGGAAGCGCATCGACTACACCAGCCTCAATAAGGCATGCCCTAAAGACCTATTTTCTCTCCCTATGATAGACCAAATAGTAGACTCGATGCCAGGCTGTGATATGCTGTGCTTCCTAAATGCTTACTAGGGTTCCCACCAGACCCCTGTGTCTGGGGAAGTTGAAGGGCACCCTTTACCACAGTAGTCGCCCTATACTGTTATGCCCCTATGCCTTATGACCTAAGAAATTCTCTCCCTACCTTCGTACGTGCAATGCACAAGACCTTAGGAGAGCTAATGGGAGACTCAGTTGGGGTGTGTGTCGAAGGCATTGATTGTCAAGATCAGACAGGGTTCGTCCCTACTAGATAACCTGGCCTTAGTCTTCGTCCGTCCGACAAATGTGAGCTTAGTATACCCTCTGGAAAACCCTTAGAATACCTAGCCTCACGCCGAGGAGCTGAGGCTAACCCAGAGAGGGTCAAAGCCATTGGCGCGAAGACCAGAAATTCGCGGGATCCCTAGCTGCGCCGAGTCGGTGTATGCCGGGGTTAGCAAAGCAAAGCTTCTCTAAAAAGCCCCTACGTAAATCCGGCCCCGCCCGTAATAGGAGCCCCCGAGCCCGAAGAGCATCTCCTGCTCTGCATCACGGCGATGGCTGCAGAAGTGAGTGTGGTCCTCACCGCAGAGTGGCTGGACCCCATACCACCGTAACCTGTTTCGCTGCCAAGAAACAAGTACCAAGAAACCCCGGAGGTCCAAACCGGACCTCGGATCCCCGACACAACCTCCCGGAGGACCAGCAGGACCTCCCGGAGGTGCAACGGGACCCCCCCCCCCCCCGGAGGCCCAACAGGACCTCCTGGAGGCCCAACGGGACCCCCCGGAGCTCCCGGGACATCAGCGGAGCTTCCCGGAAGGTCCAAGGCAGCCTGGGGACCTCCGAGTATCAAGCACCCGGCGGTCTCCCCAGGCTGAAAGCTATCCTCCACAGCCCCCACGCAACGGACAATGCCGCCAAGTGGGCGGCGGAGCTACTGAAGTTTGACCTAGGCTCCCTTTCCCGTCATGCAGACATCAGCCGAGCACTAGCTGACTTGTGGCTGAAGTAGACGCTTGCTCAGGGGGCCACGAAGACGGTGAACCAGAACCCTGAGCCCTGGCCTTCACCAGGCCTTACTGAATGCTGCTCGTTGACGGCTCCTTGCGAAAGCAGGGGGCCGGTGCTAGCGTACTGTTCCTCACGCCATCGGGGGGGGCAGTCTGGGTATGTGGTGCGTTTCAATTCCAAGGCAGCCAACAACATAGCAAAGTATGAAGCGCTCATCCTTCTTGCTAGTCGTTGGCTCAGGGCAACTCCCAGTCTGGTTATCAACCAAGATGGTGGAGACAGACCTCCTCGCCTTGGACCTGCACCACGTACCGCGCGCTAGCAAGGCCGCAGCTGACGACCTTTCAACGAAGACCCCCACCGGAGCCACTGTGCCTGAAGGGGCTTCGAGAGGACGTTGCCGCGGCCCACAGCCCGGCCCGCCGAGCCGGACGAAGGGGGCTAGACCAGCACCTCGAAGCTGGCGGTCCCGACGGCCATGGACGCCGCCAACGATCATAAGCGTCACTGGGGACTCCGTGCAACCCAGCGCTCAAGATCCAGATGCTCAAGGCAGACCCGATGCATGGATCACGGAGGTCCGGGACTACTTGAAAGACAATATCCTCCCTGATGAACGTGTATCCACTGAACGGATTGTGCGTATGGCTAAGAGACACATGGCGGTAGAGGGGGATCTCTACCGACGTGGCGCCAACCACATCCTATTGCGGTGCATAACCCAGGGGGAAGGCTGCGACTTGTTCGCTGAGATCCATGGAGGCGAATGTGGGAGTCACTCTTCCTCACGCACGCTTGTCGGTAAAGCCTTTCGGCATGGCTTCTACTAGCCGGCAACACTCCAGGATGCCGTCGATCTGGTCGAGAGCTGCCAGGCGTGCCTGTTCCACGCCAAGCAGATCCATACACCGGCTTGGACGGTACAGATGATCCAGCCCACATGGCCATTTGCCATACTGGGGCTGGACATCCTTAGTCGGCATTTGCTGCCCTGCCAAAGGCGGTTGCGTGGGAGGTACCGGCCGAGAGCCAGGGGGGCCCCAAGCCCCCGGCACTTCGCGCACGGTAGTTCCCAAGCACCGTATAAGTGGACGGGGACCGTAAGCCAGATAAGACTAAGAGATAGAGGGGGGGGAGCCCCCAAGGAGAATTACGTTTTCCTTACTTGTGTGTAGGACCTCTCGGCCTCAGCTCCCCGCAGGAGTATGGTAGGCACATCCATCCAATGGAACGCACCTACCAGGGGGCTGCTACGGGATCGCGCAAGACTGAAACCCCAAGGTAAGATCAAAGAACTAGACCTCACAGGGGCGAGGCCCGAAGGTCCCACGTGTCCAGCAGGGCCAGACCTTCCACCTCCTTGAGGGGAGCTCCGGGCCCGCCGCGTGGTCTACAGAAGTCGGACCTCCCCCCTCTGCGGGGAGAGGCCCGAGGACTCCACGTGCCCCGCAAGCCCGGACCTCCCCTCAGGCTGGAGCTCCGGGCCCGCCACGTGACCAGCAGGCCCGGACCCCCCTCCGATCTCGTGAGGCGGGTCCTGGAGACCTCCGGAACCCTTAGTATACAGTGAGGACCCGGAGAAGGTGTCTATGCAGAGCTTCGAGATTGGTGAAGGCCTCCGAGTCCTTGCGGAGCTAAGGACTCGGCCAGGAAAAGCCAAGAAGAAGACTAGGACATGCAGACACAAAAAGAAACAGGAGTCTGTCCATACGAAGGCTCCACGAGCTGGGCTACAGACTCAACAAAAATAAAAAAGGAAGTACAGGGCCTTGTGGCCACGGGGGCAGATGCCTAAGAGTCCCCGGACTCCCGATGAAACCTAGAGGCCACGAGGGCAGCTAAGTCCTCGACTTCGGCCCTGGCAGCTTCCTCCCGATCGACGACGGGTCCTAGACGAACCGGCCCCAGAGAAAAGGAAGGGTCTCGGCTAAGGAAGCACGACAGAACGTGCATAGCAACCTCCTTCGCAAGGCCCCGACCTTCCGCTTCCAGCTCGTCGGCGATCACTGATTCGAGCCGACCTAGCTCGTCGCCGATAGACTCAAGGGCCGGGATCGCTTCGTACATCGGCCACGCCGGAGCCTCCACCTGCACAGGGCTGAAACCAAGAGGAGCCAAGGCGGACCCTGCCTTGGCAATGAAGCACCAGACTGCCTGGGCCTCGGCAGTACGCAAGGGCTGGAGCTTCTCTACCTCTTGGCGAGCCGCCAGCTCGCGATCCATCGCCGCCTGGCGCTCCTTGGAGAACTGCTCCTCCCTCGCGGCGACAGCCGACTCACGGAGCTCCAGCTCCTCGGACCGAGCCCTTAGCTCCTCCACCTTGGCCCTCAGCCGGGTGGTGGTCTTCTCCTCCTCGGCCGCAGCGGCGCGTTCCCGATCAGCGACGGCGCGCTCTCGACGGGCTACCTGCAGCTGCAACTCCTCCGCGGCGGCGGAACGCTCCTTGGCTTTGGCTTCAGCTTGGGCCAGAGCCTCGCGGTAGGTGGCACGAACCCGCTGGGCCTCTGACTCCAAGCGGCTAATGGCCTTCTTCTGAGTGCCAAGCAGAGCACTCATGGCCTCAAGCCTTGACTGCCTCGAGTCAAGGTCCGCCTTAGCCTCCCGGGCCCGCTGCTGCCAGCTGAGAAGGCGTTCCCTCTCGCCGGCCAATGCCCTCCGCTCCTGCTCAAAGGCAGATTGGAGCTGCCGGGCGCTGGTCTGGACACGCCCCAGGGCGTCCCACACGGGCGCCGGAGCAGGGGGGACAGGAGTTGTGCCGCTGGACCCCCCTGACGAGTCTAAGACCGGCGGAGGCGCCGGCGCCTCAACAACCAGGGTGGGGCGCTGTCCTAAGGAGGCCAGGGGGCCAGCAGGCGCACCTACAGCAGCCCTCCCGGTCTCAAGACCGGACTTCTGGACTGGTGAAGGAGGGCGGGTAGGAGCAGATGCGGCCACCGCTGAGAATGAACCCGCTGGCGCAGAGGGTGCCCCCGTCGATTTGGGGGCCATGGGAGCCTCCACGGTCCCCAGGTGCTGAGGCGCGGAGCTTCCGTCGGTTGAAGGCGGCCGGATAAGAGGGCCGCCCCCGGCAGCTGGTCGGTCCCTGCAAGAAGAGGAAGCCCTCAGAATAAGAGGAGAGACAAGAGCTCTGCTCCTACAAGCCAGAAAGAGCAACACTTACTGGGCGGCATGAGCGCTCCAACGGGCTTGCAGCACTGGCCTCTGGGCTATAGCTGAACCGCCGGGACCAGCGGCTGGAACGGTCGCGGAATGGGACGCCTGGATCCCCGGCACACCCGCCGGCGTCGCCCCACCAACATCCGTCCTGGGAGCCCCTCCGCTTGAGGAAGGACGGCGAGTGTCGGTACCTGAGATATGGGGTACCCCCGCGCACAGGGCAAAATGCCTAAGGAACTCGCCCTTCTCCACAGGGAGAGCTCCGAAGGCGCCCACGCGTCCGGCGGGGCCGGACCTCCCTCTCCTCAGAGGAGAGCTCCGGGCCCGCCACGTGGCATACAGAAGCCGGACCTCCCCCTCCGCGGGAGAGAGGTCCGAAGGCGCCACGCGTCCAGCGGGGCCGGACCTCCCTCTCCTCAGAGGAGAGCTCCGGGCCCGCCGCATGGCCGATAGAAGCCGAGCCTCCCCCTCCGCGGGGAGAGGTCCGGAGGCTCCACATGCCCCGCAGGCCGGACCCTTCTCTCCTCAGAGAAGGGCTCCGGACCCGCCACGTGGCCAGAACAACGGTGCTGCCTGCCCCCGAGAGATAGGCAGCGGGCGTAAAGACGCCCCATACCTTGCCCGTACAAGGTATTCAAGGCCCGCGTCTTCCCAAGACGTGGAGACGCGGAGCACGCCTCTGTCAGGTGCCGTTGCGACCAGTCGCATCACAGACTGGCGCGCGGTGTCAGAACCTGCCAGCCAATAAACTCCGCAACAAGACATCCCATGCCGCCTGCGCCGTCATCAACCACTACGACTGGCATGCGGCATGGGCAGGGCGGCAAGATGAAGACTCAGAAGCCTTCGACCAGAGACAACTACCGGCATAACTGCAGATACGGTAGATAATAGACAATCTTCCCGGGACCACCTGTCGGGTCCCGGCTCCCCTTGTAAGCCGCCCGAGTCTTGGACTATAAAAGGCTCGGGTAGGCGACGATAGCAAGGGTTGGCACTTTGCAACTCATACACTAGCCATACGCTCTCAAGCTGTAACTGACCCCCAAGCTCAGGACTCCGGCCCTGAGCAGCAAGCAATACAGCGAGCTCCATAGCTCGCCGTGGACGTAGGGTTTTACGCTCCGGCGGCCTGAACCACGTAAAACTCGCCGTGTCAAGCTCTTACTAACTCGTCCATCTGCGCAAGCCCTCCGCTAGGAACTAGCCCCACCGAAAAAAGAACCTCCGTGGGCTGCCCAGTGCAGGCCCGGGGGAAGTGTCGACTGAACACTTCGACATTTGGCGCGCCAGGTAGGGGGCCTTTCTCCTAGCGCGACGAGTTTCCGCCGACGAAGATGACCAAGCTTCCTTCAGCGGTGAACTCTCCCCCCTCGCCTCTGCGGCCAACCACGGCCAGGGGGGAGTACATGTCGACACACTCGGGACGGAGTGTGTCGGTACAAGCTGGGAGCCAGCAACCGGCTCTAGCAGCGCCGACCCCGGCAATGCAGGCTCCAACCAGCATCAAGTCTTCAGTAGCGCTGGGCGTACCCAGTGGGGGTGCGCTAGCTGCAGCGAGAGCGCTACTGTACAATCCGCCTGCTGGGGACGCGCCTCAGGCAGCGACCCGGCAGTGGATCCACAAGGTAGACCGTCTCATCGTCGCCGCCGCAAACCCTCGACTTTGGCGGGGACGACGCTCTGGCCAACCGGTCATGTCGCTGATGCGCGCACCATTGGTTGACGAGCAGACGGCAGACTCCAGCTCTACCAGGCCCCAATCGACAAATCTTGGGACAGAGCTGGAGCGGTGTCGCCTGGGTCAAGATGCCCGGGTATACCTCGAGCAGCGCCGAGAAAGGCGCCGCTACCAAGAGGCTGACGACAGCATGACGTCGGCCTCGACCCAGCCTGAAGAGCAGACCTTCGCCACGCGATCTCTGCCCCAGGCCTACGCCGTGCAGAATATGCCACAGTCATATGTCCTGCAGATGGCGCCCCCGGCCTATGATGCAGCCTTGCCCATACCGGGGCACGCGGTGCTCAGTGCGAACCAAGTGTTCGCTGCGCCAGAACCTGCGGCGACAGAAGCAGGGTGTGCGGCCCTCGCGCCCCACCTTCGCTTCGCAAAGTGGCCGCGCAAGTTTCGGCCGCACCTGCCCGAGAAGTACGACGGCGGCGTCAACCCGGCGGAGTTCCTCCAGATCTACTCCACCGCCGTACTTGCCGCAGGAGGGAATGAAGCCGTCATGGCCAATTACTTCCCTGTCGCCTTGACTTGCCCAGCTCGGTCTTGGCTCATGAACCTCCCCCAGGGTTCCGTAACTTCCTGGGGAGAGCTTTGCCGGCAGTTCATAGCCAACTTCGGCAGTTCCTACACCCGGCCTGGCACGGAGCTCGACCTCCACGCCATCCAGCAACAACCTGGGGAGTCGCTGCGCTCTTTCATCCAGCGGTTCTCCCAGGTGCGGAACACCATCCCACACATTCAAAATGCTTCTGTGGTGGTAGCGTTCCGGCAAGGTGTCCGAGACAAGAAGATGCTTGAGAAACTCGCGACCAGGGAGGTCCGCAATGCCTCAGAGCTCTTCAGCTTGGCGGACAAGTGTGCCAGAGCAGCCAAAGGACGGAACTGGCACTCGCAGCCGTCCTCCGAGTCAGGAGGACTGCCCGGACCTGGTCCTACTCCCTATGGAGGCAACAGGAAGACCAAGAGCCGAGGCAGAAGCAAGATAAGATCACCGGCCGCAGCCCCAGTCGTCACTGCAGCGACGCTCAGTGGGGCTTGGGGGCCGCGCCCCGACAAGAGGCAGCGAAGGTCACCGATCCCAGAAGGTAATCAAGACAATATGTGCCCCGTGCACGGCAGCTGTCGCCACACTACTGCTGAATGC
Source organism: Neostapfia colusana (assembly GCA_030760725.1). Taxonomy (NCBI): domain Eukaryota; kingdom Viridiplantae; phylum Streptophyta; class Magnoliopsida; order Poales; family Poaceae; genus Neostapfia; species Neostapfia colusana. The sequence continues at coordinate 13,964,647 of JASWHV010000001.1, forward strand.
CGGGAGATCCGAAGGCTCGCAGAGCGTTTCCGCAAGGGGAAGCGGCAGCGGGCTGAAGCCCTGCCCTTCCGTCCAAAGGAAGACGAACAGAGGGTGGATGTTCCAGACAACATCGACCACCCAGAGGAGAGCCAGGAGCCTCAGCGTGTCGTGAAGGCGGCACGCAATCATGAGGACTCCAGCTCCAGTGATGATGAGCGCCGGAAGAAGCTCTACGTCATATACGGCGGGTCCACCGACCCCTCGTCCCGGAGCGCAGTCAAGACTCTGCGTCGAGCGGTAGCGTCGGTGGCACCACTCCCAAGTGCTGCACCGCACCTTAAGTGGATGGGGACCCCCATCAGCTTTGACGCCACCGACTGCCCCAGGAACATGGCTGGGGCCGGCCAACTACCGCTCCTGGTAGCCCCTACCATCGCCAACGTGAGAATGTACCATGTTTTGGTAGATGGAGGAGCTGGGCTGGACCTCATCAGCCGTGCAGCTTTCCAGAAGCTGCAGGTCCTGATGGCCAAGCTCACCCCGTCGAGCCCGTTCTCAGGGGTAGGGCCGGGACAGATCATCCCCTACGGCAACATTAGCCTCCCGGTGACCTTCGGGGCTCCGGACAGCTATCGGACAGAGTACATTCTGTTCGACGTAGCGGAGATAGACCTCCCCTTCAACGCCATAATCGGCAGGCCAGCCCTGTACCGGTTCATGGCTGTAGCGCACTACGGCTACCTCATCCTGAAGATGCCAACACCGACGGGCGTCCTCAGGATTCGTGGGGACCGCACTGCTGCAGTGTTGGCCCTAGAGAAGCTCCAAGCGCTCGCAACAGCTGGGGCATCAGCCCCCGGCAATACGGAGCCAGACCAGCTCCGCCCGAGCGCACGTCACCGTGCTTCCACCACAGCACCCCACGTGCAACCTCTCGACGAGGGCGGCATCCCCTTAAAGGTCGTCCAAGTCGGCGCCGAAGCTACCCAGACCACCCGGGTAGCCGGGGGCCTGGATAGCAAATAGGAAGGCGCGCTCGTCACCTTCCTCCGGCACAACGTTGACGTGTTTGCATGGCAGCCGTCACAGATGCCGGGGATCCCTAGGGAGGTGATCGAGCACCACTTGAAAGTCTTCCCCGACGCCCGGCCGGTTCAACAGAAGCCCCGCAAGCAGTCCATCGAGTGGCAAAACTTCATCCGTGAAGAAGTCAAGAAGCTGCTGGACGCTGGCTTCATACGGGAGGTCCACCACCCCCGGTGGTTGGCGAACCCCGTCGTTGTCCCGAAGGCCAGCGCGAAGCTCCGGATGTGCATCGACTACACTAGTCTCAATAAGGCATGTCCCAAAGATCCATTCCCTCTCCCTAGAATAGATCAAATAGTAGACTCAACGTCAGGCTGTGATATGTTGTGCTTCCTGGACGCCTACTCGGGTTTCCATCAGATCCCCATGTCTAGGGAGGACGAGGAGCACACCTCTTTCATCACAGTAGACGGCCTTTATTGCTATGTGTCTATGCCTTACGGCCTAAAGAATGCACTCCCCACCTTCATGCGGGCGATGCACAAAACCTTTAGGGAGTTAATAAGAGACCTAGTTGAGGTGTACGTCGATGACATAGTTGTCAAGGTCAAGCAGGGTTCATCTTTTCTAGATAACCTAGCCTTAGTCTTTGACAAGTTGCGCTCTACGCGCACCAAGCTGAACCCAGATAAATGTGTGTTCGGCGTGTCCTCTGGGAAGCTCTTAGGGTTCCTGGTCTCGCACCGAGGGATTGAGGCCAACCCAGATAAGATCAAGGCCATTGACTTGATGCGGCCCCCTGCCCGCGTCAAGGATGTTCAGAGACTCACGGGATGTCTAGTCGCACTGAGTCGGTTTATACCGAGGCTAGCAGAGCGGGCACTCCCTTTCTTTAAGCTCCTGCACAAGTCAGGCCCTTTTGCCTAGACTGACGAAGCAGAAGAGGCTTTCCAGGAGTTGAAGCGACTCCTGACGACCCTACCTATCATGGTAGCCCCTGAGCCCGGGGAGCACCTGCTGCTCTACATTGCGGCAACAACAGAAGTGGTGAGTATGGTCCTCGTCGCAGAACGGCCAGACCCCTCACCTTCGCAACCGGCCCCGGTAGCAGAAGACAGACGCCAGGAGGCCCCGCAAGGCCAAGGCGGTCTCCCGGACCCCCCGGAGGTCAAGGTCGACCTCCCGGAGGTCCAGGGCGGTCTCCCGGACCCCCAAGGTAAATCCCCGGGGGCCAATTGGGACCTCTCGGAGGTCCCTCAAGACCCCCCGGAGCTCCTGAATAATCAAGATAGCTTAAGGGCCTCCGGGTCCCAGTTCCCGGAGGCCCCCGAGGGTCCACTCACCTCCAACGGGCCAGGGCCAATGGACGAGGACCTCCCAAGCCTAAGAGATAGGGTTCGAACCATACATAGGCCTGTCTACTACATCAGCGAAATACTTCATGATGCCAAGACAAGGTACCTAGAAGTCCACAAGCTGCTGTATGTGGTGCTCGTGGCCTCCAGGAAGCTCCGCCATTACTTCCAGGCCCACCGGGTCTCGGTAGTCACCTCGTATCCGCTGAAGACAATTCTTCACAGCCCCCATGCGACTGGCAACGTTGCTAAATGGGCGGCGGAGCTGGCGGAGTTTGAGCTGGACTTCCTCCCACGCCAAGCAGTCAAGAGCCAAGCACTGGCTGACTTTGTGGCGGAGTGGACACCAACGAAGACTGACCCAGGGGGCCATGAAGGCGGTGAGCCAGAGCACCAAGCTCCGGTCTTCACCGACCCCACTGGACACTTTTCTTCGACGGCTCCTCGCGAAAGCAGGGGGCCGGTGCCGGCGTACTGCTCCTCATGCCATCGGGGGAACAGTTTGGGTATATGGTGCGTCTAAATTTCAAGGCAACCAACAACATGGCGGAGTATGAAGCACTCATCTTTGGCCTGCAGACAGCCCTGTCTCTAGGCGCTCGCCAGTTGTTGGCACAGGGCGACTCCCAACTGGTCATCAAGCAAGTCAAGGGCGAATGCTCCTGCAATGACCCACAGCTAGCTGCGTATCTGCTTCACGTGCAGATGTTGGAGAAAGAATAACTCGCCTTGGACCTGCATCACGTACCGCGCGCTGGTAATGCCGCAGCTGACGACCTTTCAACGAAGGCTTCCACCGGAGCCCCCGCGCCCGAAGGAGTTTTCGAGAGGACGTTGCTGCGGCCTACAGCCCGGCCCGCCGAGCCGGGCGAAGGGGGCTTGACCAGCACCTCGAAGCTGGCGGTCCCGGCGGCCCTACAGCCATGGATGCCGCCAAGGATCGTAAGCGTCTCTGGGGACTCCGTGCAACCCAGCGCTCAAGATCCAGAAGCTCAAGTCAGACCCGATGCATGGATCACGGAGATCCGGGACTACTTGAAGGACAATATCCTCCCTGATGAACATGCAACCGCTGAACGGATTGTGCGTATGGCTAAGAGATACGCGCTGGTGGAGGGGGATCTCTACCGGCGTGGCGCCAACCACATCCTATTGCGGTGCATAACCCAGGGGGAAGGCTGCGACTTGCTCGCTGAGATCCATGGAGGCGAATGTGGGAGTCACTCTTCCTCACGCACGCTTGTCGGTACCTTCCGGCATGGCTTCTACTGGCCGACAGCACTTCAGGATGCCGTCAAGCTGGTCGAGAGCTGCAAGGCGTGCCAGTTCCACGCCAAGCAGATCCATACACCGGCTCAGGCGGTACAGATGATCCCGCCCTCGTGGCCATTTGCCGTATGGGGGCTGGACATCCTGGGACCATTTCCCAGAACCGTCGGGGGATTCCGGTACCTCTATGTCGCCATCGACAAGTTCACCAAGTGGCCGGAAGCTACACCAGTTGTCACCATCAACAAACAATCTGCAGTAAAGTTCATCAAGTCTATTGTCTGCCGGTTCGGGGTCCCGAACAGAATCATCACCGACAACGGGACCCAGTTCACCAGCGCAGCATTCCAAGACTACTGCGAGGGCCTTGGTATTCAGGTGTGCTATGCCTCTGTCGCCCACCCAAGGAGCAATGGGCAAGTTGAGAGGGCCAACGCGGAGATTCTCTGGGACCTTAAGACTCGCACCTTCACCAGCCTGAAGAAACATGGTGCCAACTGGGTAGATGAGCTTCCGAGCACACTATGGGCTAACCGGACATCCCAGAGCCGGGCCACCGGGGAGACACCCTTCTTCATGGTGTATGGGGCCGAAGCTGTACTTCCCCCAGAAATCACCATGAAGTCTCACCGTGTCCGAGCTTACGACGAAGCCGCGCAGGACAACCTCCGGCGTGGAGAAATCGACCTCATCGACGAGGTCCGACTACATGCAGCACTCCGCAACGTGCAGTACAGACAAGCGCTTCGGCGCTACCACCAGAGGTCTGTGCGTGCCCGGGAGCTGCAGGAAGGCGACCTGGTGTTGCGGCGCATACTTTCTCGCGAAGGGGCCCACAAACTCTCCCCTAGTTGGGAAGGCCCCTTCCGGGTCACGAAAGTGTGCCGCCCCGGGTGTGTGCGCCTTTCCCCCGAGGATGGGGACCAGCTCCCGAACCCTTGGAACATAGAACACCTCCGTAAGTTCTACCCCTAGAGCAAAAATAGGACAGTACTTTCTTTTCGTAATAAACTCCACAGAGTCCAGGAGCAGCGCTCGGAGCAGCTAAGCCCCAGGGGACGGTACTGGACTACGTTCAGCTTTGCCTGGTTCCGACTCCAAGCGCGTAGAGTCTTGCTTCCCCTCTTAATGGGGCGGGTCGTGGCCTCCTGTGACACCCTCATCTCGGGTGTCAGCATATGTTCATGTTGATGAAGAAGAAGAACATTTTTAGAAAAGAGGGAACAGAAACAAGTATCAAAAGGATAGCCAGTAAAGCTTTCTGAGAGCACCGAAGGCAACTTTCACGACCAGCAGACCACGTGGTGTGTTCGGAACTCATCCCCGAAGAGATTGGAGAGGTCCGACGCTAAACTGGATACGTGGCAGGCTCGGGGGTCACCTCCGCAATTGGAAAGAGGTCCGACCCTGTGGGACACGTACTGCCCGCGGAGATAGCCTCTGCGGAAGAAGCAAAGGCATTTTTCATAGGACACGTGTCATCCACGGAGCTAGTCCTCGCGGAAGTTAGGGGACCAGTCGCACGGGATATGTGTTAATTTCAGAACCCATCTCCGAGAAGTCCGGATCTATTGAACACGTGTCGCCACCGGAGCTTATCTCCGGAGGTCCGTCGCTGCTAAACACGTGTCGACCTCGGGGCATGTCCCTGAGGGAAGGAAAGGCGGAAAGACCGGCACCCACACGTGGCATGCGCGGAGCTCACCTCCGAAGAAGAGGGAGGTCTCGATCGATTGACACGCAGCACGACCGGAGCTCGTCTCTGCGGATGAAGAGATACCAGGCCCGGAGGACACGTGGAGTTTCTGGAGCTCATCATCCCGGAGGTAACAAATTCTGGAGCAGCTGTTACGCGTAAGGACACCGGTACACAACGGGAACTGATCCAAACTCCACAATGTTGCCAAAGATAAGACGGCAGGATCCAACAAGATCTGAATAAAACTTTTATTCGGGATCCAATCAGATTAGGACTATTCTCTTCCCGATTATAAATAGAACCCAAAACCTCTGGCCGAAACCACGAACTTCTCTTTCAACTCCTAAGCCGACGACTTAGCGCTCTAGCCCTAACTCGCCGAGCAAAACATCGCCGAAGCGCAACAAGGGAGATCATCGGAGAAGAACCGAGTGGTCTGAGGAGGACCTCAAAGTCAAGAAGAGCGTGAGCAGGACAGGTTCAGGAAGCTGTCTACGACGAACTGCAGCAACAAGGTTTTGAGAATCAAGAACGACCGGAACCGCAAGAAAAAGGCAAGTGCTCCTTGACCATGTTGATCCTATGTTTTGGGTAAAACTATTTTGTTTTGCGAAAATGTGTGTGTGCTGAGTCAAACATGATGGGAAACCCTTTTATAGGAGTTTACTAGTTTTGGTTAAACCACCCTTGTCACCTGGGAAGTTTTATGAGTCGGGTATGATTTTTGTTTTATGCTTCGCTGAGTCCATGGGATTGGGAAGCGAGATAGATGTGTCTAGCTAACTGCACTTATAATAATAAGGGGAAACTGATGTTAATAATGAACATGGATCGGAGGGAGATCTAGGCAAGATTGGGTTTGTGAATGAGGTAGCATGAGATGGTGGTTTTGCTTGCCATAGATCTAAGGACCGGTTCATGCATGCACATGCCAGGATAACAGTGCCACCACAAGGCCAAGTATGGGTGCGGCTTAGCTGAGTAATTAGGTAAGTTGCTAGAGTGTTATGGACTGTGGAAGGCGCGGGGAATGGGAGTCGAGTGAGGACTGCCCTGGGAACTGCATGGCACAAGAGGGGGCCCGTGGGTGGGAGAATTGGAGATTCTAGCCTGCCGGTGAAACCTTAGTGAGTCCATACATCTAGTAACCCCTTTGTAAAGGCTATTTTGTGATCTCTTGACCATACACCAACGGATGTGTACTGGTATAATGGAGGTTCTGCAGTCGCCGACGGGTGACGAAATCACAAACTTGTGGGTAAAGAGGTGCAAACTCTGCAGAGTTATTAAAACTATCATGATAGCCGAGCTTACGGTCATGAGCACCTGGCTAAACTGCCATGATTAGATGGGATGATTATTGGTATGGTTATTGGAATGGGTATTGGGAAGGTTCTTGGTTATGATCATTGATTATGGTTTGGGACTGTGAGTTCGGGAGATGAGATGGTTGCATGACTAATGGGTCATGACATGAGATTGGTCTCGGTGCGAGACGAGGTTGTTTTATGAGATGAGATGGTAGCGAATACAAGGAAGTATTCGTGAGTATGAGTAAAGGATTGGTTAATGTTCGGATGGAACACGGGAAGTGATGGAGGTATGTTGGTAATTTAATACATGCTGGGACTACATTCATCTAAAGTTAAGTTGCTGTTTTATCATGATTTTATAAATTTGCTTTTCTGTAAATAAGCCTTTTATACCTACCTTGTTTATGAGCTGCATATCATGTGTTATTCCCGCACTTGCTGAGTACATCATTGTGCTCAAACTTGCATTATTATTTCTCCATCAACAGCAAGAGAAGACTACTATGAAGACCGGGTAGAGCATTATGGCGTGTGATCTGTTCTCAACCTTGCCTGTGGAGGGAATAGAGATGGAGCCACTTCTGCTTAGTTTTGCTTCCGCATTAGTTTTTGCTTCCGCATTTAAATAAGAATTCCGCTGCGTAGAAATAAGGACTTCCGCTGTGAGCATGAGTCCAAGACTCATGAGGTGATTGTAATAAACTCTGTTATTCATGGTAATATATAATCTGAATTCAGTTTGTGAAACGTATGTGTATGTGTGATGAACATCCTAGGCACACATATGCATTAGTTCTCGGTTCCGTGGTTTTCCACAGAATTGAGGGCGTCACAGATTGGTATCAGAGCCACGGGTTGACAGTAGGTTACACGCCTAAAGATAGAAGCCTTAGATTGGTATTAGAGCCACGGGTTAACAGCAAGTTATACCCCTAAATAGAAGCTACGCGGACCAAAGGAAGCATCCTAGGGTGAATAGCCTAGATTGGCCTTGAAACCACCTTGACATAGGAAACCATCCTTGAATAGGAGTTGAGTGGGCCCTTGTAATGATTATTTGTGAATATGTGCTTAGTGTGAGTTGTGGGACGTCTTAAAAATGTTGCCCATATCCACACGTAAGAAGAAAGAGGAGTGAAATGCTTCGGCACTTGATCACATCCTCATAAGGACTAATATATATAGTCCAACTCCCCTTGATGCATATAGTTGAAAGGACCTACCTAACCTTCTAACCTTCTATTCTATTTCGTTCCCCCTCACAGATGGTGAGAGGAAACGCTAGCCGAAGGAACGTCCAGGAAGATGACCACGAGGAAGTTCCTGCTAACCCCGGAGCTGGCGAAAACAACCTAGAAAGGTTGATGGCCATGCAAAACCAGCTTATGCAAACCATGATCCAAACTTTGGGTCAGTTGCAGGCCAATCAACACCCTGTTCCGGCACCACCGCCACCACCACCGCCGGCTCATAACAGGCTGGGAGAGTTCATGAGGACTCGACCACCCACCTTTGCTCAAGCAAGCGATCCAATGGAGGCCGATGATTGGTTGAAATCCATGGAGAAGAAGCTTGCCATTGTTCAGTGCAACGACCGAGAGAAGGTTCTCTTTGCATCGCACCAACTGATGGGAGCAGCTGCTGACTGGTGGGATGCCTTGAGCAACGCCCATGCCAACCCAGAGACAATCACTTGGACTGAGTTCAAGTAAAGTTTACGCTCCCACTACATCCCTGTTGGCGTAATGATGATCAAGAGGCAGGAGTTTGATGGTCTCCGCCAAGGGCAGAAAATTGTGAACGAATATCTCAACAAGTTCATACAACTGTCCCGGTATGCCCCCGAAGATGTCAACTCAGATCAGAGGAAGCAGTACCTGTTCATGAGAGGGTTGAACAATGAGATCCAAGTTCAGCTCCTCAACAATGACTACGTAAGCTTCCAGAAGCTGGTTGATAAGGCTATCGTGGTGGAGAACAAGATCCGAGAGATCGAGCGCGAGTGCAAAAGGAAGATCCCATACTAGCCCCAAGGGAGCAACGTACGACCTAGATACATGCCCCCTGCACCGCAGTATGGATCGACCACTCCTACGTACCGCCCTGGTCAGCCACCACAGCAACGGCCCGTTGCACCGGCACCTCGAGTGCCCATGCCTCCTGCGCCCCGGCCTAACAATGGCGCTCCTGTTCAAAACCCCCGCCCCAACGTACCTGCTGCCGTAGGCAACAGGGCATGCTTTGCATGCGGGGAAGTAGGCCACTTCGCTAACCAGTGCCTGAGGAGAGGCCCTGGACAGCAAGGTAACGTGCCCAAGAAGAACCAGCGACCAAACGGAGGGGACAACCAAGGGAACCGTGGACCGCAGAACTATGCTCGTGGCCACGTTAACCATGTCACTGCTGAGGAAGCACAACAGGCTGAGGACGTCACAATTGGTATGTTCCTTGCCAACTCCAACCCAGCCACCATTTTATTTGATTCTGGAGCATCGCATTCCTTCATATCATCCAAATATGTTGCCAAACATCATCTACCCGTATCCCACCTAGAATGTGCCATGTTAGTTAATTCTCCCGGAGGAGAAATGAGGACTAGTATAGTATGTCCTAAGGTAAGCCTTAAAATAAGGGGGGTAGATTTCCTTGCCAACCTTATTGTCTTGGACTCCCATGGAATTGACATCATACTCGGAATGGACTGGTTAAGCAAGCACAATAGAGTAATCCAATACGATGAGAGAAGCGTGCAGTTGACAAACGAACACGGTATCCGTGTCGAGTTTGAGTCAGCCCCGCAGGCGACCGAACGAGCGGATCTGAACCATGTTGAAGGAGTAGCATTGGACAACATCCAGTGGTTCAGGAATTTTTGGATGTGTTCCCAGAAGAACTTACAGGTATGCCACCTGACCGGGATATTGAGTTTGCCATAGATTTGGTACCTGGAACTGCACCCATAGCTAAGAGACCGTATAGGATGCCCGTCAACGAGTTAGTTGAACTAAAGAAGCAAATTCAAGAACAGTTGGAGAAGGGTTTTATCCGGCCAAGTTCGTCACCATGGGGAGCCCCGGTACTTTTCATGGACAAGAAGGACGGAACCCAAAGAATGTGTGTGGACTACAGGTCTCTCAACGAAGTAACAATCAAGAATAAATACCCTCTGCCCCGTATAGAGGACCTGTTCGATCAAATGAAAGGAGCCCAAGTGTTCTCCAAGATTGATCTTCGGTCGAGATATTTCCAGCTGAAGATTAAGCCCTCTGATATACCTAAGACAGCCTTTCGGACGCGGTATGGTTCATATGAATATACCGTTATGTCCTTTGGATTAACGAATGCACCCGCATACTTCATGTACCTTATGAATAAGGTTTTCATGGAGTACTTGGACAAGTTCGTCGTGGTTTTCATCGACGACATTATGGTGTATTCAAAAAGTAAGGAGGAGCATGAAGAACATCTGAGATTGACCTTGCAGAAGTTGCGTGAGCATCAGTTGTATGCCAAGCTCAACAAGTGTCAATTTTGGCTTAAGGAAATATCTTTCCTAGGCCACATCATCTCCAAGGAAGGGGTATCGGTTGATCCTGGAAAGGTGAGAGATGTTCTGAAATGGGACCAACCGAAGAGCGTGAGGGATATTCAGAGTTTCCTTGGGATGGCAGGATACTATCGGCGCTTCATTAAAGACTTCTCTAAAATAGCAAAACCTATGACGGAGTTGCTAATGAAGGGAAAAGTCTTTCAATGGACACAAGCCTGCCAAGAAAGTTTTGAGGAACTCAAGAAAAGGCTAACCACAACACCAGTTCTGGTATTACCAGACGTAAGCAAGAGCTTTGACATATATTGTGACGCATCCAGACAAGGGCTCGGGTGTGTACTCATGCAGGAAGGACAAGTGGTAGCATGTGCCTCACGACAATTAAAGAAGCACGAGCTTAACTATCCTACACATGATTTGGAGTTAGCAGCAGTGGTGCATGCATTGAAGATTTGGAGACATTATATCCTTGTTCATCGATGTGAGATCTATACAGATCATAAAAGCCTCAAGTACATATTTACACAAACGGACTTGAATTTGAGGCAACGTCGATGGTTAGAACTTATAAAGGATTATGATGTGAGAATCAACTACCACCCCGGGAAGGCCAATGTGGTCGCTGACGCATTGAGCAGAAAGGGAGCATGCCACCAACTCACGGTTCGGGAGCTACCACCCGAACTACGTAAGGAGTTTGAACGATTACACCTCGGATTCTTGAATAACATGGAAATGATGGAGATCCACTCCTCATTGGAGCAAGAAATTAGAAAGGGACAAGCAACGGACGAGGGGATCAAGGAGATCAAGTAAAGAATTCGACAAGGGGTAGAGAAGGATTTCAAAGAGGATGAAAAGGGTACGCTTTGGCTAGGAAAAAGGATTTGTGTGCCAAACCTAAGACACCTTCGCGACATGATATTGAAGGAGGCACATGATTCACCCTGTTCCATACATCCAGGGAGCACCAAAATGTACAAGGACTTGAAAACTTGCTATTGGTGGGATGGTATGAAGAGGGATATAGCCGAACACGTTGCCCTATGCGACACATGCCAACGGGTAAAAGCCGAACATCAAAAACCCGCTGGATTGTTGCAACCTTTGAAAATACCTGAATGGAAATGGGAGGACATCAGTATGGACTTTATTGTCGGATTGCCACAAACTCAGTCAGGATACGATTCCATCTGGGTCATTGTGGACCGATTGACGAAAACCGCCCATTTTCTCCCTGTAAAGACCAGTTACAATGTAGCACAGTTGGCAGAGTTGTACCTGGAGCAGATCGTGTGCCGTCATGGAGTTCTGAAGAGGATAGTCTCAGATCGAGGTTCTCAGTTTACCTCTAGATTCTGGAGGAAGCTGCAGAAAGCCAAGGGTACACGACTAGATTTTAGCTCTGTCTATCACCCACAAACAGATGGGCAAACCGAAAGGACGAACCAAATTTTGGAAGACATGTTGAGAGCTTGCGCCTTGAAACGTGGGCGTAGTTGGGATAGGAGTTTACCGTATGCAGAGTTCTCCTATAACAACAGCTATCAAGCTAGCTTGAAGATGTCGCCTTTCGAAGCCTTATATGGTAGACGGTGTAGAATGCCACTGTTCTGGAACGAGACTGGAGAGAACCAGGTGTTTGGACCCGAAGTACTACAAGAGGTTGAAAAGCAAGTCCAAATGATACGGGAGAACTTAAAGGCTGCTCAGTCACGACAGAAAGGCTATGCGGACAACAGGCGAAGGAAGTTGACCTTTGAAGTTGGAGACTTCGTATACCTTAAGGTATCGCCTATCCGAGGCCAACGACGTTTTAACGTCAAAGGCAAGCTAGCACCTCGTTACATCGGACCATTTAAGATTTTGGATAAGCGAGGAGAAGTAGCCTATCGACTAGAGCTCCCAAACCACCTCTGCGACGTACATGACGTGTTTCATGTATCCCAGCTCAAGAAGTGCTTGAGAATACCAGAGGAACAAGTATCAATGGGAGAACTTAAACTTCAAGAGGACCTGACTTACGCAGAACACCCTATCCGAATCTTGGACGTAAAAGAAAGGGTCACCCGAAACAAAGTGATTCGATGGTGCAAGGTACAATGGAGCCATCACACTGAAGCTGAAGCCACATGGGAGCGTGAAGAGGATATTAAGGCTGAATTCCCCTATCTATTTTCTACTAACGAATCTCGAGGGCGAGATTCAATTTAAGGGGGGTAGATTTGTGACACCCTCATCTCGGGTGTCAGCATATGTTCATGTTGATGAAGAAGAAGAACAATTTTAGAAAAGAGGGAACAGAAACAAGTATCAAAAGGATAGCCAGTAAAGCTTTCTGAGAGCACCGAAGGCAACTTTCACGACCAGCAGACCACGTGGTGTGTTCGGAACTCATCCCCGAAGAGATTGGAGAGGTCCGACGCTAAACTGGATACGTGGCAGGCTCGAGGGTCACCTCCGCAATTGGAAAGAGGTCCGACCCTGTGGGACACGTACTGCCCGCGGAGATAGCCTCTGCGGAAGAAGCAAAGGCATTTTTCATAGGACACGTGTCATCCACGGAGCTAGTCCTCGCGGAAGTTAGGGGACCAGTCGCACGGGATATGTGTTAATTTCGGAACCCATCTCCGAGAAGTCCGGATCTATTGAACACGTGTCGCCACCGGAGCTTATCTCCGGAGGTCCGTCGCTGCTAAACACGTGTCGACCTCGGGGCATGTCCCTGAGGGAAGGAAAGGCGGAAAGACCGGCACCCACACGTGGCGTGCGCGGAGCTCACCTCCGAAGAAGAGGGAGGTCTCGATCGATTGACACGCGGCACGACCGGAGCTCGTCTCTGCGGATGAAGAGATACCAGGCCCGGAGGACACGTGGAGTTTCTGGAGCTCATCATCCCGGAGGTAACAAATTCTGGAGCAGCTGTTACGCGTAAGGACACCGGTACACAACGGGAACCGATCCAAACTCCACAATGTTGCCAAAGATAAGACGGCAGGATCCAACAAGATCTGAATAAAACTTTTATTCGGGATCCAATCAGATTAGGACTCTTCTCTTCCCGATTATAAATAGAACCCAAAACCTCTGGCCGAAACCACGAACTTCTCTTTCAACTCCTAAGCCGACGACTTAGCGCTCTAGCCCTAACTCGCCGAGCAAAACATCGCCGAAGCGCAACAAGGGAGATCATCGGAGAAGAACCGAGTGGTCTGAGGAGGACCTCAAAGTCAAGAAGAGCGTGAGCAGGACAGGTTCAGGAAGCTGTCTACGACGAACTGCAGCAACAAGGTTTTGAGAATCAAGAACGACCGGAACCGCAAGAACAAGGCAAGTGCTCCTTGACCATGTTGATCCTATGTTTTGGGTAAAACTATTTTGTTTTGCGAAAAGGTGTGTGTGCTGAGTCAAACATGATGGGAAACCCTTTTATAGGAGTTTACTAGTTTTGGTTAAATCACCCTTGTCACCTGGGAAGTTTTATGAGTCGGGTATGATTTTTGTTTTATGCTTCGCTGAGTCCATGGGATTGGGAAGCGAGATAGATGTGTCTAGCTAACTGCACTTATAATAATAAGGGGAAACTGATGTTAATAATGAACATGGATCGGAGGGAGATCTAGGCAAGACTGGGTTTGTGAATGAGGTAGCATGAGATGGTGGTTTTGCTTGCCATAGATCTAAGGACCGGTTCATGCATGCACATGCCAGGATAACAGTGCCACCACAAGGCCAAGTATGGGTGCGGCTTAGCTGAGTAATTAGGTAAGTTGCTAGAGTGTTATGGACTGTGGAAGGCGCGGGGAATGGGAGTCGAGTGAGGACTGCCCTGGGAACTGCATGGCACAAGAGGGGGCCCGTGGGTGGGAGAATTGGAGATTCTAGCCTGCCGGTGAAACCTTAGTGAGTCCATACATCTAGTAACCCCTTTGTAAAGGCTATTTTGTGATCTCTTGACCATACACCAACGGATGTGTACTGGTATAATGGAGGTTCTGCAGTCGCCGACGGGTGACGAAATCACAAACTTGTGGGTAAAGAGGTGCAAACTCTGCAGAGTTATTAAAACTATCATGATAGCCGAGCTTACGGTCATGAGCACCTGGCTAAACTGCCATGATTAGATGGGATGATTATTGGGATGGTTATTGGAATGGGTATTGGGAAGGTTCTTGGTTATGATCATTGATTATGGTTTGGGACTGTGAGTTCGGGAGATGAGATGGTTGCATGACTAATGGGTCATGACATGAGATTGGTCTCGGTGCGAGACGAGGTTGTTTTATGAGATGAGATGGTAGCGAATACAAGGAAGTATTCGTGAGTATGAGTAAAGGATTGGTTAATGTTCGGATGGAACACGGGAAGTGATGGAGGTATGTTGGTAATTTAATACATGCTGGGACTACATTCATCTAAAGTTAAGTTGCTGTTTTATCATGATTTTATAAATTTGCTTTTCTGCAAATAAACCTTTTAGACCTACCTTGTTTATGAGCTGCATATCATGTGTTATTCCCGCACTTGCTGAGTACATCATTGTGCTCAAACTTGCATTATTATTTCTCCATCAACAGCAAGAGAAGACTACTATGAAGACCGGGTAGAGCATTATGGCGTGTGATCTGTTCTCAACCTTGCCTGTGGAGGGAATAGAGATGGAGTCACTTCTGCTTAGTTTTGCTTCCGCATTAGTTTTTGCTTCCGCATTTAAATAAGAATTCCGCTGCGTAGAAATAAGGACTTCCGCTGTGAGCATGAGTCCAAGACTCATGAGGTGATTGTAATAAACTCTGTTATTCGTGGTAATATATAATCTGAATTCAGTTTGTGGAACGTATGTGTATGTGTGATGAACATTCTAGGCACACATATGCATTAGTTCTCGGTTCCGTGGTTTTCCACAGAATTGAGGGCGTCACACCTCCATGTTTAGCCTGCCTTCCTCCTGTGGAAAGTTGTGCGAAAAGAAATCTGCTCTATTTTGCTCTTTCCTCGTACTCATTTAAATTGTGTATTAAGTTTTTTAACCACCCTTGCAGTGCATGGATGCCATGTGCTCAGCTCCCCCTCCATACAGTCCCCAAGCACCAAGCATATGGTTAGGGGCTATAAGTCAAATAAGACTATGAGATAAGGGAGGGGGAGCCCCCAAGGAGAATTACGTTTCCTCTACCTGTGTGCAGGGCCTCCAGGCTATGGCGACAGGGACTGCATAAAGCGGGGGGAAAGGAGCTATCAGCAGCACCGGCCCAGGACTGGAAGGACCGGGCCCCGCCCCTTCAGCAGGGGTGAGGCCTGAAGGCCCCACGTGTCTAGCGGGTCCAGAGCTCTCGCCTCCCCTGAGGAGGGCTCCGGGCTCGCCATGTGGCAGGCGGAAACCGGACCTCCCCCCTCGGTGGGAGGGCTCCGAAAGCCCTACGTGTCCAACATGGCCGGAGCCCCCCGCCTCTTAAGGAGGGGGTCCGGACCCGCCACGTGGCAGGCAGATCTGGAGCTCCCCAAAGGGCGGGATCCGGAGACCCCCGGGGGCCCCTAACACGGTTAGGACCCGGGGAGGGTGTCTATGCAGAGCTCCGAGATTGGAGATGGCCTCTGAGTACCTTGCGGAGCTAAGGACTCAGTCAGGCAAAGCCGAGAAGGAGCATCACAGACGCAAATATCTTAAAGAGTCAAACTATGCGAGGCTCCATGAGCTGGACTACAGACTCGATAAAAAGAAAGAAACAAGTCCCTAGGGTCTCCTGACATGTCCAGAATCCAGAAGTTACAAGAACAGCCGCATCACCAGGCTTCAGCCCTGGCAGAACTCTCTCGCTCTATGACCCAAGCGCAGGAATCGCCTCCCTCACCACCGGCGCAAAAGCCAGTGACGCCAAGGGAGCACATGAGGCCCCCTCCGCAGTATTCAGCGGTCTTCCTGGAGACTCTGCCGTCTGGGATCCTCCATGGTGCATCGGCGGCTTCCTTCTCCTGAAGTTCCCTCATCATCGGCGCAAAAGCCGGTGTCATCAAGGGTGCCCCTGGAGCCTCCTTCCCTCATCACCTGCGCAAAAGCTGGTGTCATCAAGGGTGCTCCTGAGGCCCCCCCCCTCCGCAGCTTCAGCGGTCTTCTCGGAGACTCTGCCGCCTGGGATCCTCCTCGGTGCTTCAGCGGTTTCTTTGAAGACTCCACCACCTGGGAAGGGACGCAACGCCAAGGAGTTTTCTGCCTGCCGTCGCCAAGGAAGTGCTCCGTCCGGAGGACAAACCAGAGACCCCTTGGTGGCGCCACCCTCAGAGGCAGGGCAGGCAGGCTCCCTGAGTCCCAGGCTTGGTGCAGACGCCATCATTGGAAGGAACCGAGAGCGATTCTCCCCCCATAAGGCGGGTTAAGAGCCATGGGAGAAGACAAGACTGCAGAGATTCGAGGGAGGCGCAGGGGCTGGAAGCCTTATAAGGGGAGGGTACCCGCATGGGGGTTTCATTTCACACCTTCCCGGGAGCAATCCCAAGCGATTCGGAACTCTTCGAATACACCACGTCGGCAACGCTTCGGCTCCTAGACCGAGCGCCAATGATAGGTGGGCCCAAGTCGCCCGACCGGAGCGGTGGGCCAAGGAGTCAGTCTCCTAAGAAGACAAGCCGGCAAGGCTCTTCGGCGGTTCCCGAAGAAAGCGCCGCATCATGCAGAAGTGGCAGCCTTGGGAACCGCCGCAGTAAAGGTAACCATCAAGTGGGCGCACGCTCCCACGATCCCGCGACTGTTTGTGCTCCGGCAGCGGTCAATACGGGACTTAGAGAAAGTGTGCGGATCGGAAGAGACGGAGGTCCCACCTCGGGCTCGCTATCTCCCTTGAGATGGGCCCGGGGGCCACTGTCGGTACCTGAGATATGGGGTACCCCCGCGCACAGGGGAAAATGCCTAAGGAACTCGCCCTTCTCCGCAGGGAGAGCTCCGAAGGCGCCACGCGTCCGGCGGGGCCGGACCTCCATCTCCTCAGAGGAGAGCTCCGGGCCCGCCACGTGGCATACAGAAGCCGGACCTCCCCCTCCGTGGGAGAGAGGTCTGAAGGCGCCACACGTCCAGCGGGGCCGGACCTCCCTCTCCTCAGAGGAGAGCTCCGGGCCCGCCGCATGGCCGACAGAAGCCAAGCCTCCCCCTCCGCGGGGAGAGGTTCGGAGGCTCCACGTGCCCCGCAGGCCGGACCCTTCTCTCCTCAGAGAAGGGCGCCGGACCCGCCACGTGGCCAGAACAACGGTGCTGCCTGCCCCCGAGAGATAGGCAGCGGGCGTAAAGACGCCCCATACCTTGCCCGTACAAGGTATTCAAGGCCCGCGTCTTCCCAAGACGCGGAGACGCGGAGCACGCCTCTGTCAGGTGCTGTTGCGACCAGTCGCATCACAGACTTGCGTGCGGTGTCAGAACCTGCCAGCCAATAAGCTCCGCGACAAGACATCCCATGCCGCCTGCGCCGTCATCAACCACTACGACTAGCATGCGGCATGGGCAGGGCGGCAAGATGAAGACTCAGAAGCCTTTGACCAGAGACAACTACCGGCATAACTGCAGATACGGCAGATAATAGACAATCTTCTCGGGACCACCTGTCGGGTCCCGGCTCCCCTTGTAAGCCGCCCGAGTCTTGGACTATAAAAGGCTCGGGTAGGCGACGATAGCAAGGGTTGGCACTTTGCAACTCATACACTAGCCTTATGCTCTCAAGCTGTAACTCACCCCCAAGCTCAGGACTCCGGCCCTGAGCAGCAAGCAATACAGCGAGCTCCATAGCTCGCCGTGGACGTAGGGTTTTACGCTCCGGCGGCCTGAACCACGTAAAACTCGCCGTGTCAAGCTCTTACTAACTCGTCCATCTGCGCAAGCTCTCCGCTAGGAACTAGCCCCACCGAAAAAAGAACCTCCGCGGGCTGCCCAGTGCAGGCCCGGGGGAAGTGTCGACTGAACACTTCGACAGCGAGGTACTTGGGCTGATTCGGACGGCCGCTGTCTAGGGAGAGACCTGCCGGGGAGGGACAGTGAGGGCCTCTTCGGGTCACCACCTGATGGACCAGCACCCCCGGGAGATGGGAGCAAAGTAGCTCCGGCACCCTGACTCGGCACAGGCGGCGCCCTCGGAGGAGACCGGGCGCGTTTCTTCTCTAGATGCCCGGGGGCTGGCTCCTTTCCTTTCCCTTTGTCGGCGGCTTGGGTTCCGTCGGCTCTGGGGGAGGGTTTGACAGCAGCGGATGCCTCATGCCCTGACCTGGAGTGCTCGGTTCCTGGAATGGTGATACCCCGGAAGGCATCCCCGACCTGCCGGACGGCGATCCCGATGTCGTCAAGGTTCGGCATTGTCGAAGTGTTCAGTCGACACTTCCCCCGGGCCTGCACTGGGCAGCCCGCGGAGGTTCTTTTTTCGGTGGGGCTAGTCCCTAGCGGAGAGCTTGCGCAGATGGACGAGTTAGTAAGAGCTTGACACGAGGAGTTTTACGTTGTTCAGGCCGCCGGAGCGTAAAACCCTACGTCCACGGCGAGCTATGGAGCTCGCTGTATTGCTTGCTGCTCAGGGCCGGAGTCCTGAGCTTGGGGGTGAGTTACAGCTTGAGAGTGTATGGCTAGCGTATGAGTTGCAGAGTGCAAACCCTTGCTATCGTCGCCTACCCGAGCCTTTTATAGTCCAAGACTCGGGTGGCTTACAAGGGGAGCCGGGACCCGATAGGTGGTCCCGGGAAGATTGTCTATTATCTACCGTATCTGCAGTTATGCCGCTCGTTGTCTCTGGTCGAAGGCTTCTGAGTCTTCATCTTGCCGCCCTGCCCATGCCGCATGCTAGTCGTAGTGGTTGATGACGGCGTAGGCGGCATGGGATGTCTTGTCACGGAGTTTATTGGCTGGCAGGTTCTGATACCGCGCGCCAGTCTGTGATGCGACTGGGCGCAACGGCACCTGACAGAAGCGTGCTCCATGTCTCCGCGTCTTGGGAAGACGCGGGCCTTGAATACCTTGTACGGGCAAGGTATGGGGCGTCTTTACGCCCGCTGCCTATCTCTCGGGGGCAGGCAGCACCGTTCTTCTGGCCACGCGGTGGGCCCGGAGCTCTCCTTTGAGGAGAGGGAGGTCCGGCCCCGCTGGACGCGTGGCACCTTCGAACCTCTCCCTGCGGAGGGGGACGCTCGGCTTCTGTCGACCACGCGGCGGGCCCGGAGCTCTCCTCTGAGGAGAGGGAGGTCCGGCCCCGCTGGACGCGTGGCGCCTTCGTACCTCTCTCCCGCGGAGGGGGAGGTCCGACTTCTGCATGCTACGTGGTGGGCCCGGAGCTCTCCTCTGAGGAGAGGGAGGTCCGGCCCCGCCGGACGCGTGGTGCCTTCGGAGCTCTCCCTGCGGAGAAGGGTGAGTTCCTTAGGCATTTTTTCCTGTGCGCGGGGGTACCCCATATCCCAGGTACCGACAGTGGCCCCCGGGCCCATCTCGGGGGAGATAGCGAGCCCGAGGTGGGACCTCCGTCTCTTCTGATCCGCGCACTTTCTTTAAGTCCCGAATTGACCGCTGCCGGAGCACGAACGGCCGCGGGATCGTGGGAGCGTGCGCTCACTTGAGGGTTGCTTTTACTGCGGCGGTTCCCAAGACTACCACTTCTGCACGTTGCGGCTCTTTCTTCGGGAACCGCCGAAGTGCCTTGCCGGCTTGTCTTCTGGGGCGTCTGACTCCTTGACCCACCGCTTCAGTTGGGCGGCTTGGGTCCACCTTTCATCGGTGCCCGGTCTCGGAGCCAACGAGGTCGCCGATGCGATGTTTCCGGAGGTTTTCGAATTACCTCGAACCATCCCTGGAAAGTTTTAAAAGGGGATCTCACCCGCATCGTTGCTTCCCTTCGCATTGCGCTTGTACTTCCCTTGAACTCTTGCGCCCCGGCTTTCTTGCCCTTGCGCCCTCTTTCGCCATGGCTTCCAACTTGCTCCCGACGCGCCTCGTTCGTTCTTCCGAGCTCGGGCCAGTGCGCAGGCTGCTAGGCTGGCGCTCAGAAGAGCAAAAACATCGGCTTCGCCGAGGATCTCTCCCCCTGGTCCTGGAAAAGGGGGAGATAGTCTTCTTCACCGCTTATGCTCTGGCGGGGTTCATTCCGCCGATTCCTTCCTTCTTTGTCACCCTGCTGGAGACATATGGTCTCCAGCTCCACCATCTTTCCCCCAACTCCTTCGCAATGGCTGCTGTTTTTGTCCACTTCTGCGAGATGTTCGTGGGGGTGCACGCCTCCGTGACGCTCTTCCGCCACTTCTTTGTGCTGCGGACGACTGGGCGCGGCTCAAAGACTCAGATGGGGGCATACTACTTCCAGCATCGCTGCAAGGACCCCAAGGTCTCCGGATACCTTCTGCCCTTCAGCGCATCAAGGTGGGAAAACTGGAGGGAGAGCTGGGTGGTAGTGCAGGTCCAAGGTGAGGAATTCTTTCTCCAACATCTGCACGTGAAGCAGATACGCAGCTAGCTGTGGGTCATTGCAGGAGCATTCGCCCTTGACTTGTTTGATGACCAGCTGGGAGTCGCCCTGTGCCAACAACTGGCGAGCGCCTAAAGACAGGGCTGTCTGCAGGCCAAAGATGAGTGCTTCATACTCTGCCATGTTGTTGGTTGCCTTGAAATTGAGATGCACCATGTACCCAAACTGTTCCCCCGATGGCATGAGGAGCAGTACGCCAGCACCGGCCCCCCGCTTTCACGAGGAGCCGTCGAAGAAAAGTGTCCAGTGGGGCTCCGTGAAGACTGGAGCTTGGTGCTCTGGTTCACCGCCTTCATGGCCCCCTGGGTCAGTCTTCGTTGGTGTCCACTCTGCCACAAAGTCAGCCAGTGCTTGGCTCTTGACTGCATGGCGTGGGAGGAAGTCCAGCTCAAACTCCGCCAGCTCCGCCGCCCATTTAGCAACGTTGCCAGTCGCATGGGGGCTGTGAAGAATTGTATTCAGCGGATACGAGGTGACTACCGAGACCCGGTGGGCCTGGAAGTAATGGCGGAGCTTCCTGGAGGCCACGAGCACCGCATACAGCAGCTTGTGGACTTCTAGGTACCTTGTCTTGGCATCATGAAGTACTTCGCTGATGTAGTAGACAGGCCTCTGGATGGTTCGAACTCTCTCTCTTAGGCCTGGGAGGTCCTCGTCCATTGGCCCTGGCCCGTTGGAGGTGAGTGGACCCACGGGGGCCTCCGGGAGCTGGGACCCGGAGGCCCTTAAGCTATCTTGGTTATCCGGGAGCTCCGGGGGGTCTTGAGGGACCTCCGGGAGGTCCCATTTGACCCCCGGAGGGTCCCGCAGGACCCCCGGGGGTTTATCTTGGGGGTCCGAGAGACCGCCCTGGACCTCTGGGAGGTTGCCTTGGAGGTCCGGGAGACCGCCTTGGTCCTGCGGGGCCTCCTGGCGTCTGTCTTCTGCTACCGGAGCAGGTTGTGGAGATGAGGGGTCCGGCCGCTCTGCGACGAGGACCATACTCACCACTTCAGTTGTCGCCGCGATGTAGAGCAGCAGGTGCTCTCCGGGCTCAGGGGCTACCATGATAGGTAGGGTCATTAGGAGTCGCTTCAACTCCTGGAAAGCCTCTTCTGCTTCGTCAGACCAGGCAAAAGGGCCTGACTTGCGCAGGAGCTTAAAGAAAGGGAGTGCCCACTCTGCTAGCCTCGGTATAAACCGACTCAGCGCGGCTAGACATCCTGTGAGTTTCTGGACATCCTTGACGCGGGAAGGGGGCCACATCAAGTCGATGGCCTTGATCTTCTCTGAGTTGGCCTCAATCCCTCGGTGCGAGACCAGGAATCCTAATAGCTTCCCAGAGGACACCCCGAACACACATTTATCGGGGTTCAGCTTGGTGCGCGTAGAGCGCAACTTGTCAAAGACTAAGGCTAGGTTATCTAACAAAGATGAACCCTGCTTGACCTTGACAACTATGTCATCGACGTACACCTCAACTAGGTCTCTTATTAACTCCCCAAAGGTTTTGTGCATTGCTCGCACAAAGGTGGGGAGTGCATTCTTTAGGCCGTAAGGCATAGACACGTAACAATAAAGGCTGTCTACTGTGATGAAGGAGGTGTGCTCCTCATCCTCCCTAGACATGGGGATCTGATGGAAACTCGAGTAGGCGTCTAGGAAGCACAGCATATCACAGCCTGACGTTGAGTCTACTATTTGATCTATTCTAGGGAGGGGGAATGGATCTTTGGGACATGCCTTATTGAGACTGGTGTAGTCGATGCACATCCGGAGCTTCCCGCCGGCTTTCGGGACAACGACGGGGTTCGCCAACCACCGGGGGTGGTGGACCTCCCGTATGAAGCCAGCGTCCAGCAGCTTCTTGACTTCTTCACGAATGAAGTTTTGCCACTCGATGGACTGCTTGCGGGGCTTCTGTTGAACCGGCCGGGCGTCGGGGAAGACTTTTAAGTGGTGCTCGATCACCTCCCTGGGGATCCCCGGCATATGTGACGGCTGCCATGCAAACACATCGACGTTGTGCCGGAGGAAGGTGACGAGCGTGCCTTCCTATTTGCTATCCAGGCCCCCGGCTACCCGGGTGGTCTGGGTGGCTTCGGCGCCGACTTGGACGACCTTTAAGGGGACGCCGCCCTCGTCGAGAGGTTGCACCCGGGGTGCTGTGGCGGAGGCACGGTGGCGTGCGCTCGGGCGGAGCTGGTCCGGCTCTGCACTGCCGGGGGCTGATGCCCCAGCTGTTGCGAGCGCTTGGAGTTTCTCTAAGGCCGACACTGCAGCAGTGCGGTCTCCACGAACCCTGAGGACGCCCGTCGGTATTGGCATCTTCAGGACGAGGTAGCCGTAGTGGGCTACTGCCATGAACCGGTACAGGGCTGGCCTGCGGATTATGGCGTTGAAGGGGAGGTCTATCTCCGCTACGTCGAACAGAATGTACTCTGTCCGATAGCTGTCCGGAGCCCCGAAGGTCACCGGGAGGCTAATGTTGCCGTAGGGAATGACCTGTCCCGGCCCTACCCCTGAGAACGGGCTCGACGGGGTGAGCTTGGCCATCGGGATCTGCAGCTTCTGGAAAGCTGCACGGCTGATGAGGTTCAGCCCAGCTCCACCATCTACCCAAACGTGGTACATTCTCACGTTGGCGATGGTAGGAGCTACCAAGAGCGGTAGTTGGCCGGCCCCAGCCATGTTCCTGGGGCAGTCGGTGGCGTCAAAGCTGATGGGGGTCCCCATCCACTTAAGGTGCGGTGCGGCACTTGGGAGTGGCGCCACCGACGCTACCGCTCGGCGCAGAGTCTTGACTGCGCTTCGGGACGAGGGGTCGGCGGACCCGCCGTATATGACGTAGAGCTTCTTTTGATGCTCATCGTCGCTGGAGCTGGAGTCCTCATGATTGCATGCCGCCTTCACGGCGCGCTGAGGCTCCTGGATCTCCTCTGGGTGGTCGATGCTGTCTGGGACATCCACCCTCTGTTTGCCCTCCTTTGGACGGAAGGGTGGGGCATCAGCCCGCTGCTGCTTCCCTTTGCGGAAGCACTCTGCGAGCTTTCGGATCTCCCGGCACTCGGCAGTAGTGTGGCGACAGCTGCCGTGCACGGGGCACATATTGTCTTGATCACCTTCTGGGATTGGTGATCTTCGCTGCCTCTTGTCGGGGCGCGGCCCTCGAGCCCCACTGAGCGTCGCTGTAGTGACGACTGGAGCTGCGGTCGGTGATTCTATCTTGCCTCTGCCTTGGTTCTTGGCCTTCCTGCTGCATCCACAGGGAGTAGGACCAGATCCGGGCAGTCCTCCTGACTCGGAGGACGGCAGTGAGTTCCAGTTTCGCCCTTCGGCTGCCCTGGCGCACTTGTCTGCCAGGCTGAAGAGCTCTGAGACATCGCGGACCTCCCTGGTCGCGAGCTTCTCGAGCATCTTCTTTCCCGGACGCCTTGCCGGAACGCCACCACCATTGAAGCATTTTGAATGTGTGGGATGGTGTTCCGCACCTGGGAGAACCGCTGGATGAAAGAGCGCAGCGACTCCCCAGGTTGTTGCTGGATGGCGTGGAGGTCGAGCTCCGTGCCAGGCCGGGTGTAGGAACTGCCGAAGTTGGCGATGAACTGCCGGCAAAGCTCTCCCCAGGAAGTTACGGAACCCTGGGGGAGGTTCTTGAGCCAAGACCGGGCTGGACCGGTCAAGGCGACAGGGAAGTAATTGGCCATGACGGCGTCATTCCCTCCTGTGGCAAGTACGGCGGTGGAGTAGATCTGGAGGAACTACGCCGGGTTGACGCTGCCGTCATACTTCTCGCGCAGGTGCGGCCGAAACTTGCGCGGCCACTTCACGAAGTGAAGGTGGGGCGCGAGGGCCGCACACCCTGCTTCTGTCGCCGCAGGTTCTGGTGCCGCAAACGCTCGGCTCGCACTGGGCACAGTGTACCCCGGTACGGGCAAGGCTGCACCATAGGCCGGGGGCGCCATCTGCAGGACATATGACTGTGGCATATTCTGCACGGTGCAGGCCTGGGGCAGAGATCACGTGGCGAAGGTCTGCTCTTCAGGCTGGGTCGAGGCCGACGTCATGCTGTCATCAGCCTCTTGGTAGCGACGCCTTTCTCGGCGTTGCTCGAGGTATACCCGGGCATGTTGACCCAAGCGACACCGCTCCAGCTCTGTCCTCAGATCTGTCAATTGGAGCCTGGTAGAGCTGGAATCTGCCGTCTGTTTATCAACCATTGGCGTGCGCATCAGCGACACGGCCGGTTGGCCAGAGTGTCGCCCCCGCCGAAGTCGAGGGTTTGCGGCGGCGACGACGAGACGGTCTACCTCGCGAATCCACTGCTGGGTCGCTGCCTGAGGCGCGTCCCCAGCAGGCGGATTGTGCAGTAGCGCTCTTGCTGCAGCTAGCGCACCCCCACCGGGTACGCCCAGCGCTACTGAAGACCTGACGCTGGTTGGAGCCTGCATTGCCAGGGTCGGCGCTGCCAGAGCCGGTTGCTGGCTCCCAGCTTGTACCGACACACTCCGTCCCGAGTATGTTGACATGTACTCCCCCCTGGTCGCGGTTCACCGCGGAGGCGGGGGAGGTGAGTTTGCCGCTGAAGGGAGCTTGGTCATCTTCGTCAGCGGAAACTCATCGCGCAAGGGGAAAAGCCCCATTCCTGGCGCGCCAAATGTCAAAGTGTTCGGTCGACACTTCCCCCGGGCCTGCACTAGGCAGCCCGCGGAGGTTCTTTTTCGGTGGGGCTAGTCCCTTGCGGAGAGCTTGCACGGATGGACGAGTTAGTAAGAGCTTGACACGGTGAGTTTTACGTGGTTCAGGCCGCCGGAGCGTAAAACCCTACGTCCACGGCGAGCTATGGAGCTCGCGGTATTGCTTGCTGCTCAGAACCGGAGTCCTGAGCTTGGGGGTGAGTTACAGCTTAGGTGTGAATGGCTAGCGTATGAGTTGCAGGGGTGCGAACCCTTGCTATCGTCGCCTACCCAAGTCTTTTATAGTCCAAGACTCGGGTGGCTTACAAGGGGGGCCCGGGACCTGACAGGTGGTCCCGGGGAGATTGTCTATCATCTACCGTATCTGCAGTTATGCCGGTAGTTGTCTCTGGCAAAGGCTTCTGAGCCTTCGTCCTGCAGCCCTGCCCATGCCGTATGCTAGTCGTAGCGGATGATGACGGCGGGGGCGGCATGGGATGTCTTGTCGCTGCGTTTATTGGCTGGCAGGCTCTGACACCGCGCGCCAGTCTGTGATGCGACTAGGCGCAACGGCACCTGACAGAGGCGTGCTCCGTGTCTCCGCGTCTTGGGAAGACGCGGGCCTTGAATACCTTGTACGGGCAAGGTATGGGGCGTCTTTACGCCCGCTGCCTATCACTC
Organism: Neostapfia colusana; assembly: GCA_030760725.1. Taxonomy (NCBI): domain Eukaryota; kingdom Viridiplantae; phylum Streptophyta; class Magnoliopsida; order Poales; family Poaceae; genus Neostapfia; species Neostapfia colusana. Next base: position 13,990,655 of record JASWHV010000001.1, read on the forward strand.
GGGAGCAGGCAGCGCCGTTCTGCTGGCCACGTGGCGGGCCCGGAGCCCTTCTCAGAGGAGAGGAGGGTCCGGCCCCGCGGGGCACGTGGAGCCTTCGGACCTATCCCCGCGGAGGGGGAGGTTCGGCTTCTGTCGCCACGTGGCTGGCCCGGAGCTCTTCTCTGAGGAGAGGGAGGTCCGGCCCCGCCGGATACGTGGCACCTTCGGACCTCTCTCCCGCGGAGGGGGAGGTCCGGCCTCTGTATGCCACGTGGCGGGCTCGGAGCTCTCCTCTGAGGAGAGGGAGGTCCGGCCCCGCCAGACGCGTGGCGCCTTCGGAGCTCTCCCTGCGGAGAAGGGCGAGTTCCTTAGACATTTTCCCTTGTGCGCGGGGGTACCCCATATCGCAGGTACCGACAATTTATATTCTGCTTCAGTGCTTGAACGAGAAACAGTAGGTTGTTTTCTAGCACTCCACGATACCAGATTAGAGCCTAAAAATATAGCAAAACCCCCTGTAGATCTTCTATCATCAACAGGCACCCTGCCCAATCAACATCTGAAAAAACACTTATTCATAATGAACTATCTCTGACAAACTTAATTCCAAAATTAATTGTTCCCTATATATATCTCAATATTCTTTTCACCATTGTCATATGCATTGTGGTCGGTGAATGAAGAAATTGACATACTTTATTGACTGAAAAAGCTAAATCCGGTGTAGTTAGATTAAGATACTGCAATGCTCCCACAATACTTCTATATTTAGTAGCCTCTTCAGCACCAAGTACTTGCCCATTATATGCAGAATATTTCTCTATAGTGGATACAGGAGTATTTGTTATCTTACACTTTTACATACCTGATAGTTTTATAATTTCTGCAGCATACTTCTTTTGATTAAGCAATATTCCTTCATTTGTATTTGCCACCTCAATTCCTAGAAAATAGTGTAAGTTACCAAGGTCTTTTAATGTGAACCCCCCTCTCAATTCAGCCAACAATGACTCCAAACCTGTCGATATGTTTCCTGCGACACTTCCCCCGGTCTGCTCTGGAGCAGCCCGCGGAGGTTCTTTTTTAGGAGGGGCTAGTGGTTTCGAGCGTCGGAGCACGGTGGCGAGATGAACACGAGGATTTACGTGGTTTGGGCCGCCGGAGCGTAATACCCTACATCCACGGTCTGATTGTTGTATTGCTTGCGCGTATGAGTGTGTGAGGTTGCCGGGTTGCGAATCGGGATCTGGAATGCGGACCCTCTGCCCGGAGACTGCCCCGATCCATTTATAGCCCAAGGTCGGGACAGCTACAATGTGGCCCGAGGTACGACAGGTGGCCCCGCGGCTTTCCGTACCCTATACATGAGCTAGGGCATTTACAACTATATGCAACGTCGCTGTCGGAGGAGTTAAGGCGCCGCCTGACACGCCTAGCACCTCTGACCGGGTGGCCAGTGATGATGAAGACCCCGTCTTGTCGCCGCGTCTTCTCGCTCTGCTGAGTCCATGTGCCGTTGGGCGGCATTGTTCTGCCATCACGCCTCGCCGCCCAGTCTTGTCACTGTAATGGTGAAAAGGCGGAGGACGGAGGCGTGCGCCGTGAGCCATGCTTCTAGGGAAGGCGCGAGCCTTGAATGCACGGCCTGACAGTGCACCTTCCTCTTTACTCCTTGGCTATCTGCCTGTTGCGTGTCAGCGCGGCGTCAGGGTGGCTAGCCCTCGGGACATGCGTCGTCACTGGAGCAGACTTGCGGAGTGGCGAGGGATCCGGAGTCATTGGACGCGTGGCAGCACCGGAGCCCTCCCATGCTGGAGGCCGGCCCGGAGCCGTAGGACACGTGGCACCTCCGGAGCTCTCCTTGGCAGGGAGGGACACCTGGAGTTGTTGCCCACCTGGCAGCACCGGAGCCCTCCCATGCTGGAGGTCGGGCCTAGAGCCGTAGGACACGTGGCGCCTCCGGAGCTATCCTTGGCGGGAGACGTGGCTCGGAGGTTCCGGACACGTGGCAGCGCCGGAGCCCTCCCTGGCTAAAGGTCGGGCCCGACACCATTGGACACGTGGCGGCTCCGGAGTTATCCTCCGCTGGTGGAAAGGCTCAGAGCCTGAAGACACATGGCAGCCTCGGAGCCCTCCTTAGCGGGTGGTCGGACCCGAGGCCTAGGGCACGCGCCTTCTCATGAGTGCTCCCTAGCTTGCGGTTGGGCCCAGCCTGCAGGCTGGGTCCCTGTCTTCTGCATACGTGCTGACGTATGTCTTCTCTTGCTCTTACACGTGGGGGTACCCGGTCTTGAGGGTACCGACAGTGGCCCCTGGGCCCATCTGGATAGACATGAAGGATCTTGCGGATGGGGCCTCCGTCAAAATTCCCGCGTGGTGGTTTTTAGATCTTGCTTCAGTCGAAGAGACTCCTCTGCTGTCACTGATAGGTGTCCCTTTGTCGTTGGAGGGTCGTGGGAGCGCACGTCGCGTGCAACTGGTGCATTACTTGCGACGGTTCCCAACATGACCCTGCTCTTCCTCTTTTCATGCTTTCTCGGCGAACCGCTTTTACCTATTGTAACCGCGGTGCTTTTTGGCCAAACTGTCTACCGAGTGGGCCTGACGCCTCTGCCCTTTGCGGCATAGACGATGCGGGCGTGACTTTGTCGGGCACGTCACGCTCAGCGGTTTCCGAAGAGATAGGGGAAAATAAAGAGGTCCTCTGCAGCTGGCAGGAGTCCCCTCCTTCATTTGCTTCCTTGCGCCTCTTCTTCCTTCCTTTTGCTCCAGTCTCCTCGCCTCCTTGCTTTCTCTTCCTACTCCAATGGCGACGAACCTCCGAGAGTCTCGTCTCCGAAGTGCTGCCGATGTGGGGCACGTGAGGCGCCTGATTGGCTGGCAGGTGCCTCAATATGATGGGAGGATTCGCTGCGGATCCCTCCCACTCGTAGACCTCCAGCCCGGCGAACTGGTCATCTTCATCGGGTACATGCTGGCGAGGCTCGCCTTCCCAGCTTCTTCTTTCTTATTGACCCTGCTGGAGTTCTACGGGCTCCAGCTGCAACACTTGACGCCACACTCCCTCATCCTGGTGTCAATCTTCGTCCACCTCTGCGAGATGTTCTTGGGGGTGCGGCCGTCGGTGCGGCCTCTTCCGGGCGTTCTTCGTCCTGCGGTCGTCGGGGAGGAGCTCGAACTTCCTGGGCGCCTACTACTTCCAGAATCGTACAAGATCTGTGGTGACGTACATCTCTCCCCTCCCCCCCCCCCAAAAAAAGTGGGAGAACTGGAGGGATGACTGGGTCATTGTGAAGCCCACGACCGGCTAGATCTGCCGACTTCCGCCCCTTCGACCACGCGGACCAGCTGGGAGAAGCTGAAGCTGCCCCACCTTCAGAGCGCCTACTCCCCCGTGCTGGCGAGGATTAAGCTCCTGGCGGACCAGGGATTTTCCTCGCTGATGGTGTTGGCCGACTTCCTGGGTCGGCGCATCGCTCCCCTCCAGAACCATTGCCGCACGGCCTAGATGTACACCGGCGAGAATGACTCGTCTCGCCTGGAGCGTGGCCCCGGGACCAACTTGAAGACGGAGCTCTTGGACTCCATGTTGGTGAAGCTGTGCATCGACGTTGGGACCGGCGGCGTCTCCGACGATCTCGTCAACCCACCGGCGTCATGCTTGCCCATCTTCATTGATCAGGAGTTGAGGTCGCAACTCCTAAAGACGATGCCGACGCTGGACGATATGAACATCGCTTCCCAATAGGTTGACGACGCTTCTCGAGGAGTAGCGATCCCTGGGGTGATTGGAGCGAGCGACTGGAGGGCTGCTTCGTCCACTCCAAGCACTGCCGCATCGAGATCCGTGGCTCTGAACTCCTCTGCTCCAAGCATGTACAAGGGAAAGGGGAAGGCGCCGGCGTCCCCTCAGTCTAGCATCCCTGGAAAGAAGCGGAGGTTGATGCGCGCAGACGGGACCTTTACCTCAGCACTCGGCCCCGTGGCGCCTGCGGTGGTTGATGTGGAGGACGAGACCGGAGGCAGCGCGGCCGGTCCAGCATCCAATCCCACAGAGGGAACCCCTGCAGCTCCACCGCCTCCATCGTCAACGAAGAGGCCGGCTGCATCCGGGGGCTCTGGTGGCTCCGGAGGCCAGGGCAAGCGTTTCCGAGCCGCTTCATGGAGCTTCGCCGGCCCCAGGTAGATCATCCGAGGCCAGCCCTTGCGACTTTTTGTTATTCTTTGATGTTTGGCTGCTAATCCCGTTCTTCATGTAGGGCTCCGTCCGCAGGTGCTCCTGGGAGCGCTTTGGTGCCCGGGGTGTCTAGCGATCCGCTGGTGGCTGCTGGGACTACTCCAGCCAAGGGTGCGAACCCTCCAGCGCCAGCGACGTTCATGTCGCCTGCCTCTTCTGCAAATGTCTCCCCGGCGGCCCCTGGTTTGGAGGATCCTAGCCAGGCACCACTGTCGGTCCAAGCTCTGGGGCCTGGTTCTGGGCCAGCAGAGGCTGATGAAGCTCCGCCGGCACATGGCGACGAGCCCGCTCCTGCTGTCGACGAGGGCACATCGGATGCCGTGACCCCTACCCTGTAGGGTACCACTCCCCAGCCAGAAGCTCACCTGCCTCCTTCCGAGGACCAAGCCGAAGCTTCCCTGGGTCCCTGTGCCTTGGTGCCCACTCCGACGGCCATCGACATCCCAGAGGACGATGCCCAGGAGGCTCCGACACGTGTGGAGTGGGTCCCCTTGTCTGAGGCCGTGGCCTCGGCTCAGGCAAGCCTCCGCCGAGTTCAGCTGGCGCTGGACCAGGAGCAGGAGGGCATTCAGCAGGAGAAGGAGCGCCTCGTTGGTTGGGAAAGGCTGGTCAACCTCCGGACCCGGGAGACACGGAGGAGGTTGGAGATGAAGGAGGCTCGCTTGCGGGAGGAGCAGGAACTGACCATATGGCATTGTAACCTGGTTGATCAGTTGGACAAGAAGACCCAGAAGCTCTGGGCAGAAGATAACGAGGCCCACCAGGCGGCCAATGCTCGCCACACAACCCAAGAAGAGCTACGGCTAGCGCTGGATCACTGTGAGATCGCAGTAGGTGAGCGCGGGCTAGTGGAGAGGGAGGATAAGTCTTCGTTGCGCTTGCAGCAGGAGCAGGCTGAATCTCAGGCCGACGACTTGGGCCACAAGCAGGCCTCCGTGAACATGGAGTGGGACAGGCAGATGAAGGAGCACCAGGACCTCCTGGCTGTAGAATTCGATGCATCGTTCCGCGAGGAGGGACTGCAGCGTCGTGCTTGTGAGCTTGACACCCGGGAGGCAGCGTTGGATGCCAGGGAGAAAAGACTCTTCGAAAGCGATGCAGCAGCCTGGCAGCGGCACGGCACAAGCTTCAGGAGCTCCGGGCTTTACGCATGGCGGAGGCCCAGCAAGTATGGGACTTCCTGGGCCGCGCCGAGTCAGCACTGGTGCCCTTCGGCTTCAGCCCGGTGCCCGCCGGCGAGCCTTTGCAGGAGATGAGCCAAGTGCTCCCTGCATTTGACTCTGCAGGCATGAAGATGGCAGCGTGGGAAGACGTTGTCGTCGACCAGCTGGAGGTAGATTGAAAGGCCTTGGCTAAGGAGGTGGCAACACATGTGTTGACTTGCTTCCGAAGCTGGGACCCTAGTGTCTCCCTGGAGCCGGTCGTCCAAGACCCCGTTGCTACGAGGGAGGCGGCAGCTCGGTCTGAGGTCGAAGACTTAGGATCTCTCGTTGCCGAGCGGTTTAGGCATGGCATGGGCGATTCCAATCGGGCCCTGGCATTTGTATCTTTCTTTTGTCTTTTATGTCTTGTCTTGTACTTCTGTTTGATGAATGAAAGTCTTTTTGTTGATCTCTCATCCTTCAACCACTCGGCGCCAGGTCTGGTAGGAAGGACCACTTTAGCTTTCGCGAGGTCCCCTGGTCCTTGATGTCGCAAGGGCCGGAGGCTCTCTCATTTACCAAAGTGGTTGATGCTTCCTTGTTTCTTGCTGTAGATATGTACTCACTTCCTTCTTGCGTGTTGCGGGGGTCTGGGCGTCTTTCTCGCCTTGACCAGTCATGATGGCCCCCTGGTAGGTGTGGCCAAATGTTTGGGGACGCCTGCCAAAAAGAAGCAAGATGCCAGCTCCAGACCCTTCGGGAGACGCCAGCCTTGGAGGTCTGAGAGTGCCCCCTTGGAAAGCTGGTGTTCCAGACCAATCCCACGGACCGGAGCCATGTGGCCTGCACAAACACTAGAAGAAAGGGGTAACTGTGCCGTGTAGTTGTATTTTTCTCTGTTTACTGGACCCATTATGGCTTATGGTCCTCTTTTAAGCTACGGGGCCTCGGCAATTCGGTGTACTAGTGTCCGTACCATGGTTACCATCCTTCCCAGGGTGGTGTGCCATCCGGGCCCCCAACACTTGGGTGCTGCGCTGAAGAGGCAGAGTGTGCACGCTTAGGGTACAGAACCAGGCTAAGCAGACTACACACCCTGAAACTCCCGCTGGCAGGGCACTCTGAAGGGTGAAGCAACCTTCTGGCACCACGGGACCCGAGCAGTAAGGTAACCAAGGGATCCATAGACAACACAGGTGCCTCAGGCGTTTCTGCCTTGTAGCTGGACAACATAATTTTGGCCAAGAGCGAGACAGAGAAACACAACTATTTACACGTCGAGAGGCACGCAAAAATATACGCAAGCTTGAAAGGAAAGCTGCAAAAATGTAGACGTGCATAAGGTAGGGAAATAGTTTTCTTTATCATGGAGCTACATAGGAGTCAAGCTGCACAGGAGTTCAAGGACCCACTCCGGGATGACAGGGGTAGCCGGACCCCCAGAGTTTAGTTGATCCGAGCACTGGTCCTAGGCACTATGGCCCTTTTACAAAAAAGACTGCCCTATCCTAAGCTAGGGGTAAAACATACGGAGGTGCTCAATGTTCCAAGGGTTTGGAATCGGGTTGCCATCCTCGGTCACCAGGCGGACGCATCCTAGTCGGCATACTTTTGTCACCCAAAAGGGACCTTCTCAATGGGGGGGGACCTTGTTGGACCCCTCCCGGGAAAGTATTCGCCGGAGCACCAGGTCACCCGCCTGCAGCTCTCTACTCTGCACGGACCGATGGTGGTAGCGCCGGAGCACTTGGCGGTATCGCGCGTTCCGGATTGATACCTGCCATTTGTGCTCGTCGACGAGCTCAAGATCTTTACGCCGGATCTGGTCCTGCATGTTTTCATCGTATGCCTTGACACGAGGGGAGCCCAAGGTGATCTCCGGAGGGAGGTCAGCCTCAGCTCCGTAGACCAGGAAGAAGGGAGTCTCCCCTGTGGCTCGGCTGGGTGATGTTTGGCTAGCCCATAGTGCACACGGAAGCTCATCAATACAGTTGGTGCCATGCTTTTCTAGGACAGCGTATGTACGCGTCCTGAGGCCCCTGAGTATCTAAGCATTGGCTCTCTCGACTTGGCCTTTGATCTCTCGGTGAGCAACAGTCGCATAGCAGACCTGGATACCAAGGTCCCTCACAGTATTCTTGGAATGTTGCACTGGTGAACTAGATCCCCTTGTCGGTGATGATCCTGTTTGGGACCCCGAACCTGCAGATGATTGACTTGATGAATTTTACTGCGGACTGCTTGTTGATGGTGACCACAGGGGTTGCTTCCGGCCACTTGGTAAACTTGTCTACAGCGACGTAGAGGTACCGGTACCCCCCGACGGCTCTGGGGAACGACCCCAGGATGTCCAGCCCCCATACCGCGAATGGCCATGAGGACGGGATCATCTGCAGCGTTTGCGCCGGTGTGTGAATCTGCTTGGCGTGGAACTGGCATGCCTTGCATCTCTTGACCAGCTCGACAGCCTCCAGGAGAGCTTTCGGCCAGTAGAAGCCATGCCGGAAGGCTTTACGGACCAGCGTGCGGGACGAAGCGTGGTTGCCACACTCGCCTCCTTGGATCTCTGCGAGTAGCTCACAGCCCTTCTTCCGGGTTATGCACCGCAATAGGACGCTGTTGGCGCCACGCTGGTAGAGATCCCCATCTACCAGTGTGTATCTCTTAGCCGTACGAACGATCCGTTCAGCGGATACATGTTCATCATGAAGGATATTGTCCTTCAAGTAGGTCCAGACCTCTGTGATCCATGCATCAGGACCTACTTGAGCTTCTAGATCTTGGGCGCCAGGTTGCACGGAGTCCCCTGTGATGCATACGATCCTTGGTGGACGAAATGGTTGCAGGGACGTCGAGACTGCCAACTTCGAGGTGCTGGACTCGCCCCCTTCGCCTGGTTCAGCAGGCTAGGCTGTTGGACGCAGTGGCTTCCTTTCAAAGATGCCTTCAGGGACCGGAGCCCATGTAGAGGCTTTTGTTGAAAGGTCGTCTGCCACCGCGTTGCTGGCGTGGGGTATATGGCACAACTCCAAGGCATGAAACTCCTTCTCCATCTTCTGCACATGGATAAGATAGGCAGCTAGATGAGGATCATTGCAGGAGCACTCACGCTTGACTTGTTTGATGACGAGTTGGGAGTCTCCTTTGACTAGAATCTGCCGCTCGCCTAAAGAAAGGACAATACTCATCCCAAATATGAGGGCTTCGTACTTCGCCATGTTGTTCGTAGCCTTGAAGTCGAGGTGCACATGTACTTGAACTTCTCTCCCGCTGGAGAGATGAGCAGGACCTCCCGCTCTGGCACCTTGCTTGCGCGAGTAGCCGTCGAAGTAGAGTGTCCAGTGGTGTCCGGTGAACACCGGAGGTCTGGGCTCTGGGTCACCGTCGTCTTGGCCCCCTGAGTGGCATGGAGACAGAGTCCATTCCGCCACAAAGTCCACTAGCGCCTGGCTCTTGACGGTGTTGCGCGACAGGAAGTCGAGGTCGAACTCCGCCAGCTCAGCTGCCCACTTTGTTATGTTCCCCGTTGCGTTGGGGCTGTGGAGCACCATCTTCAGTGGGTAGGTCGTGACCACCGAGACCTTGTGAGCTTGGAAGTAGTGGTGGAGCTTCCTTGACACGATGTCCGGACCTCGCTGATGACATGGAGCTTGTGGACCTCCGAATACCTTGTCTTGGCATCATGCAGGATCTCGCTGATGTAGTAGATCGGTCGCTGAGTGGTCTGGACCCTCCCGGAGGGGTCCGGAACATCTTCCTCCATTGGTAGGAGGGCTGCAGCTTTTGGTCTTCGGGTGCGGCCTCCGGGAGCTGGGACCCGGGGGCGTCCGGGCCCGGAGCTACCCCAAGCTCTCTTGCGGGGTCCGGGTCCTGAGACTCGGGACCAGCAGCAGGATCTTTGCTTGGTGTTTGGGGTCACTCAGGTTTTGGCCCTCAGTGACTAGGACCATGCTAACAACTTCTTCCTTCATGGAGATGTAGAGCAGCAGGTGCTCACCCGGCTCCGGAGCTACCGTGATCGGTAGCGAGGTGAGGTACTGCTTCAGCTCTTGTAACGCCTTGTCAGCTTCTTTAGTCCAGACAAAGGGTCTGGTCTTCCTAAGAAGCTTAAAGAACGGGAGAGCACGCTCTGCCAGTCAGGAGATGAACCGACTGAGTGAGGCCAGGCATCCCGTGAGCTTTTGTACATCCTTGACTCGGGCGGGAGGGCGCATCATCTCTATAGCCTTGATCTGGTTGGGGTTAGCTTTGATTCCTCGGTGTGAAACCAAGAAACCGAGGAGCTTCCCGGTAGAGACTCCGAATACGCACTTATCTGGGTTCAGCTTGGTGCGTGTTGTGCGTAGCTTGTCGAAGACTAAGGCTAAGTTGTCTAACAGAGATGTATGCAACTTGACCTTTACTACGATGTCATCGACATACACCTCCACTAAGTCCCTTATGAGGTCCCCGAATGTCTTATGCGTGGCACGCACAAAGGTAGGCAAGGCGTTTTTGAGGCCATAAGGCATAGAGACATAGCAATAAAGGTCATCTACTGTTATAAAAGCAGTATGATCTTCATCTTCTCTAGACATGGGTATTTGATGAAAACCAGAATAAGCATCTAGGTAGCACAGTAGATCACACCCAGAAGTAGAATCTACAATTTGATATATTCGTGGGAGAGGAACGGGGTCCTTAGGGCATGCCTTATTTAAGCTGGTGTAGTCGATGCACATCGAAAGCTTCCCGTCAGCCTTGGGTACCACGACAGAATTGGCCAACCATCTTGATAGTGGACTTCTCGGATGAATCCAGCGTCGATCAGCTTCTTGATATCTTCACGGATGAATTTCTGCCGCTCGACGCACTGCTTCTAAGGCTTCTGCATCACCGGCTTGGCATCGGGGTGGATCTTCAGATGGTGCTCGATCACCTCCCTGGGGATCCTAGGTATTTGCGATGGTTGCTAGGAAAACACATCAACGTTAGCCCGGAGGAAGGTGATGAGCGCGAGTTCCTATTTGCTGCCCAAGTTTCCTGCATTGCGGGTGATCTAGGCAGGATCCTCGCCGATCTGGACGACCTTGAACGGGACCTCCTACGCACCTGGAGGCTGAATGCGGGGCGCAGAGGGTGAGCCACGTTATCGTGTGCTGGGTGGCTCCTTGCTTGTCCTTGCACTCCCGTAGGCCTCCATTTTTTATGCCGCCAGAGCTTGGAGCTTCTCCAGCGCCGCGACTCCAGCGGTCGGGTCTGCTCGGACCCTGAGGACACCACTCGGGGTCGGCATCTTCAGCACCAGGTAGCCGTAATGAGATACGACCATGAACTGGTACAACGCCAGACTGCTGAGGATGGCGTTGAAGGGGAGGTTGACCTCCGCTCTGTCGAAGACGACGCTCTCGGTGCGGTAGTTCTCAGACGTCCTGAATGTCACCGAGAGGGACATGCTACCGTGTGGAAGGATGGACCCCGGACCCACTCCACAGAATGGGCGCGACAGGGCCAGCTTTCCCATTGGGATCTGCAGCTGCTGGAAGGCTGCAAGACTGATGAGATTGAGGCTCGCTCCTTCATCGACCAGCACGTGGTAGAGCTTCACGTTGGCTATGGTCAGGGAGACGAGGAGCAACAGCCGCCCGGCTCCCGCCATGTTCTTCGGGCAGTCGGAGGCGGTGAAGCTTATCTCCATCTCCATCCACTTGCGGTAGGGAGCCAGCCTTGGGGAGGGCGCTACTGCCATGACCTCCCGCCAGAGGGTCTTGATGTCTCATTGGGACGTGATGTCCCATGACCCCGCGTACATCACATGGAGCGTCTTTCGTCCGGGCTTTGGTCAGAGTCGGAGCCCTATCCTTGGTCGTAGATGACCTTCAACGCCCGCTTGGCATCTTGGAACTCCATCTCCTGGTCATCGTTGACCTCTGGGTCAGCCTTTTGCTTGCCCTCCCACTGGCGGAAGGGTGCGCAATCCTGGCACTGCTGTTGGAGCTCTCGCTGGCGCTGTGCCGTTTGGTGTTGTGGACCGGGCACCCCTAGTTGCCGTCGTAACTGTCAGACAGCTATCGCGGGCGCTTGTCGGTGCGCGGCCCCCGACCGTCTGCAGCTGCTACTGCTGTTGCAGTGGGGGCTCCGGCCAGCGGCTTGTCCTTGCCACCGGTCTTCTTCTTCTTGCCGCTGCTCTGCGCTGCGGCTCCAGTGGCGGACCCACTGGCCTTCCCTGGCCAGGTGGTGTGTGCCAGTTATGGCCCTCTACGGCCCTGGCACACTTGTCTGCGAGGCTGAAGAGCTCTGAGACGTCTTGCACGTCGTGCGTTGCCAGCTTCTCGAGCATCTTCTTATCTCTTACACCCTGTCTGAAGGCAACTACCATAGAGGCGTTCGAGATATGGGGTATGGTGTTCCTAACCTAAGTCAAGTGCTGGATGAAGGAGCGTAGCGACTCTCCCGGTTGTTGTTGCAGGGCATGGAGGTCGGCCTCCGTGCCCGGTCGGGTGTAGAAACTCCCGAAGTTGGCCGTGAACTGATGACACAACTCTTTTTAGGAGGTTATATACTCCTCGGGCAAGTTCATGAGCCATGACCGGGCTGACCTGGTCAAGGCCACGGGAAAGTAGTTGGCCATGATGGCCTCATCCCCTCCTGCAGCTAGGATGGCCGTGGAGTAGATCTGAAGTAACTCGACGGAATTGACTGTCCAATCGAACTTCTCCGGCAAGTGCGGCCAGAACTTGCGTTTCCACACTGCCATATGAAGGTGTGGGGCCAGAGCCATGCAGCCTCTCACTGAGCCTGGGGGTATGGGGTTCTGGCCCACGTAGATGGGACGCATGGCACCCGGGGTACCATACTCCTCCCTAAGGTTGTGACGCCGCTCGCGCTGTCGCTCGATGGTGATGCGGCCATCTTCTTTCTGACGGGGGCGGTGGTCCAGCTCGACTCTGAGATCTGCGGTGGAGAGCCTGGACATCACCGTCGAGTGGGTTGCTGCTATCCTGTAATCCCTCGTTAGGGTACGGGCCGGCAGCTGTACCGTCTCTGGTCGCTGTCTCCGGTGGCACGACAAGTTGAGTGCGGCGACGACCAGGTGGTCGACGTTGTTGCGCCACTGCTCTGCAGCGGACAGAGAAGCTCCCGGACTCGGGGGGTTGTGCAGGAGCGCGCGCGCCGCTAGCAGCGCACTCTCCGGCTGGCTTCAGTTGGTGCTTGCAACACCATCGCAACCGAAGGCTGCCAGGTGGCAACGAGCACCGTCGCTGTATGGGGCTTCCACCGGCGTAGTTGGTCCCGCTCTGGAACGGGATGAGGCTTCCTGCTCCCTCTGCTGCTGGCGGCGCAAGGTGCAGGAAAAGCCTCCGAGAGACTGGATGTTCACCATCGTGCGCTTCACGAACAACTTCAAAAACCAGAAACCCCTACCTGGCGCACCAAATATCAAAGTGTTTCCTGCGACACTTCCCCTGGTCTGCTCTTGAGCAGCCTGCGGAGGTTCTTTTTTAGGAGGGGCTAGTGGTTTCGAGCGTCGGAGCACGGTGGCGAGATGAACACGAGGATTTACGTGGTTCGGGCTGCCGGAGCGTAATACCCTACGTCCATGGTGTGATTGTTGTATTGCTTACACGTATGAGTGTGTGAGGTTGCCGGGTTGCGAACCGGGATCTGGAATGCGAACCCTCTGCCGGAGGCTGCCCCGATCCTTTTATAGCCCAAGGTTGGGGCAGTTACAATGTGGCCCTGGGTCCGACAGGTGGCCCGCGGTTTTCCGTATTCTATACATGAGCTAGGGCCTGACACGTCGGACGCCTCTGACCGGGTGGCCGGTGATGATGAAGACTCCGTCTTGTCGCCACGTCTTCTCGCTCTGCTGAGGCATGTGCCGTTGGCGGCACTGTTCTGCCGTCACGCCTCGCCGCCCTGTCTTGTCACCGTAATGGTGAACAGACGGAGGACGGAGGCGTGCGCCGTGAGCCATGCTTCTTGGAAAGGTGTGAGCCATGAATGCACGGCCTGAAAGCGCACCTTCCTCTTTACTCCTTGGCTATCTGGCCATTGCTTGTCAGCGCGGCGTCCGGGTGGCTGGCCTCCGGGACACGCGTCATCACGGGAGCAGACTTGCGGAGTAGCGAGAGGTCTAGAGTCGTTGGACACATGGCAGCACCGGAGCCCTCCAATGCTGGAGGCCGAGCCCGGAGCCGTAGGACACGTGACACCTCCGGAGCTCTCCTTGGCAGGGAGGGACGCCTGGAGCTGTTGCCCATGTGGCGGCACCGGAGCCCTCCCATGCTGGAGGTCAGGCCCGGAGCCGTAGTGTAAAGGTCCCAAAAATATGAATACAAAGAAACTCAAGTCTGCACAAACATTGGTTTCATGTGTATGAAAAGAGGGACTTGTTTAAACATTCACATGTGATGATACACATGAAAGCACTCTCTACACAAGCTCATGTTTAATTGCATGCTTGGAACCAAGGTAGATTAAAACCACAGGTTTGAAGTCACATGTGCAATTGAAAGTTTAAAAATCAGATTTTGGAACTAAATGGTTCAACTCAAATTTCAAATGAGGGCAACACAATGGATTGCAAACTGTTGTGTGAATAAGCTCATTTGCAGCAGCAAAACCAAAAATCAGGTTTCATATTTGAATTCCTTAGGTCCAAATCAGTGGGTATGCAAAATTACAGGAATTTTTCAAATGTTTTGCTATCCACTTTCCAAATAGAATTAAATTTGCAATGAATTCAAATATACATTTGAATTTGGATGAAATTTGCCCAAATATCCGAATGCAGTTCAGATTGCAACTCCAAACAATTGAATTGGTTATTTGCCAAAATTTGGAGATATTTTGGAGAGATAAGGGGGAGAATGGGACGCAATTGTCATATGCCCAAAAGATCTAAGTGTTTACTCTCTGTTTTGCTTCTCCACTTGGTTTCACTCGAGCACAGCCGCTGTTTCTTCGGGCGACACCGAGGGGCAACCGAGGACACCTCTCACTGTTTTTTCTCTCGCGCTGGAAAGATGTGCCTGTGGTTCATCACACGTTGCCGTGCTTGTTTTTGCCCTACACCGAAGCATCGTCTCGGTTTCACTTCTCTCTCGCGCTCAAGAACAGGGACATCGCCGCCACTCCTCGGTTGATCGGGAGCCGACGTTTCATCACTTGCAAAGCCTCAGAGAGTGGCAAAACGGCACTGCATGATATCCTACTGCCTCTTCGACACCACACCGAGCGTGCTAGGCTCTCCCTACGCCGAGAATGCCTTTGTCTTGCGGCGGCCGAAAACATCCGCAGCTTCGGTCCTCCATGGACAGCTCACTCCAGAGCCTTTCACGGCCAAGCAAAGGTACCCACAGAAGTGCTAGGGCCCCGAGCTACTCACACCCAAAACTCAGTCCGAGTGGTTGCTCATCACCGGTGAATTTCTAATTCTTCTTCCGGCCGGCGCAAATGACCCGTGAGTAAGAGTTAGTTAAATTCGCAATTAATATTCATTTTAGTGCACCAAACTGAGCTCACACAAGCTAGACTAGGTAGCCGACCTTTCTCCTTCACAAACCTAGCACGAAATCACGTGCAGCCGGCGTATTTGGAGGTTTTCCGACGGCGATAGTGGCGGGAAGCCTCGGGCGCATGGTGAGAACCACTTTAGCACCCCTTCCTAGCTAGTTTAAGTTTACATCGAGCTCCTCCATGCTCCACTGATGCTGTTGCACCGATCCTCCGGGTTTTTGGCGAGCTAGAATGTCGGCTCTACGTCGCTGAAGTTCGGGTAAGCCGTTGTACCGTCGCAAGAGGGGGTAGAGGCTTTGCCGTTCCGGGGAAATCCTCCCACCATGTACCTCACATGATTCTAGGGGCTTGCGGTGAGTGAGGTAACAGGAGAAGGCCGGGAGAGTGATCTTCGGTGCGCTCCGGCGAGCTCGAGCGGCGCGGGCGCGTGCGGGAGCCGGAGGTAGACGAAGGAGCGGGAGGGTCCATGCGTCAGTCGCTGTACCGAGAGGGCCGGATCTTCTGTTGCCCCGGATCAGTCTGTGGCTGTGCGGGAATGACCCTATGGCCTTGTGCAGTTTGCCCGAGAATGTGACACGTAGCCCTTGGACCCAGTCAGCATTTGAACTTTTCCTCGAATTAATTCAAATGACAGATTTGATTCAAACTTTAGAAGGCCATATCTTCTGCTACGAAACTCCAAATTTAGTGATTCAAATTAGGTTAGATTAGGATTGAAAAACTCTATCCAAATAGGCAATCAAATTTGGACGATAGTCAATAAATAATTCTGGAAAATTCTTTAAAGCTTTTCAGCAAAAGAATTTTAGAGGGAGTTTGGTTCATCCAAAAGTCCTCAACATTTGCCAGAATAATACTTAGGATGTTATTGAACTCGTGTAAAAGTTTCAGGTCATTTAGAGTTGATTTGAATAGGAGAATTCAGATTTCAATTTGCTGTGTTCAAATGAATACAAAAACTTTTTCAGAGAATTCCCAAAACTTGAAAATTCACTTCTGGGCAATTCTTAGCTCCAAAAATCCTATAAACATTCATGCAGGCTCTATGAACTATAATGGGAATTTTAGTTCACTAAGTTTTGACATGAACATGTGAGTTACTTCAGAATTAATTCCTTTTTGCTTAATTGCTTAGAGAATTGTTCTGAATAAATCACCTAGTGAAAAGTGCTAATTTTTTGTCCAGATGACTTTCTTGTGACAAGGAACTCACATGAAAATTTTTAGCTCCATTGGAGCTCTGGATCACCACTGTTCTGTTTAACCTCTTTAGGTGATCAAAACACAAGTGAGGAATGCACTTAGCACTTGATCACTTTGCTTAATCCAAATCCAACCACTAGCATCAGTGTCATTTAAAATTCTTGTAGAAGTCGAGTAGTTGGAATCTACTCGTGAGTTTAGGGCTTGGTTTCATCGGAGCGGGTCAAGAATAGAATTATTGAGGAGAGTTCACAAGTATGAAATGGAGACAGGGCAGGGAGATTGAGATGTAGCAGGCTGCGGACCGTGCGTGCATAGCCCTGCCTGTGTCGGTTAAGGCCCGTACGTACTTGGCCATGTTGGATAAGTTTGAGTTGTGTACCGGGCGCATACTGGCTATATGGGACCCAGGAAACCGATGTACCTTGTGAGATCCACATTGGAACTTTTCTAATCGGCTTAGGCTTTCGGCGTCAGTATAGTAGGAGGTAACTCGCTCAAGAACATATCACTACGGGTATGTACCTTGAGGGAGCTTGTTGTTTGGGGCGATTGGACTGCGTCCTGTGTGGAAGAACTTGGGAAAGGTGGCCGCGTACAACATCAGTCGGGGTTGCTGCCGGCAACTCAGAGTATGGGTGTACGTGTCGTGTAGTCCGGGCGTGTACCAATTTGAATCACCGTCGCTCGCGGTCATATGAGCATACTTGCCCACTGCGTCTTTACGTAGTAAGAACTAAAGTGAAATCCTTTGAACTTGATAAGGCATATGATTTAACTTGTACTGTAACCATGCTTGATTTAGAGATAGTGCTAATTAAAGTTTACTTCACTTTGTGCAAGAAGCATCACAACAAAGTGTTTCTTGTTTGATTTTGGAGTTGCGATGTTGTTTGGCTCAAGTTCTTCAAAATGAGGCTAAAAATCTGAAAGTTAACGATCCACTGTAGGCGAGTCCTTTATGCAAATTCAGCTAACCTATTTCAATCTGTCATGCATGTAGAGTTTCATATTTAGGGGAGACGGATCAGTCTTGCTGAGCCTATGTGCTCACGCTTGCTATATGAGTGGTTTTGCAGGTTAACATCGATGCTTATGAGGAGGTTTTCCGGTGAGACTCAGAGACTTCTGAGTCATTTAACACATGGAGAACTCAGGCGCTGCAGTTGTGTTCGTGTTGCTAGCGAGAAGAGTCCGCGGGCTGGACATCTTCTCGAGTGCTTAGTAGTTATTCAACGTGATATGATTATAGTATTCCGCTGTATTTTTTTGATGTAAATTATTTACAAAAAAAACCTTTGAAAGCTTCCGCTTTTGATTTATATGATACATTTTTTCTTATATGTGTGTTGTTCGGTGCCGCATATCACGACACCACCGATGCGATTCCTGGGCGAGCGGTACGGCCCCGTGATCGGGTGTCGGGCCCTCTCAGCGTGGTATTAGAGCCACATTGGGAGTAGCACACGAAATAAGGATCGTATTACGATAAAAACTTAGGATACGGTAGAGAAACGGTACTAGGATCACATAAAGACTATTATATTAGCCTAATATGAAGGTGGCAACCTAACTTATGTGTTATGTCGGAAAATCATGCATCTCGAGATGTTCCATGTCTTTGGGGGTGTATGTAAGCGTTGTCCACCAGTGCGCACAAGCTGAACGGTGGAGCCTCACGGGTGGCATGTAACCCGTCCAGCTTTAGTATCCTCTACGACTCTTCACATCATTTGGGTATTCGAGCAACACCCTTCCCTGGCATGCTACGGGCAGGTATGGGAGACCCCGTCATGTTGTTTGTAACGTGAACAGGTAGCTCAAGGCGTGTTTGTCTTGAGAACACCCGTGCGAGTGATGACGGACGGGTGTATGGAACTGTAATGGGACCGGGTTCAGTGTGCAGCCGGACCTGACGATTGTGTATGATTTATGCAGGTTTAACCATGAAACCATAGTACGAGTAGCACACGTTTTCGAGTGACTGTTTTAGTGCCACCTATGATACGGATATGCCAGTATAATCCGGTTAGGTTTTTCTTTTGTGCGGCAATGTAGTACCGACATCTTTCTTACGGTGCATCGAGACCATACTAAACTTAATAATCCTCTTCCCTATGAAGAAATGATCCATAAAATAACTTTAAACTAAAAATGGAAGTTTGAAACAAATATTAGCTATGAACTCTTATTTCGAGCTAAGATTCAAATGAGAGAATGACTAGGCTTCAAAGATTTCAAAAACAGAGTGCTCTGTTTCTGGCAGGAATTCTTGCTGGACTTTGATGGAGCATAACTCTGAGTAGCTTTACCCAATTAAGGTATATGATATATTTCTGGAAATATTTTTAAGTTATATACAACTTATATGTAGACCTCCAGAGCAAAATCACATGCCAAATTGGTGAAAAGTCCAGTTGGTAAACTGTCCAGAACAAGGATAGAAGCAAAACCTCTCTGGACATTTCTGTTTTTAAGCCATAACTTTCTGTATAAAAATCCCTAAGGATCCTATGATATACCGTTGCAAAGGTTATGAAATGTGCAACATTGTTGTAGTTCAAAGCTTGTTCAAATTTTTATTTTATTTGCATATACAACTGTGATAATATCAGCCACATACAAAGGAGATGCTGGCAAATTTTATCCAGGAATTCTGTAACTTTGGAAAATCATAGCTTTTGATCCAGCAATGATCTGGAGGCATTACTAGTTGGAAATATATTGAAGTTAACTTTAACTTCGGTATTCAACTTGAGTTATGAAAATGATTTTAACTGGATCAAAATCTGGAGTTAGTGCATAAAGGTCTGTTCTGTACATAAAGGCTGGTTAGCTATGCCTACACTAAGGAGTTGTGTAAACATGGATTTTGTTACTGCTTTCATAAAGTTTTGACATATTCATGTTTTCATTGGCTTCACATACTGCTGAGTTCATGTTTAACTCATCTCGAAATGTATTTTTGCAGTATGGTTCGTACTCACTCTTCGAGTAAGGATGTGAGTTCTCGCCGAGGCGGTGATGCATCTATTCCACCGTCAGAACCTCCATCTGCGGGATGGATGGATCTTATGACTCGAGTTGTCGAGTCTAACCAAGAGAACATCAGGCTACTCCAAGAATCAACTCAAGAGAACACACGCTTACTCCAAGCTTTGATACAGCAAGGCGTACTCCAGAACACACAACAAGTCGTTCCACCTCAAAACGTTTATCTGTATTTCTTGGCGACTCAACCGCCAATCATTGCGGAAGCTACCGAACCCGTGGAAGAGTATCAGTGGCTTCGTGTCATGGAGTCTAAGTTCGGAGTATTTGAGTGTGATGAAGTTTAGAAGACAGGGTTTGCCGCTCAACAACTTCATGGAGCTGCCGGAAACTGGTGGGTTGAACATCTCGCCACCATTCCAGAAGGCCATCAAGTAACATGGAGTGAATTCTGTGAAGCCTTTCGTACTCGTCACATACCAATAGGTATTATCAAGATAAAGTGGGAGGAATTTATGATATTGAAGCAAGGGGACATGAGTGTCCTTGAGTATGTCAAAGGTTTAACCATTTGGCTCAATATGCTCTCGAATATGTGGCGATAGAAGAGGCACAGTGTGATTTATTCTTCCATGGCCTGAGTGCCATATTACAGGAGAAGTTGACCGTGTTTAACAAAGGCAATTACACCGACATGGTCGATGCGGCTCCCATCCAAGAAAAGTCCCGACACTCGAGTGGCAAGCTGAGAAAAGAAAAATGAGTGGGATTGAGCAGGCCAGCACAAGTTATGTGCCCCAAAAATACCGTTTGGTCTACCGAATGCCATCTGGTGAAAGATGGAGGCCACCTGAACAATCAACTCCTCAGAGATTGATTTCTGGTCAAGTACCCCAACTTGCACCACCTCCACAGCAGCAGCATCAGATGGTGGTTTGTGCTCCATCGCTGCAGCCATGTGTACCTAGCATCCAACCGCAAGTCAGCGAAGAACCGGAAAGATATCCGTTTTACTTGTCGGCGTATGTGCCATTATGCTAGGTATTGTCCGGAGGGAACTCAAGGCTGCGGGTCATCATATTTGCAATATTCAGACCCGTACCTAAATCTGTAGAAAAGAGGGTAGACAAGGGGCAGTATTCACTACACAGTGATGGATGATGTTCCGGAAGGAGAAGCTACTTTAGCAGGGATGTTTTCTCTGAATCAGCTACCGGTTTTAATTCTCTTTGATTCCGGTGACACACACAACTTTCTTAGCCAATCTTTTGTGGCTCAACATCAGCTCCAAACCATTTTTACAAAGAGCCAATACCTCATATCTTCGTCCGGAGGCTGCAGTACCACAAGTGAGATTGTCTCCTGAGCACCTCTTTGTTTGGGGGGTAGAATATACCCCACAACTCTCATTATTCTTGAGGGTCTGAAGATCAACATCATTTTGGGGATGTCGCGGTCGAATTACCACAATGCGGTTCTTAACATCAGCTCTAGGACCGTTGAGCTCAACTCCCCACAACACGGTCTTCATATATTATTTCTGAGCGCCAGTCGGCAACAGATTGCAACATTGAACCACATGGAAACTATGAAGATAGAGGACATTCCGGTGGTACGATAATATCCGAATGTGTTTCCTGATGATTTACCGGGCATGTCGTCCGAGCGGGACGTAGAGTTCAATATAGAACTTGCGCCGGGAACAACACCGATTTCACGAAGATCGTACAAGATGGCACCCAATGAACTGACAAAATTGAAGACACAGTTGAATGACCTAATGAGCAAGGGCTTTATACGACCGAGTTAGTCACCTTGGGGTTGTTCAACGTTGTTTGTCAAGAAGAAGGATGAAACACTATGGCTTTGTGTTGATTATCGTCCTCTTAATGCCGTGGACATCAAGAACAAGTATCCACTACCTCGCATTGATATGCTCTTCGATCAATTAGTGGGTGCAAAAGTATTCTCAAAGATGGATCTTCGGTCCGGATATCATCAGATTAAAATCCGGGCAGAAGATATTCCGAAGACGACATTTTCAACGAGATACGGGTTGTATGAGTATCTCCTTATGTCTTTTGGTTTGACCAATGCCCCGGCACACTTTATGTACCTGATGAATTCAGTGTTCATGCCGGAGTTGTATAAATTCGTCATGGTCTTCATCGATGATATATTGGTGTACTCCAAGTCAGAGGGAGAACATGCTCAGCACCTGCATATTGTGCTACAAATATTGGGAGATCACCGGCTCTATGCAAAATTCAGCAAATGTGAATTCTGGATTAATCAAGTACCCTTTCTCAGACACATTATTTTAGCGGAGCGCATCGCTTTTGATCCGAGTAAGATTATCCAAGTGCAGAAATGGGAGTCACCAAAGTCTGTGCATGAAATCCGTAGCTTTCTCGGTTTAGCGGGTTATTACCGGTGGTTCATTCCGAACTTATCCAAAATTGCTAAATCGATGACGGAATTATTGAAAAAGAGTACCAGATTTGTTTGGGGTGCTGCGTGTGAACAAGCTTTCAAGACTTTAGTGAAGCATCTCACAACAGCCCTAGTTCTTGCTCAACCTGATACGACGAAGCCATTCGACATTTATTGCGATGCATCTGGCATTGGTCTTGGCTGCGTGCTGATGCAAGAAGGACGAGTGATCGCTTATGGATCTTGTCAACTCAGAAATCACGAGCAGCATTATCCAACTCATGATCTTGAGTTAGCCGCCGTGGTCCTTGCTTTGAAGATGTGGAGGCATTACTTGCTCGGAAATCTTGTACACCTCTACACCGACCACAAGAGCCTGAAATACATCTTCACGCAAAAAGAATTGAACATGATACAACGAAGATGGCTAGAGCTCATTAAAGATTATGAACTTGAGATTCGTTATCATCCGGGAAAGGCGAATGTGGTCGCCGATGCGCTCAGTCATAAGGTGCATGTCCACCACTTAACCATTGCTGAAATGGATGATGAAAAACCAAGTCTCCGTGTCATTCTGTATGGAGCCCTCTATAATCTCGCTCTCGTTCCTACCATCCGAGAGGAGATCATTGAAGCTCAAAGAAAATATAAGGGTATGTCTCACATACGGTAGAGAATTGACCAAGGTGAAATGAAGTGCTTCCGAAAGGATGAACAGGGTACATTGTTGTTCAACGACCGGATAGTAGTACCCCAGGATAAGCCCATTTGTTCAAATTTTCCATTCATCTGGGTAGCAATAAAATGTACCAAGACCTCCAAAAGAAGTTTTGGTGGACACGTATGAAACGTGAAGTTGCAAAGTACGTTTCAGAATGTGATACGTGTCGAAGAGTCAAGGCCGACCATGTGAAGAAGTCAGGCCTGTTGCAACCATTGCAAATACCGGCATGGAAGTTGGAAGACTTAAGTATTGATTTCATCGTCAGGTTGCCGATGACCTCCCACAACCATGATTTGATTTGGGTAATCATTGACCGGTTAACCAAATCAGCACACTTCATCCCTGTGCACACCAGATACAATGCAAAGCAGTATGCGGAGTTGTACATAGCACAGATCTTGTGCCTACATGGAGTTCCACGTACCATTGTGTCCGACAGAGGATCGATGTTCGTAGTCCGTTTCTGGGAGCAGCTACACGCATCCTTGGGAACCAAATTGATTCGAAGCTCCGCGTATCACCCTCAAACCGATGGGCAAACTGAGAGGGTGAATCAAACACTTGAAGATATGCTAAGAGTGTGTGCCATCCACCATGTAAGAACTGAGATGATCACTTACCATTGGCGGAGTTCTCGTATAACAACGGTTATCAGACGAGCATCAAAATGGCACCATATAAAGCTCTCTACGGCCGGAAGTGCCGTACACCATTGAATTGGTGCGAGTCTGGTGAACGAGTAACATTCGGGGTTGATTTTGTCAACGAAGCCGAAGAGAGAGTTCGGATAATACAAGAGAACCTCAAAGCTGCCCAATCTCGTCAGAAAAGCTACGCGGATCGGAGGCGTCGACCGCTGCATTTCAACGTCGGAGAGCATGTATATCTTTGTGTGTCTCTGATGAAAGGAATTCATCGGTTTGGTGTCAAGGGGAAACTCGCTCCCCAATTCATCGGTTTGTTTGTTATTACGGAGAAATGCGGGACCGTAGCCTACAGGCTGGAACTACCGGCAAGCCTTGCTGGTATTCACGCCATATTTCACGTGTAATAGATGCGGAAGTGTCTCAAATTTACCGTTGCTATCCGCACCAAAGACATCGACAAGGTAAAGCCGGATCTCACATAGACTGAGCGACCCATGCAGATTATCGACAAAAAGACCCGGATCACCCGGAATCGGACTTTAAAATTTTACAAACCCCTGTGGAGTAATCATACCCTGGAAGAGGCGACATGGGAAAGTGAAGATTACATCCACATGGACTATCCGGAACTTTTGTCATAAACTTTGTAAATTACCTCCCGTCCCATTCTTCTTTTGTAATCTCGGGACAAGATTCCTTTTAAGGGGAAGGAATGTAAAGATCTCAAAAATATGAATACAAAGAAACTCAAGTTTGCACAAACATTAGTTTCATGTGTATGAAAAGTGGGAATTGTTTAAACTTTCACATGTGATACACATGAGAGCTCTCTCTACACAAGCTCATGTTTAATTGCATGCTTGGAACCAAGGTAGATTAAAATCACAGGTTTGAAGTCACATGTGCAAT
The DNA here is from genome assembly GCA_030760725.1 of Neostapfia colusana. Classification (NCBI taxonomy): domain Eukaryota; kingdom Viridiplantae; phylum Streptophyta; class Magnoliopsida; order Poales; family Poaceae; genus Neostapfia; species Neostapfia colusana. The sequence goes on from JASWHV010000001.1 coordinate 14,014,421, forward strand.
TGAAAGTTTAAAAATCAGATTTTGGAACTAAATGGTTCAACTCAAATTTCAAATGAGGACAACACAATGGATTGCAAACTGTTGTGTGGAAAAGCTCATTTGCAGCAGCAAAACCAAAAATCAGGTTTCATATTTGAATTCCATAGGTCCAAATCAGGGGGTATGCAAAGTTTCAGGAATTTTTGAAATTTTTTTGCTATCCATTTTCCAAATAGACTTAAATTTGCAATGAATTCAAATATACATTTAAATTTGGATGAAATTTGCCCAAATATCCAAATGCAGTTCAGATTGCAACTCCAAACAATTGAATTGGTTATTTGCCGAATTTTCGAGATATTTTGGAGAAATAAGGGGGAGAGTAGGACCCAATTGTCATATGCCCAAAAGATCTAAGTGTTTAGTCTCTGTTTTGCTTCTCCACTCGGTTTCACTTGAGCACAGCTGCTGTTTCAACGGGCGACACCGAGGGGCAACTGAGGACACCTCTCACCGTTTTTCTCTCGTGCTGGAGAGCTGTGCATGTGGTTTATCACACGTTGCCGTGCTTCTTTTTGCCCTACACCAAAGCATCATCTCGGTTTCACTTCTCTCTCGCGCTCAAGAACAGGGACATCGCCGCCACTCCTCGGTCGATCGGGAGCTGACGTTTCATCGCTTGCATAGCCTCAGAGAGTGGCACAATGGCACTGCATGATCACCTACTGCCTCTCTGACACCACACCGAGCGTGCTAGGCTCTCCCTACGCGGAGAACGCCTTTGTCTTGCGGCGGCCGAAAACATCCGCAGCTTCGGTCCTCCGTGGACAGCTCACTTCAGAACCTTTCACGGCCAAGCAAAGGTACCCACAGATGCGCTAGCGCCCTGAGCTGCTCACCCCCAAAACTCAGCCCGAGTGGTTGCTCATCGCCGGTGAATTTTTTATTCTTCTTCCGGCCGGCACAAAACGACCCGTGAGTAAGAGTTAGTTAAACTCACCATCAATATTTATTTTTAGTGCACAAAACTGAGCTCACACAAGCTATAATAGGTAGCTGACCTTTCTTCTTCACAAACCTAGTATGAAATCATGTGTGGCCGGAGTATTTCGAGGTTTCCCGACGGTGGCAGTGGCGGTAAGCCTCAGGCGCACGGTGAGAACCACTTTAGCGCCCCTTCCTAGCTAATTTGAGCTTACGTCAAGCTCCTCCGTGCTCCACTGATTCTGTAGCACCGATCCTATGGGTTTTTTGGCGAGCTAGAACATCGGCGCTATGTCGCCGAAGTTCGGGTAAGCCGTTGTGCCGTCGCAAGAAGGGGTAGAGGCTTTGCCGGTCCGGGCAAACCCTCCCACCGTGTTCCTCGCATGATTCTAGGGGCTAGCAGCGATGAGGGCATTGGAGAAGGCCGGGAGAGTGATCTCCGGTGCGCTCCGGCGAGCTCGGGTGGCGCGGGCGCGTGCGGGAGCCGGAGGTAGACGAATGAGCGGGAGGGCCCATGTGTCAGTCGCTGTACCGAGAGGGCACTATCTTCTGTTGCCCTGGATCGGTCTGTGGCTGTGCGGGAATGACCCTGTGGCCCATGTGGTCTGCACGAGAAAGTGACACGTAGCCCCTGGACCCACAGTCAGCATTTGAACTTTTCCTTGAATTAATTCAAATGACAGATTTGATTCAAACTTTAGAAGGCCATATATTCTGCTAGGAAACTCCAAATTCAGTGATTCAAATTGGGTTAGATTCAGATTGAAAAACTCTATCCAAATAGGAATCAAATTTGGACGATAGTTAATAAATAATTCTGGAAAATTCTTTAAAACTTTTTAGCAAATGAATTTTAGAGGGAGTTTGGTACATCCAAAAATCCTCAAATTTTGCCATAGTAATCCTTATGATGTTATTGAACTTCTGTAAAAGTTTCAGATCATTTGAAGTTGATTTGATTAGGATAATTCAGATTTCAAGTTGCTGTATTCAAATAAATACAAAAACTTTTTCAGAGAATTCCCAAAACTTGAAAATTCAGTTCTGGGAAATTCTTAGCTCCAAAATACTATAAAAATTCATGTAGGCTCTATGAACTATAATAGATATTTTTGTTCACTAAGTTTGGCATGAACATGTGAGCTACTTCAGAATTAATTCCTTTTTGCTTAATTACTTAGAGAATTGTTCTGAATAAATCACTCAGTGAAAACTGCTAATTTTTGGTCCAGATGACTTTCTTGTGACAAGGAACTCACATGAAAATGTTCAGCTCCATTGGAGCTCTGGATCACCACTGTTCTTTTTAACATCTTTAGGTGATCAAAACACAAGTGAGGAATGCACTTAGCACTTGATCACTTTGCTTAATCCGAACCCAACCACTTGCACCAGTGTTATTTTAAATTCTTAAACAAAGTTCTGGTTTTAAACTTGTCATTAGATATTGTTAGCAAAAGCTTTACAATTAAATACATACGCATGTTCATATCGTATAATCGTCGACGTGAGGACTTGTGAAGGAAGTGAAGTGGGATTCAAGGACAAGGTGATCGAGTAATCAAGCCTCAAGTGATCGACAACACTAACTGAATTTACCTTCTTAGTCACCTGCAAAACAGGCAAGCCCCGGTTTGCATTCAAGCAATTTTATAAAGTCTTTTCATTTCTGGAGATCATAGCTTTGAATTGTTGATTGCATTAGGTCTAGATGATATTGAAAACCCAAATGCATGACCAGAATTACCTAAGAGATAAAGAGTAGATTAGCACCTTCTCGAGTGGTTTTGGGCTACGCTAATTGTTAGTTTGGAAGGACCGGTAGAAGTCGAGTAGTTGGAATCTACTCGTGAGTTTAGGGCTTGATTTCATCGGAGCGGGTCAAGAATAGAATTATTGAGGAGAGTTCACAAGTAAGAAATGGAGACCGGGTAGGGAGATTGAGATGTAGCAGGCTGCGGACCGTGCGTGCATAGCCCTGCCTGTGTCGGTTAAGGCCCGTCCGTACTTGGCCCTGTTGGACAAGTTTGAGTTGTGTACTGGGCGCATACTGGCTATATGGGACCCAGGATACCGATGTGCCTTGTGAGATCCACATTGGAACTTTTCTAATCGGCTTAGGCTTTCGGCGTCAATATAGCAGAAGGTAACTCGCTCAAGAACATATCACTGCGGGTATGTATCTTGAGGGAGCTTGTTGTTCGGGGCGATTGGACTGCGTCCTGTGTGGAAGAACTTGGGAAAGGTGGCCGCGTACAACATCAGTCAGGGTTGCTGCCGGCAACTCAGAGTATGGGTGTACGTGTCGTGTACTCCGGGCGTGTACCAATTTGAATCACCGTCGCTCGCGGTCATATGAGCATACTTGCCCACTGCGTCTTTACGTAGTAAGAACTAAAGTGGAATCCTTTGAACTTGATAAGGCTTATGATTTAACTTGTACTGTAACCATGCTTGATTTTAGAGATAGTGCTAATTAAAGTTTACTTCACTTTGTGCAAGAAGCATCACAACAAAGCGTTTCTTGTTTGATTTTGGAGTTGCGATGTTGTTCGGCTCAAGGTCTTTAAAATGAGGCTAAAAATCTGAAAGTTAACGATCCACTGTAGGCGAGTCTTTTATACAAATTCAGCTAACCTATTTCAATCTGTCATGCATGTAGAGTTTCATATTTAGGGGAGACGGATCAGTCTTGCTGAGCCTATGTGCTCACGCTTGCTATATGAGTGGTTTTGCAGGTTAACGTCGACGCTTATGAGGAGGTTTTCTAGTGAGACTCGGAGACTTCCGAGTCATTTAACACATGGAGAACCCAGGCGCTGCAGTTGTGTTCGTGTTGCTAGCGAGAAGAGTCCGCGGGCTGGACATCTTCTCCAGTGCTTAGTAGTTATTCAACGTGAGATGATTATAGTCTTCCGCTGTGGTTATTTGATGTAAATTATTTACAAAGAACCTTTGAAAGCTTCCGCTTTTGATTTATGTGATATATTTTTCCTTATATGTGTGTCGTTGGGTGCCACATATCACGGCACCACCCAATGCAATTCCTGGGCGAGCGGTACGGCCCCATGATCGAGTGTCGGCCCCCCTCACGTAGGACACGTGGCACCTCTGGAGCTATACTTGGCGGGAGATGTGGCTCGGAGGTTCCGTAAACGTGGCAGCGCCGGAGCCCTCCCTGGCGGCATGTCGGGTCTGGCACTATTGGACATGTGGCGGCTTATGAGCCATCCTCGGCCGGCGGAAAGGCTCAGAGCCTAAAGACACATGTCAGCCTCAGAGCCCTCCTTAGCGGGTCTTCGGACCCGAGGCCTAGGGCATGCGCCTTCTCATGAGTGCTCCCTAGCTGGCGGTTGGCCCCAGCCTGTAGGCTGGGTCCCTGTCTTCTGCATACATGTTGACGTATGTCTTCTCTTGCTCTTACACGCGGGGGTACCCCGGTCTTGAGGGTACCGACAACACCCTTTTGAGAAGAACTAGCAACAGTTATATCATCAGCATATATTAGTAAGTAGATGATGATTCTTCCTTTGCAATAAATAAATAAAGATGTGTCCCCTTTTGAAGTCACAAATCCCAGCTGAATTAATTTAGAGCTCAACTTTGAGTATCATGCTCTAGGCGCTTGCTTCAAGCCATAAATTGCTTTATCTAGTTTGCACACATGATTAGGAAGAGCCGAATTTTCATATCCTGGTGGATGAGACATATAAACCTCCTCTTCCAAGTTTCCATGTAGAAAAGCATTCTGAACATCTAGTTGCTTTAAATACCAATTCTTTGAGACTGCGATTCATAAAACTATTCTAACAGTTCATGGTTTAACAACAGGGCTAAAGGTATCCTCATAATCAATTTCATACCTTTGTTTGAAGCCTTTTGCCACTAGTCTTTTTTTATACCTATCAATAGATCCATCCGCATTTCTCTTAATTTTATATACCCATTTTGAGTCTATAATATTACTTACTCCTTCCTTTGGCACAAGATGCCACATTTTATTTTTCTCCATGTTAGACACTGTGATTATGTGTGTGTCACAGGGGCATATTTGTCATTAGTGAGGGATTAGGGTTAGGGGTAGTTTAGTCCTTTTCCCCCTCCTAATCCCTCTATATAATCAGAGCTGTACCTCAGTATTATCATCATCTAATACAGCCACCATTAGCCCTCTAATATGGTATCAGCTAGGAACTAATTAGGATTAGGGCCTAACCCTAATCCTAATGACCCAGGCCCAGCCGCCGCCGCCGCCCCGCGTGCCTGCGCAGCAGGCCTCGCCGGCGCGCCGGCCGCCGGAGCCGCCGCCGCTGAGGCAACGCGCGCCTGCGCCGCCGCCACCCCGCGTGCCTGCGCTGCAGGCCTCGCCGCCGCCGCCGCCGCTGAGGCAATGCGGGCCTGCGCTGCCGAGCCGCCTGCTGCTGTTGCTGCCGCTGGTGCGCAGCCCGGCCACGCCGCCGCACCACCCAATGGGGCCGCCGCCTCTGCCGCAGGCGCACCCCCAGCCCACGCCGCTGTGCCCTGGGGCGCCGCCGCCGGATCCGCGCCCGGGCTGCCCGATCTCGGGCAGAGCCGGCGCGCGCCCGGATTCGGGTTTGCTGGGGTTGCTGGTGTGCACCCCAGCCACGCCGCTGCGCCGTTTGATAGGGCCGCCGCCTCTGCTGCCACCGCCGCGCCGCCACCCTGGGCCGCCGCCGCACTACCACCCTGGGCCGCCGTCGGCGCCGCGCCATTGCCCGGGGCCGCCCCGCTGCCACCATGTGCCGTCGGCGCTCCTGCAGCCCCCAGCACTGCCACCCCTCGAATCGCTGCTGCCTGGCCCGCCGTCGTCACCTCTGCAGCGCCCCACGATGGCGCCGCTACCTGGCCCGCAGCAGCTGCAGCCGCCCAGTGGGCCGCTGTTGCCTCTGCGGTGCCCCACGACGGTGCCGCTGCCTGGCCCGCAGCAGCTGCAGCCGCCCCTTGGGCTGCCGGTCCTGCAGTCCCCCACGACGGCGCCGCCTGGCCTGCTGCCGCCCTGGAAGGTGCCTCTCGGCAGCCATCGGCTGATGTACCTGGATCGGCTATTGCCTACTCTGTTGGCACCACCATCGAGGGTCCGAGCGCGTTGTCTTCCTTCCCGGCGCCGCCACCGCCGGAGCATGTCGCGACCCGTTCTACACCGTCGATCTACCGGCAGGGTCTCACGCCGTGTGGCCCTGACTGGGTGGTGGACTCCGGTGCCTCGTACCACACCACCCCTGACGTCGGTATCCTCTCCTCTACCCGCCCTTCCCGTCCCTCTGATCCTTCATCTATCATTGTTGGGAATGAGTCGACTCTTCCAGTCACCTCAGTAGGTGACTCGGGTTCGCCGGATTCGTTTCAGCTACGTGATGTTCTTGTTGCCCCTGACATCATTCAGCATCTTCTTTCCGTTCGTCGTTTTACTACTGACAATCATGTTTCCCTTGAGTTTGATCCTTATGGTGTAACTGTGAAGGATCTTACTACTCGACGCTTTCTTTTTCGCTGTGATAGTACGGGGCCCCTGTACACGATGCGTCTTCCTGCTTCCGCTCCGCCTCTTGCCCTGACTACGACAGCATCTTCGACCATTTGGCATCGTCGGCTTGGCCACCCCGGTGTTGATGCTATGTCGAAGTTGTCTGGTAGTTCAGCGATTTCGTGTACTCGGGGTACTCATGAGTCTCTTTGCCATGCTTGTCAGTTGGGTCGCCATGTTCGACTTCCTTTTCCACACTCTGTCACTCGTGTCGAGCACACATTTGATTTGATTCATTGTGATCTTTGGACTTCACCTGTTCTTAGTGTCTCTGGATGCAAGTATTACTTGGTGGTCGTGGATGATTTTTCGCACTATTCGTGGACTTTTTCCTTGCGACAGAAGTCTGATACTTTCGGTACTCTTTCTCACTTCTTCGCTTGGGTGTCCACCCAGTTCGGGCGCACGATTCGTGCGGTCCAGTGCGACAACGGGCGCGAGTTTGACAACTCTACGTTCCGTGACTTTCTGCTTTCTCGCGGTGTTCAGTTACGCATGTCATGTCCGTACACTTCCCCCCAGAACGGCAAGGCTGAGCGCATGATTCGGACCACCAATGATGTCATGCGCTCCCTGATGTTTCAGGCTTCTACCCCTGCTCGCTACTGGGCGGAGGCGCTTCACACTGCCACCTACCTCATTAATCGCCTTCCTACTAAGGCGATTAGTGCTCCCACCCCTCACTTCGCTTTGTTCGGCACCCACCCTCTTTACGACCATCTTCGGGTCTTCGGGTGCGCTTGCTACCCAAACCTCTCTGCCACAGCTCCCCATAAGCTTGCGCCTCGCTCGACTCAGTGTGTTTTTCTTGGGTACTCCCCTGACCATAAGGGGTACAGGTGCCTTGACCCCACCACCCGTCGTATCTTGATCTCCCGACACGTCGTCTTCGACGAGTCTTCCTTTCCCTTTTCCACCCTGTCCTCTGACTCCGTCGCTGAGTTGGATTCCCTCTTCTCTACTGACCCCAAGGCCGCTCCTGTACAGCGACCTTGTCGGTTACCTCTTGCAGGTTACCCACCCGCTACGCCACGCACGACTTCGGCGTCTTCCACGCCACCAGATGTGCCTTACGTGGCCCCGGCGTCCCTGACGCCACTGGCTGCGCCACGCGCGGCACCGGCGTCCCTGACGCCACCGGCTGCGCCACGCGCGGCCCCGGCGTCCCTGACGCCACCGGCTGCGCCACGCGCGGCACCGACGTCCCTGACGCCACCGGCTGCGCCACGCGCGGCCCCGGTGTCCCCGACGACGCCTGCTGCGCCAAGCGCGGCCTCTGCGTCCCCGACGTCGACTACTGCACCACACACGGCCTCAGCTTCCCCGACATCACCTGTAGCAAGCCCGACGTCACCAGGCGCACCAGGAGCAGCACCGACGACGACTTCTCGCTTCGCCGACCCCGTACTTGCCTACCAGCGACGAGCACGGGGGGGCGGCCCTACTCCAGCTGCACCACGTGTGGCCCCGAGACGAGAGAAGGTCGTTGTACCCGAGCGCCCGGTGTACAACCCTCCTCTTCTCCACAGGGATCCTGGTCACGTCCACCCGATGGTGACTAGACGTGCATCCGGGAGTCTACGTCCAATTGAGCGCTTCACCGGAGGTGCCTTCTCGTCGACGACTTCTCCACCGACCGACTCTTCTTCGATATCACCCATACCTACTTCCGTGCGTAGCGCCCTCGCCGACCCTCACTGGCGCCGCGCTATGGAGGAAGAGTATGAGGCTCTGCTTGCCAACCGGACCTGGGACCTGGTTCCCCGTCCTGGTCGTGGCAATGTTGTCACAGGCAAGTGGGTTTTCACGCACAAGAAGAAGGCAGACGGTACCTTGGAGAGGTACAAGGCTCGGTGGGTACTCCGGGGTTTCACTCAGCGCCCTGGAGTCGACTACGACGAGACCTTCAGCCCGGTGGTAAAGTCGGCGACGGTTCGTACCGTTCTGTCGCTAGCTCTCTCACGTTCTTGGCCTGTCCACCAGTTGGACGTCAAGAATGCCTTCCTCCACGGTACACTGACCGAGACGGTGTACTGCAGTCAGCCGGCAGGATTTGTTGATTCAGCTCACCCAGACATGGTCTGTAAGCTGAACAAATCCCTATACGGACTGAAGCAGGCACCGCGAGCCTAGTATAGCCGGTTCGCCTCCTTCTTGGTATCACAGGGGTTCGTCGAAGCTAAGTCGGACACTTCGCTGTTTGTCTATCGACGTGGCAGTGACACTGCTTACCTCCTACTGTACGTCGATGACATTGTACTAACAGCGTCTAGTCCGGCTCTGCTTCGGCGCACCATTTCTGCTTTACAGCAGGAGTTTGCTATGAAGGACCTGGGCCGTCTTCACCACTTCCTGGGCATTGCGGTCGAGGACCGACCAGGCGGCTTATTCCTTCACCAGCGACAGTACTGCCTGGATATCCTCCAGCAAGCGGGCATGACTGAGTGCAAGCCTTGCTCCACTCCAGTGGATACTCAGGCGAAGCTCTCCGCTACCGACGGGACACCCGTCTCTGACCCCACTACTTACAGGAGTCTTGCAGGTGCTCTTCAGTATCTCACCTTCACCAGGCCGGATATCTCGTATGCAGTTCAGCAGGTGTGCCTCCACATGCATGACCCGAGGGAGCCGCACCTCACCGCTGTGAAGCGGATTCTTCGGTACCTACGAGGTACTCTCGACTACGGCCTCCTCCTTCGACGTGACACGGCCTCCGAGTTGGTCGTGTACACCGATGCTGATTGGGCAGGCTGCCCGAACACACGACGTTCTACTTCTGGGTACGCCGTCTTCCTGGGCGGTAACCTCGTCTCCTGGTCCTCGAAGCGACAGCCCGTGGTGTCGCGTTCGAGTGCTGAGGCGGAGTATCGCGCCGTGGCTAACGGCGTAGCTGAGGCCTCCTGGCTCCAGCAGTTGCTTCAGGAGCTCCACACTTCTGTCGCCAGGAGCACCCTCATCTACTGCGACAACGTCAGCGCCGTGTAGCTCTCCACCAACCCGGTCCAGCATCAGCGCACGAAACATGTGGAGATCGACCTCCACTTTGTTCGTGAGCGGGTTGCACGCGGCGAGATTCGGGTACACCATGTCCCAACGACGACGCAGTTCGCCGACATCTTCACGAAGGGTCTCCCGTCGTCGCTGTTCTCCGAGTTTCGGTCCAGTCTCAACATCTGCAGTGGCTAGATGTTGTGACTGCAGGGGGGTGTTAGACACTGTGATTATGTGTGTGTCACAGGGGCATATTAGTCATTAGTGAGGGATTAGGGTTAGGGGTAGTTTAGTCCTTTTCCCCCTCCTAATCCCTCTATATAATCAGAGCTGTACCTCAGTATTATCATCATCTAATACAGCCACCATTAGCCCTCTAATACTCCAAAGCCTGAAGTTCTGTGTCTATTGCCCTTTTCCAATTTTCATTCTTAAGTGCTTCTTGCAAATCCCTTGGCTCCTCTCCTGCAGCACTGAACAATCAGACAAAATCATTCCCAAAAGATTTGAGTTTGGTTATATTATTTTGAAGTCTAGTTCTTCCAGAAAGAAAAGTTTGCGCAGCGTTGTTTCCTTCTCTATTATTTGGGCGAGATCCTGCATTAGTGAGAGTGGTACATTTGATCCGGTGTGTGTAGACTGGTGAGGTTCTTCTCTTGTTGTGGCTGCACATGATCCTGAACATTCTCTCCATACCGGATCAAAATCCACCTCGTGTTCTACTTCAGCATTGATGGGCTCCTCAGCTATCCTGACATCCGAATCTGCTCCGACCAATGAGCAGCGCCCAATCGCAGTTCTGTCGGCCTGTTGTGGGTGATTGTCAGGCTCTTGATCCAAGATGGATTGTGCCACTGGAGATGGATTTTCTGCATGCACCGTTCCTGAGGCCTCCTCTGCATGCATACAATGACGATGCTCACAGGAAAAATGATCAGAGAGTTCAGTTGCTTCCTGAAAATCATTCTGTTGGTTAGATTCTATTTGAAAACCTGCAGAAGGTAACAATGTTGGATGAAGGAGACGAATTTCAGACTAAAGACGTGCACCGGCATTTGAATTTAAATCTTTGAACGAAAAAACAGTCTCATCAAAGACTACGTCTCTGGATATGTAAATTCTTCCACTTGAGACTTCTAAACACTTATAGCCTTTATGAAGTGAACTATAGCCCAAGAAAACACATTTCTTCAATATGAAAGAAAGTTTGTGATTATTATATGGATGTAAATTAGGCCAACAAGCACATCCAAATATTTTGAATTGCAAGTAATCCGGTTTTTGTGCCAACAAGTTTTTCAAGGGGAGATTTGAACTCTATGACCTTTGAAGGAATCCTGTTTATAAGGTATGTAGCTGTAGAGAATGCCTCGTCCCAAAATTTCAGAGGCATACTAGCACGTGCCAAGAGAGTAAGACCTACCTCTACAATATGCCGGTGCTTACATTCAGCAGCCCCATTTTGTTGGTGAGTATGGGGACAGGAGACTAAGTGAGATATCCCTAGCCGGGTAAAAAAGGAGTTTAATTTTTGAAACTCTCCCCCCCCCCCCCGATCTGTTTGCATTGTGATAATTTTCCTTCCAAATTTTCTTTCTACCATGGCTCGGAAAACACGAAATATTTCAAACACCTCGGTTTTATGTTGCACAAGGTAGAGCCATGTAAACTTGCTATAATCATCTATAAAACTCACATAATATTTTTTCTTCCAACTGATGTAGGGGCAGGCCCCCATACATCCGAAAGTACAAGTTCTAACTGATGTTGGACACACTAGTTGACTTAGGAAAAGGCAATTGATGACTCTTGCCTTGTTGACATGCATCACATACTCTAGACTATTTATTTGAATCTTCAAGGAAGGGGAAACTATTCTCTTTTACCACTTTATTAATTACTGTTAAGGAAGGGTGTCCCAGACTGTCATGCCACCTCTCAATGGTGGGTTTCATAGTTATTAAGGCGCACTTGCTGGTGGAATGTTCCAATGACGGCCAGAGATACAGCCCTTCCTTACATCTGCCTTGGGGCAGGATTTTCTTCGTAATTTGATCCTTGACCAAGAAATAATGAGTGAAATTCAACAAAAATAGGATTTTCAGTGGTGAGCTTATGAACTGAAATAAGACTTTTTGTGGTGGTAGGAACATGGAGGATTTTATTTAGATGAATTTGACCAGCAGGAATTTTCAAAGTAGAATTACCAACTGAATTGATTTTCATACGTGGGCCACTAGCCGTGTGGACTCTTTCATGACCATTGTACTTTTGTTTTGTTGACAACTTGTCTAGTTCACCCGTGATGTGATCCGTGGCTCCTGTATCAATGTACCAATTTGTATCCACGCCTTAAGATGTCATCACATTATTTGGCATCTTCTCTTTGGGTTTAAAATCCCTGTAAAATATTTTCCAACATCTTACCACGGTGTGTCCCACCTTGTCACAAAGCTGACAAATTGGTTTTGAGTCAGAGGCTCCTCGGCCTTGACCTCTTCCTGTCCAGCCTCGTCCTGCACCGCCATGACCATAACGTTCTCCACTCCTCCTCTACCACGATATCCTCCTCCACGGGTTGCAGCATACGCATTGTACTGGTGCTGACCAGGAGTTTGCCTCTCGATCCTAGCTTCTGTAGCTAGAAGTTGTGCAAATAAATCTGGAATAGAAATCGGATACGTTCTAGTTCTTACGTTTTCAATCAGGGAATTATAACCAGATCTAATCCGGCTAAGATGTAAGCGATGATATCATCATCTTCCTATTTCTTTCCTGCCGCAGCCATCTCGTTGGCGTATTCCTTCATCTTGGCAAAATATGTTACAACTAACATGTCTCCCTTCTTTGTGCTGGACAACTTATCACGTAGATGCATAATTCTTGCTCGAGACTGAAAGGCAAAACTCTCTTGGGTTTATTTCCATACCTCAGCCGATGAAGAATACATGGCCACTTGAACAAGTACTTCTTTGGACAACGTAGAATTGAGGTATAGATTAATAACTGTTGATCTTGAATTAACCAGGCTTAATATTCTGGGTTCGGCAGTCTTTCTTTTGTCCCGTCGACACGTTCTACTTCCATCTCCTCTTCAGGTTTCATCCTTGTTCCATCTAAGAACCCAAACAGCTGAGCGCCACATACCGCAAGAATCACATGCACCTTCCACAAGAGAAAGTTCTCTCTTGTAAGCTTTTCAACATGATGGTTGAGGGAGTTGAATCCTGAAGAACTCGACGCCCAACTCATGGACGCACTCATAATTCTCTCGGTGGAGATTATCTGGCTCTCGTTAACATGTCAAAGTTTGGTTGAACTGCAGTCTTGGCCTTGCCGTGCAGAATGCGTGTTGAATAAATAGGCAAAAGTACATAGAGATAGAACCTTGGTTGTTACATGCGAACCTGCCATCAACCAGGATCATAACCAACTCAAACACAGGATACTCTAGCTAGCGGTTACAACTCGATTGATTACCTGAAAAACTGATTTATTCCTAAACATATCTGTAACTATCTAAATATATCTCTAGGTGTCCATATATGTCACGATAAGTACTTCTTCCAACAATCCCTCTCCTCGACAACGACGCAAGGTACAACCCTCTTCGCTGCACGCCATGCATCAACGACGAGGCAGCCAAACAAGTAGCTACTGGTGTTCCTCCTACGAAATCAATGGCCCCGGTGATGGTTCGTCTCGGTGGTTGCTTCGCCTCACCCCAATCTCCGCTTCCAGGGAAGCTAGGGAGACCCCTCCATGGCTCCACTCGGTTGGCTCACGCCACCGACCTCGCCGGAGCGGAGCCTCCTCTGCCTCAGCCATCGCCGTTCGTCGAGTTCCCGACCACGTGTGCTACATGTAAGTCTATGCGCATGTCCCTGTTGTCCTGTGCCAGCACGTGTCCACCACTATCGAGTGCGGTTGTATCGATAACCTTCTAATATAATGTACCACTACTTTTATAAAAAACTTAGCCTGCTTGGGGTCCTGATTTTTTGGGCAAAAATATTCATTTTGGTCAAAAAGACTTGCGTAAGGATACGGAGTACCATTTTCATCCGTGCATTATGTTGCATAAAAGTGACGCAGCCCACTGCCCACTCACACACTGGACTTCAAATAAGAGAAAAAAAAACTATCGAAATAGTACTTCAGATGGAGTAATATAGAAGAAAAAAAGGTGGAAACCATGTGGAGCCCAAGAGTTGCCATCAAAACATATAATTCTTTCAACTTGCCCTGCAGACATGCAAAGCTCGGTCCGCTGCATTCAGTTAACATATGAAACTCTAATCGATGCAGTACAAATAAAGTCGAAGACTATAACATAAAAGAGTTGTCAATGATGTGTCATAAAAAATGACATATATCAGTTTATATCCCGAGTTATCGAATCAAGATCGAATGGTTTATAAAATAATGTTCTTTCTATAGTTAGTATGAATATAAATTTTTGATGTGTCTGAAAATAAAAATTACATAATTAATAGAAAAAAACAATACAAATCACCTGCAGCCATCGACTGAAAATTGAAAAGCCACTAGACAAACCATCAAAAGTATTTCCGTGTCGACTGAAACGTCAAACCGTCGTTTCAGTCGTCTGAACAAAAGCACACGCGCGTCCGCACGTACTACATGTACGTAGGCAAGTGGGCGACGGGAGAAAAAAACAGACAAGTAAATACAACAGGTATGTATACACGCAGCCCGTGCTCTGTCCCAACTTCTGAGGTCTTGAACCGAGCGAGCACACAGTACGCGCACATACACACACGCGTGTTCCATATAACACCACCGCTTGCGTGCGCGCACGTACAGTTACAGCGGCACCGGCCGGCCACCGGCGGTGAGATCTCATCTGCTGTCAGACGGTGTCGAACTCGTCGGCGGCGAGGGACTGGCTCTGCATGCGGCGGAGCTTGAAAGAGGAGAGCCTCTGCGGCACGTCCTTGTTGGCGGCCGGGGCCTCCTCAAAGCGGATGTAGGTGTAGACCCAGGCGCCGGAGAGCGTGCCGATGACAGGGCCGAGGAAGTAGATCCAGAGGCCCGAGTAGACGTTGCTGGCCACCGCCGGCGCCAGCGTCCTCGCCGGGTTCATCGATCCGCCGGACACAGGCCTGCAAATACCACTCGTTCCCCCCGCGCCTACTAATTAGCTTACAGTTGTAGTAGTGAGTCAACATTCAGGCTGTTTTTCATCCTACGCGTGGCTAATAAGGTTTAACTATATTCCTACGTAGCCTCTGCTGTTGTTGTACATGTACTTACTAGTGTGTGATGTATGTTTGTTGTCAGAAGAAAAACTCATGAATATTGCCAAAGTTCGTGTGGAGGTAGGTTTCTGATCTGATGTTATATATTAGAACACAAACACACTGACACACATGGATGAGCTACCTAAACAACGATGACGGGCAGAGCTGACTGGGTCCAGTGAAGCTAGTTAACACGAGGCGTGAGTCGATCGTCAGTCCCCAGGTACATCCACAGTGCCTACGTGCATGTCGCTATCAAATCTTTGAAGGACGTCATGGACGCGATTTTTCTTCAGAGTGTTGCTACTCTACTACTAGTAGTTCGTCAAAAAGTCTAGGATGTTTTAATTCTTACGACAGCGAATCAGTAACAAACCAGCAGCAGTACTAGTACTACTCAGGGTCTCGCTACTTGAAGGTTAGTTTGGTCGTTGCACATTAGTGATTCGTTTCGTTCAGATTACCCTGCGAAGATGGACGTAATGCAAACCGCGGAACCGACTGCTAACCCGGCCAACTCACCCACCTGCAACCAACGGAACCACCTCGTCAGTAGACAAAAAGAAAAAGAAACAGGAGAGGAGAGAGGCCGCGCGCGGCCGTAGTCCAGGTAGAAGCGCGGGTAAACGACACGAAACTCACCGCTCTGGAGTCCGTCGCGACGGCGCAGGTGACGAACATCATGTTGAAGGTGACGACGATCTCGATGACGAGGGCGCGCCAGTGCGGCCCCGCCGGCGTGGTGGTGCCGATCACCGCGATGGGGTGCAGCACCGCCTTGAGCACGAATGCCGCGCACATCGCGCCAGTGAACTGCGCCGCCCAGTAGAGCGGCACCTGCGGATCCCATGCATGCACCGGTCGCCAGATTATTAGCGTCAGCCACACACACCGAAGCCGCGGAAGCCAGGCACACACGACTTCGCGCGCCCGACCGCTCGCGTCGCGCACGCCACGTTCCGCGCCGGACTGCCGAACCAGATGACACACAGAGGCAAGCCGGCATGCAAAGGAGGCGTGTGGTCTGGGAGGGGCGCATCGGAAGCTTCCGCCGAAAGGCCGGCCCCCGCTGCCCGAGCCGGCGCGTGGAAGCGTATGCGAAACCTAAGCTAATCATTGAATAGTTTCATTCGTACGTCAAGTTGGGTTATCCACGTCGTCCAATTGTCAATTAGATTCTTTCTGTATTCGAGATATATAGACTCGCTTCTGTCGTCTGAGGTTGTGTATAGTTCACATGCGGCGCCAATAATCGAGCTCAGCTTATTGCCAATAATGCCCAGTTTTATTCGGCTGCCGTGTACGTGCTACCTACCTGACACCCTTGACTAGAAAATAAGCAGGCACACCCACATGGAAAACGTACAGATAAGCCGATACAAAATAGTTCTTAAATTGTTATCGTTAGGATAATAATTTTAAACTACAATCATTATTCCAATGATTCAGTTTGAGAAGAGGGAGTAGAATTCTTTAGGGTTTATTCTCTGTATGTATGTGTCAAGTTGTGATGCTATATATACATAAATATGGAAGCTGCTTGATTGTTGGCTGCTGATTCATGTATAAATCCAGTTGGTAAATGATTGTGCCATATTCATACGCATAGGTTTGTAAGTTTTCTAGGATATAAATGATTGATTCTTGAGGCTCTAGAAAAATGGCTGCAGATGTGACAGTTTTTTTAAAACCAGTTAAGCCTCAAGATTTTGCTCAGTAGTAACCAAAGTCGGACCATAATACTTGGTCGTTTTTTAAATATGCAAATAAGTAGCTGCATGTTGACGAAAACGGTAAATTGTAGCCTGTGCAAGTCTTTGGTCTGATGACGGCAAGCTAGCACTATAGGAAAACAATACATTTTCGTAGGCCAAACTTAATTTCTTCGGCCCCCACGAAATTGGTTATAATATATAAATCGGTTGATACAGAAAGAACGGCGAGCGGGATGAGATGATGAGTTGTCAGTTACAATTATTGTGAGCCGTGTAATAACGTTTTAATTGTAATTGAACTCGTTGTGAGTTGTAATGTGATTATGTAATGGCTTTGTGCACTAAACTTGTTTTGATTATGTTATAAATGTTTTCATGAATTGAAAATTGGTTGTGAGTTCAATTTTGAAAAGTAATATGTGTTGTTGATATTTTAATTTGAACTATAATGTTATTTATGTGCTGAAAGTAAATAATTAGGTTATATTTCTAAACTGTATACACATATTTTCGTGAGTTTTACAAGCACACGAAAATAATTAAGTCTTATTTTCGTGGGTTTCTAGTCACCCACGAAAATAAGACCTAATTATTTTCGTGGGTTTCTTGCTGGCCCACGAAAATAATGGCCCTTATTTTCGTGGGTTTTCTTATGGCCCACAAAAATAATGGACCTTATTTTCATGGGTTTTATACTGGCCCACGAAAATAAGTTAGCTTATTTTCATGGGTTTGATTCCGGCCCACGAAAATACAGTGGTTTAATTTCATGGGATTTTATGTGGCCCACGAAAATATATCCCATGAAAATAAATATATTTTCGTCGGATTATTTTCATGGGCCCAGAACCTACGAAAATAAGGTCCAAATCTACGAAAATAATTATTTTCGTGAGTTCTCGACCCACGAAAATAAATCTTGTTGTAGTGTAGGTATACACAACACGGCTACACATGACAGCATGTTGACAGCTATATAAGTCCTACTGAGCTTCTGTTAAGAATCGAAAGGGAGCGTGACCTAACCAATGAGCTGACGCAGTGAAAACTATGATGTGCCAGCGCGCTAAACACTGCTCCATCGATAGCGGAACGAAAAAGAACGAGCTGAGCTGAGAGGGAAGGGGGAGAAAAAGAGAAGAGGCTAAAGGAGGCATGCATATATACCTGAATCCAGGGGAAATGCCGGAAGCAGGCGAAGGAGAGCGTGACGGCGGGGTTCATGTGGGCGCCGGAGATGTGGCCGGTGGCGTAGATCATGACGGTGACGATGAGCCCCCCGGCCACCGACTGGCCCAGCTGCGAGATGCGCCTGTTGTCCTCGCCGTAGATGGACGCCGCCCCGCACGTCACGAACACCAGCAGGAACGTCGCCACCACCTCCGATATCACCTGCCAGACCGGGCATCAAGATCATTTTCCACGCGTGAATCTGAAGTTCTGGACACCTAGGCAGCTAGCTGCTTTTCTCGCTGCTCCTTAGCTGGGTACTGCCGCTGCTGCTGCCAATAACAAGCTTTAGAAGATTACGTACCTTCTTGAGGAGGTGAGGCGGGAGCGGGAAGATGTCGGCGAGGGGCGGGTAGTACATGGTGGGGACACTCTGCGCGGTGGAGAGGTCGTGGATCTCGTTCGGGTAGCTCACCCGCGAGTTCGTCCTCGACGTGGAGGCGGCGGCCATCGCCTCCAATCTCTCTGATCGAGAAGGACTGATGACGAGGGCTTAACCGACAGCTAGCTCCAGGATTGATGGAATGAAACGCTAGCTGCTTGCCTGCCCTTGGCTCCGAGCGGGCCGGTGGCTATTTATAGGTGGGCGGCGAGCGAGGGGGAGGGAAGGTGATGGAGGAGGACGTACACGATCGAGCCAGAGCCGTCAGCGTCCGCGCCGGTTGGGACGAAGGGGACGGCTGGTGGTAGGCACTGCGCCGTGCGCTGCCTTTGGGTTTGTGGCTGGCGAGAAGCGACCAGCCAAGGTGCATGCGTGGCGTGTGGGAGGTAGAAGGGAACCGGCCACAAGGACGTGGCCAGGCAAGCCAGGCAGCGAGAGGGCACGGGCCGCACGGCGCGGCCCCCGCGCGAACTACTGCTGATGGGCGTAGCTGTAGTGTACGTAGTGTACGAGGAAATTAAGGGGCTTCTAAGTATGGAAAGTGACAGCCGCAGTCGAGCTAGTAGTGTGGGTTTCTACTGTTTTACTAAGATGAGTAAAATATTTAGATACATATTCTTTATATTTTATTTTTTTCAGAGTCGTCAATGTTAGGAGAGGTATGTACTTTTTTTTAGAAGTACGCATTTCATTAAGCGGGAGAAAAACAGCATACAAAAAGGAGCTCAAGAGGAGCTCCATCTGCTGCACATCAGAATCTAAAGTTCTACTATTATATATTAGCATCTCCTTTTAACTTATGTACTGATGAGTCATCAGATCCAAATCCAACGGTTATAACTTATAATATTTTTATAAAAAATATATCAATAATTTTTCTATAGTCAATACATAATTTTCCAAAAATATAAAAAAACTGACAATAAGTGGGCAAATTTTAAAATAGAACCAACAACTTAAAGTGTTCTTACTATCCATTAGGGAACCGGTGTGACAGGTCCTCGCTCTTGCATCCTCCCGTGCCCAATCGTCCTGCCTCTTCTCAAAATGTTAATGTAATCTCCCTTTGTTAATTGATAAAAAATGTTATTGATATACATCCGACCCCTTGAATCCGACTGCCATGTAAGACCAGCATGTGCCGCTTTCTCTACTTCACACCGTGATTCTGAGATTGGAACTTACACACTTTAGAGTCTGGTAATTATCGGAGAGGACGAGGACAGGAGAGCGATGAGAGAGAGTGAGCCTCCCCTCCCACCGGTGGCCCTGCCGCCGCCGCCCTCCAACTATCAGCCACCCGCAGCATCCCTCCATGGCAGCCCGAACTCCAGGCCACCGCCCACCCAAAGCACCGCCGTCGCCTCACCAACTGAGACTTTCCATACACTGCTGCCGTTCCCCACCACCCCATGCCTACAACCAGACTCCCTTCTCCGCCGGGAACCAACGCTCGCATGCACGCCCTTCTCACCTCTCCTCAGTCCGAACAAGGACTGTGTAAGTGCAGCGGTGGAGGAGGATTCAGGACCCTCACTTCTGCCGATGATGAAGGATGGCAGATGTCGCGGGGGAAGACGGGTTTCTCCCTCAAAGAAACAAAGGTGGTGCGGCTCCTAGTTTCCCCACCGACCGAGAGGAAGTACCGGTCCCTCCTGACTTCGGTCGTCGTCGCCATGTCCTTAACTCCTGGACAACGGGAAGATATCTGGCGGCTTTCTCTGATGCAACAAACAGCTGCCATCAAACAGCCCAAAGCCACCCTGGTGGAGCTGTGCTCTGTCGCTGGGTCGAAGGCGAAGCCCGGCCATACGCCGGCCGTGGAGGCGAAGATCCTGGGGCATTGAATATATAAGATTCTGGAGGCTTCAAGACCCGGGAAGGTCGAAGCTGGCCGGCGACCTGAGCCACCATCAATACCTTCCTTCCAATGTTGATAGGGTGGAGACCGGCAAAGGAAAGCTACTAGAGAACTGTCGGCTTGATATAAACACGCCGACGACCCATACTTCCGACGCGCCATCAATGTTTTCACCGGAATGGGCTGTGGTCAGTCCAAAGTACCGTCGGGGTCGGGTTGACCTCCCCAAAACGAAGATGGACCATGCATGGCGGAAGGGGTCCCTGTTCCCGGAGAGCAAGCTTAAGAAGGCCCTGCGGGGAAGGTGCTTCCAGTGCCTTGCACGGGATCACTTCATATCACATATCACGCTGCCGCGACCCCCGCCCCCCCCCCCCCCCCCCCCCCCCCGATGCGTTTCATGCCTACATAGTGGACATACAGCTCGCCGGTTAGTGCCCGAGATCGAGAGAGCGTGAGATCCACCCGAGACTTCTGGCCCCTGCCCCAAGCATCAAAAATCGGATTGAGTTCCCACCTCTGCCCACCGGTGAGCCCAACCCAGTTCCGTCACAGATCTCTTTTCGTGACACTCTCAGTGCAGGTGCTCCAACCGACGGCGGTCCCAGCAGAACGATGGAAGGCAACATTCAAGCACCAATGAGGAGGCCTTTCCACGGGTAAGCTGCGACCCTGATTTCTGGAACCATGGCCGCCGAGATGGCCCGCCTACGCCGCCGGCTGGTCCTCCTGTCAGCAGTGGGAGGGCGGCACGGAGCTACCGCGGGAGACCTGCGTCACGCCATCCATCAGCAGGCCCGCATTCCGTTCTGCAATTTCTCGGTGTCCTACCACGACGAGAGCTCGTTCATCGCCCGACTGGATCATCTGGAACAATGTGATAGGATTCTCCAACACGGCAGTGTCTTTGCTGGGGCAGCTGAGTTCAGGACAGCGCCATGGAGCCTGAGCGCCACCACCCGCGGAACAACCTGGCTCTTCAGGGTCAGGATCGTGCTCGAGTATCTCACAAGGTTTGCCCAATCGGCGGAAGGGGTTTGACAGATATTGGGAGATGTCTATCTTTTTAATCATATCGACCGCCCAACGCTTATGCAAGCTAACCCCGACGAGTTCGGGTTTGTGGGATGGATCTTTGATCCCAATCTCCTATCATGCATGAAAATGGTGACTTTTTTCCCTCTGATGCTGGCCGTTCGGGCTACTCGGACGCCCCACCCACTGGCCCGGAAATTGCTATTCCGCCTGAGGGGCATAAGGTAGATATTCTTATACACATTGATCACTTCTATGATTTCACCTTGGCTCGTCCAGATTCCTCGTCATCAGATGGTAGTGGCAGGCTTTCCTCCGTGTCATCAAACTCAGCGGATGGTGGCACACCATGATATCACCGTTGCTGATGGCTTCCTGGCGTGCCCGACAAGGCTAGGGGAGCGGCCCGACACCTCCGCCGGTCAGGCTGCCGGCCCCCGGCCACCGGCAAATGCCGCCCTTGTCCAGACGGGAGCAACGACCAGGGCCCGCCGCCTGGTTTTGAGCGACGGCACAGTGACCATGTCCGCAGGATCCGGATGGGTCACCCACCCACCTCAGGGCGACAGGGGGCCCCGACAAGGACCAATCAGGGGAGCCGCGTTAGATCCGGACAGGTGAATGGGCCCATCGGGCTGAGCAGCAGAGATAACCAGACTCGGGGGTGTGTTGTCAAGACTAGTGGCCAAGAAAAAGCCGAGGCACACAAGGAAGTGAGCGCCAGCACCCATTGGTCACGATGAAGCACGGTCGGCAGACCACACCAGTCTTGGCGCACAGCGGGACCACCACTGCTGCTTTCAGGCTACTGCAGCCTAACCGACCAGCTACACCTGACAAGCTGCAGGAGGACTTCGACCCATCTGTGCAGCTGTGCAACGTCGAAAGGGGAGCTGACTTCTTTCCCATTCGAGTCGTTACTGACCCGATGCTCGAGGAGCTGCCGGGATGGGCTCAGGCGGCAGGCCATGGACCAATTGACGGGCAAACGGCGGTCCACGGATCTGCGCTCGGTTTAGAAAACTAGGGCCCGGTTATCAGCCAAGAGATGCCAAGGGGCCAGCTAGCACATCCACTGGTGCAAGACATGCAGGAAGGCCACATGACTCAACACTATAGGAATCGTGATAATAGACAACTAGAAACCGTCGTCTATAAGGTCCAAACCATCGTCTATAGCTTATTGACGACGGTATACGCTTATAAACGACGGTTTACAGCCGTCTACGTTTTTTTGTCATCTATAACGTTATTGACGACAGTAACTGTCGTCCATAAACTATTTGATGACAGCTAAAATTAGATGTCGTCGATAAGTGACTTTCCTCC